>CM031859.1:60726391-60940316 GCA_018697195.1 Certhia americana | reverse complement strand
TTTATATTTATATTTATATTTATATTTATATTTATATTTATATTTATGTGTATATATCCATCTGTATGTATACATATGCATATGTATATATTTATACACATTTGTGTATATATATATATATATATATATTTATAACAGTTATTTGGGAAAAGCAACTTTCCTTAACCCAAAATTGTCATAGGTATAATCAATAGAAGACTTCAGTGCTGATAAATAAGTCTCAGTAAAGTCTTTCAGAACACTTGATGGTGACCATCACAAATGGGTATATCTTGCCAAATCACAGAAATACAATGACCGCATCCTCAGAAAAGGCAGTTTTCTCTAGGTCCATTGCAGGGAACTCATTCTAGGGAGTAAAATGTCTATAGACAGAAAAAAATAATAATTAAAAAAAAAAAAGGCAGGTAACTGTGCTAAGTGTCTGAAAACACAACAGCTGAGAGGGGGAACTTGTAAGTAAATTCATTGGAAACTGTGGCTTGTTCGGGAAGAGGTCTGCTGATTGCTGGCTGAGATGCGCAAAGGGATGTTGCCTTCAGAGAGGAAACTATATGTAAAGCAAAAGTCCTAATCTAATTACTCCTTTAAAAAAAGGAAGTGTTCACTACTAGCTACTATTTTTTAGACATTTGCTTCTATCTCAGTGACTGAGTGAATGAAAGGAAAAACAGTCAGTAGATGCTTACTGATTTTGCTTCTATTCTTTTCTGGGTTATCCGAACAGAAGAGATGGTGGTTTAGAAGTGTCTTGAAAAGTTTTCATCTCCTTTCTTCAGATGACATGCGCACACACAGTTTGGAGTTCCAAACTCTTAGAGAATAAAAAGCATGAGGTCCTTTTCATAGAATTTTAAGTTATACTAGAGTGCTAAAACTCTGACCTCAATATCAGGCATCAGGATCCAAGAAAGAATCAAGCTAAGCTTTCTAAGGATGCAGAGGGACCTCTAGGAGACTTCAAGTTGTTTTTGTAGCTAGAGATCCATTTCCAAAAAGTGATAGCAGACAAAGATCCTCTGCCTACCCTGGAAGCACATTCTGCAAGCTGGAGCCAAAGAACTTGGCTGGAGCCTTGTAAAACTTAGAGGAACTTAGTGAAACCAGATGGGCTTGGCATATCAGTGTAAACAGCAAGGTTGGGTTGAGTCCAGGAGGAGCACACTGGGACAATGCTCCACGGGGTAACAGTCTGGGTTGCATTTTTTCCTGCAGACTGCTCTGCAGAAACCTATTGGGAAATTGTCCTGACACAGTGAGCAGTTAGGTTGACTGGATTTCCCTGCTCTAACTGGCAGACCTGATGGCTCTAGTTGTGAGAAATCATTCCTACCTTTAACACCATTTATCCCTGAAACTCTTAAAGTGAATTACTCTTCATATGATGAAAGCACCTCCTGTCTCCAATCAGATCAGGTCTAACATGACTGCTCCTCTACAAATGGCCCAATCACTATTTGCAATGAAACAGACTGCACAAAGTATCAGCTATAGGAAAAGCAATCTCAAGGAAAAACATCCCTACATACAGTTAGAAGCTCTTAATTACATCATCCTTAGAACCCTACCACACAAACATCTTCTAAATAACTTGATTTGAAAACTAGGATGTGTGATGAAGCTATTCAATGAATTTCTGGAACAAAGCATAAGCATTTCCAGAGAAGTTGCTTTAAACTATGTTGCCAAGTAAAAATGAATATTAGCTTACTGTGGCTGTAGGAAAGTGTTTGTACTTAAATGGAAAAGGAGAACATCTTTCTCACACCTCTGCTGCAGTCTTAAAAAAGGGTTGATGGTAGATGTGGCAGTGTTTCTGCTTTGTTGCAAAATTTGTTTTAGTATATCTTGGCTCTAAAATGTTATGCAAAGCTTCACTACATTTCAGTCTGTAGGTGGGTTAGATAAAGAATGACCCAGGGAAACAGATTTTTTATTCTTCTGATCCTTGAGAGGGAAAATGGTTTGAGCTATAGTTCCTGCAACAGAGGAAACTTGCTTAAATCAACAATAAGGTACTGTACGGAGCAATATATCAGAACCACTAAGCCAGAGTGACACACAGATTTTGTGCAAATCCCATGATCACCAAATGAATCCACTTATTGCTCACAGCATCTGTGACCTGCTGCTCTTCACCTTTCTCAGTTACAGAGTGACTCTTCTGTCTTCAGTTTTGTCCCTCCACGCACCGTGTCCTTTAGCTGCTCCTGCAATGGGTAGCAAGTATATATGTACAAAAGAAGGCGTAGAAAAGAATATTTTGACAGAATACAATTTCTGTTACAGAAACTATGCTACTGACTCAGAAGAAAGAAGTTGGGGTGGTACCTGACAATTTTAAGTTTGACAATGAATTTAATTTTAATTTTTTTAATTTAATTTTAAGACAGACAATCAAATTAAAAAAATTCTGTGGTATGTTATAATTGTATTACACGCTACACGAAGTAACTTTAAATTTTTCATAGGGTGCCAAAATATACTTCCCTTGATTTTATCTTTGGTTATTCTTGATCATTAGAGAATATTTTTGTGCTATACATGACTCTCCTAAAGTGCCAAGTAACATGCCACATCCACTTTTCCTTTATCATATCTGGTTGTGGACTTCTGAATTTCCCTCTTTTGGAAAGATGTAATTTCAGCATCTCTGTGCAATTCATTGATCGAAGAAACAGTCTGATGCAACAACAATTAAACATCTTTGTAACATTGCCACTTTCAGGAAAATACGGAAATGAGAAGGCTTATCCTCTTTTCCTCTACTGGCTTACAATATTTTTATGGGTAATCTGGCTTATATTTTGATCTGAAAGGTCTTTCTAGGAAATGCATAAAATTCTGTGATCTAAAGACTACAGAATACATACTTTTAAATTTTTTTCAGATCTGTCGAAAGAGTGCTGAATGTTGCATCTATTTTAATGTTTTATTATTTTTGAGTGACAATGACAGATAATGATTTATTTTAAAGAACGCCTGCAATTAAACTGAAGTCTACGTTGGCAATATACAGCTGGGAGAACTGAAACAAACATCTCACTTAGGCACTAGCTTTCTGGCATTCAAATTATACCACAATTACACTTTATAAATATGTGCTTCTTGTCTTTTTTCTTTTTTTTCTTTTTTTTTTTTTCTTTTTTAGATGTAGGATGAAAAATAAAAAAAAGATCTTCACAAAAAATCTATTCTAAAACTTCTCACACACTTCCAATTTTGAAAGGTTTCTTCACAGCATCAAAAAAAAATGCTGAGACTACCGTGAACAACTGGAATAACGTGTGCTTGTATGCTTTTTTCCAGTGCTTCAGTGGAATTATCTTCACTCATTTTGCTAATTGTTTTGCAGTGTTTGAAGTTTCTGAAACATCCTTGTAAGTATATAATTTCTGAGTTGTGTTATATTGACCCATGTCATACACTAGGGATAGTAGTCTCTCTAAACACTCCTTGTCCAAGCAGGATACCCTTAGTTAACCTTTACAGCTTTCCTGTGAGTCACAATTTTATTGTGTCCCTATCCCACACACATTTTTTATTCTGCAAACTGAAAAAATTTGCACTGTAATTCACTTTGGTCTAAATGATTCCAAGTCACGTGCATCCTCGTGAAGGACAGGTTTGTCAATTTGGTGGAGTGATCAAATAATTTCTACTGAGAACAGTCTTCCAACTGATCTATTGCCATAATCTTGTAGCAGTCTGAGAGGACATCAAAAATAGGACTAAGATCCCTTGGTAAGGATAAATTTTATTGAATGAATCATTGATAAAGTTACTCAAGAGACATTAATAGAAATTACTTACTCTCACAGAAGTCTAATTCAGGAAACTATAATATATTAAAAATTATTGTTTATGCTTGTTTCATAGCACTGCAATGTTGTAAAATTATGACAATTTGAATTTTTTTTTATTATTTTCTATAATTATATTTTATAATAACATTTTCACCTTGCACCACGTCATGCATCATGTCTTCAAAGCTTAACACAGAAGTGTTCATACTTCTTAAGATTTTTTTGATTCACAAGGCAAAGCTGCTATTCAGTACTGTTACAGACATTACCTTTTCCCATAGCAAAATGTTTTATCATAAAATAAGCAAAATACAATAGTTATTTAAGAATGCTTTCTGCTTTGAAGGAAATACTCTCTTGTTTATCTAGAATGAAGGAAAAAAAAAAAAAAAAGCAGTCTGTCTTAAGCCTGGTCTTCATATTCATAGTATCTCAGGATTTCATTTAATTTCAAATCTTTCCCTTAAAAGGACTGTGGAGAGTCTGGGGAATAAACACACTTACAGTCTTTCCCTTTTTTAAATATTCCATCATTTTGACTGCCATTTGCCAATGAGATGAGATAGCTATTCCCAGGAAGTTGGATATTTTTACAGATATGGAATAAGGAGGAGAAGGTCTCAGACCAAGGCACTCCTTTTCCTTGGTAGAGGTGGCGTCCTAGAGTGAAGCAGACCAATATGTCTTTTGCCTAACTGGAAAACAAAAAATCTCTATGCGTTCAAATCCCAGACAGAATAAATAAAAACAGTACAAGATCAATACAATAAATCAGCCAGCCAGGAGAATGAAAGTAGCAAAAACGTATTAAGGGAAATCACATCAAGGCATGAAAAAGGTAATAAAAGGACCATTCAGCTCCACGGAGACGGACATAGTTAAATTAGCATGGAGTCATTAAGACTGAATAGGAAAAATACATTTTAAGACACCTGAAATGGAACCATATTATATTCTCACAGGTAAATATACAAGGTAAATATACAAGGTAAGAAAGAAATGAGTAAAGCGCAGAACTCAGTTCAAAATTGTTTTGTCATTGTGTCTGTGGTTATAATGTATTTACATCTAACATTTTTAAAAAAGCAACAAAGTCAAAATATGTTCAGCAGTATTTTTTGCTACAGAGAACAAAATGAGAAAGTGAAAAAACCTTTTTATAAAGAAATTAAAAGATACATTCAAATGAGTGAAATCTATACAGGCAGTATTTAGAGGGTTAAAGGACATATTGGTGTCTCAGATAAAATATATGAAGTCTTAACAAAAAGATAAGGAAAGCTAAAAAAATTTCAGCTCTAGAAGAAGTATGAGATGGAGTCTATTCAGTTGAAAATGTATTCTTCAGAAAATTGAAGGTGTGGCCATATAAGAAAAAGAAAAATAAGATCCAGTGATAGCAGAACAAGAAGCCTGATTCCAATATCATTGAAACACCTCAGGAGCAGGAAGCCTGAGAGAGAGTTAACAATGTCAAAGTATAGAAGCACTTAGAAAGCATAGAGCTGCAGTAGAAAACTTGAAATATATTGGTCTTGTATTCACCCCTTTGGAACTGCTTTGCTTATTCACCCCTTTGGAACTGCTTTGCTTTTTTTTTTTTTTTTTTTTTTTTTTTTTTGGCTGAGAGATAACGTAAATGAGGCAGAAAAGGCTTTTTGCAGTGAAGTAGCAATGTCTGAAACCACTTTTAAAATGAACACCATGGGGCCAAGTAACATTCTTGTAAGACTTCTTAGGGAAATTGAGATTAAATTTTACTTCAGTAAAGCCTTTGATATTAATTGCCATTGTATTCTCCTGGAAAAACTGGCAGCCAAGGGCTTGAACAGATGCAGTTTTCTCTGAGCTAAAAAATGACTGGATGACCGGGCCCAAAAAGTGGGAGCGAATGGTGCTGGTTGACAGCTGGTAATTAGTAGGGTTCTCTAAGACTCAGTAGTGGGACCAGTCCAGATCATCTTTGTTGATGATCTGGACAAGGAAAACAAGTGCATCCTCATTAAGTTCATAAATGACACTTCTTTGGGCAGGACTGTTGATCTGCTGAAGGGCAGGAAGGCTCTGCAGAGGGATCTGGACAGGCTGGATCGATGGGCCAAGGCTAATGGTTTGGGTTTCAATGAGGCCAAGTGCCAGGTCCTGCCCTGGGGTCACAACAGCCCCAGGCAATGCTACAGTTTTGGGGAAGAGTGTCTGGAAAGTGGCCTGGCAGGAAAGGACCTGTGGGTGCTGGTGAACAGCAGCTGAGCAAGGCCAGTGGCATCCTGGCCAGTATCAGTGACAGGGTGGCCAGCAGGACCAGGGCAGTGATTGTTTATCATGAGTTTCCAATATTGATCCTTACTGATTATTCTTCTGGCCTCACGTTTCCTTGACCCTATCCTATTTGCATGAACATTTAGATGTGCCTCTCTTTTACCTTCAACTTAGGTGCTTAGGTGGTATGGCAGACATGGCCTTAAGAAATAAAGATTTGATATCATTACAAAATTTTCCAGTGAGAATGGCACCATTTGTACAGACTGGGTCTGAGCCTGTGGAGACTGAATGACTTCAAATCTCAGGCATATCCTCTTCCTGAACATGACAGTTTTTGACTATGACTTTTGTTACACACAAAGAAACAAAATTACAAGTGACATACAATAAAGAAGTCACAGCATTGCTGTCTTTCCACCTTTAATAAAGTACATTAATTAATGTGTACAGTATTTGCAAGCTAAATGCATTTCTAAAACATATTACATATTAAAATAATACTTTAAATTCATTATAACCCACTTATTCACACTTAATAGCAAAATCTAAATACAAATAAGAATTAAAATACCTCTACATGTTAAATTTAATAATTACATTTTGATTTGTGAGACAATTAATAAGTCTCAAGACATTACTTATAAATTTAAACATGAGCATACAGAAATGGAAACAAAATATTTCTCTATCAGCATTTAAGATTCACAGCAGAGGCAGTTTCACAGAAATTTGCTTTCATAGAATATTTTGTTTTGCTTCTTGAACAAAACATTATTTCAATATTTTTAGGTTGATAAATATAATTATCTTTTAAGTATTTATTCATTCTTTTGCTTTTGAGAGAAATGGCATTTTGAATTAAAAGATGCCTCCCACTGGGTTTGAACTTCCTATCTCTAAATCATATGGTGTTATCAGTACCATTTTCTCATTTGATCTAAACCATTACAATGAGACTCAATATTTTTCAAGTATCTATAATTGCTTAAGGGAAACAGAACACTTTAAAACATAATTTGAAATAAGCAGTTTTAAATAATGATGCTTATTTTTCAGAAAATGATGATAATTGGAAGAAAAGTTAAGTTACAGCAGATAAATCTCTGTTTCTCTTCCTGTGCAACAAGAGGGAAAGGCAATCCTGAATTATGGCCATGGTGGGGGATAGAAATCTTTTCTAACAGCTTCACAGAAAGATATTATTTAAAATTCCCTTGGTCTGATTTTGACTGCCTTGGAGTGTCCATGTACCATAGGGTCTCTCTCCCTCTGAAACATCTGGTCAGTGACAGCTTTCCAGAATAAATGGATAACAACTCTGATCTGAGGCTGCAGTTTCTCTCTTCTAATCCCCAGCAGCCTGCTTAATTGATCCTTTATGCAGCTATGCTGCATAAAGATTAATATTCTATTTGTTGAGTATCAAACAGCAGTTGCTGATATCCAGCAGGCATCACAGATGATTTCAGGAGCATCCTCAATCTTGAGTTGTCAAGTTGTGCATGCAACTCTTCTACAGAATAACGAGAGGAAAAACTGCAGGAGAAGAGAAGGGAAGAAATACAGCTCATGGCAGCTGAGGCCTTGTGTAAAGGGAGGTCTTGTGGGATAGGCAGCCATTCAAAATGTCTTCTCATTTCCAAACCATATTTACAAAATCCAGTGCTGGGAAATCTGACTCACACAATTGCCACATGCCTAACCCCTCCAGACTCTTTTTAACCTAGTGCTACTTATTGTTGCTGTGTTCCCACTAGCCTCCCTCAGCCTAAATAAGGATTTAAAATCTGCTGCTTTCTAATTAGGCCTGTCTGAGCAGATGTACTTAAAGAAAGTTACTCAGCCTCAGTACTGTAGGTTGGGCTACTTCATTTTGGAGTGAAGTAATACATTGTTAATGATAACAGGTTATTTTGTGCTATAGCTGTATAAGAAGAACTATCAAATATCAAAAATGAAAGCTAACAGCAGGGTCTTTGTATCTGAAGATGCTACATAGTTTTGATCAGTGGATTTCTTATAAGTGGTAAACAGCTTGTCATGTCTCAGTGACTGAGCAGCCTATTACATTCTGGATTTAGTTCTGATTTCTGTGCAGATGAAAGTAAGTTGATCTGAATTGTGCTTTTGTTGGTGTAGGATAGAGTTTCACTGTAATAGACACTTTTACAGCACTCACAGATAAACTCCTCCTGGCATTAAATGCATTAATACCTATTAATGATTTCCTAAAGTAGTGTATATAAAAGAAATTAAAATGAAATACTGGAGTGTAACCTAAAACAAAGTTTCAGCTGGGAAGCTGACTACACAAAAATGTAGTTAGCCTCCTTTTTTTCAATATTTGAAAAAATACATTTCCTCTTCTAAAGAAAAGGAATAAATGTTTCTAATCCTGCAAATTTGGGAAAGTTTGAAAGTAGTAGTTTGGATGTCTCTTTTCCATCCAAGTTGAACATTCAGAATACTAATGTGAGGCAACTGTTTGGCATCCTTTTATTAGCTGCCCCTGGAGTTCCTTGTGGCACCAGTTGTCACCCCCTCTGTTCAAAGCCCTATTGCTTTGACTTTATTATTTCTTACCCACATCCTTTTCTTTCTTGAATAGCCATGAAATATCTGGCCATTTGGTAAAACTGAGAAATGACTGTGAGCTAGCTGTTTAAAATACAGAATTCATATTTCATGGAGATAAAAGGCTAACATAGCCTATGCATTGGCTATGTTTTGGCAGTATTGTTTGTGCTCTCATAGAAAAAATTTTGATATTGTTAATGTGACTGAAACCTTTTCTTTGGGTCAGGGCAAGTACCTGATCTTTCCGACACAGAACCCTAGAATCATAGAAACATAGCTACTAGCAACTGTATTTTCACAGCAAATACTTTACCTTGACATTTGACCACACACTGGTGTCTCTTTAAGAAGTTGCCATCCCACTCAGCTTTGCAGCAGAAATTATGTTATTTTTGATACAGTTCAGGGAACAAAACCTTTGGGTACTCTGCATCTGTTTAGTTAGTAGAAAATAGTGCTTCTCTAAAGAATTAAACTGTTCAATTCAAAATTCATTCCTCCTGTGCATATAAGAGCTTGGTTAAACTCCAACTCCTGTAGTGTCCTGCAGTTTATAGCTGGGTGGGGTTTCTGTTGCATATTCACTCCTTCTAGGTAGTATTCTGCAGGGTGCATCTATCCCTATTCCAAGTCTTCCTTTTTCTGAAGTACCCTTCTTTGATATGATGACGGAAACACATGTGCATTTGCTCAGATCAGTCTCCCTTTGCAGAGAAGACCTGTGGTTTCCTTTTTTCCTTCTGTGGCATTATATTTGTAGTTTTGACTTTTAATATTTTCCGTCCCAACACGGATAGCTATGTATCTATCTTAAGAACAATTCCTCTAAATTAATTCATTTTCTCTGACTGAAAATTGCTTTTTAACACTTTCCTGAATGAGCCATCAATTATTATGCAGATCAGAATTGATCACAATTTCCTTGGAGTAAAGCTCCTTTACTGGGTTAGTGATTAATTCACACTGGTGACCTCCCTGAGCTCTTGGGGATACAGATTTTAATTTTACCTTATTAGAGAATAAATGTTATGCAAATAATAGATACAGATATATGAAGTACAGCAAGATTAATAGAGTACAGGATGATCATCTGTGCTACATGACATGCATTTGAAACAATTTCTTGTTTGCAAATTATCTCTGTTTATTAACTTTGTTTTTTAGAAATGCAATACCTGGTAAAGGAAATACCCCTTAACTTTTTACATGCTACTATTACTACTTCAGATAGTAAAAAGAATCAGTAAAATAACTGAAATATAAGACCAGAGGGAGTTCATTGGATTGTTTTGGTTTTTTTCCTGGATGGTGAAGATGATGCTGTCTTTGAATCCACTTTACTTTTTAGCTCTTTTAGGATATCTGCTGTTCTTCCCTCTGCATTATATTATTCCACCAGCTCTCTCCTGGTCAGAATCCCTAGTCTAACATTTTATTTTTCCTGGATATAGGTGAGTGATGTCACTGAGCAAGAGTTACGACTTCTATGCTGCTCAGTCTTTATACTGGATCCTCAGTTACTGAACATTTAAGTTTAGATTTCTCATATCGCACTCATATCTAAATACTCAATCTGGTGCATCACTCACATATTTCACTGTGCGCCAGAATTTTCTTTTCACCTAAAGGATGTGCTACAGTCCCAGATTTTTACCTAGCTGAACTGGCAAGAGTTTCATGTGGCACATCTGATAGCAATTAACTAGGATAGCAGCATCTGAAATGACTCTGCAATAACTGAGCCTTTGAGAAAGCAGCAGGGTTTCATGTGAACTGTAACCAACATGTGTGTGAGTTTCAACAGATGAGATATGAATCACATGTTTTCATGATAGCCCCTTATCTGACTGAAGCTCCACCTCTGGTGTTTTTTCACCCCTCAGACAGACATTTCCATTCACCTGTTCACAGTAGCTGTTACCACTGTAGGGGAACTATTCACTACATTTTTAATCTTTTTATACTTGAACTAACCCCACCTTTCCCTTCTGCAACTGTCCTGAACCCCTTTTATGTTTGCAAAATCCATACGGAAAATGAGCAGAAAAAGGACCACAATGATCATGATCAACTCATGATCACTAACTAAAAATTAGAGTTAAATTAAAGGAGTGATCAGGAATATTTTAACTGCATATACCACTTCCTGAAAATATTTCCTGTTCCAAAGTGTACTTTCTATTGGAGAAGGTTCTTAAGTACAGAGTGGAATTTCTGGACTGATCCTGAGAAATACCCATAGCCCCAAGAAGAGCAAATCTCTGTGAGATGGACTCAAGTTCCTTCTTCTGCAGCTGGGACTCAAACCATGTATTTCCTATTTTGGAGGACTCCCTTTTTGCCAAGGCTGTTGAATACAAAACTGCTAGTGTGGTAGATGCAATAACCAGTCCACTTACCTTGTTTTCTTATTCTCCACGAATATTAAATACTTTATTGAAGTCCACAAAGCTGTGTTTTCTGACACGGAAACAACCTTCTGAGCTTCATTCTCTTTAACAGAACTGCACATGAAACCATGGAGCAGCAAGACTTGCATCCTGCTAAGACAACCCCCTACATCTTCTGGATGCAGATTGATGTAGGATATTGACTACATCCTGAAAACCATGGAACTTGCCAGACTGAGTGGTGGATTATAACTGAAGTAAAGGGTTTGTCCAAGAAGTATTTCTCTGTCATGTTATTGGATGCCTTTAGTTTCGTGTTGTAACATGCAACATCCTCATGTTTCTCAAAAAGATTCTTTGCAACTGCAATCCATCTTTGATATGTGTGGAGTTTATTTTGGTGGGATGAAACAGCAGGATAAGTGAAGACTTGGCCTTTTGGATACCCATTTACAAGTTTGAAGTGAGTTGTCATCGGTCCCCATTGAGTGATTCACTCAATTAATATTATATTACAGCATTAGAGGTGAACTCCTGCTGATCTAGGCAGGAACAAGCAAGCCTGTCTAGCCTCTCTCTGGCTGGACCTCAGAGGAGCTGCTTTTGGAAATAATGCCAATGCAAAGCAATTCATTCCCTGATACCCTGTGCCAGCAAGCAGCACTGAAGGTCAGCTACACACACCATGTTTACATGGCTGATGAACCCATTCACCACAACTGCCTGTTCCCCTTTATGAGCTATTTTTAATTTGCCTATTCCAGCTCCAGCATGCAGCATCCCAGGACATACCTGATAATGTCCTAATCTAGCCAAAACCAGTTCTAAGACAAAGAGGGTAAACTGAGCATGTTGAAGCTTACCACTGTCTCAGAATCTCCTGAAAACGGTTTTCAACCATTCTTCCACCTATCACCCTTAGGTTAAGCATATTCTGACGTGCCATATCCAGCATCTGCCCTTGGAGTTAAAATACAGTTTTAAATAAAGTTGTAAGCCTAGTCTTATCTTCCTCCTACAATAGCACAAAATTCTAGAAACATAATGAGTTTCCAAATCTTATTTTCCCTCCTGTGTGTTGTGACATGCCAGGGTAAATTTCCATTCCTTGCAAATGAACTAAATATGGAACAGGTAAATAACTGAACATTTTCTGATTTATGGAATCATTATTTTTTACTGGAGAAAAATATTCAAGTCTATAGAGGAATAAATCAATTCTCCTATTACTTCATATTATTATCACCCAAACAATATTTCCCATTCATTAAAATTGCCTGTTATCTCATTAAGCATTTTTGAAGAATAGAACAGAAAAATAGAGAGGTCAGATACAGGGAAACATTTTGCTTATATTTTTTTTGCTTTTTTAAACTGGAATTTTGCACCAAGACTCTGGAAGTTTCTGCGGTTGATAAGCCAGAGACCCATGCCATACAGACTGATTTTCTGACAGAACTTCAGAACTACAGGTCAAAAATGACATTTACCTTTGAAAAATATTAATTTTAAGGGAAGTGATTAGTTCATTGAGACATTGTCATGGGTTGCAGTGCAAAATGTAACCCAAACTGTGTATTCTATCACCATCTGATGAAACTGGGATGGTGATGGTGGTGGTGTAATTGTCTGACAATGGCCAACTGTCAATAAACCTGCTGGGGCAGTTTTCTTATCTCTTCCACAACCCAGCCTCCCTCCAGGCAGAGATCTTCTGCTGATGGGCCATTGAGTCTCACTGATAGAATTACATCATCCCACTGGGAAATGCTCCAGCCAGGGGGAGGAGCCAAGTATTCCTACCTGGATAAAAATCTGGGAGTTGGAACACCAAGCCAGCCTTTTCCACTGGATTCTCAGAGGAAGACCAGGCTCATCTATCACCACTGAACCTTCAGTGAAAGAACTCCACTCTTTCTACAGGAGCATCACTTCAACAGGGCCACATCTGCCACTGGGACTGCAGCCACCAATGAATGGGACTGCCACCAACACCCTGACCCACAGGGTGTCAGGTTGGATCCTGACTGTCAGTGGGGTTTGTTTGTTTATTTGTTTGTGTTACTGCATGTGTTTTGGTTTTATTGTTTATTTTAGTTCCTATAATAAAGAACTGTTATTCCTATTCCCATATCTTTGCCTGAGAGCCCCTTAATTTCAAAAGTTATAATAATTGGGAGGGAGGGGGTTTAAATTCTCCATTCCAAGGGAGGCTCCTGCCTTCTTTAGCAGACACCTCTTGTTCAAACCACAACAGACACAGATTCATTTTTTAGTTCCCAGCCATTTCTGGTTATGGCTTTCGTCTAATTTTGTGTCTGGCACAAGCATTAACTGTGAGTTTTGTAATTGTAAAATTATTTCCATATTAGGATTTCAATGGGAATAAAAGTATTATACTTACTTATACAGTGTCTGTGACAGTCTCAGGGACCAATTCTCACCTGACTAAGACTTTCCTTCAGGAATGGTATTTATCTGCCCATATGTAGAAGGCTGCAGAAACCTGACCTAGTTAATCTGTATTTCCTCTATGACTGGTAAAAAAAAGCTCAATAATTAGAGACATGATGGAAGAATAAGTGTAGAAAATAATGTCACTCCCCATGTTGAATTAATGATTTGATTTTTTTCCTTATCCTAATAAATAGGCACAATCTTCCACTTTTTTTTTTTTTTTTTTACATTATCTCACATGTAAAAATAGCAAAGCTGATTTCACGTTCCACTGCTACTACTCCAGTTAACCCGTGGTGATAGAGTGGGGAATGAAGCATAAGGAAAGAGAAAATAATTCTCAAATCCAGGAGCTAGCATGAGGCTGAGCTGTGCTTGGTGTTTTGGTGTGATATGTCCCATTTCTCAGCTGCATCTTCAGTTCTGCACATTGCCCAGAACAAGGATCTTCTATAAATTCAGGCCAAGGGCAGAAATAAGTCTGAACAGTGGGCTAATCTGCCCAGCCCATGGCAGGGGAAGTTGAAAATAAAAATAATTAATAAAAAACACCGCAATTGATACATACCATAACTTAATATAGAGGTTCTTGCATTCAACTGCAGCAGTGATCTCAGACCAGTTGTCAGAATCATCTTGCACAGTCACAAAAAGTCTTCAAACACTTAAATATGTCATTTTTCTCCATTCTCTTTTTATAAACTTAGTACAATGTTAAGTATAACTGTAAAGAATTATGAATTTTTACTGAGTAAATTATGAGGTACTGATCTACAATTAGTCAATGATGCTAAACATGAATTTAGAGACTGATGCAGCTATTTCCAGACTCTCAGTATAACTCAGCCTAATTTGTTGGAGAGCAGGAACTTCTCAGGTCAATGTAATTGAAATGGAGCATTTGTTAAAGTATAGCAGCAACTTCCTGCCAACTTCCCCTGCCCTAGACTTCTGGACCCACCTAACCAAAAGCTTTTTTTTCCTTTTTATTCTGTCCTTTTCCCCCCATGTTCCCTCCTCCTTCCTTGCTCTCTGTTTCAGTCTCTCAATTTGTCAAAAATTTCCTCCAAGTATACAATTTTTTTTGGTCCAACACCTTCACTTTAACACAGTCGTGAAAGTTAGCCAATGTTGGAACCATTCTGACAGATGCTGACAGGTTGCAGTTTAATGATAAACTATCACAACATGAGGAAACCTTCCACAAAGGATTCATGCCTGTAGCTGCACACAAAACAGCTCTAGCTTCATCTAGAACTGAAATGTTTTCCTCTCCCCACTGAACATTCAATGAGAACTCATTCCTGGCACAGCTTAAAGATGCTGGATGCAATTCAATCTGGCACAAGGCCACTGGCATTAGCAGAATTATATCAGTGATGCATTTTGCCTATTCTGCGTTGAACAGCCTGGTAAATTTCTGGATAACAGGTACCTCAGCAAGAAATTGAAGCTATTTTACAGTACCTATTTAAAAAAAAAAAACAACAAAAAACTGACATCTAAGTATACACATTTGAATATTAAGGCTTATTCCTTATCGAGGTAATTTGGTTGGCTCCATTCCCCTTAAAGGAGACATGTCAATTTATACCAATGAAGTGTTTCATTCTGGCTGGTGATGACAAGAGTGTACTATGCGAGAGCCTGAATTAAGGGCAAGGACTGCACTGTGCACAAATAGAAAAGGGGAAAAAACTACTTTTGTGAAAAGTGTTTACAGTCTAAACATTAGAAAACAGACTAAAGAATGATGATGACAAGCAATCAGAGAAAAAATTTTAGGGAAAATCAGCATAATAAATTAAAGAAAATGTGAATAATTTTTGACATGTCACAAAGATAATTTTTTGTTTTAAAGTAATGGTAATATTCTGAATATTTGAAATAGGAGGACTGAAATCCAGCTCCACTCATATTCTGAGAGGCTTACTGCTGGTTTCTGTGGGACCACAGTGATTTCTTTTCTTATTTAAAGGAAGACTACTTTAAATAATAGTCTTATAAAAATGTATGTTTTCTTTCTCTCCCTCTGGCTTTCCTATCCCTCTTCTTTGTTCAGAATAAGATGTTCATTATTTGTCCAGTAAATGAATAATCTGCTAATTAACTGCACTTGTTATGTGATGAATATTCAATTACCATAATGGGTAGGGGAAGAAGATGCATCATACCTACACAAATTAATTTATTTTTGGGCAATGAATTTGCATCCACCTGGTTGCAACTGCTCACTCTGAAAAGCTATCCTAGTTTGTTATATCTGAGAATTAAAGGAGCACACAGCCCATTTGCAGCCATATACAAAAGGTGAATACCTTTCTCTCTATATCTTTTAACAGTGTTATTCAAACAAATTGAATTCAGAGAAAACTTGTGTTCTGTGATAAGAACAGATAAACTAGTGATAAGAAAAAGGAATTATCAAGTGAATTAAATTTATTTCTGGTCTCTGAAAAATAGTATCCCTCTCAGATCATGTTAACCAAGAGGTGAGAGCATCCCCAGTGGAAAAATAGGCCAAACTCTTCCTGCACTAAACACTACAAAATTCACTTAAGAATGTAAGTCCAAATCTCATTGTTCCACTCTTCTTGGTGGTGTCTAAAACAATACCAAAAGTATCTAGTATGAAATGCTACAAAGCCAGCATAATGGTCCATAGTCTAATCATCTAGGTTTATCCAATTAACACAGTAAAAGACAAAAGGGAACCAAGTCCCTTGAAAAGGGAGCCAAGTTCATAGAACAGGATGGTCTCATTTCTGTCCAAGGGAGAGGCTGTCTGTTTCTCCATCCTACCCATCTTGTTCCTACACATCTTGTTCCCTCAAATTTAGAGTGGAGTTATTCTTAGTGCAGTATGACAAAGTCCTCCATGTAAGCTATCTGTGACCTGGAACATTGCTACCACAGCCTCCACACTAGTATTGTACCATATATCCATGGAACAGCTGCTTTACAAGGATGACTGCTTTTTCACTATTTACTGCCAATTAAGGATCATTGTGGTATAGTATGGGACGCAACTGTAAGACTGGAAACGATCCAAATTTAATTCATAGCACTTCACTAACCTAAGGAGAGAGTATAAAGGGAAAAAAAAATCAAAAAATTACGTAGTGTTAGAGTAAAGAACAGAATTACTGCTGGTATATATCATCAAGCTCTGTGGCCAAGTACTGGGAATGATAATCTCATTTTTCCTTTGGGAGGGGGAGAAATCTAAACAAAACCAAACCTTCTGACATAGATTAATTTGCATAAAAATACGATTCATAAATCCTGGAGAGAGAATCTCTCCACAGGCTTAGATTTTCTTGGTGGTAACCAGCAAGTGTTAAAGGAGAAAAAGAAACAAGGAAAGAGATTGACATTTACAACCAAAGTTTGTTTCTTGACAGTTGTAGTTCAGCACAGTGGTTTTCAATGTTAACATGAAATGGTGCTTCAGGTTTATTCTATAAAGTACAATGCAGAGGGAGTTTTCAGACACTAGAGAGGGTGCCTGGATGCTTACAAACATCTCTGTACACATCTTTGCCAGAGTCAGTGTGGGATATCACAGAGCAGTAACTCAAAACAGATCAGAAAACTGTGGAAAGGTAGATCCCAATGGATTTTTGAAATAAAGAAATATTAAAGGAAGTGTCAGTAGCTGATTAACTTTTTTAACCTTACTTTTTCAATGCAAAATATTTGGATCTATTTTTAATACACTGTTCATGTTTTTACAAGTTTTCACTAGCAGCTTTTTTTAATTTCTGGTTTCATTAAATAAAAAGATAGAAATCTAATTAAAAGCCATTTTAAACAGTAGAAACTTCTTTTATAATGCTTTCAGTTTCCAAAAAAAAAGTCTTCTCAGGGAGGATAAAGGAGTTTTGTCTTCCTTTTTGTCTTTATGAAAAATTTTCTATTCTGAAAAATGTCTGCCAGCTATAATGGCAATAAATGTCATTGACTGAGAAGTATAAAGGTTCCCTAGATAGTTCTGACTCTGTCCCTGACAGAGGTTAAGTTCTTTGTCAAGAAGTCATTGAGTTTACGTGCTATTAAAGCAGCATGCTTCCCAGCCTATATTTAGCTGTTTGAGTGTAGGTTATGTATGTTAGGATGAGGGTGATAAAGCAGTTGTAGACTGCAACATAAGGCGATTTTCTTTACTGCACAATTTCGGTTTATGTTACCATAAAGCTTTTGCCAGGGATGAAAAGTTGGGGAGGATTAAAGGAAATGCTATAAAACATATCAAAGTGGATTGCATAAACAATTGCCATGCACTGGGAAATGGCTGATTAGTTGACTGAAGTGAGACATCTGCAGGATGTTGGCACTATGGATATATCAAAGGATCTCAACCGCCTTGTTTGCTTTAATAAAAGTGGCTTAATTTGTTCCAACAGTATGAAACCTCCTGTTATACCTGATTTGTCATCCTCATTGTTAAGGGAAAGACCTCCTCGTACATTCCTCTGTGCAGAGACAAGAGTACAGGCTTTTGTTAGACCTCAAAAATTAAGAGAGAGGAAAGATTTAACAAACAAAATGTGCGTGTATGTTTGGAAAAAACTTTACCTGCTTCTTTGACCTCTGACTTCTCTTTCCACAATATTAGGAAAATAAAGCTCTTATTCATCTTTCATCTGCCTTACAAACTTATTTTTACCTTGTGGCAATAGTGCTTTACAATCTTCAGTGACCATTTTCAGCTAGCCACTGCTATCCAATTCCCTGATAAGAAACTTACAGACAAAATGAGGCCCATAATGCAAAGACAGTGATCTTCTGTGTAAGTGCCCAGCTCTGACTGAAAACTGTGCACAGTTTAGATCTTCTGACCAGAAAATTATTCATGTGAGAGGCTTTTTTTATACTGCCTTTTGACATTATCTTGGAGGCAATAGTTTATCCTTTCTTCTCAAATCCCAACTCTCATGCATATACATGAGTGTATATGTGTGTGTATATGTATACATTTGTCTATATAACCTAGGGATCTCTGATAAACCACCACTATCTTGAAAGTGGAAAAAACTTGGTCCTAATCACAGTCCCAAGCTGAGTATTTTTAGGAGAGATGCTGAATCTTTTTTACATTTTAATTTTGTGTGTAAACATGGGAGAAAGAGAGTTGCACATGGATTTCCTACTATGTCACTATCACTAGAGGAGTAAAAGACTTGCTATGAGAGTTTAAAATGCAGTAAATATTTTTGTTATTACACTGTTAAGAAAGGACAATGAAGATAGAAGTGTTGGAAATTCTTCCTGGCTAGAAAAATATCTATATTTGCTAGACTTTTGCAGGACTATTTAACAAATAATTTTGAATAAAGAAAAAAAAAAAATAGCAAAACAAGCATAGAGAGGATTCAGTAGCATGAAGTGATTTCCATACAATTATGTGAAAAGAGTCATTTGCTTACTCTTTCCAAACCCTGCTGATTGACAGGTTTTCACTTAGCTGCTTCCTTAAAACACCAAAATCCTTAAAACAAGAAAATTATTAGGATGCTCCTGTTAGTATTTTGTAAATTACTTACATTCAGCACAATGCCGGTTTCCCCAGTACTCGCCTTCTATCTGCTGCAGTTTTAAAAAACATTCAAAAAGTGTATAAACATATGTAAATTTTCTTAGTGGCTTGTTGCTAAAATGGCATGGATGAAAATAGTTCTAAATATTTCATTGATTCCAGTAACTGTTAGGAAAATTTAGAACTTTAGGATGCAATTAGCAAATGTGACATATTATAAATGATAATCAAGAAATTAAACCACTGACCTAGAAAACCAGCTCCTAAATGATAGATGTTGGTGTAGTACAGATACTCCAGAGACAAAGTTGGGAAAAAAAGCCAACACGATAAAGTAGAATTAACTTTATGTTTTAGAAATAAGATGTTGTGATTGTGATAGGCAAATTTTGACAAGCGCTAAAGAATTATTCACAGAGTTTTAAAATTGCCACAATTGTTTCTTCTACCATGATTAAATTTCCTCACCACTGCCTAAAATACATAACTTATATTGCAGGTATTACTATGCAAATATATCCCTACTGGTTCAGCTGTGGCAGCAGGATCCTTTTCTTTAGATGCAGAGTATGTCGACAGAAGGAATTTTTCTGCCTGCATAGTTGTGCAACTTCAGAGGTCAGCCCATAAAGCTCTTCTTTGTCAGCATAGCTGTGTCCACATGGGTTTTTTTGGCTGGCATAGCTATTTTGGCAAAGAAAATGTGAGTTTTTTCACACTATTCACTGACATAGCTGTGTGGATAAAACATTGTAGAGCAGAAGAAGCATGTACACACAATATGTCTCTTCCTCCTCAACCTGCCTTTGCTTTTCACCTCTTCACAGATTAGTAATTTCAGGCATGGTTTGCTGAAGCAAGGAATAAATACAAGGAATTTAAAGTATCACATCACTGTTACCCCCAGATACTGCTAGCAGATCATGGGATAAAAGGGAATAGATGAATGGGTGTTGCAAGTAAAATTTCAAGGGTTCTCCTTTTTTTTGGTTTTTGGTTTTTTCTTTTTGGTTTTTTGTTTGTTGGGGTTTTTTTGGTTTTTTTTTTTTTTTTTGTTATGATGTTAGACACTGATAAAAAATGCAACATAGACTTAACTCTAGAAACTCAAAGAAATTTTTGAGAATAGGGTTACCATGTGGTAACCTATACATGGATGGGCAAAAGAATCATCAAGGTACTAATGATCCCCCAAAGCATGTTGAAGAGAGCAGTTTTAATGAACTGGGAGCCTCACAACTGGGTTCATTGAGACTGGGCTCAGTTTTGGCTTCTCAGCCAGCATTCAGGAAATTCTAAGCAAAGAAGAAGAATTATTGCATAGTCTTTATGTTCAGGGTACCTGCCAGCCCCAGTTGTCTCCTAGCATCCCATAGCCAGCTCGACACTTGAGAAAGGGGTTTACAAAGCACTGCTTCCTAGCAAAAGGCCACTGAAATTTGACTCTCTTTTGCAGAGCCAAGTAGGTGTCACTACTTTTAACAGCAGGAGGAAACATAGCAGTATCTTGTCTTCAGCTTCTGTTTACCCATGAGAAGTGGTAAAAAAAATTCCAGCTTTTCTTATCCACATACCAGATGTTCACGTGCCACCGAAGTACTATCCCAAACATTCAGCTGCTAAAAGACCTAGGTATTATATTTGTCTTTTTTATGCTTGTCTGATCCCTTCTATCTCCTGCTGAGAGCCCCATTTTCCAGTTTATGTGGGCTGAGTCACAGTGAGCAGCTGAAATAATTCGACAGAGTGACAGAAAGTCATATATACTATGGACAAGCTATGCCTCTCTAGGAACACTTTATTTTATCCAGTATGTTACTGAATAGCAAATGGTAGGTAGAAAAAAAAAAAAAAAGCAGTGATACTTGTATGTTGCTAGACATACTCTTCTCCTCCTACCATTTTTTTATTCCCTTTCTCATTCCTTAATGCCATACTTGAACTTCTCTCAAGTGGGTCAAGGAATAGTAAGTAGTTTCAATATCAGTGAAAGAGGGCTGTACTCCAGATGAGATTTCACATGATTCCTTAGAAAGACAAGACTTCATTTCTTTTCTACAAAAAAATCCTAAGAACAGGAATGTTCTGATATGAACAAAAAAGTGTTCTACAGTAATAAGTGTTTTCTGAAGAGGTTGAACAGTAATTATTTACATAGAATACATTTCTGTATAAAATAGGCAACTAGAAAATAACTCAAATCTACGCCAACAGTTCTGTGTAAATCCTTTTGCCTGAACTAGCTGACCAGCCTGGGGCAGAAAGAAGCAGAAACATTCATTATTCTATTTATTCATTAGAATTAATTCCCCTCCCAAAGAAGGCTAGTTATAAATGTGTGTGTCATTAATGAAATAGGTTCAAGAATAACAAATGGAAGAAAAAATAGAACATCATGAAACACATTTTTCAATGTTTCATCTTGCATACTATTTGCATCTCTTACCAAAAAAAAAAAAAAAATTAAATACTATGACAAACCTGAAAAGAAGTACCTCAAATTCAAAGATAATCTTTTACCACAATAGGACAACTTTTAAGAGAGGAGTAGAAGAAATAAAAAACAAAAGAATGACAAAGCAGGTCCAAAAATACTGGTGTAAAAAGAGATAATTTATTCAAGTTATGACTAATGCATTCCTCTAATCATATTGTGATAACTGAAATCAAATTCCAGTGGATTATTGAGGTTATACAGGTCTGCTGCAGTTATTATAACTGTATCGGTTGATAGACATTTCAGCAAAACTGAAAAAAAAAAGGAATGGCTTGATCTGTTTTCCATTTTACCTCAACTGACTTGGTCAGACCAATCTGATTAAACCAGCAGGATTATTTTTCTTATGGGCCATAGAAAGCAGGGTTTCAGTAGCAGGAACTGGGGCTTATGGTATTGATCTCACCAACAGGATTGACAGTGATTGCCTTCTAAGCTTGTAGCCTGATAGGTGAGAAAAATAAAGGACAAATTCTTCAGTCAACTAGAAAATGTCAGCTAAGAGTCCTGGTGACAAAACTGTTACATTCCTGGATTGTTTTACACTGACATAGTGTAAAATGAGCAAGTAGTAGAGGACCATTTGTTTGCCCGAAGGTTCTATTGCAACTTATTTATTTAAGAATGGCAACTTGATACCTTTCTTAAGCACGAAAAAAATGAAAAAAATACCAACCAGAGTGAGTTACTCGAACTGTAGTGAACTTTGATGGATGAAGAATACAAAAAACATGGCATCATCTAGTCCACTAGCTCATGTTTGTGTTTGAAAGCATTCCTTTTCATTTAACTGCAATAGAACTTAATTTATTTTATACTCTGGCACACAGCCTACAAAACACTTGCTTTATTGTGCAGTCATTAAAAAAAAAAAAATCTTTGGAATTTTTTTATCATTTAACCAACATTGTGTCCTTCTGTGATGGAGTGACTCTGTCAGTGGAGAATTGAAGGGTTACCTGTAGAGTTTACCTGGACTTCTATAAAGCCTTTGACATGGTCCTCAACAACATCCTTCTCTGAAAATTGGAGAGAGATGGATTTGATGCATGGACTGTCAGATGGACAAAAAATTGTTTGGACCATCCAGAGGGTAGTGATCCACAGCCCAGAGTCCTGATGGACATCAGTGAGAAGTGGGGTCCCTCGGGGGTCTGTATGGGGCCAGTGTTATTTTATATCTTCATTAATAACACAGATGAAGGGATCAAGTGCATCCTCAGCAAGTTTACAGATGACACCAAGCTGAGTGGTGCAGCTGACACATGTGGAGGATGGGACGGCATCCATAAGAACCTGAAAAATCTCATTAAATAGGCCCATGGGAATCTCACAAGGTCTTAACAGGACCAGATACAAGGTGCTGCACCCGAGTCATGGCAATCCATGGTACCAACACAGACTGGGGAATGAACAGATGGAGAGCAGCCCTACCAAGAAGGACTTGGGGGTGCTGGTGGATGAGAGCCAGCAATGTGTGCTCACAGAGAGCCCAGAAAGCCCAGAAAACCTGGAGTGAGATTACAAGAGGAGTGGAGAGAGATTATTTTGCAAGGGCATGTAGTGACAGACAAGGGGGAATGGTTTAAAACTGACAGAGAGGGGGTTTAGAGTAAACATTAGGAAAAAATTCTTTACTGTGACGGTGATGAGTCACTGGAACAGGCTGCTTGGAGAAGTTGTGGGTGCCCCATTCCTGGAACTCTTCAAGGTCAGGTTGAAGTGGGCCCTGAGAAACCTGGCATCATGAAAGATGTCCCTGCTACCGACATAAGCTGTACATAACCATTGACTGCACCCAAAATATTGTACACCAGCCCACTGCCTGTTCACACAACTGCCCATGCCTTCCTTCACTGCTGGAATTATTACTTTATGCTTCCTTTTCAGCTTCTAAACCTAGTGCTTAACTTAGCATGCAAGATTTTTTATATTGAAGGACTACCCTTAACCATGATATCTTATCATTTGTTTTCCAGGTAGCATTTTCAAATTCTGCAAATGAAATGTTTAAAACTAAGAAATAGGTCACAACCTTGGCAACCATCTGATGTGAGACAGTGTAATCTGCTAGCACACTGGTTGTCATGGAAACTGACAATATTGGATTTTTCCTTCAATGCAACCCGTTTTATGCATAAATTATTAGCATATTATTAACATATTAAATCTAAGGCACTGGCACTTCAATGCAGACCACCCATGTGTTTTATGTGTGTCCATGAGTAACTTAAATACATTCTTATTAGCATTGAGAAAAGGGTTCATCAGTTGAGGACTCTGACAGAGGAAACAGTTTTTAGATTGGACAGTACAGACTGGTGCTTTTGAGATGAAGAGATTTCAGGCTCTATCCCATTTACTTAATGACCCACCCAAAAGTTTTGTACTGCAATGTTCATTTGAACACTTTTTTTTTACTGTCAATCTTCTCAGAGTTAAAAGTTTGTTTGACTTAATACCAACTTTATGAAATACATTGAAAATTTATATATGGTTTGCTTTACTTGTCTCAGCTGGAAAAAACCAAAATCTTCTAGACTCTTTAAGAGAAAGCAAACAATTCTTTCACTCCTGTTTAGCCCTTTGTTTCTTCCCCAACTCTTCCCCAAACAGCCAGAAGTTAAAATTCCATTCTTAAACTCAAGGACTAGTGCTCAGCTCTTACTCCTATTTCGCTCAATTAGCAAATTACTAAACTGTAGCCTCTCTTCCTGTGTTGGCTTCCTTCATCTGTTCTGTATTAGTCTGTAGTACATATTGGTTGCAAAACAGCATTTCTGAATGACAAAATATTCACTTAATATTTTTTTTTTTTAATTTTCCCCAGCCTGAAGCTGTGTGTATAGTAACTTCAACTGTAGGAAAAATCCAGAGGCATGAAATGAGACCATTAACCCGTTGCCAAAGAACAACTGTCATACAGCATATCATCTGAGCTGACATCCACGTCTCTTTCTTCTGTAAAAAACATCTTGCCCTTAAGAAAAAGGTTTGAAAGTTGAGAACAAAGAACTGAAAATGAACTGGATTTCATCTGTAAACCTTTGAAAAGAGACAGGGTGACAGCCCATCACTTTTCTTTCCTGCAAACTCTTGGTATGGCAATAACACCTCATGACCTGGAAGTTTTTTTCTCATAGTGCTCATACACTAGTTTGCCTTCCCAATAAGAATTGTCTTTCCCATTATTAATTTAAGTTGTAAGGGAAAATTACGGTAAAATATGTGTCAGGAGATAAAGGAGACTAGGTCACAAAGTGGAACATGAATGTACTTGTAGGAACAAGGGAACATCCATCCGAAATATATAGTGGATTCACAAACCATGCCAGTACTTTTTCTGGATCATATTTCTATGTTTTCTCTTAAAAAGTTGTGTAAAGTCAGTACAGAGACCAAACAATGTCTATCTTCCTCAAATGTCTCCTGTCTCATTCTGAAATATTTATGAAATCTGCAAAAACAGCTCTTTAAAATTTGGTTCGTACATTATACGTCTTTTGGACATGGCTAATTTACAGAAATTTCGTTCACTATCATAGTTAAATAAAATTCCTTGCCTTGAATATATTACCTCCTGTGTCTTTTCATGTCACCCATTTTCTACACATGATCTCAAGCACCTACCTGCACTACTGCTGGTTTCAGAGGGAATATTCTGTATTTGCAAGTTTCATCAAAACTTTGTCTTCCTCCACAATACTTTGATATGAAAAATAAATATGTATTAGCCAGAATAAAAGCTTCTTACTACAAGAATTACTATTCTTTTTTAAAAAGGAACACAGAAGAAGCATTCTCTTGATACTCACCACAATGATTAAATTAGGTAAATATTTCTGCTTTTTTGCTGTGACATTTTAATGGTCACTTTTTCTGATTTCTCTCTATAAAGCCAATATTAAGGCTCATATAAATAAGATTTCTTTATGGTCTCTGTTGAATGTATTCGATCTATTTTGAATGCATATCAGGAAATGTGTGGGAGGCTTTTATCTTGATTTTTAATTACTTTCTTTGTTTCTGCCCCCCCCCACCCCCCCCATTACGTTACTGAATAGCTGTTTAAAAGTTCCAGTTGGAGGCTATGGAGGCTAAAGACTATTTGTTTATTTTTCTCACTGAGAAGACAAGAATCTTGTTTTCCTTTGTTCTATTTTCTCTCTGAAGCTACAGGAACATGTTGCCTTCATTTCTAAGATTTCCAGGATATCACTACAACTCAATAACATGCAGAAGCAACAATTCTAGAAACTGTGCTAATGAAGTGAAACAGGATTTCCTATAATCTTTTGTTATTGCACTATGGCATTTTCTGATATTGATTTTTCCAATGAAATTAACAAAGGTGAAAAGAGTGTTACTGCAGAAACAACAAAATGTCCAGATTCTATTTGTGATCCAGAAACACAAGATCTTCTTCCCCATGGTTACATTTAGAAATGGCCAAGAAGAGCAAAATAGTCAGACTTCAAACTATAGTTTTGTAAGCAGCTTTGGGAACTGTTTTTTCTGACCCATCCAGTAAACTACATCACAGGGGAGATTTTTTTAGCTGGCAAAGGGGCTCTGAGGAGTTTATCATTTCAAGATCTTAGTCTTGGCAAGGCAAGCACAGATATATTAAATAAGCAACTGTATTTTAGTACTTACTGAGATGCCTCTTAGTAGATTATTGTGTAGCTTCTCAAGTGTAACTCCCTTTAGATCTAATCTCCATAGAAAGTAATCCATCATAAACAAACACACAGAGGCACTGGCCACAGTAATAACAAAAGAATACAATTTTGTTTTGTTTCATTTTGTTTTGTTTTCTCACCATTCTCAAAGTGGCTTTCAAAGCTTTCTTTATTGTCATTTTGTTGTATCAACATTGATCAGAGACCCTGGTGGCAAGCCAGAATTAAGAGGATTGATCTCAGGTTTAAGTAAGAGAGAATTAGAAATGGGTAAATCACAATGTATTTACAGGGATTTTGACTAAATCCAATTCCCAAGTTTTTTGTCAGTTTACTTAGTTGCTTTTGGTATGTTATTGAAAATTACTTTTCTATGCATTTGGAGGGGGAAACTTTGGTTTCATTTGTTTTTAGTAATTTGAGAAGGTGGTATAGAAGAAATTCAACTTACATCAACAAGTGAGAAGACAACTCTCAAACTTGATCATTGCCTTTGGACAAAAGTCAGGAGATGAGTTCTTGCATGGCTTTCTGTATCCTTAAGTTGTTATCCTTGATGAACTCTTACTGGCTGTAACTTCAGACACTTCCACTAAAATATTCTTAAGTCACCTGTCACTTTTTCTGCTATTCCATGCTTTTCCCACCAGATGGTAGGCAATAAAAGCAGGAAACAGAAGCTTATCTGTTACTGCATACTTAAAAGGACTCAAACAAAAAAATTAAATAAAGTGCAACTGTGAAACAATTCCCCATATGCTGGTCTGCTTTTTATGCTTGAAGCTAAAAGGCAGCAGTGGAAGAGATCTGGTCAGTGCTTGCAGGTAGTTGATTAATGGTGTAAGTAAGGCCCACATGAGCATATGCTACATATGTTATTGCATATTGAAAAGACGCTATTGTATCTCCTGTTCTGTTGTTCTCTAGCTGTAAACAAAACTAATTATTATCAGGATATGCATTTTCTGTCAATTCCTTTAAGGAAAAACATTTATTCCACTTATCCTGCTGTAACCAGATAAATGAAATTGTCTCCCCAATGTGTAAATTTCTTCTCCTGCCTTGTTAGTGCTGTCTTGTACATGAAGTACTCATTTAGTTGCAAAAACCAATTATCATCCCTGTCTGGATACATTAAGAATTTTCCTACAAGTCTTTTTCTCTCTATCACATTTTAAGCAACAGTGTATATGAATTATTCATATTGCCCATCTTGCAGGCAGGTTTTTTTATTATTAAATTCGATCATAATAATAGTTATTACCACAGTCATGGCAGTTTTATGAGTATTCTTCAATGCCATTACCTGGAAAGTTTTCAATCAAGACGTATAAAAGATGCAAATCAATTTCCATAATAAAATTAAACTGTACCATCTACTCTTTCATCCCTGCAATAGAGTTGATTGACAACTTCTCCCTGATAGTTGCAGCTGATAACTTGCAGGCAAAGTAATGGAGAATGGCAGATTCTTTTACTCCAATATCCTAAGAAATTCAGTATTTTTCTTGTCTTGTCAGTATTTAATGCTCATGTCTTCATGCAAACACAGTGTTTAAGATGGAAACATTCAGTTTACAGATATTCCTCCCAAACAAGAGAATTATTTCTCTCTGGCAATATAAGATTGGCCTTTTATTAACCAAAAGCAGTGCTGAATAAATGAAATTATTTAATGAATTTCGGGAACAAATGAAACAATTTTTTTATGTTCTGAGTAGTGCTGCTCTCCACAAAGAGATCTTTTTCCAAGGAGGATGTTTTCCGGGTGATTCTTCTAACCTCATCCTGCACTTTTATTTTGTCTTTCTCTCTTACTTGTTTTAGCACTGCTTTAGCACAGACTTTAATGACTGCCTGATGGTTCTTCTTTGATCCCTTTCTGTGTAAGCACTTGATAACTTGTTCCTACTTCCTTGTTTGTTTGCCACTTCTCTTTCTGTTTGCTTCTCATTTATCATTTCCTTGTGCTTTAGATCAAAGTTGCTGCAAAAAACCCATAAAATGTAATGTCCACTGGTGCTAGTATTAACTGCTGTATAATTTTGCCTTTACTCTGGAGGTGGATTAAATCTTAATAGAAGTTTCAAAACTTGACTTTGGATCCATTTACATCAATTGCAAGGCAGAACAATGTATTCATATTCAGGAAGTTACTTTGGAATGATATTGGAGTAATTAAGATGAGAATATAAACAGCATTAATAGGGAAAAAAGTGTCTACTCTCTTCAATTAGGCTTCAAGTTAGACCAAACAATACAAAACATCAATCAACCCTAATACCTTGGGAAATAAAGTGATCGTCATTTAGAATCAAGAAAAAATTTATTTTCATGGTACAGATTCAGACAATTCTATGCATTATGTAAAGGTTAATGTTCTCACTGAAGTTTCTGGGTGGCAACTGTTCAAAAGAGATGCCTGGAGTAGAGACACTCTTGCTCTATTCCAATATAAAATCCTTATACTGCTAAGAACTTCCTCTTTCATGTTCAGAAACACTTAAAAAGATAGATTACATCACACTTCAAGAAAATGAATCATGCAAGACTGCTCTGATGTCTGTTATGTAATTCAATTTATTACGGCAAGTCTTCAGAATTAATGAGTGAATTACAATTTTTCCCATAAGCAATTTTTTATTTCTGCTAAGGTCATGTTAGGACTATTATTGTTATTTTTGAAGATGCATGATGAAAAATTAAGTAAACTGAACATTTTCTATATAAATTTTCTATTTCAAGTCTATTTAGATGTTGTCTAGATTGACATTTAAATTATTCAACAGTTTTTAATGTTACCTGCTTAGTATGGCATCTGTCAAAATCAATTTCTGCTGAGAAATAATTTATTTCTTCATCTCCAACATATCCTGAGAAGTTTGTTGATTTTTATCCAGGATTTTAGCTAGGATACAGCTAAGTATTAGTCATCTGTAACAGAATTTTAGTTTCTACATTCACAACTCTCTCTGTCCCCATTACCATTTTACTGGCTAGAATAATAACTTATTCCATCAAGTTTTCAAAAATTATTCTAACTCAATATAATGTTTGGAATTGATAGTAGCACTATAGCCAATGCATAAAATATGCAGTTCACGTGTACAATGAGATGTTAGAACAAATGCTGTCATTATTGCTTTGGGATAAACTGCCTTCTATACCACAGATTACTTGAAATTCCTGGAGGTGTTGGATGCCATTTTCCAAAGAGCTGGAAGTTCATTTGGAATTTGGTTCTCTTTGCCTTTGAAATAAACAAGTCCCTTGCAAATGACAGAAAAAGACTGCAATCTGTCTACTAGCAGCTAATTTTCCCTAAGTTTAGATTTTGAAACTATTCTTCTACGTTACCTGAATGCAATATAGAAAACAAGAAAATTCAAGAGACACTTTTTTGGTCTCTACACCCAATCTGATATGCTCAAAGCTCTTTTTCAAACCACAAAAGTACAGTACATTCATCCTTCATTGCCTTACCTGAAACATGCAAACTCTCCTGGTTGTGTCATATAGCACATGAAACAGCATCAGTAGTTATAAATGGTAACTAGTCATGGATCAGACAAATTATTTTCTGTCCTTATCCACGTTGTTTTATTTCCATTGGAAATCTGTCAAGTCCACGTTTGTTACTGAGAGCTTTACAAAAATACCAGTCAGAAATCATTGGTAATTTAGTTTTATTCTTAAATGAATTTGTTCATTTCCTGCCAGGAAACTTAAATTTAAATGAAATCAATGATTTTCCGAGCACTTTTTCTTAACTATGTTGTCAGAGACAGGAAAACTTTGTCTGAAGTCTGCATGGAGGAGGATGTCTTTTATAATATGCAGTGACCTCAGCATCTGTGTTGTCACCACACATCCTTACATAATTTCAACAGGTACAGTGCATTACCCTGTTACATTTTGGTTCTCAAGAGGCCTTGTAATGCTCACTTTAATCACATTGTCTGTCACAGATCTGTCCATATCTATCTATCAATCTGACCATCCTTGTACCTATCTGAAGACAGATGGAAGCCTAAATAGAAGGTAGGGTTTGCCACAATCTGAAAATTCAACACAGGAAAGGTAAGTTAATTATTTAGAATTTTATTTCTTTGGGAAAAATAAGAAGTAAAAAGAAGCTGGCCATATCTGTGACATTGGATTCTAATGAAATAGTTCAACTACTGTCCTAAATTGTGCTGGCTTTGTTAAAATACTGTAATCACAGAAAGAATGTTCTTCTAAATGGAATTGCCTTGAGTTCAAAATTGGATTTTAAATTGTATTATTCTAATGTAATATTTTATTCATTGTTTGTTAAAAGATAACTTGAGATCATACATGTTTTCTGAGGCTCTGCCTTATTCTTTAAAGCCAGCATCCATTTTCCATGGCCCGGTATCTAACTACTGCCCTATAAATTCTTACATACCAGGTAGGGAAAAATGTGAGGAGGAGACTAAATAGTCTGCTCAGGAATTCATGACTAAATTGTGGTTTACCTATATGGGCTTTTTCTCCCATATGTCATTGAATACATTCATCTTAAGTTTCATATTTGCAGCTGAACTCCCTTTGACTGTAATTGAGATTCCAAGCAGATAGAGACCTCCTGTGCTTGCTTGTCTGAACCATTCCTTCTGATCCTGGTTCCCCCTATATCTAAATCATTATTTCACTTTTTCTATTAAAACTTGATATGACTAACAATATAGTTTTCAGAACTAGACTCATTTCTCATGAATGACAGATATCTCTTTATTTCTGCTATGAATATTGTAAAAGAGGAAAAAATTAGAGATCTTGAAGTAGTTGCATGATATCAAAAATTGCACTTTGCTTTATAATAGTAATGCTTTGTAGTTATCCATCAGTCTTCAAACACTAATCAATTTTAAGTTATTACAAGGTTTATAATGGAATATATCATTTGTACTTCTCTTATCTTCCCTGGAATTCATTCAAGTAGATTTTTTTTTTTTAATTTAAACTCTCTAACAGCTATTCTTTTGCTCTGACTTAATAACCAGAAAGGTCTGCCCTCATCTTAAAATAGAGTGACAATGGTTATGTCTTCCTGCTCTTACCATCCATTTCACTGTTCCATTTTTAAGCGGAATAGACCACACCTTTTGATAGATATCAAAGGAAAGCCTCAGAGAAATATTTTTTGAAGATTAAAGGGATGGAATTACAAATGAGTAAATGTAGTTTGATTTAATAAACCTCGTCTGAGGGAAAGAGTCTGAGTCCCAAGCAGTGCAATATCCTAAGAAAATCCTTTACAACCAGCTGGGGCAAAGCAAAAGAAAATGCTGAATTTGAGCTTTTGAATATAAGCTTTCAGCTTTGAGGCTACAACTCAAACCAGTCCCACATTAGATCTAATATGAATCTTACATTACTATTTGGAAGACAAAGGTGTTCATAGATGGGGAAAATCTGGCAGTAGGTTGGCTATGTGCTTTTTTGGATGTGGAGATAGAAGCTAGAAGAAAAAGGAACCAGTAAAGGTCTGGGTAAAAGCACAGGTGTAGAGAGTGTCTCAGTATGCATGTTATGTAATGAAACACACATTGGTTTTATGGGGAATCAACTGCATTTTATTGCTGTGAAGGGGGTTCTAAAGTAATTAAAAGCAGTAACTTCATTAATTATGGTAACAAGCTGGATTGTATATGTTTGGGAAAATAAATATCAGATTTAGGATAAATTTTGCAAATCTCAGATGATCAGTTAAGGCTAGAGCCACCCAGGGACTTCCAAATCTCAGCACTGCATGGGATTACCTCAATCACCACTGCTTAAACACTGATCTTTGAAACCTATACTTATATATGCCCTAAAGCTAAAGATGCCAGTGTTTCTGCTGATAAATTTGCTAAAGACAGCTTCTGAGGCTAGGTTGGTTGGCACCTGAGCCCAAACAGATATTTCACCCTCACTGTTTCAACTTGGGTGTTGTTTGTGAGGTTTGACCTAGTAGATGTGATCAGGGTAAACCAGGTGGATTTCATGTTGCAGCAAATACAGCCAAGGCAAGATGTTTCAAGGCTGGATGGTTTATGAACATGATTTACACAGGAGACCCATGGAATAATCACTTATAGAAGGCATTTGTGGCATTTACTTCTAAGTCTCTTGCTGCTTGATTTAAACAGGTTTTCTTAACTTCCAAGTGATTCAGTCAGTTGTTTCTGGAGTCCTTTTGGTCTGATAAACAATCATCTACCTAAAGCAGGGTATGCAAGGGTTCTGGTAGGAGGGAATGGCAAAGACTGATAATGAAATCTTGCATGGCATATTTGCTGGGACTATTTACTCCATTATAAAGACAGGGAGCTGTATAAAAATTTTCACCTCTCACTCCAAAACAGGCATGTTTGAGAATATTTCCCTTCTCTGGCAGAAATATTCTCTCCTGTAAGTATTAGATGAAGATGTTCTTACAACTTTTGTTCCCCTTTTACTGGGAAAAAAAAAAAGGCAAAACCATACAAGTTCTATTAATAATTCTTATTGTCTTCAGGCTCAATATAAGGTAAATCTCCACCTGAACCAATGAATCTGAGGCAAAGAATTCTAAGCAAATCCAACTGGGAGTAGATTTTGCAAATACGTACTTTCTTTGCATTTTGTCAATCTTCCCTGAAGAAGGAAAGCAATTAATTTTTATTCCTTTGTTCATTTACTAAGAAAACTGAGTAATTTTGAGTCCACATGTGCGTGGATTCAGCAGAACACTTGGTTTTTAGAATAAATACAGCTAATAATAAAATGTGTCTTTTTTGAACCTTGAAATACTGAAACATTTGAAGTTTTCTTGAGTTTCTCATTTTACTGCTGTGTTGACTTGGTTTTGGAGTTAATGTCCTCACAGAGAAGCATATGATGAAGTTAGGGTATGTATGGGAAATCTATATTAAAAATAATTAGATCCTATTCTAATCATTATAATTAACATTATGAAAAATAGGGTTTAAATTCTATAGCTCTTAGTATAAAAAATACATGAATCTTCCCAAGTTGTTTGAATGCTCTTGTCCAGTAAAAGATTATTCTTCTTCAAATAAGGAAATAAGTTTTTCTTGGGTTCTTTTTATTACTTTGTGACAGAGTTAAAACCCTAAAATAGTTTAAACAGAGACAGGAAAAGAAGAAATCTTGAAAGAATAATCTGACAATGGTCATTAAAAAAAATTACGTTTCCTAAATGCTCTCAGGATTTATAATTGTCTTGTAGAATAAAGTGAACAGGCTTTATAGAGCAAGATTTGATAACCAAAGATGGGACTAGTTAATACATGAGACATTTCAGAATACTCTTTACAACATCTTCACACTTGATGACCTGCTTATTTGTTTCATTTACATTGGAAATAAGGCTTGTTTTCAAATTATTTCAAATATTTTTGCCCCTGCAGGGCAACCTTCTTGGGAATTCACAGTTGATACTTCCAGAAAGAAATGTGATGCTGCTTTTCACTCAGCCTCCCCAAAGTGTGAAGCTGTGTGGTTTTACAGGGCCTTCAGTTCTGCTAGTCCAGTCAAATGCTGTAGGACCTCAAAGCTCAAAGTTTCAGAAAACCCTGCAGCTACTCTGAGGTATCATTCCCTTTCCTTTCAACCAAAAGAAATGTGAGAGGTTTTGTTGCTGAGAGCAAAAGAATGATGAAATTCCTTACAGGTCTCAAATAGTTCCAGGACACATCGTTTTCTTTATTAATAAAAGAAAAAGGGGTGACTAAGAGGATGACTAATGGTGACTAAAAGGCAGACACTGTGCTATGAATCTCCATGAACTTTCTTGGAGGGAGGGATTGTGCATGTCTCAGGCTCTATTTCCATAGTTACCCCTCTCTTGGACCTTTATCAAAAACTCTTTTGGCCTACCAAATAGTGGTAGCTTTTAGCAGCTTTTCAGTTTACTGAGACTTTAATTCTTGCTGTAGTCAAATCCCACAGGAAATGCTTGAATTTTGTGTTTGGGGTTTGTTTGTTTGTTTGTTTTTAATTATTAATTGAGTTTTTACTAGAAAAGTCTGCTGTGCTACAAATCTTGTAAGAGAGTGTATTCTCATGAGAACCCTAGCCCAATTCTGTAAAATTCAGGTTTGTACAGTGTAAATGTAAAATCCCATGGGTATTCTCTGAAACAGAATAAACCTGTGGTACTCAACTTTGTACTTCTGCACAGTCTTCCAATGAGGAAGTTAAACTGTAACACAGCAACAGTCAGTCATTTTGTGCTCTGTTAAGAGAGAAATTTCTGGTTACTCAGCATGACTGGTGGGCATTAAAATGTTTTATTAAACACTGTTTAGTGACAAATCTCGAGTACTAATATAAACAATAATATTTTCATTTCAGCTATTTTTACTCATCAGATTTAGTGAATCTTGAGGAAGGTTTAAAAATATACGGTACCTGTTATGCTGAGACATGAGAACCTTTAGAATTAATTTTTCTTTTTTTTTTAAATTTTAAAATGTTTTACTTCCGTTATCCCACTGACTGTGCTTCACAGTTTAGTCTGTTATCATTTTGGTTGTAAAATGTGCACGTTAAATGAGCAGTGAACCAAAAGATAGATAGCGCACCATGTACTTAAAAGGTAAAAAGATTCCAAAGAATTTTCTGAGCATCCATCCTAAGCTAGTTTAGAGCTCAGGACGGTTTTTTGTTTTCATGAGGCTGCAAATCAAGCTGCAAATTTCTCGAGCTTGCTCGGAATACGGTGCTGTTGAAGTTTTCACGCACCATCTTGGACTTGTCCGTCCAAGAAGAAGGGAACACCCGAAAGGCCGCGGTTAAAAATGGGGGAGGGAAAGGCCGTGTAGAAGTGCACAGAGGTTGTCGGAGCTTGGGGTGAAGCGGTGTTTTTATGGTCCCGAAGGGGTTCTGAGCCGGTTCTGGTTCTGTGCCGGGCGGGGACGGGAGGCACGGCCGCGCCTTGTCCGGGGTGTGCGCGCCCCCTGCAGGCCGCTCCCGCACCCGCAGCCGCCCCGCTGCCGGAGCGCCAAATTGCTCCATCCATTACCAAATTGATTATTGAACCTTATAACAGGCAATAATGAAACAAAAACACTTTCTGCCCGGCTGCAGACACATTCATAAGAAAAGTGATCATTCTTTGTCCAACCCTGCCGGTTTTTATGAATATATTGATCTTAAACCTCCGTAGGTTTCACTGTTCTTTTTTTTCTTTCTTTTTTTTTTTTTTTTCCCCTAGTCAATTTAATTTGTACTGAATCAGTTTTACATCTGCAGTAAAATATTACTAAAATTTTCTATAAATTTTCATTAAGTGAGGATTTTCTTCATATGTTTTATTAGGTAATTTTAAGGAAATACATCCTGAACCATTTGTGTCTTTTTAAGTGCTCTCTGTTCATTTCACTGGAGTCATAAGTGTCCTCTTATGCCTTTTGTCAAGTATGAGCTGGAGAACGGGGCATTTTTCAGAAGAGGGGTTTTTTTTAAATTTTTACCCTGTTTCTGAGCCTTCTTGCCCTTCACTCTCTCTTTTTAGCACACTGTTTTAATCTGTGAAGGTCAGACAAATGTGAAATGATAGCAGAGTATTTGGGTATTTTCCTAACACAGAAAAATGCAACTAATTATCCATTAGCACATAGAGTATTCCAGCTGTATGCAAATACACACCTATCAAAACCAGTCATTCAATATCACATTTGAACATATTCTTAGAATCTGTTTTCTAAATCCTTTTGTAATCACAAAAGAAAGCTGTAAGTCATTTCAATTTCCAACTTCTCCTATTTTTTAAATCACTACTTGCTTTCTATACCTATAAAAAACACTAGAGAAACACAAATAGCTGTAGAAGATGAAGCTGTTGGCTCCCCTAAAGCCTAATATCTAATCTGAACCTCTCCTGGTTCAGCTTAAGGTAATTTCTTCTTATGCTTTCACTTGAGACACAGTAGAAGAGGCCATCCTCCACCTGGCTACACCCTCCTTTCAGGCAGTTGTAGAGAAGAATGAGATGTCCCCTGAGTTTCCTCTTCCCCAGACTAAACACCCCCTGATTCTTACAATATTAGCAAAACCACTAATGATCTGCCAAAGGCACTAGCATCCATTAATAAATCTCCCTTCTGCTTTTCAGATTGACCCAGTCCTGTCACCACTGTAAAAATGTAGCTGTCTTCTTTGTAAATTTAACCAACATTTTGTTAGTGCTTGTGAAGCCTCACACACCCATGAACACACACACACACACACACGCACACACACACATACACATCATAGTGACTTGGCTTGTGTTGATTTGCTTGCCTTTAATTCTGAGCATTTTATCAGGCCTCTTTACTAGTAGTGTTACAGATTTCCTACCACATTTTACAATCAGAATATTTTCAACTTTCATTAACTTAAGTTTGAATTCAGTGGCTTCCTTCTCTCAGTAAATTCGTACTAATGGGTCAAGATGGACCTGTAATATTCCTTCAAGTCACTTCTCCCAGCATATGAGCTCCTTAGCAGGCTCTCACATCACCAGTCAGATTTGCTGTTCTGTAAGGCACAAGTCCTCCAGTGTTTACATCTTTCCTTTTGGAAAGGATTTTTTTTTTTTTTTTTTCCCAAATAGTATATACATATATTAAATTCTTACCTTGGACATTGAATGTCTTCAATAACATTCAGCATCCCCTGACAAAATTAAGCAAGAAATTGTAAATCATCAAGGACTCCAAACAAACTGCTGTCAGTGTTAGGACTACCTTATGGTGACCCGTCTTTCAGTTGAGTTCTCTTGGTCAAGAATAAAGGGTGAAATGTTTCAAACCTCTATTTTTCATTTCTGCTGTTCCAGACAGCTCCTAGAGAATCTATTCACTGCTCTGTTGTTCCCCTCAGAGGATTGCCACTGATTCATTTTATGCCAGATATCACATGGGTTTCAAATGTTGTCAAAGGCTTACAAAGTCTGTAAAAGAACTGTTTCACAATGCATGGAGTTACATGGAGTTTAACCATTAAACAGTCACTAGTACAAGAAATGAGACTCATTCAGTTCTGACTAATAACTAAATTACTCACTCTTGCTCTAAGATGTTCCACAGCATGACCTGCCTCTTTTTTAATGGAAAATTTTTCCATGGTTTTACTGTTTCCCATAATGTCCTTTCACTGAATCCCTATTAGGAACGTACTACAGCTGCATTCACTTGTCACTTTCTCTTTTGTGTGATCTGTATTACACACAGCATACATATAGTGCAAGAAATCACTTTTTTGGTTTTTACCTGGACTGGTGGGAGGTGTCCTTGCCCATGGCAGGGTGAGTAGACTAGTTGAGTTTTAAGACTCCTTCCAGCCCAAACTATTCTATGATTTATGTTTTATTGGTTCCACATCACACAATTGATCATTTTCTCACTCTGCATAGTAGAAGAGTCTACCAAGAAAACAGTACAACTAAACATCATTGTGGTCTTAATAACTAAAGTACATGAGAAATGTATTAATGTTTATATTAAAATCTGTTCCCCAAACTCTGTTTATAAGAGTCCATATAACTTCAGGACACTCCAGCTTTTAGGTCACATGCCTACAAAAATACCATTTTATTAACAGGTATTTTCTTTATGGAAAATATGTCTGGGCTCATTTTCCATGTCCTACACTAACTTCTTTATTTTTACTGAGAGTAGCCTATTTTAAATTAAAGAATTGTGATTACCTTTCCATATTTTACACATTATTTTATATTTACATGTATCATACTATATTACATCTCTTTCACATTCCAAGAAATCTTTTATTTTAACATCCAAGAATATAAGAAAGTAACTCTTATTAATGTAACATTGGAATAACACTTGAATAACACTTTTCCATCGTGTTAGTTGTGCATTCGAAAGTACATTACAATTATTAACCACAAGATGGCTCAATAGGAGAGGGAAATATAGCTTTTTTACAACCCAAAACCACACCATTTTAAAACTGTATTTTAAAACTGAACATAATCTTGGCTCCTCAGAGACTAGGACTGAATACATCCAGTTCATTCCATTATTAAAACATAGAAACACTGTGTTGTTAACCCAGTTTAGATAAAAGGAAACCATGACTTTTAGTTTACTTCACTATAAAGTTAAAAAATATAAGTTTTTTTCAGATCTGAGGCAAAACCAAATAAGAATGAAAGGAAGGAATCAAACTTTTAAAGGTAAAAATTCACTGAAAAACTGCTGCATGTTGCAGAGACTGAATAAGTCCTCTATTATCATCAATGAAATATTTTAATTACTCTATATGAATCAGGCTTGTACTCTTATTAATGTGACATAAATGGCTAATACATAGAGTTCTGGTCATTTAGCTGCCAACATTAAGATATAAATAATGTTTATCCCCCTCTCAGTTTTTTCTTTACTATTACTTTAGCAGTTATCCATAATTTTACTTCAGATGCAGTTGCATGTAGATTCACTTAATATTAATATAGAATACAATTTTTCTTTTTTCACTTACAGAATAGATGCTTAAAAACTCTTATTTTAGTTGAAAAGGGACTTCTTCAAACACATGCATAATGCTGGAGAGGTTGCTGTCCATTTCTTAGTGACTGAAGAAAATCATCACAAAGGAAATAGAACCACCTTTTTTGGAACAGCTCATTTCTCTAAAACTGAGAGGTCCAGAAGTATCAGCTCCTGCATTGCTCTCTACTAAGTATCTTCCCTTAGGAAGAAATAGACTGATTTAATGGGAAGATGTTTGTGGATAACCTGGGAGATGCGTATTCCTGCATGCCTACTCCTACATCGGTAAGTCATAAGACTATTCACACATGGCCACAGCTATTCCAACTGTGCCCTTTGCCCCCAAAATGATGGAAAGCATTTTCCATTCCATTGCCAGATAGCATACCCCAATGTTGATTTCATGTTAATCCATTGTTTCTGTGCAAAACATTGCAATCACTGTGGAGAGACCCTTGATCCATATTGAACAACTTTGAGCAGGTAAAACTTCCAAAACCTCTGTGAAAACATGGATCACATGAAAGCATGGTTTTTGAAGGAAGAATCATCTCTGCTCCTAGGTTATTGAAAATTATGAATATATATCTAGGAATGAACTATGTCAGAAGGAATATGATTAAAATGTCACCTTTTCTAGTGTAAAGTACTAACTGCAATGAAAATATGAAAAAGCCTGGCTTCCCAAGGTTAAAAGGTTAAAAGAGAAAAGAGTGAAAATGGAGGAGTGAGGTCATACTCCCCTCCTCTCTTTAAGGTTTGCCTGCTTTCCTCCTCACCCTTACACTGGAGTTCTTTCAAGGCAGGTGTGATTATTTTCATCTTGTCTCCTCATAGTTTAAAAGTCCTCTTTGACTTTTCCTGCATACTAGCTGATTTTATACTAGTACTAGCTGTGCTCTTCCTGCACACCCTTTGAGAAACACCCTTCTCCTATAGTGTACATACTGCTCTTGCACCTTGGTGAGGGTAGTTAGTCTTGGAGAAGGCAGGGAATGTGATTCTACATTCAGCTCATGAGGAAGGGGAGAAGAAAGTGAGAACATATTTGCTTTTTGCTCACTGAAGAGCTCCCAGGGAGCAGCAGAGAGGGAAGGAAACTTCATGGGAACTTTGTGAGTAGCAATAGCAGCTCAAGAGGGGGAAAATTGATAAAGGTTAAGGAAGAAGCAGGAAGAAGAGAGCTGGCTGATTAGACCCTGGAATTACAGAAATCAGCCCTTTCATCATTTGAGTTATGTTGCTGTAAATTATGGAGCAGCACACACAACGACACGGACTCCAGATCAGAAGGCAATGGCTAAAAACCAACTTTATTAAAATGGCACACACTTTTATAGTGTGCTCCGTGGGTTAAACAAGGATTGCAATAGTCTTATTGGAGAAGAAGGGACCAACACCCCTTGAAAAACAATCCTGAAAAACAGCACTTGTTTTTTCCATGTGGCATTCGCCAAACACTTTGTATGTATGTAAGCTTTGCTTACATTCTTTCTTCAGCTTTCCCAGGCTAGTCCTGAAGAACTTCTTTTCCCTGCTCACAGCCAGTGCCCACAGAGTTACTTTTTCCTTCAACATCTGGCTCACCAGCTGCTGCCTGGGAGCACAGTTTTGCAGCACTAAAGAGCCAGAAGGTCTCCAGAAAGCATTTTAGCAACTCCTACCTCCTCTACAGAGCATCCTGTGCCTCTGTCAGTCTGCTTTCCATACACTCAAATTCCTGTCAACCTGCAAGGTGCTCAGTGTTCTGCTCTCAGCTCCACAGACAACTCCTCTCTTTCTTTTCTGGTTGGATTTTTTTACAGGACCATCTGACAAGACACTGAGTAGAACAATTGTCTGATCAAGTCCTGCACCCGTGTGATTGCCAGTGTGATTGCTCTCATGTCTCCATGTCTGACATTTGTGATGCTTCAAACCAGACCAACTGGGAGAGCAGGACAAGATCTGTGGACCAGATACTGAAGATACTTTGTGTGTGTGTGTTAGTGTGTTGTTAGTTATTGTTAGTGTGTGTATGTGACACTAAAACTTCCAGCTGGTCCAGCTGGAGTTTAGGCTTAGGGCTTTGGGGGTCGGACAATGAAGGGACCATACATTTCAAACAGACACCAGAGAGGCTCAAATAAAATCTCCTGGTGAGCTTTGAATCTCATCAGCCACAAGACAGAGAAGAACTGGGCCATTTGTCCTGTTCATTCTTAAATGAGTATATACATATTGTGTATATGTGATGCCTGAACAAGAACTGTATCCCTGTCTGTGTTTATCTCCTAATGGTTGATCATGTTGTTGTGTAACAGAGGACACAGAAAGAGCGCTGCTGGCACAAATCTTGCAGGAGTGGTTGTAAGATGCAGCTTTGCAGGTGTCTTCTGCTGAGACAGGGCTGTGTACTCCTCAAGTTTCTCATGTTTTCCAGCCCTGGCAAGTCACATCAGGAGTGTGAATGGGAGATATTTCTCCAGCCAAAGACCTCTCAAGTGCTCAAGGAACAAGTGTGTACCTTCAAAGCATGACTTCAAGGCTGTTGCCATCATTGTACTGAGTTCTGTGCTGTGTACCTGGAAACAGTCATCTTTCACACACAGAGTTTAACAACCCCTGATACTGCCAAAGGCTCATTTTCCTAGAATTTTCTGAACAATGAAGGGAATAGTGTCAACATGGCAGAAACATATGGGGAAAAAAATCATTTTACATGTTCATCTGAACAGTAAGATGTTCACAGTGAGATCAGGGGAAGAGACGGCAAAATAATGAGTTCACACAACAGCAGAAACAGGATCCTGAAAAAGGGTGAGAGATGAATGAGAGAGGAGCAACAGAGCCAGAAGAATGAGCTGAAGTCTGGCAGCAGAGGGCAGGCAGAAAGACTTTCACAGCCTCTGTCCCTCTATATTGCTTTAGAAATATTCCAGGTTGTTGTGAGCTCTCGAGATTGATCAGGAGCTGTCTGATGCTCACTTCAGAGGGTCTTGGGGGAGCATGAGTCACACTGGCTCGGAGTCTTTTGGAGCACAACTCCCAGTTTAGTTCCCCACGGAAAGAATTTAGCTCTTCTACATTAAAACCACCCTGAGGATTCAGCCCTGTTCCCAAGTAAATATAGACTGTCAGGGCTTCAAAACCAAGCTGCCTGCTCTGAGCCAAGTTGCTAATGAAGGCACAACCTAATGTGGTTTATTCTTTCCCTCTAAAACTTGTGGGGCCAGTGTCTGTCACCCTTAAGGAATCAACACATGAACAGATAAAGAAAAATGATAAGATAGAAGCGTGCAAGGGCAAGAAGCTGCATGTGTATTCCTTCCACCAGTGATGACTCACAACAGCGCCCTGAGTCAGTGCTGCGTGGGCGCCACCATCCTGCCACATGAAGCAGAGATATTAAGGAGAGACTTTCCCAATAAGTTTCCAGCCTCCTTACCTTTTTTTTTTGTCATCAGAGTCGGCTCCATACATATTTTCTGAGCTTGGATGTTGTCTTTTCTAGCTAAGTAAAAGTTACCTGCACAGTCCAATAAGACAATGGAAAAGAGAAAGTGAAATCAATCCCTTTTAAATATATTTTCTTGCAGTCATTACTTGAATATTGATTTTTAGTGAGATCTTCCAGAAGCAGCACATTTTGACTTGCCTATGCTTAACTGCCATGACTGAGGTACAATATGTTCAAAACCCAGATTTATCTAATTAAATGGGGTATATATGGTTTATAGGATGTGATATATTGAAGTTGAAAAAGGTCATACATTCAGACAAAAATTAGGAACTTGTTCTAAATTATAGACATTACAACTGAATAGCTTAATAGGAATTATTTGAATTTATATAACAATACTTACATAAAGGTATTTGATATTTCAAACAGTTTTTGAAGGTCTTTAAAGAATCACAATTTTTAAATCTGTATGCTTGTAAATAGTTTCCAACTTTGAACTATAACAATTACTGAAATAAACGGTCAGGTTTAAGTGTTTAATGGAAAATTTCAAGACTTGTCTCCTTCAAGTATATAAAAGTCCTACTTTTCATACCTCGAAACACAAACCCTCATCTTTCAGATAACATTAGAGCAATCTATATGTAATACTCAAGGCATCTATGCTTCATTCATCCATTGTTCTTTAAATGCATGTTTGTACCTGGAAACCATTGTCTCTAACAAAGGAAAATAAAAATTTTAAGTAACTAAATAAATAAGCAAAGTAGAAAGAAAAAAAAAATCACAATGTAGTGTAAAGGTAATTTTAATTACACTGTCCAAAAGAAGAAATCAAGAATTTTTTGAATAAGATAATGGAAAAATATTAAAATCCAACACAGTCCAAAAGATATTGCTGGCATAGTTAGGGCTATGATTTTGGTTAGCTGATTAGTGACTTGGATCAAATTGATAGTTAGAGCTCTGCTCAAGGAAACCTCACAGCTGTTTTGAATTTCATGTGCTCATAGAAGCAGGACTTCTTCATAGGTCATTACATCCTTGAATGCATCCAGAGCAGCAAAGGCAACAAAGCTGGTGAAAGGGCTAGAAGGAATGGCTGAGAATTCTGAGTTAGCCTAATTTGGAAAGAAGAAAGCTGAGGGGGACCTCACAGCTCTCTGTAGCTTCCTGAGGATGTGATGCGGAGGTACTCATCTCTTCTCCCTGGAATCTCATGACAGGACACAAGGCAGTGGTTCAAAGCTGCACCAGAGGAATTTTAGACTGGACATTGGGAAGCATTTCTTTACCAAGAGTGTGGTCAAATGCTGGAACAGGCTCCCCAGGGAGGTGGCCAATGCCTCAAGCTCAGCTTTAGCTTTTCTAACCCCATCTCTGCATGCCCTGGCAATGCCCTTGGAGTTCTCAGTGGGTATTTGTCCACATTTCCATCTCTGGTGCACCCCTCTTTTGGTTTTGAGCCAGCTCAGAATCTCAGAAGTGGTCACTTGCTCTGGCTACTTCCTTCTCCTTACCTCTAAAGGGGGTGAACTGTTTTCCCTAGCATGCCCTGGCTCTTTAACTGTCCATGGAAGTTTCCCAAGGAGTCCCTCCCAGAGCTGAAGTTTGCTCTTCTAAAATCTAAAACCTTTTTCCTAGTACTAACCTGCAGTGTGCTCAGCAGGATCCCAAAATTCACAATATTTTTATCAGGGCATCCACGGCTATTGAGGTGTTAAGAGCTTTAAATATTCAAAAATTTTTAATTCTCTTCTTCTTTTGTGTTATGTATTGTTTTTATTTATGGAAGTTGCAAATCTAGAGACTGCTCTGCCTGAAAAATAAAAAGTTCTGGGGGATAGGATTAATGGATATAAATATTTGGAGGAAGGAAATTAAGGACTCATGGTATTCAGAACGGAGTCCTGTGATAGGACAAAAGGCAACCGGAATCAATTAAAACTCATAAAAATCTATCTGAACACAACAAAATAGTGTTTTGTTATGAGATTGGTCAAACATGGGATCATGTTGCCTGGTGAGACATGATTTTGGGGGTTCTGCTCTAACTGGCTCTGATTGAGCAGGAGGGTTGGACTAGATTTAATCAAAAGGTCCTTCCTGATATAGAGGATTCTCTGATGCTGTGATTCAGAGATATATTTCCCTCCTTCTTTGAGAATTTGTTAATACACTCTTTTAAAGAAGGTCTCTAGTGTGCTGGTTTTGGCTGGATGGGATAGAGATGATTTTCTTCACCGTGACCATGGTAGTATGGGACATTTTGGACAGTTTTGTCTAGGAAGTTTTAAAAGATAATTTTCAAATTTTTCATTGTCAGTGAGAACAGTTCAACCAACAACAAGCTCTTAAAAAAATCAAATTCCTTGAATTAACAACTAAAAAATTATGAACTTTTTTTAATGAATATCTGTTCAAAATTATTTACAGCTTTATAATGATCAAAAGACAATTATTCATAACTTCTGTAATTCAACTAGCTGTCAATTCAAGAGAAAAAGATTACTTTGTATGGGAAAGCTATAATTTCTTAGTCACAAAAAAAATGTAGTATCTGTCAGGGTTTATTTTGAAGCATATTCACCCTCAATTTTCTAGTGTTTGAATGGTTAGTAATTGTAAATGTTCAGAAGCACTTTTAAATAGAAAATGTAATGCCTCACAGATGTTTAGCTGTTGGTGTTTGTCTCTTTTAGTTTTAGGCTGAATTTTTTTTTCCCTTTTTTCTTCTGACTTCTCCACTTATTTAGTTTTATTCCTTCTTTCCTGAGTTAGCATAACTCTTATGCATGGTAAACTGAGTATATTGTTTGGTTAAAATTTACTTGTAAAGCGTAGAGTTAAATGAATTCCAAAGGATGTAAACAACAGGTTTTCTATGACTCCAAAGAAACTAATTTTGTTTTACTATTACAATTGTTACCATAATACCAGCAACATGATTAGCTTATTCCCAATTGTAATATTTTTATCAGCTAGAAGTGAATCATATATATTCCAGCCTAGTGTAAAACAGTTACTGATTTTCAAGGACTATGAGCTAATCTCTAACTGATTAAAATATTGTAAAGCATGAGGAATAAATGAAATTAATTTGAAGTATTCATCCATGAATTCTTAATTGCTTTAGCTTGACTAAAGCCTGACTGGTGTCTAAATGAGCTTAAGAACAGGCTTTTAACAAGACCTATCAGTCAGGCTTAATTTGGGGGTCTCTTCATGCCACAGGTCTGGAAATTTTGCTGGGAGGTACTTGACTCCCTGCCCAAGAGCTGATCAGCTGGGTCATGAACTAGGCTGATATTATCACAAAAAGGAGAAAGAGACTAAGCATCATATGGGCAGAAGAAGCATAGAGCCAAGCAGGGTCCTTCCAAAGCTGAGCCTGTTATCTTGAGAAGGTAATTTCAGATATGAAAGGTACATAGCAGTAGGTTAATGCAAAAATGACCCATGGCTTGCAAAGTTGTTGTTTATGAATTTTGAATGGTAAAATGCAGATTTCTCTTGTCAACTGGAGAGCTTCTAGAATCATACATTGTCGATATGCAGAGAAAGAAAGGATTTTTGATATCAAGTATTATACTTTGGCGTTCTCTGTTTCTCATAGAATATGTGCTTGATTACAGTTCAGAACAGAAAGCTAAAATACACTGTGGACTAGGTGTGAACAGCAGGTTTATGGGTCCTTGAGACCATGAGAAAAAAAAAAAAAAAAGTTAGAATTGACCAGAAATTAAAGTTATTCTTAACATCTGAAACCAAAAATAATCTTTACCCCCTCCCTACTCTACCTCTTCTCCTTGTTTCTCTTGGCTTTTATTGCTGAGCATGATGTCATATGGCATGGAGCATCCTTTTCACCAGTTTGGGCCAGCTGTCCTGACTGTGTCCCCTCCCAGGCTCTTGCTCACTCAAACCCTCTTGGCCTTTGTGGAGGAGTGTGCACTGCTCAGAAGGGGCCAGAACATTGGTGTGTTAACAACTTCCTTCCAGCTACAGTTACAAAGCACTGTGAGAGCTGCTGTGGGGAAAACTAACTCAAGCCAAGCCAGACGCAATGCACTCATGTTGCTCCTACTGATTCCTGCAAATACTTTTTTTTTAACTGCATTTCTTCTCCTTTTATTTTCCTTATTTCCTGCTATGCTATTTTGAATCTAGAAAATCAGAAAAATCAACTCTCTTGGAAAAATGTCTATTTCTTTTGTTGAGAGAATATTCCCTTAGGAAACAGGAGAGGGTTTTTTTCAGAAATCAGTATTGTACTCAACCGTTACATGTCAAAACAAAATTGCAGGATGTTGGGAAAGGTGACAGGAGAACAAACAGATCTGCAGTCTGCATACAAGATGTTCTGCAAATATCCTGAATCCCCTAGGGCCTCTAAAATCACGTAAAATCACTGTGGCTAAGAGCTGAATTTATTCATTTTGGGAAAGACTTTTCCGACATTGTTTCCAGTTTGTTCCATGTGAGACTTCTGTTAGGAGATGAAATGTTTAATCATTGCTGTTGCTGTAGTTTTCTCATTATTTAATATGTCTATCTTAATTTCTGGTTACTCAAAGCTACTGTCTTCACATTTTGGTCATAGTAGAATATTCTTTAACAGCATCTGTCATCAACTCTGAAACAAGCAATCCCTGAAATACGCTTTAGCACAATTTCAGTTGAGTTTCTGCTGTCCATAATGAAAGAATATTATTCAGACTGAAATAGAACTAATATTATACTGACTGAAATATCAGTTTCGCACACCTTTTAACAATGATCCTGAGGCCTCTTGCACTCAGTGCTCTCTGCAAATGTAAAATTCTCTTCCTTCAAGTTTCTAATTCTTATGTTTGGTTGTGTGTTAGAGAGTAGAGATGGGTACTGCACCAACTTTTTGGTCATTCAGACAACCATCAGTTCAGTCAGTGGGTCAGGCAGAGCAGACAACACCGAAGATTACTTCATGTCTGCCCATTGTTGAGTTCACTCTGAGCAAGAAGGCAACAGAAAAGAAAGAAAAGCTGGAACTTTGGCAGACACTGCAAGCTCAAGATATCCTAGTATAGGTATCTCTCCTTTATCTCCATAAACACTCTGAGGTCCCATCAAAGTCTGTCATACTTTGTTTTTTGCACCTCATCAAAAAAAGGCTTCAGTGCTGGCAATAAACTCCTAACGTACGGATGAAAAGCAAACTATGAACCCAGTAGGAACTGCCTCCCTCATAGGGCTATTTTCTTCATTTTAGTGCACCACATGGCTCTTTCACTGCAGCTTTTTGAGCTATTTCTTTGAATAATGGAAGAATACAGAGAAAAAAATCTAAATAGACAGATTTGACAGCAATAAATAGCTACCTTTCATCTGGTTTTACAAAAAATTGGTTTCAGACAGCATGGAAAATACCTTAAAGTTTTTTAAATTCATTCATTCCATCTTCCAGGTTTTCCTTAAGAAGGCAAGAATATTTTTCTAAACTTGACTATTAATTTAGAAAAATACTGATTTAATAAAAGTATAGTGAAGTGAGAAATATTGGAAAAGTATCATTTTTTTCTTTAAAAATACAATTTTCTGGTTACTATTCTATTTACATGAAATAATTTCTTTGACAAAAAAGCAGGATTTCTGGAGTTCTCTATGTTTTGTTCAGGCAAAGTTGATTCAAACAGTTGATATCACAACTGTTTCCTACTCCTTAAACTTTTACTTAGCATATCTATATTGATTACTAAGAAGTCAGCATGGATAACAGGGCTCAAATAAATAGCAGCAATGAGTGAAATTTAGAGTAAAATGTTTCCTTTCAGAATTTTGTTAAGATTTTATTTTGCCCCAAAATAACAGAAAAATTAAACCATCAATAAAAAGTAATAGTCCTAAAATTTTAGTAGAAAGACTAATTAATTTCTTCAAAATCCTGTTTTCGTCATATGACTAATATTGTTTCCTGCAAAGTCTATGGGAAACACTGTAAAATTCAACAGTAGCAAAATTAGTGTTTATTCATTTTTATGTTTCTCTTCGCCTTTCCTTTCAGTTTGCTTGTGATCACTCAAAAGAAATTATCTCCCCAAGGAAAACAATTCTGATGTTTCTGAACTGGGTATTTTAATTATAGGATTTGCTGAATAAAAATACATTTCATCTAAATAATTGTTATCAATTTCTTACTATTACTAAATATGCTGAGTCCCTCATGTTTTAAAAAAATCCATTGTGATAAAATAATTGCAGACCAAAATTAGATAAGTATTGAGTGATGGAAATGACTAGTGAACTCATTAAAAGGTAATAAAGATAAGGGAGATGTTAAGATTATAGAAGTTCTGTGGTATTGATTGGGAGATCAACAATGTTTCTTCTTTTTTTTTTTCTTTTAGACTATAAGTGAATTTTGGGATTTCCTCTGTGCTTTTACACACATAGTCTAATTGCTATGATAGTTTGATAGGGTCTTTTACTACTTGAATTATTTCTATTCTGGAGAGGCAGAATAAGTGACAGTGAAATGGAGTAAGTATTTGCACAGCAGGAGCAGAAAATTGCCTGAAGCTCTGCCAGCTCCAGCTGTGAGGAAATGCATCCGCTTGACTAAGTAGAGTCAGATCAGTATTCAGATATAATTTTTTTAAAGAACAAGGCTCAGAAAATTGTGTGGGGTATGCACCAACTGAGCTTCATGGTGAAGAATACGTGGTATTCTCACCTTGGAACCAGCCAACTTTTCTGAAAGATAGCAAATAAATAATGCACCACGTGTCAAGTCTCTATCATACCCATTGCGTGCATGCTGGATTTTTCTATCTACACCTTCTGCCACAGAAACTTAGTTTTGGTTGCCTTTTTGTTTTCAGAAGAAAACTCTGATGGCCTCTGATCATTTTTTTTAAATCTCTGAACATAGAAAATATTCAAAAACTAATACAAAGCAAATAACAGGGAAACAAAATAATTTGTACTGTAAACTGCTGATTCCTAACACTTAAGCCATACATAACTGAATGTTTCTTCAACATATAAAACTCCTGAAGAATATGAGTGTTTGATATTAGCCACCATTTCATTTATCAAATAGTTTAATGTCCAACGTATTCAGAAGAGGAGAGAAAATTCTCTATAAGACTGTTGGAAGGCAGAATTTTTAGTGAAAATTGAGTTTGGGATTGAAGAACTTTTAATAAACCTTTTTTTCTCTGTACAGATTGTTGATATAATTAATACTGATATATTAGAAAGAGCTGCTTCTTGAGCACATTTCCTATCTGCATGTGGAATACAATTAACCTAGTTCAGGAGCTTAAATCAGTGTAGAAAATCCATACAAAATGCCTTCTAGTCTGGCCCCCAGTAAGGTCATACCTGTTAAAATAAATATAGCACACTATGAAGGAAACAAAAGCTAATTTCATTCAGCAATAGAATGGCATGAATGATTTGTCAGAGGGGACACTCAAACTAAGGATCACAACTAGTTCGTTCTGCTTTTGAAAGAGGAAAGTCCAAGTGCAGGAGAGAACTGCTGTGAATGGAGGAATCCAGAAGGTAATGCTAGTACACAGAATAAGGGTTGCTGTCTCATGCCTCCCCAAAACTAACTTTAAATATGGCAAACCAATGGGAATACAAATATGGGAGAACAAAAATAGAAACAATCAGAAAACACCTATATTCTAAGTAGCAACTGATGACATTAAAATGAAAGGATGGGTCAAGGGATTTGGATGGAATAAATGGGAAACCTTTCAAAATGGAAAGAATATGTAGTCAAAGTCTTAATAAAGGCAAATTTTTATTTAGTTGAGTGATTTTATATAATTTTCCAGAAATTAAATTATGTATTTTGGAATTTATTTTAGCCCTGATGATGTATGAAATTTTCATGTCCCTGAGATCCAAGTCTGTGCTCCCCATTCTGTGGCTGAAACTCAAATATGCTGTTTTCAGGTCTCTCTGATATTGCTTATGGTCTTCATTTCACTTCCCACTTCACTCACTTCACTTTTTAAAAAGAGGTTTTTGGGGGTTTTTTTAAGAGAGGGAGAAATGCATCTTTTGTCTAGAGACTGAGCTGTTAGACCTTTTCAGAGCAAACTTTCAATTTCAAACACCTCATAGCACATAGCTAAAAGAAGAATCCCATTTCCCCAAGAATAATGCTAAATGTGAAATCATTAGACCTTGTAAAGTCAGCATTTCTGTTCATGCTGAAATAGTTAGATACACATTATAGGAAACCATATAGGAAAAGATGAATATCTAAGATCTATTCATATTGAACACATTGAACAATGGCTGAGTATGAATTTTCAAGATCATATTAAAACACCTATTTTCTACCCTGCTCAAGAGGAATTAAAATTACCCTGCTAATTTTAGGAAATTAATTCTGAAAACTCTCAACTAATCATATAGGGTTTTTTTTCATTGACAACTTTATAAAGCTACACTTTGGTTTATCTTTACAACAGCTGAAAGCTGGCAGATAGCAACTTTTTCTCCCTAAGTCACATTTTTGATGCCACATTTCAGTAATATATTAAGCTGTTTTCTCATACATACTGTCTTTATTTCCATTCCATTTCAACGTTGCACACACTGTTTTCTTCAAACACATCCACAACAGCATATAAGAAAAGAAGTCCACCTAAAGCACTGCAGTCATTTTCTCTGAGACACCACAATTCCCCAGGAAGCAATGATCAGCCTTCACTATGCAGACCATATAGGTGAATCATTTCTATTTCCTGATCCACCTTATCAGCTGGGTATCATTGGACACAACTGGTTTTACTTGAACTATTTTGAATATCAGCCAGACACACACAGATGAAGAATAAATGCTTAGAATTTTAACAGATGAGTTGAAGTAGCCTCCTTACCCATTTCCCTGCAGCGATGCCTTTTTCTTCCCACTGTTGAATCACAGAATCAAATCAAACCCAAACCAAAAAAACCCCTTCAATCTCTCAGATTCAAATAGATTATATTTTCAAGTTAGCAGTAAGACATTTTAAACTCTGAGGTGCTGAGTCCTAAATAGCCTTTTTGGGACATTTTACATGATATTGCATGTCCTGAATGAAACCTTTTGTTAGGATCATCTAGTTGGTATTTATTTGCAGTGCTTCCCATGTCTAGAGAATGAAAACAACTCAGCATTACCTATACTAAATATTTTATTTTTCCCTAGCTAGAAATATGTTACTTCAAATATGCATCCCTTCCATACTTGTCTGACTGTGTGAAGGGAATGACAATTGATTTTCTATAGCAGTGGTGTCTCAAAAACAAAGCAGTAACTGACACATTCAAAGCTTCAGCACAAACACAAGAGATTGTATGAACACAGAGATTGATCTATTCCATTTTCTTCCATTAAACATGTTCCTCTAGGTGCCTTCTACGAAAAATAATGTGGAGACAACTTTTGATGTAAAGTAAATAAAATGAGGATTTTAGGCTTCACATCCATAAATCTGGTATATCTGAAGAGCAGTATAATCAACTTTAAAACTTAAAGAAAAAAAATACTACCATATTTCTTCAGTCAAAGTCTATTTATATAGCAGGAATGAATAAAAAAAAGCTTTGGTATAGATTTATTCTGTCAGTTCTTTGAGAAATTTAGAAGAAAAATAGCAGTGAGGAGCACACCATCATTTTATCTTCAGTTACACATTACAGATAGTTTTCTTAACCTGCAATTCAAACCAAAACACATTTTCTTGTTAACTAAAGTGAGGCAATAAGACATATATGTAGCCAGTGAAAAAATATTAGGGTTTTTTCTCACCAGCCAGCTCACAAGCAAAATGAGGTGTTTAGTCTTGTAGGAGGGCAAAGTGGATATATATTCTGAATTTTCCTCCAGACAAATACATTGTGTTTTCCTCCAGATCTGCTAAGAAATCCTTCTATAACTCTCTTTTCCCATTCAGCCTTCTGTGTACAGTATGTAAGACTAGGAGAAAACATTTCTTAACATCTTTCCCTCCTTTAATACTGTTGTTTAAAGAAATACTGTGATTGAAGTGCAATAGCCTCACAATCTTCCTCAGCAACTTTGTCACCACGTACTCTAAACAATATGTCAAAACAAAACTAACTTTACAGATTCATTCAGTTCAAATTCTCTCTAATTCAGTTGTAACTGAAATGCAGACTACTACATATCCAAATTCAGAATGCTGTTGCCAGAATCAGACTTCATCATAGATTTATGCGGTACCATAAATTAAAAAGAAATATAAATTAATTTCAAAATAAAACAAACACTAGACCTAACTGTAGCACTAGACACGATTGTAGCATCATTTTCCTATTTTATTGTCCTCCTCTTCAATGTCAAAAACTTTATTCCATATAAGGAAGAGAAAATCCCCTTTTGCCTCAGTCATGGATACTGAATTTGGGTTTTAACTTAGTATTTTGATAACCATAATCCACTTAAGGTACATAAGCATGCTACTCTCATATTTCATACCACTCTAAATATGCCTCTGCAACTAAAAGTACAGATAAAAATGTGTAAATCCCCTCAGCTCCTGGCTATTCCTGTGAGCCTCTTCTGTCAGTCTAATATTCTCTTGAACTCCACGGGAGTGTCTATATCTATATATAAGATCTCTAACTCTAAAAAAATCCTGAGGTTAGTGCCAAAATAATGCAGTGTAGTACAAATTGGCAAAATTAACTTTCTGTGTGAGAGAGTGACAAAATCCACTCTTATTTGGAAAGGTTCAATCTCGGAGCAGATATCCCTTTAACCTAGAATGCTTTTATTCTTTGCACTGCTTGGAAAAGAAAAATATGCTTTTGTTGGACTGTGCTAGCTGTACAAACACTCTCTACTACCTTATATCCTTGTTTTCCCCATCTTCTCTCCTATACATGGGCAAAACTGAAGAATGTCCATGCAGTTTTTAATGAGCCTGGATAAATCTTATCTCAGAAGCTGTCAGACAACAGACAGTTACTCTATGCACTTTAAATAACAAGCTGTCTCCAGAATTTTTTAATTCCGAATAGCTCCTCCCATTTAAATGCTATTTTAATCCAAGCTATTTTGCATAATCCCATTGGATCATAATCCAGATGTTTCTTGTTCATACAACCAATTAACTACATGCAGACAAACACCCAAATTCAGAAACAGTCAATGTGTATATGTAAAAAAGCCAGTCCTTACCACTTTCCATCACTGTGATGAGGTTTGGATTTAATGTTGAGTACCTGCTTACAAGGAGACTTTCCAACATCAATCTTTTTTTAAAAAAGCTATTTATATGCCAAAGGATTTTTAGACTGAAAGATTACTAGTTGAGTGGGTCATTATTTTTCCCAGAAGTCATCTGCAGATAAATGTACAAAGATGGTGTCTGTTACGAGATATACCATCTGTTGATGGTCCATAATTCAAAGTTATTGAATCACAATGATTCAAATGACACAGTGCTGATACCAATAACAGCAGAATAAGATAAAAATCCCTGTCAAAGGAAACAGATTTCTAATCTGGTTTTTGCCTGGCTTCATAAGGGAAATATGTTTTTGCTATCATACTGTCCATCAACAAGCCAGTCATAAAAGTTCGAGTAATTTTGGTCATATTCAGCCAAATTATTCTTTCAAAGATGAGCAGTTAGTTGAAGGAAGGATGTTAAATTATCTGAGGTGAGGCTTGCAGAGCCATCATGATATGTTCCACCTAAAAGCAGCTGGCCAGAGAACCACTGCTAACACGCTGGTGACAGAGCTCTAAGAAAGATCTCCATGTTGTACAGTTAAGGCATCTTAGAAGATGTGTGTAAAAGAAAATGGGAAAATGGGTCACACTGGATACGTATCTGAAAGAAATGAGTTTTCTTCTGATACAGAAGTGACTCAATGATCTGTGAGAGTTAAAATTTCTTTAGCTGAAGTAATCATGGGTATTTAACATGTAGTAATTCTTGAAAAGCTGAAAATTCTTTCACAGTAAAGTTCCCTTTAGGCCTCTGAATACATTACTGAATTGTTTACCTAAGACTTATGGGAATTAGATTATAACAATACAGAAATACTAGTAGAATTATTTAAATTATTTTCTAAAATTTTTTTTAGCATACATTTTGGATTAAGGAAAGATACCTGCTAAGCATAGCTATACTTATTACTGAGAGAAAAATGTTATTTGTTTTTTACAGCAATAGATTCCCAAAGTGTTTTGCCTTCAAACATATCTATTCTATAATAGTCTGGTGACTCCACTGATGACAAGACATTGCCTCTTCTCTCCACTCTAAATAGGGGAATTTTAAAAATTATTCTGAGAATAACTCAGAATTTTAAAAGGGTGTTTCCCTCTAAATGGGATGTTTCTCTCTATCTTGCAGTAAAAATTCCAGCAAAACTTATTCAGTTCAACCCAGACAAATAACAATATGGCACATGACAACTTTAGAACCATTTTGTAGTCAAAGTATACAGTAAAATCTATAGCAAGGATCTGCATGTGATACTCTTTAATTTCTTCCCACTGATGAAACACAGCTTTTCATGACAGCGTGCATCTGTCAATCTGTCAAGTTGCATACAAGGGATAAAACATGTGCCAGGTAGGTCTCCACTATATCACCCCAAGAATGGAAAAGTCTTTGAAGTACAATGTGTGTTAGACACCAAATGTGTAAAAGGTCAGAGTCATTAAGCAAAACTCTATGGTTTAGTTAAGAAAGGTGATTCTGGGAGGTACATCTGGTCTGAGAAAAAAAACACCTCCATTTGTTTTAAGAAAAATTCCTATACACTCTGCCTCCTCAAATTGATTTAAACTTCTCTAAAACATGAAATAATCAAGCCTTGGAACTGTTCCAACTGTCATTAAAAAATTTTTGCTATCCATTTCATATCATGGAAATTCCCCAGCTAAAGGCAAAAGCTCTAATGAGTGTGGGTGCTTGATGCCTTTCTCTTTTATAGATATTGAACCCAGAAGGATTCCATTTCTCTCATGCTGCATTCACTAGGCATTTGCAACTACCCATTGCGTCCCTGTTCACATCTTTCAGCTGGTAATACAATCCTGAGCTGATGCTAAGAATTTGCATGCCTTTACCCACAGTGCAAAGTCAATTATTTTCACAGATTCTCACAGGGCACATATGCTCTATTACAGTTTTGTGAGTTTACTTGCTCACATAAAGCTTAATACAGCAAGTTCTGCGTGCTGAAATGTTGTGTATAAAATATCCCTGAAGAGTGAGTGGGTGCTAGGACTTGATAGCTCTTGATGCTATCAAGTCTTGATAGCAGACATGTTTAGCTCTTGATAGCTCTGACATGTTTAATGTCAGATGAGTTTTAAAGGTGCCCTCCAACCCAATCCATTCTACAATTCCATGACTCTATGATACATGTCAGAAAGTCGATTCAAGATAAAAGACACTATCTCCAATGCTTTGTTAAGACTGAATCAGAGCTGCTGCCAGTTAAGTGTCTGGATAGAGATAATACTTGTACAAGGCACACACAGAAGTCTGCTGACCAGCAAGCACAGAGCCGAGCAGCAGCATCAAAGAAGAAATACAATTAACAAAAAATGTGGCAGAACTACATTTTCTTAAAAATTGAAACACACCCATAGCAAGGCTGGGAATCTGATTAAAATTTGCAATACAATCCTAAAATAATTTAGAATGAATGGGAATTTTCAAAGTTACTGGTCCAGCCTCCAAGGTGCATGCTCTAAGGTCCCAGATTGCAGCAAGGCCAACCATGATGAATCAACTGCAGCATTGGGGCCTCAACTTTTGAAATGTCCAAGGATGCAGTTTCCACAAGTCCTCTGGGCACCTATTTCAATGTTTTGCTACCTAAGCATGAAAAGCAAAATTCAAAATATCATGTTTCCAAGCAGAGATTAAGGATTTATACTAGGTCATTGTGCAAGTACTCCATAATTTTTTTATGTGGTTTTATTCAATAGAAGGCACTGATTTCATGGTAGAACTCTGTGTCCACATTTTGCTACAACATCCTCTTTTTTCTATGAAAACATAACTTTCTCTACAAATACAAATTAGAAAGTATTTCTCATTATGAAAAGATTTCCTGGAGAAATAAACAGTGATGTTGCTGTTCTATGAAATGGAAATAATATTTCTTTCGGTGGATCCTTAAAGAACATTTGTGGTTCTTTAAGGAGGAGGTTATTTTAAAACCTCCACTGTGTCTGGAAAATTACTGCACTGTAATATTTGATGGCATTTTCTATGACCTGTCTGAAATTTGAACTACAGTACAAACAGTGACAGGAAATCCTCATAAATTGCAGAGTGCTTTTATAATGTTAATTATTCAACAAAATTATTACTGATTTTTTTATCATAAAATGGTATTTAAGTAGAAGAAAATATCAGACACAGAGATTAGAAATTTCTTAAGAGTTTATGGCCTTTAAAAAAATGTGGGTATGCATTTGACTAAGATTAGCTAATGAATGTATTCCATTTTGCACTCAGAAATATCAGCAATAAATTCTCAGATCTACACTAATGACTCTGTCTGTTACTTTAAAGATCAAACAAATAGTGGAGGGTTTCTCTGACAGTAATTAGATTTATTTATTTAAGTATTTATTTATTCATAAACAGCACAGAAACTTTAGATACTCCTTATCACATTTTTATTGCAAAGCAAGTGATATTTAAGGAATTTAATATTCAGCCATTATTTCTCCAACCTCCAAGCTGCCTAGGGAAAATCTTTACACTAAAGAACTGCACATAATATGAGGAGAAACAGTTTCCTCACAATAAGTATAATCCTTGCTTAGATTTACCAGCTGACACATGAAAACTATTTAAACATTAAATTACTTCAGATTAGATCATTCATCACAATTGGTATACTTACTTACAAAAACTCAAATGTATTAAAAATTTTAAAGTATGCAAAATTCCACCAGTTATTTTACTATATTTTCGTTGTCTTCTATACATTCTTTGTCTCCCAAAGACATTTGTATCAATTGAAATCAAAGGTTCTGTCGTCTATGACTGAAAAAATTTCATGGATTTAAAATCTGACTTTTAGAAATCAGAATAAAAATATCTTTTGAGAAGACAGTGAGGGCTGTCAGACTTTTGAGACTTAGGATATTTATGAGGTCAGGCATTTAGCTCTGAGTATTTGAAATTGAAAAATATGATTTTGACTGGCTGATAAACATTGAAGTAAAAAATCAATGCTTGCAATTCCTTTGTTACCATGACAACTATTTAACTAGCAACAGTGAATTATGTCATTATAACACCAAGAAACATTTTAATTGGTAGAGTTGTTTCTAAATTATGCACAAGCCATTAAGCAACAAGATAGTGGACAAGTGGACTATTGTTGGTTCCTGTGCCCTTAGAAGAGGTAATGAGACCTGATATGGCAGAAAAATCAAAACCTGCTGTTCACATGCTCTGGGGATGACCATGCTGATAGCACTAGCTGGAATGAAAGAAAAGCCCCAGCCCAAATGCTCAGTGTGCACATGGCAGCTGAGTGACTTGAAAGGGGAACAGTAAATGCTTGAACCACTGTCACAGAAAAGGTTTGTACTTGGGCACAAAAGGTGCTGCCTGCCAAATGAGATGAGGAAATCACAGAATCCCAGAATGGATCTGGGTTGGAAGGAATCTTAAAAATCATCCCATTACAAACCCCTGCCATGGGCAGGGACACTTCTCACTAGAACACGTTGCTCAAAGCCACATCCAACCTGGCCTTGAATAACTCCAAGGAATAAATAAAGGTAAGTTATCTCTAGCTTCGAAACTGACTAGTTATCTTAATTATTTTCTAAAAATAAATAAAACAGTTGTTATATGTTAGGCAAAATTTTGTCACAACCATCAGCCACAAGAGAAAACCCTTCAGCAATATGATTTCATCTCTGTCATCTGCTATAACCTCTTTCTTTTGTCAGTGACTTGGCACTACATATGATCTCAGTTCAGATCTGTATTCCTTACCTGTTCAATCTTTAGTTTCCACAGGATTCACTGAATATCAGCGCTGATTTTCTACAGGAAATTAGGTGACCATGACTTTATTTGATTTTGAGGACTAGAAAAGAAGAGGTTCAAAAGTTCATATGAAGTGAAACAAAAAAATGACAGAAGTTCTCAACAGTCGGTATAGCAATATTTTGTTTGTGATTTTGTACACAGCAAAAAGAAATCATACCCAAAAAATTACTAAAAATAAAAAACAGAATACTTTCCTTTAGATAAAGTAATTACCAAATATTTAAATTTTACGTACCTAGTAAAAAAGCACTTTTTCAGCTATTTTCAGTTATTGATTCATGAAAATCCCAAAATTTGAAAATTTAACCATATAGCTTATAATTCTTAAAGCATAAGCTACAGTTTTATCTCACTTGAAATAAATAAACTCTGTATAAAATAGTAACAATATGTACTTATTCTTGTATATTTCTTGATAGACAGACATTAGAGCAAAGAATGAGAGCATGCTTGGGTTTGATTATCTTAAAGAAAATGAGAAATAGCATCTAGAAGAAATGTAATGTATTATAAGAATTGATAGTTTACATCTCTGGAAGAAACCACTAGTCCCTTCTTTACTGCAAGGGAGAGTTTCTCTATCAAGTTTGAGATAGCATAAAATAACAGTTTGGCATAAAAGAAACCATTCATTTTTCCTTCACTAGAAAACTTAATTATGTTTTTTTGCCTTGAGTGGAAGAGCCTAAAAATATTGATTTGAATTAGTTTAGCAAAACCAACACAACTGTAAGGGAAATTAGATTTATATTCAGTTATGTCAAAGAATTCTTTTTTAAGCAGTTAGTTCTGTTCCCTTATACTGCAGTAGTTCACTTCGCAGTCTCTGTACACTCTTTCCAGTAATCTGACCCACTGATGACTTTTCATCCTGATTTTTGATACAGAAACATGAAGGCATGACAATGGATTTTAGAGTTCTTTTTCTCAATTTTACTGTGACAACCATCACAAAAAATTATGCTGTCTTTGAAAACATCTGATAATAATTCTCATTTAAATATTGTTGGTGTGGTATTATCAAGCAGACTGCTAAGAACTTTGCTTAATCTTCTGGCAATAAAACCTTTTTGGCCATAAAAAAAGCTATTTCAATAATGAGCATAATCTGTCCTTTGAGAGTGCTGGAGATACATAAAAAGGTATAAATCTTTGTATGCTCTTTTCAGCAGATCATTAGCTTCTGTTTGTAGGAGTACTCAGTGCAGTGTTTTTTTGATCCCTGAAAGATGCTTCCAATACCATGAAAACCACCTTCCAGTCTCTTCCAGACAGGATCTTGGACAAAACTGCACACAAGGCCAGTGTAAAACTCCTAATTAGTGTATCATTATATCCAACATTCAATAGGAGCAATCTATGTGTGACAAACAGTTAATTGATGCTGAGCTTATTTACAGAGATACAGAACCTAGTTTGAATTGTCTGTAGAAAAGGTTTCAGACAAGCAGTGATGTAAATAGTGAGGTAAATAAGAAGAAATGCACTCGTCCTGCAAAGAAGGCAAAGACCATCCTGGGCTGCTTTAGGCAAAGTATTGCCAGAAGCTGGAGAGAGGTGATATTTCTTTTTTTAGCACTGTCCAGTCCACACCTAGAGTACTGTTGCCAATTCTGAGCTTCTCAGTTCAAGAGAGGCACTGGAAATGCTGAATAAAGTCTAACAAAAGATGATTAAGGGGCTGGAGCATCTGACACATGAGGAAAGACTCAATGAGCTGAGACTGTTCAGCCTGGAGAGGAGAAGACTCAGGGAATCTTGAAAATATTCATAAATACCTGGTGTGAGGGAATGAAGAAGAAGGAGCCAGGCTCTTTTCAGCAATCCCCAGGGACAAGACCAGAGACTATCAGTTCAAAATGAAACTCTGGAGGGCCCTTTCTTGAGGAAACACTTTTTTACTATGATGGAGACCAGGACATGACACAGGCTATCCAGAGATTGTAGAGTCTCCATCCTTAAAGATAGTAAAAAACCACCTGAACATGAGCCCAGGCAACTTGCTGTGCTTGAGCAGTGGTCCTGCTGGAGTACAGAGGTTTAGCAGGTGACCTCAGAGGCTGCTTCCAACCTCAATCTTTCTGTGATTCTTTGATTCAATGAAAGGTTTGGCAAACTGTCTGGGAGCCTTTAGTTAAGTAGGCGTCCCAGTAATGAAGTAAGACTCTACTATCAAAAACTTAATTGTTTTGTGTTAGTTGTCCTTTTCCTCCTAGCCTACTATTTAATATCTTCAGTAACTCCAGAAGTGCTTGCATCATGCAATGAATAAATGGGCCACACTGACCAAATCTCCTTCATGAACATTTATCCTGGAAACTTCTATCTCCACAGATTATCATAGTTAACTATGAAGTCATTCTGGCATAACACTGCAAGAACATTTCATCAGTGTGGGATGTAAAATGTAATAGCTCACTCACTCAACCATACTTTATTACATCTCCACTGTGTGGTTTGCAGTAGTTTCAATTTGTTTTAATGGCCAATTGAAAACTTCAGCTTCATCTCTTAGGACAATTTCCTTTTTTTCCAATGGATGTTCAATATTCACTTCCAATAGGATGTTTCCTCCCAAAATACAGTATCATTTTTTAAAACTTATACTTCTGTGGAAGCCTTCCTTGTTTTGATTAAACATGCTGGAGACAGCAAACAATGGCTCTTTCATCTAACACTTCCTCTTGCATGTCATCACCTGATCAGGCAATGTCCTTGCTGGGAGTAAAATAAATATATATCCAATGCATTTTATTAAGTCTGCTAGGGAGTGTGTCTTTTTCCTGTTTGCCTTTTATATTTTTTTAAATTTATTTGGTTGTGTTTTGTTTCTGTCTTTTTAAGAACTCTGAGGAAGTAGGAGGAGGCACAGGAAATTCCTACTGGAGAGCTGAATAGGCGACATACTCCAGGGTATTATTCTATGCAGCCTATGTACTTCTGCATAAATTGTTTGTTGATGTACCCAGAACATCATATAGGCATATCTGAAAAAACTGAAATAAATACAACAGTGGGGATGCAAAAAAAAAAGGGAAAAATCTAAAGAGAATTTGATTAAGTCAAAACTATCCAATCAATAATCATCCATCTTGTGAAGTTTTCCAATTGTTTTACACACTAAATATAGCATTTAGTGTGTGTAATGGTAATTTTTATCTCAGCATTGCATTAAAGTACTGTATGTCCTCCATCACTGCCTCCTTATGCCAGTAAATTAAGTTATTCACATAGTCATGTGCCTTCTCTGAAAGACTAAGAACATTCTTCAAGCTGACTACATAATATTAATTATATTTAAGATTTATTCATTGTGGTTTGTGTTGGTTTTTATTAATTTCTAAAATGCTTTATCAATATCAAACATGGAGTCATAGCACAACAGAGATAACAAAGGCTGAAGATTGGCCATTCATAATTATGTCTGGGGACTGGAATGACTTCTGAGGAATGATTATGCACTTGAAGAGATTGGTTTTTATTTTAACCACTGGCATTGCAGTTCATTTCAAGCCATAAAAATAAAAGATCACTATTAATATAGATGTTAAAATATTTATTCATGTCTTTCGCGGTATCAAAGATATAAATATGTAACAATTTACAGCTCTGGTTTTTTGAGTTTATATAAATACATACTGCATTTTTTAGCAGTAAACTGTCACTTTAATTTTGCCACTGTAAATTGATACCATATTATGTTATTCTGCCTGTCACCTCTTCTTCCATTATTCAATACCAAGCATGTGCCTCAAATATTCAAAAGCCAAAATCACAAGTATTCCTTTAGAGTATTAGGGAAACAAAGCAAAACAGACAACATAATCTAACATATCTACATAACAGTATTATTAGAACATCATAATACCCAGATTCACTACAGTGTTGGTTTGGGGTTTTTTTCCCTTATGGACTTTATATTCTACATATAGGAATACAGAGTCGTAGAAGAACAGATATGGCCTCAGGACCATTGAATGTGAGAAATCATCTTCCACAAGGCTCCCAATACTGTTTTATCATGCAATCAAATCCCTACCTGCTCCATAACTCATTTTTTATACAAAAATACAAGGATGAGCAACACCACTGAATAATGGAATCAGTCAGGTTGGAAAAGACCATAGTGGATCATCTGAACCAAGCTCCCTGCTCAAGTAGGGTCATCCCAGAGCCCACAACACAGAATTTTGTGCAGACAGTTCTTGAGTATCTCTAAAAAGGGAGACTCCACAATCTCTTTGGACAACCTGTTCCAATGTGTGGTCACAGGCACAGAAAAGTTCTTTCTCATATGCAGGTGGAGCTTCCTCTTTATCAGTTTCTACCTTTTGTCTCTTGTCCTGTTGCTGGGCACCACCAAGAGAAGCCTGGATCCATCCTTTTAGCACCCTTCCTTCAAATACTCACAGACATTGATGAGGCACCCTCTCTGTTGTCTCTTCTTAAGATTGAACAGGCCCAGTTCCCTCGGCCTTTCCTCATAAGAGAGATGCTCCAGTCCCTTAATCAGCTTTGTAGCCCTCCTTTGGATCTCCTCCAGGGGCTCCATGTCTCTCTTGTGCTCAGGAGCCCAGAACTGGACACAGCTGGACTCCAGGTGTGGCCTCACCAGGGCTGAGAAGAGGGGCAGATTCACCTCCCTCAATCTGCTGGCAATGCTCTTCCTAAAGCACCCCAGGATAGCACTGGCCTTCTTGGCCATACAGAGCTGGCTCATGGACCCAGGTCCTTCTCTGCAGAGCTGTTTCTCAGCAGGTCAGACTCCAGCTTGTCCTGGTGCCTGGGGTTATTCTTTCCCAGGGACAGGACTCTGCATTTGCCTGTTTTGAACTTCAGAATGTTCCTCTCTGTCCTTCTCTTCATCCTGTCAAGGTCCTTCTGAAGGGCTGCACAGACCTCTGGGGTATCAACCACTCCTCCCATCTTTGTGTCAAACTTGCTGAGCAGGGACTCTGTGCCTTCATCCAAATTAATGATAAGCTAAATAATGTTGTGCCCAGTATTGATCCTTGGGTGAAACCACTAATGAGTTATATGTCATTGATTATGACCATCTGGGACCTGCAATTCATCCAGTTCTCAATCCACTTCACTGTCCATTCATCCAGTCCATACTTCTTGAGTTTATCTATGAGGGTGCTGTGACAGTGTTGAAAGCCTTGCTGAAGTCAAGGTAGACAATATCCACTGCTCTCCCCTCATCCATACAGGGAGCTGTTTCATCATAAAAGGCCATCAGGTTGGTCAAATACGATTTACTTTTATTGAATCCATGCTGACTACTGCTAATCACCTTCTTGTCGGCCATGTGCATAGAGATTGCATCCAGAATGAGGTCCCCCATCAGTTTCCACGAATTGAGGTGAGGTTGACTAAACCTGTAGTTTCCCAGGTCCTCCTTCTTACCCTGTTGAAGTCTAAGATGACATTTGCGTTATTCCAGTCCTCATGCACTTCTCCTGATCACCACAACCTTTCAAAAATGATCATGAGTAGCCTTGCTATGGTGTCTGCCAACTCTCTCAGCACTCATAGATACATCCCATTGGGGCCTTGTGGATGCCAAGTTTGCCTGGGTGTTCTCTAACCCAAACCTCCTTGACCAAGGGAAAGTCTCCATTCAACATTCCTTTACATTGGTCTTCTGCGTGAGAGATTCCTGAGGGCTGGTCCTTTAGTGAGGAATCAGTGCTAAGAAGACTTCCAGTAACTCTGCCTCTTCCATGTCCTCTGTTATTAGGGTCCCCCCTCCATTTAGCAATGGGCCCACATTTTGTTTGCTTTCCTTTTGTTATTGACATATTTGAAGAATACACAATGAAATGGGCTACTGGATATCTGTTGGAGCCCAGGACATTCCTCTGGATGTCCTGGATGGACAAGAGTGATAGTTAATTCGTCACAGGGTGAAAAGAAGAAGTTTGGGGATTTTAGAATGGGGGTTCAGGGGGAAAGATGAAGGAATCTAGGCGTGTCCTGTGCTTCTTCTTGTTCTTCTTGTCCTCCATCTTCTGCTGTGATGGTAGCACTTTCTAATTGGTTTAGAGTAGAAAAAACTGTCTAACATAGGTGATAGGTATTAGAAAATTATTGTAAATAATGTACACGCAGTTTTTAGTATAAAAATAAACACCACCTTGAGGGCCATAGATTGTGCCTTGAACTGACTTGCTGAGAGGATCTCTGCGAGTCAGGGGAATAATGTAATAGATAAGAGAAAATAAACAACCTTGGAAAGCAGAATCAGCGACTCTCGATGTCTTCTTCGATCACAGGGCTGGGAGAAAAGGACTTTCTAAATCTCAGGAGACATCAAAACCATCCAAAAAACCTGAGAGAGATCACTACACCAATAATTTCATTCTGCTCACAAACTCCAGTGTTGGAGGAGCAGTTCCTTTTTCTCAGTTCAATTTTATACATTCTGATGTCCATAGTTGCTTCTCTCTGCACTCACATGGCTCTTCAACAGGTGTCATTTTTAAAATGCCTTGTACTGGAATTAAAAAAATCCAAGAAATACGAAAATAATAAAGCTCGCTTCCTTTTTATTACAATTATCTACAAGGTACAGGTATCATTTCAATTTTGAAAATAAATTATCTCACATATGACTAAATTATACTTCAAAAATTAGTATCACAGAATTTATTTTGTTCAAAGCTGCTAGAGGACCTCTATTTCTATTTAGGGTACTTTTTGCACAGTTGAGTTCCTTGTATTACTTCTGAAGAGATGATTCTCATCTCTTCCTATGAAATTGTCATCATCTTCTAAAACCATAATAGAGTTATGTTATTTATTGTTATCACTTTTTTTCTAAAGAAAAAAAGTCTTTCTTTGAGGAAAATGTAGCTAAACATACTAATTTCTGTGGTCAATGTAACAAATTATTCAATTTGGAAAATTAGATACTCCATCAGCCCAAAAGAAAGCTTACTCTACTTCAATTCTTCTCTCTGAAACCAATCATAAAGATAAGTGAAATTATGAGTCTGTTAAAGATATGACGGAGGTTCTCCTCCAGTTTTTTGCAACAAACTACTGGCATATATGGTTTCTCATGATACTTTGGAAGCGATTTAACATACTTTTTCTTCTTTATATTTTACTTCATCCCAATAACAAGAGTAACGGGTTGTCCTGGTTTTGCATTAAAATGACAATAAAGTTAAATTATAGCCTCTAAGTTTCAACCACTGAGAATTAATTTACTGTATTTAATGCTGCAATCATATCTTTGACTATAACTTTATTCATTTTGCAATATTATCCTGGCAAATGAAAAGTTTCAACAGTTGTCAATCTAATTCTTTTGATGTGCAAAGTAATTACTATTGATTTCTTATATGTAGAGTACTATCAGTGTAGAGCTGATTTCCTTTAGACTAGCAAATTGCTGCTAATAATCTTAAGAAGATAAAACCTTCAGGAAAAGATATAGAAATTAACCTATATTGCATAAACCTGCAGCATTGAGCAGGGATGTATTTGTGAAATTAAGCATACCTCTGGCTAGTAGAAAGAATCAATATCTGGTTATGTTCCCTCTTTCTCTGATACCTTATGTATGCATACTAAGCTTTGCAAATCTTTCATTGAAAGTCAGCCTTTTGGTTTCCCCAGTCATCCTGCTGCTTTCTCTGAGATTCCCTCCCTACTGTATTTTAATGATTTTTATGACATTACTGACTTTAGGAATGAGTAAGGATTTCAGCTGAGTGTGGCTCTGAAGAGGAATCAGACTGTTTTTAATGTCACAGCTGTAGTTCAGTGACTCCTTCTCTTGAAAAAAATGCTGCAAAGGCAGTGATAATAGTTGATGGTTAATCTTTTGACTATCACTGCTATGTGGTAGGAGAGTTTATGTTATGCTTCAGCTGAAATAACTATTTCTGTTTTCTCAAAAGCAAAGCTAAAATTTCAGGTAAGTAGTGTTTCTGAGAATTCCCTCACTATAAAAGGCTTTTAAAATTCCCATATTTTGTGTTAATATTTTTAAAGTTCTTAAAATTACTAGCAGGTTCTTAAGCGTTACACATCTCCAAAGGAATGAGGTCTAGGCATTTAAACCCTTTGTAATCCTTTAAAATTCTGTATGGCAATTCCAGTGGGAATACAGACTTTTAGAGAATCTGAGGTATAGAAAATAATGGCTGTCAAGATCTACTAAAATATCTTTCCTAAGCATGTTGCTGACATCTCTGAACCTCTGCTTCTGCTCTGTGGGAATCCTTTACCGGTTCTGTGAGAAAGACCATGACACAATCTGCTCAAAATAACACAACAAAAAAAAAAAAAAAAAAGAAAAACAAAAAAAAAAACAAAAAAAAAACTTGGCACATTTATTTATTTATTTCTCTGAGTAAAGCAATAGCAATACTTTCGTTTCCTAAAATAATTGGTATTATATTTGCACATTTCACCAGTCGCTGTACTTGCTTGATCATATGATTGTCTGAATGTTAAAAAATTGCCACTGCAGTCATTTGTTTGGAGATATGTGCAAAGCACCTACTGCACATAAAACTACAATACTAATAAAAATCCTAAAATATATGCTCACAAGCTATGTTACTATGCTCCAACAACTGTCAGCACAACAGTAATAAAGCAAATACTAGTTTGATGAAATGACCACAAGAACATTCTACATTTGATTCTATTAATTTGATTCTATTAATTGATGCTTCACTGGTATGCTCCCTTAAGATAACTAATTTGAATAGCAGTATTGAATGCCATTTACATCTCGACATGCTCAGAGGAACAGTGGTAAAAAGTGCTTTGGAGTAAGCTTATTGTCAAGGCTGATGTGGTACTCTAAAGCCACTATCTATATTTTATTAGCTGAGGTTATCAACTGAATCACAATGGAATGCTAAGATTTCTATATCTTTTTGCCTCCAAATCTTTCAGTATTCTTCATTTGAACTAGATGATTAAGGACTACATTCCTGCTGATCCAAGGAAATTTGAAAAAAAGGTTTAAAAATTCCCCTGTTATTTCTGTAACACAGGTGGATTGCTATCCTAAGCAGTAACAGAGAAACAATGGTGTAATTAGGGTGTGAATATTCACACGTATATATTACTAATACATTACTAAATTAACTTTATTACTAATACAAGATGATTTTTCCATTCTTAAGCCACAGGGAGGAATGTGAAACAACATTTTTATCCAACACCTGCCATTTGAGCCAACTGGGCTTGAATCATGGGTATAGTTTCCTCAATCAAAAACAGGAGCTCTACTTTTGGATCTTTTACTCCATAAAATATCAGAACAGTTTCTGGCTTTTAGACATCTGTAAGCAAAGTCCCAGCTGGCAACAGGTTTTTTCCTGGTTTTTTCATCTACCTATATCTGGCTTTCACTGAAACTGGATGATTTTCATCTACATTTTTATTTGGTTTTCTGATAATGGACACTATATTTTTCAATGTTCTTTACTGCTATATCATGGTTCACAACTGTAACATTTGCAATCCTAAAAATTATCCCAGATTTCATCATCTTTATCACTATAGGATTATATCCTATTTGTATATTTGATGAAGGTTATCATGCAAAAACAATAAGGTGTATGTCTCTGTTGCTATCAAGAAATAAGACCAGATTCTCCCAAAGAGGTCATTCCCACTAATGCAGATAGACTTCCATCATTTAATAACTAGGATGTGAGACTAGGTAAACCAATTAAATCAGTGATTTCTTTCGAAGACCCATCATTGTATCACTGACTTTCAGGTATTTGACTGTCAGCTCATCTGGGTTCTCAGCACCTCCAGAATCTCCCATATATACGTAAGCCCTGTAGGAGTCCTTAGAAGATGGCCTTTTGCATCTAGCAGAGCTTGCTGGGATGCTTCATGTAAGCCAAGGAGTTTTGGTGGACATTCCTCACCTGGCATAATATTTGTTTGACAAGTAATTTTTATCTATGTTCCAGCACAGGATAAGTTTTGTGCCCAAAACATGGACTTTGAGAAGACTACATATCATAGAGCCTAGAATTTTTTCAATATACACTGGACTGGGAGAAACAGAAAATTGGGGAAATATTGATAATCCAAGCACCACTCCCAATTTTGCTGTTTCCTTAGTGTGGAACTGGGACTTAAATCTTTAACTGGAGCTTTCTCCAGTCTTGTGAAGCACCAAACCTATTTCTGGGTCAAAGGCCTGAAATTTCTGGATACCCCCAGCTTCTGCACTCCTTGATTGACTGAACAGCAAAGTTCAGTAAGTAAAAAGGTTCAGAAGATGGAATCCAAGCCAGAATATTTTAGAGCAGTTTCTATGCAATAAAATTTCTTTTTCCACAGTTTGTTTTTTTTTTTTTCTAAATAATTATTCCTACTTGACTAACACATTCCTTCAAGCTCAACCATGTGTGTAAATGTTCTGCAGAATTTTGGAATCACCTGCAGAGGAAAATTAATATTAATAACTTTGAGTTTGAGAGCTATCTAGGATATAGAAAATTGCAACACCATTGTGTGGCCAATCAATAAACTGACTGCTTATTCCTAACTATGTGGCAGTGGAAACTGACACTTCTGAGAAAACACAAATCTAAATGAGAGGTTTTTACAGTATTTTTTCCAGATAGTTCTTGAAATGAAAATTGGATGAGGAGTTTTGTGTGTTCACCTTGTGCTGCTAAAATGCAGTTGATATTGCTGAACTCATCTTCACCTTTTAATACAAACACTTTTACTGTAGGTTTGAAATGCTGCATCAGATTAGCTAAACAGCAAAGATAGATAAAAGGTTTCACAGAGACCCTTCTGTAGCAACAAAAGTAATCAATATAAAGAACAGACCAAAATAGCATCCTGACCTTCATTCACCTATTTAATTAATTGATTTCTCCCCCTTCAAAAATACCTACTGGCTAAATAGAGAAATACAACAAAAACAATGTTTAAAAGGAACTGACTGTGTATTCAGGCAGCTTAAATACTAATAATTTTGGCTTTGGCAAGCTAGCACTAAAGACAAAAAATAAAGATAATAAATCTTAAAAAGCAGGTGTCCAGGCAATTATGAATTATGAATAAGCTTTAACCTTGAGAGATGTGCAAGATACACATATGCTTGGGACTGTCTACAACTCCTTCAATCACATACCTCTTTCTTAAAATTTTAAATACACAGAAAATATTCTTAGTAGACAAGGTTGAGTAAGCCATAAATTTTATTTCATGTTCAGTTTATACAGTCAAATGTACAAGAAATTATCGGCATAAACAGATTATGTTATCATTGGATGTGAAATTGTTAAAATGAAAATGTAAAGATCATTCAAATAAAGAAGAAATCCATCCACTACATGTAGCTAAAGAAAACAGTACAGCATTTTGTCACCAGAAGTCAGTACCAGAATTCACACCCAGTGCACTGAGACCAATAATCTTTCACCTTTCTCTGAAAAATATATGCTCAAATGTTCCCATACACATTTGTCTGAATTGAAAAATTGGTCTGATATTTAGCAAAGTAATAGAGACAGGGAAGTGAAGAATTAGTACTGCCTCAAAAAAAAAAAAAAAAAAAGGAAGAAAAAGAATTTGACTATTAGTCCATTCATCACAGCAAGGTCCAAAAAAAAATATTTAGGAAAGCATTAGGACTAAGCAGAAAGCAGCCTGCATCACACAGGCCAACATGTGCTGTTGGACTTCCAATAGTGATATTGCAGGCCATCATTTCCAAAACTAAAACATAGAATAATAAAAATTGAAAATATGGTTTATGAAATGCAGTTATGTCTCGTCCTTCTGAATTTCTGAATTTCTGATAGTGTAGGTATTAGCAATGGCTTAAAAAGCAGAGTTGTGTAAGCAAAAATCCTGTACACACCATTGTGTCTCACTTACTGCAATTTTAGGAAAAGGAAGAGGAAAATCATTAGGTTGTTTTAAAGATACATTTAGGGTGAGAGTCATGTGTCCTAAGGTGTAGTACCTAAACTTTGCTTCTGCCTAGTCCTACAAAAGTAGCAGGTTGATGTAACTCACCTCCTGGTTGGTACCTATTTTTCTTGCTTAGCTATGAACTCAAAATTTGGAATTACCTTAAAATTTGACATCATTCTTTAATTAATTTCTATAATGCATTGAAAGCTTTCTGGCTTGATCAACCTATTTTTAAAAATACACTTTAACAAAAAAAATTAACATGATACAGAATAGAAAAAAAACACGCTCTCTTAGAGAATGCTCAATCACAACTGACATATTTTCCAAAGCAGATATTGATCATCACTCTGCCACATTTTACAGGGAGAAGAGATCCTTCATCTTCATAAATTTCTTGCAAAATGGAATCCATGACTGATTTCCCAGAACATCTGAGACAGAAGTACTACTTATTTAATTGAAAATACTAGGAAAAAATACATGAAACATGTCCATCTGAACAGTCATCCTTATATCATCTGCTTTCCTGATAGCATGAATGTAATGGAGAAAAAGGGTTTTTTTATATTCCATTCACACAGTATAAATTTGTGTTTCAAACAGTTAAACAATTGTTAAACTATGCAATTTTAAAATACCTTCTCTACGGTTAAAATTACATCATTCTAATTTTTGCTCAATGCTGACGTCTTCATTGGAAAGGATTATTTAGTTACTTATTGGTCTTCCAACAGCATTGCCACAAATAGGAATACAATTTCACTGCTATACCCATGGGATTCATGAGTTCATGGACGATGCTATTTCCTCAGAACTGCACATAAAATGGATCAACAATAAGAGGGACTTCTGAGGTCATCTCTCACTAGAACCATGTTGGCATTAAACTTAGAATGCCTTATTGCTGTTGCATGTAGTCATTTTGTAAAATTAAATAAATTTATACTAAAATAGATTCCTATTCTCATAGACTTTTTTCCTAAAAAAACCCCACAACTTTTCTTTTTCTCTTTCCAATAAGTTCCTCACTTACTTCTCCTTCCATCAGCACTGTATTTTCATCAGCTTTCATCTTTTAGCTTTTACAGGTGTACCACTCTGTGCTTAGACCTACCGATGTTTATCTTTTTCCCCTCTAAAACATTCTTTTTTTTTGCAGTGACTGTGCACTATACTTCCAGTACAGACATGACTAATGTGCTCCAGATTCGACTTTCTGGCTGTTGGTATCAAAGCAGCCACATCCATCTTCCTTGCCTCTTACCTAGATACAGTAAAATAACAAAATAATTCAGTCTTATCATAGCTTTCAGAGAAGTAATGCAAACTTATAAAGGATGAATTTTTTTTCCTGTTGATGCAGTAATTTTATTTTCATGGTGGGCATATAAAGAACTTGTACCTAAAAAGCACTTAGGTTGTTTTTTTGAGATTATTTTATCTTTTTACCCTTGAGCTACCTGTAACTTCTGACTTGAAAAAATGTAGAAAGAGACAGAATTGTCTTCTTACATCACTGTTCCTGTAACTAAAACTCATAACCAAGTTCAGGTAGAGTAATGAGGTCTTCTTTCGTCATTTAAAAGTTTTGTTCCTACATGAACAATAAATTCTCCCCTACAATAGTAAAAGTATCCTTCCTAAGTGAAAAAAAAAAAAAAAAAGAAGAAAAAAAAAAAAGAAAAAAAAAAAAAAAAAAAAGGCGCCACTCATTTTTCTACCTATCGTGTTGTTCCAAGTGTTTCTGGCTCATATGGCAAGTGTTGGTAGATCTCTGCTGTCGAAATTAATGCATTTCTTCTGACTGTGTACATAAGGAAAGCCCAAGTATTCAGAAAAGAATGACAAGAAATAATTAGTAATAAAAATCTAACTCCACCCTCATCATGATTATTCTGCCCAACTTGTCTAGCTTTGTCAAATTAGTTGTCTTTCTTCAGGAAAATAAAGGTCAGACACAACATAATTTCATTTTGAGTATTACTTGGCTGTTCTCATTTAGGAGGCTGCTTCACTCAAGCTAAAACAAAACACTAACAAAACTCTGGTGAACTCAAAAAAGTTATTTCCTTAAGAGACTTAAGCACACAGTGTTCTGGATTATGTGATTTCTAAAGCAGTTAGAATTTCCTGTTAGGGCACATTCTGAAACAAAGTGAAGGAAAATCTGTGCCTCCCCTTGACAATATTAGACTTGGAGAGAAAGAAATACTTTGGGTGATACTGAAGAATGGGGAGTTGTTTTTTTATAAATTATAAATTATAATTAGTTATAAATTAACTATTTTTTAAAACTTAAAATGTTTTGATAAGAACTGGAAATTGATACAATTTTGTTTATGTATCAGAGATGTAAAAAAAGAGTGGGCTCTAGTTGCCAAAGCTTGGATTCCCGAATGAAGGAAAGGCATTGAAATATTGGGTCATTACTGAAGGCAGTTGCACAATGGCATTAAACTACATTAATTTTGCATTTTCTATTTACAGACATCTTAACACTTCACTCTGTCTTACAACTTAAAATCTATTCTAGAAAATGTTAACAAATTACAAAATTGTGTGTGCAGAAAAAAAAAGCACCGACACATTCAATATTCCCCATCTACATAACCTTTTCCAAGAAGCAGCCAGAAACCCCAAAGGCATGATAGGCTGCTTTATCATGGGAGATACTGTAAAATGTTGTGTTTATATACACTTCAACCAACAAATATTTTCCTAATGCTTTGCAATTTCTCACATTGCTGTGAGAAATGTCTCAACAAGGAAATGTACAAAACATTCTTGAAAACTACCTCATATCAGCCAACTAGTTATAGGTAATATTTTATAATAACATAGTAACTAGAGATTTGGATTTACATTCCTCATGTGGGCTCATTTTATGGGATACATGGTGACAGGGGAAGCTGTAAAAAAAAACCTGTGAATAGACTGCCTAAGATCCACAATCTCCCTGATGGAGTGTGGTCTCATTAAGGTTTTTCACTATGTGAAAGAAAAACACCAAATACCGTACTGTAACAAAGTCTCACAGTCGTTTTCCTGTGTCTCTTTAGAGATGTCTTCTTTATAAGTTACACATTTTTGTACATCTCCTGTCTGTGTCATAACTTGGTATGTTCTTCCCACAACAGGGCAGAACACACCTGCAGATCCCTCATGTGAAATTGCAGTCATCCTTCATACCCTCCAGTGATTCCTCTCTATTTTCATTTGGAGACATGAAACCCTCCAGATGTATTTGCAGAGATTTTTGAAGATAAATGATGGGTTATCTATACACTGGACACATTTATTAGGTCTTCTGATGCCATGAAAGAAGAGCTTCCCACTATACTGTACCACCATTATTCAGCTCTGCTTAGCACTCTAACATTCTTTTAATAACTCTATTTACTTTTAGACTTGGACTGTATTGGAAGTAAAGGCCATTAAATTCCTTTTTTCCTTTTTTTTTCCCCTACTTGTCCACAAGAGCCTAAATCCCTTGTCCAAATACTTAGTGCCTATCATCCAATTGTACAATTTCCACCAGCCCTCACCACTAGGAGTGTTTGAAATAGTAACTGATTGGCTGCTGCAGGACTGAAGGGGATAATTTTGTGTGTCTCTCTTAGATCCAGAGATTCCAGAGTACAAAAAAGAATTTCAGCTTTATTGCAGCTGTGCAAAATTACACATTTCAGCTCAATTTAAGGATAACTGGGCTTTTTTAGTGGCAAAATAAAACAGAATTATGAGGGAAAATATGAAAGTAGACTTTGTTGTCTTGGGCACAATCTGAAATACAGTGTGTGTGGGGTTTTAAAAGTTATTGTATGTTTTCTTAAGAACTTATGTACACAGAAATTATCACTGAAATACACAATTCGTGTGAAATAACTGGCTGTCCTCATAAAAATGCCTATACATTTATTTCCAAAAAATGTTTTACCTGTAGAATCTCTAATTTTTGTTTTAGCTTCTGATTTTAAGATTATTTTCTTTATTAAAAATTAAGGGGAAAAAAGTGGTTAAAACTAAGAGGGGGGGAAACTGTTTTTATGGGGGAAATTTTTTTTCTTCAGCTTTCTTAATGTAATAAAAGAAAAAAGAAGCCACTTTTTTCACAGCTGGTTTATTAAGAATCCTTTTGAATCCGCCTTGGTGCAGAGTTCTATTCTCCAAAATCACTGGAATGTCTCTGCAGCATCTTAACCTCCCATTTCTGGAAAACATACATGAATGATCATTTGTTTCACAAGAATGTTTAACAGGAATAAATACTTTGACAGTAAACAGCTATATATAAAACTCAGCAACTTAAAAATACCTGTGATCTGAAGGTATCACTCCCAAAATCATTATACTAGATAACTTCAATGATAAAACTTTCTGGACAAGATCTTTGTATAGAGACCCACTGAGCTCTGCTAAGGAAGCTCTTGCTTGTTTGATTTTGTTAGTTCAATCTAAAAGATTTTACAGATGTTTTATCTGTGAAAAACTTACTTTCTAGTGTACAGAATGCTGTTTCTAAAGGCTTGTTTCTAAAGTGTTTCATATCATTCCCCAGATTCTCTAAAAAATCTAATAATATTTCCTAACATAATGCTTGTCATCTTTTCTTAAGTTTTACACTTGTCAAATTGAGTGAAGCCAGCAACTGAAAAACCTCCAAAAATGGAGACTGCAGAGCCTTTCCTGGCTACCTGTGACAGTGGTCACTCATCCTTACAGTGAAAAAGTGTTTTCATGTGTTCAGAGAGAACTTCCCGCTTTTCTTGTAGTTCCCACTGCCTCTGGTTTTGTCATTGTGCACCACTGAAAAGATTCTGGCTCCCTCATCTTGCACCCTCTCTTCAGATATTTATATACATGCTCAAACAGGCTCCCATGGCTAAGGACACCAAAACTCTTATTGCCAACACCTGCTCCACAACAGAGCAATTGTTGATCTTCAGTACCACTGCTTTCCTTCTTACACTCTTTTTCCTCACCAGAGGAAGAAGGGGAGCACCACCTGCACCCCTAAGCCCATGACTGTCACTTCCTAGCACCAACTAAATAGTCCCTGACCCTCCCTAATCAGGGGAACACTGCAGCCATAGACCTCATGTACCATAGGTCAATGTTAGCTGATATTCTTGTTAGATGCTGCTAGAGCTTCCTGATGTCCACACCTACTGAGGTGCCATATAGGGTAGGCAAAGCTACAAGCAGAAAAAGCAAGGAAAAAACTGTTCCAAACTCTCTAAAAAAGCCTGAATTTGAGTTAGTTCTAGATATATATATTCATTAGTGGAAGTAAGGAAGAACAATTACCATTTTCATATGGACAGAATTCTTAAACCATAAAAAACTGTTTCTATGGGAAAATATTTTAGTTTACGGCATCTCTGAGGAAAATATTTTGTTTTGCTCACAAGTTATTTTAAATTATTTAGAAATTTCTTTGTGTTTGTCTAAGATAATTGTCCCAAGTTCTTACACTGAGCTCTAGTTTGAAGCCACCATAGCTTTGTAGCTGTGTGAATATAATGGAAGCAGACTGGGACACACTTTCAAAATCCATCTCTTCCAGTCATAGTCTGAGTAGAATTGGGCATTTTTTCTGTAATACAACAAGTATAAAAAACTATGTGTTTGATTTCACAGAGTAGTGTTAAGTTACATTTGGAAAACAAGCAGTAAAATCATGTTATTTTAGCTTTTGGGGCAATTTTGAAGGATCTCTCTCTCTCCGCTGCTGTGGAGGCCCAAGAACTAGTTACAAGAATCATCCCTTAACCTTGGAAGGTTGCAAAACAATACACCCCTAGGTTAGGGTGAGAAAAGCCTCCTTCTCATAGGCCTTTGCACTCATATGTTAATTCCTTCTTTGTTCTGTTGTCTCATTGGCCCTGACCACCCCCGTTCAGCCCCTCATTTCCATTTATATATATTCTCTAGAATGTTCTCCCTTCCTTGAATCCATATTGGTCATATTTTGCCACATTACTCCATCCCCATTACCCTATTGGTTTCTCTGATCCCTAACCCTGCCTATGTGCCATTTTTCCTTTGATTGGACCCTGACCCTCAGATCTGCCTCCTCTGCTCCATATATATTCCTGGACCCTCAGCCCATTTGTCTTTTTTTCCTTGGGCTATATTCAAAGTTGTACCTTGTTCTACAATAAACCACCATTCAGATCTTCAAAGAAGAACCCATCCCAGTAACATTCTTCACCAACATTTAGTGGCTTCATGCTCCATGCCCAAATGCACAATTTGCTTGGGGACCTGTTTGTAGCACGCTTCTACACACTGCTGACAAAATAATTACATATATTAAATGTTCATTATTAAAATCATTCTTTTACATTTTAGATGATGCTAGGACCAGTCCACTTTTCTTCATTTATGTCCCCATTGCGGAATTCAAGTGTGTCTTTGTTTGGCAGTCTCTACAGTATTACTGCACCTGAAGTGCTGGTGAAAGTAGAGAGGTTACTTGTGCTTTTAGGCAAGAGCTAGGAGAGCTGGAAAGTGCAAGCTACCAGGAGAGAACCAACAGCACTGGCAAGAGTTCTCAGGGTTCTGATTCATTCCTGCACTCTGAGAGCAGTTTTCCAGCAGTATTTTAATTTAACTTCTCTAGGTGAAGCTTGGCTCAGCGCAGGTAAAAGGCACTTGCTGAGGCTTCACATGAAACCATTCTTCTTTTGATCTGTGCTCTCTATGCCAGCTGAAAGGTAGTTTTTCTCTCCACTGTGAATAATGAATAGTAGTGCTTTCCATATTCTGTTGAGTGCCTTACAAACAGAGCAGCTGATGCAGAGGTACCACATTACATGCTTCCATCCCACATCCCGTAATTTTCCCAAGTGACCTTTCCCTAGGAAAAAAAAAATATGGTAGAAAAGCATCTAGCTTTTTTTTTTTTTTTTTCCCTCATAGAATACTTTTTTTGAGGGGAAACAAAATGAAGCAAGTCTTTAAAGAGGTATATATAGAATCTGCATAGTTAGAACAATTAAGAAGTGTAAATCTTGGTAATGACAGAGATGCAGAAAAGTCAGAGATTTCTTGTCAATTCGTTTAGTCAGGTTCAAACCCCTAAATGAAAACAAGAACTAACAGCAATATCTTAGAAGTCTTGATATAAATAAAATTAAAGGACTGAGTTAGTGTGCTAATGCCCCTGTTGACAGTGCTTGCCTGGCACATATACAAATAGAGATTTTAAAAAAACCAAACAAACAAGCTATGTTGTTAAGCCCCCATTATTTCCCAGCTTAAGGAAGAGCCATACCCTCATCAGAGCATCACATTAAATATAATGAAGTCTTAATGGTCTAAGAAATATGTTTTGGAACTATTCATTAAATAAAACAACAGAGAGAAAACTGAAGAAAATTCCAAGGCAAATTAAGATTTCTTGGAAGAGTACTAGAAGAGAACTGTGCATATGACTCAGGTGTGATCATAATGAAATTCTACCCTGAATTCCAAGGCTAACAGCTGGACTTAGATTTGATGTTTATAAACAAAATCCACTGAGGCTAGAGTGGAGATATGTACAGGGATAAGAAAAAGATGAAGGAAGGCAGGCAGGCAGGCAGGCAGGAAGGAAGGAAGGAAACTATAGAAACTAGAATATTCTAGGCTGAAAATAGACTTTGTCTAATTTTCTAAAAAATCTCTGGCTCCTATGAGAAGCCCAGAGTACACCGAGATATCTCTGTCATGCTATTCAAATGCTCCACAACAGTTTCAATTATAGTTCCAATTTGTGTAAGATGAGGGTTTCATTAGCATTTTCAGATAGTCTATTCTCATGTTCTAAAATATTTCCATTTTCCAGTTATTATTTGATGCTCACATCATAGTGACCTATGTTACAAAACATTGATTTGAGGTGATAGGAAATACTATCACATGATAGAGGTAGAGCCAGGAAAAAAAATGCTGATAGAAAATATGTGTTTCTCATAGATAATGTTAATTATTTTCAGTTTTGTTTATTGCACAGATTTGTCAATCACGCTATAGGCCAAAGTTGTAATTTATCACATAATAGGACCACATACTTACTACTTTATAATTGCCTATAAAGTATTATTAGGCATTTATACAGACAAAAGAGGTGAAGCATGTAGAATGAAACATTTTAATTTAGGCCAGAAAGGTGCATTCCTTTTCTACTTATGTTCTGTGTAATATTTCAATTATTGAAAACAGCTAGCAATTAGATTAACTTTTCAAGTGAAATGAGACATAAAATATTGCCTTTTTTGCATCTTGCATCTAAGTTCAGCCTCATGCTTACATAATTTTTTTCCTGACTTTCATTTAGAAGCTGAAAATCTGCAAAGTTACATGGAAAAGCAGGACCTGGTGCTTTTCTGCACAAAGACCAAAGAAGGGGTTTATATGTATAAGGTGTAACAGAAAATCCCTACGAGCCTTCATTACCTGCTACATGCACACCCATTTAGTGCTCACATGGCAGAGTTAAAAGAGATAGAGCCAGGATAATTAGAGGTTCTTTCCTGTAGCTGGCTAAGACAAAGCAGACACCTCTAGTCCTTTTCACAGAACTTTATCATCTTCTTAACATCAGTTACAAAGGATGCCACAAATGACAAGTAGGTGAGGTGCTAGGAATCACTAACACTTGTACATCAAGTACAACCCAAATGTTGCGGCCAGTATTTATTTTTTAACTCATTGTTTCATGATTCATGGTTGTACTGTTGAATGGTTCATTCTATATACCCCTGTTACTCCCCTGACTTGGTTTGCCCCTCATTGTATCCTCCCCTATCCTTGCCCTATATGGTATTTTCCCGCCTTTTATTCCAGTGCCTTCCCTATCTACCACCCTAGCCCTACCCCTTGTTCCAGCACCTTCCCTGTCACTCCTTCCCTCGTCCAATCCCATGTGTGTACCACCCCCTGGGCGTTCTGAGGTGTCACCCTCAACTCGACGCCCCATTGGGGCATGTGCCCTCTCTTCTCCTCCCCCTCAGCCCAGTTGGCCCAGGGACTCTGATGTAACCCCTTCACTCCTCCCCTGAATTCCCCACATTGGCTGTTCGCTTGTATCTGCCCCTCTGTGTTACCTTGTATTTAACCCCGTGCACAGCAGTGCTCGGGATCTCTCCTTGAGGTGTCCCCTTTAGCTGTGCTTCCTGCAAAAAAGCTGTCAGAACCTCAGCCAGGAGTGGCCCTTCCTTTTTCCTTTGTCTGAACCCAGCTGCGGCTTTATACCTTGACCACCATAGAGCCTCCAGCTCTTCAGGTTCCGCCACTGGCCCTAACCCCTGCCGTGGTGGTTCCCCACTCCTGGCGTGGCGCCGGAGTACACCAGAGCTAGCCTGGAACTCTGGTGGGCTGCATCACCCAGAGACATCAAAATGCATTCAAGATATTGTAATGCCTCACCTAGAATATGTCATATTTTGGCTAACGACAGATGTGAAAACCAGTCAGATATCAATATTAGTTCTGTCTGTTGACTCAGGTTCATTTGAATATTCCCAGTCTGTTTCAGATGTCTCTGTTATGAATGGGCAAATTGTCCTTTCCAGTACGCACTGTCTTAACAAGAAGAAAAATTTAAAAATTTGTATGTAACAGGAGGATTCTTTGATGCTTAACATCGTCTGGTGATGCAGCGCAACGCTGCTTTTCCATGTACATGTCACAAGGCTGAAAAAGTGTTCTCCAAGTACAAAACAACAAACAGCCTAACTGTACCAGCTAGTTCTATAGGGTGTCATTCAACACCTACTTTTGTAAGGATTGTCATAGGATTGTAAGATTAGCAAAACACCATATGAGTTAAATTTCATACTTCAAAACATGTATATTTCTCATTAGCGGCTCTGCAAATTATGACAAGGTATTCTGAAGCATAAACAATCTGACTAACTGTAATTATTGTTAGTGTTTTATTTCCCTTTCTGGTTGTTTACCTCTTTTCCCAGTCTTCCTGTGCTCTGTGAGTTCTTAACAATAACCACCAGGCATGTCTGAAGACTTGTTCAACCAATTCTCCTCCATGAGACTTAGACAATCTAAATAATTTTTAAAAAACTAATCCACTGAAATAGTCTCAAATAATCTCACATTTTTATTCCTGTATCAGAAGTTTTGTTTCTAGTACTTCGGGGGGGTTGGGGGGGTGTGTGTGTTTCTTTCTCACGCTTATGAAATATAATGCTGTCCTTGATTAGAGAAAACTATTGTTACAAACAAAAACCAACAACCCAAAAATCTACTAGAAAATAGTGATATTCAAATAAATAAACTCATAATGTTTATGGAAGCCTTTGTGCATTTCTGGAGCATTTTTTCCCCATTATAGCTGCCAGCACACAGTTTTATGTTTTGCATTATTTCTCCACAATTACCACTCCATTCCAGGACAATGATATTAAAATACTTGATGTCTTCTACTATACAATTTTAATGTAATTGTCTGCTTGTATGACTGTGGTGTTTCAGAAACACACATCAGGGTTTGTGGTTTGGGGTTTTTTTTTTAATTTTTCCACATAAATTTGTTGTTTAGGGAAGGTATAGATGTCAGACAGTTTCCTTCTGTCCAACAGACCTGAGTAGCAAGACAAAGAACCTACAGGAAACCAGTAGTCCAAGGAGACATGCTTCCTTCCACACATTCTGCTTTCTGAGTTGTAAATGCTGTGCTCTGGTTTTGTTAATCAGAATGAAAAATGATAAACAAAAAACATACTACAACACTCAGAAGAAGACACATGGCTTTGCAACTTTTGTTGAAGAAATAAAAACCAGAGCAATTATACAGCCTCACAGCCAGGAATGAGATCTGGGTTTATTTTTGTATTTCTTGTTTTCTTTGACTTGAAATTGAGTCATCTTAACTGGGATTCTTTGTACTTTGTATGCTACTCATGAGGCTTCAATGTTGCTGTATTCAATAAATCAGAACTGTCACAAAGCAGTTTTAGCATTATGGCCCTACAGAACTGCATTTGTGGTATTTTATCACAGCTGGCAGTCAATCAATGGTTCTTATCAGACATTTTGGTCATTACATTGAAAGATTAAAGTAAAAGAATGCATTTTCTAATCCATTTGTGTACTTGAGCTTCTTTACTCCAGGGTATCAAATCAAATTAAAGTGGATATAAAACAGATGTCTTTTGCATGCAATAATCTGTGTGACAAGCCAACTGGTCTATAGAACCATGGTACTAATTACTCCCTTTCATTTTTGTATACTCCTTTGTGCATTTTCTGAACTGAATTCCCAGCTGGATAAACAACATTGATTTTTAAAATTTTGATTCACGATACTAACAGCAATCTGTTAACTACAGAATTTATGTGAAGAAGCCTGTAAGGACCTGTGTTGAGACATTGTTACAGAGCTCAAAGATCATGAAGTAAGATCTGAACAAGAAAAACTGAAGACTTTCTTCTATCTAATCACTTCAAGGCCAACCAAATCAATTATTCTGCCAAAGGCAGGTTTACCCAAGAAACTTATTTTTTAAGCTCCTTCTCAAAGAACCTCAGTACAAGAAGTGCTACAGTCTCCTCACATGAACTGTAGTTGTGCTTCAGTCACTAGCATCAGATAATTAGCTCTACACCTTGGACGAACTTCCTTTTCTTTGGTGTGACTAAGATACCTTAGAAAACCAAGAAGTCACTTTTCATGCACCTGACGACTGTTACCAAATCATGTTTATTTAATTTCCTCTTCCTTCTACTTAAGCGTCAGTTGGTTCATTCTCCATGGGTTATTTCAATGCCATATGCCAAGGTCCAATGGGTCAAAGAAAACTATTTTACTTACTTAAAGTAGCAATAATCTTGAACCTTCTGAACTTCTAGATGTCCAGAAGAAAATCAAGACTTTTAAAAGGTTGTCTTTATTTTTGTTTGTATAATAATCCTATGCAGTTGCCTTAGAGCAACCTGACAGCAGTCCAAAAGCACCTGCTGACAGATCACTATTCTGTGCTGTATGTCATTAATTCAATGAAAAAATAACACATTAATCCTTTGAGAAGGATATGCAGTATACTTTGGCCCTTCTGGAGCAAACATTTCAGTAAATTTCCAAATCTATCAATTAAGTCCTTAAACTTGTAGAAGAGTTTCCAGATGGAAATTCCCTTTACAGTTTCCAGGCTATTCAGTCTTGGTTTGGATCTCATGGGGCCTGTATGTATTCATCTCATCTGCAGTTAGAAGCGTCCAAAATAGTGTGCTAAAAATCATACTTTCCCATCTTGAAATACTCCAGGTGACATGAAGAGCATGACATCACTGAAGCTTAGCTCCACAATTCAGAAAGTATCATACTGAGTAATTTGATGTTATAACTAAACCAGCAGTATGTTTTTGAAATTAAAGGAGAACTGCTGAACCTAAGAAAAGCACATAGCTCTCCCCATTTCTTTGTGCCCCAAATCCTGCATTGCAGCTATCCCTTTGGTTTCAGCCACTGTGAGTGAAATTCCCTTCACAAAGTCAATAAACAGCAATTTATGTTCTCAAGAAATGTGAGCATTTATTTGAATAGATAAATTAATCCCTGATACAGCAGTCTGAGAAAAAATGAGATGGATACATAAAATCTTTTGGATGAATTTTATTGGCTTACAGCTTTTCTTCTAAATATATCGGACTTCTTTTTTTTTTTTTCTGAGGTATCTTTCAATTGAGAGAACTTGAACTAAAAACATTAGCATAAAATTAATCATAATACAAGTTTTACCTAGTAAACAGAATACCTCTCAGGCTCCAGGTCTAGTACATTCAGATAAGAATCCAAACCCACAACTGATCATTTATTTAATTAGCTCCAAATGCTATGAGAATGCTGCAAAACTTTCTTCTTCTACAAACACATTAATAAGACAAGATTGTTACCCAATTAATACTGATAGCTTCTCTCCAGCTGTTTCAGTAAGGTTTGCTGAAACCATGTCATAGCTGCTTTCAGCTGAGGACACTGGCAGACTCAAGAAGGAATTATGGAGTTTATTTTTGCCCTTTCTTTTCTTTTTGTCAACAAATGTTCTGGTTCTAAAGGAAGTCAATCTCCAGAACAGATGCTTAAAACATTACATTAGCTCTGGGTTTTTTTGAGGTTTTTAGAGAAAACAATGACAATTGTACAAAGTTGTCCCCCCGACAACAAGGCTGTACTTCATTTCAGGATGGCAAGCATTCAGAATCAGTAACATCAAAATATTCCAAACCAAATACTCTGATTTGAAGTCCAGGTATAGTTTAGGTATACAGGTTTCATTATATTGCACTGAGATATAAGATTACTTCACGTTATTTTGTGGAAGATTAGAACTCCACCTTTTTATCACTTTCCTGAGTGAAAGCCAAACAGAACATTTCCACCAGCCAGATCGTGAATCACAATAAATGATACTCCCTGAAACAATGCATTTTCATCTTGGTGAAATTAACTCAAGAGTATTCCCAAAGTCCCTTATTTTGGTAGCAGCTATCAATTTATATTAATCAGTCCCACATATATGGAAATATTCCTAGTAATTCCTAGTAATCAATATATAAATAGAAAGGGTTTTTTTATTTCAATTTCAAAAGGCAATTTTTTTTTTCAATTAAAAAAATAGTTTGATAGATTTTCAACATTTGTGCAAATCCTTTTGATACCAATTTTGGTTAAAATCTTGCATCTCTAATAGAGTTTTTTGCTGTCTCTAATCACCCTAATGGGTTTTTGGCTTCCACATAAGTAATCTTTGGAGAAGGATACAATTTCTTCCACTAACTTCATTTCAAAAAGACTTTTTCAAATAAATTTAATTGTAATTAAGTCTGTTTGAACATTATCAGTGATTTTTAAAATTGTATGCAGCTACATACATTTATGAATTAAAACAGGATTGTTGTTTGTTTTTCATTCGTTTCAGTATTCTATTCAGTGGGATATATAACTAAGAGCAGACTTCATTGAGCTATGCTTTTTTATTTCCAGAATCTTGTCCTATGATCATATTAATTTCCTGAATACCATGAAATTTGTAATTTTTACTGCATTCATAGTGAAGACTGTAAACACTCTGCTTGCATTGTACTCACAGATTCAGTGAACTGTCACATTTTAATCAAAGTTGTTTCCAAAGACTCCTGTATAAATTAAAATTACCAAAGCCTTTCGAAGTATTGCTAACTCTTTTTATTAAGGTGCATCACACTTGTGGTCAAATTCTTAGCTTTCTGCAACTGCTACTGGTCAGGTTTCATGAAAGCCTCTGGTCTTCCTGAGGTTTCTGAAAAGTGCTCTTGGCAAGCAGTTGAATCCTTCTCTCTGAACGCCTATACAATGGATAACTGAATAAAATAAAACTGAAAAAGTGCGATTAGCTGCCCGTGTTGGGGTATTTGGCTCTGGGTTGGGGGTTTTTTTGGCTCCTTTTTTTTCTGTAAGAACTTGAAAGGAATTGAAAACTTACTCCTTTATCATCAGTGATCATGAGATCCGCTGTTTCAGTCAGAAAGATTTTCTGTTCTTTGGAAATTTTGTAGTCAGTCATGATGTGATGTCAGTGGACTAACAGGAAAGAAATGGAGAAAAAGTTTTCATAATGCAAGTCCCAAAGAACTTGCCAATATACACCCACATGAAGTATCTTGATGCTAACTTATTGCAATAGTTAACCAAGTTGGTATTATTTATTAAACAGATGAAATAGTAGAAGCACATTGAGCTTTTTTCTTGCTTCAGAAGGAAGCTGAAGATCTTGCACATCTTTCAGCCACATTCATGTGTTGGAAGAAGCCATTGACAGCATGACAGTGTGAAATAAAACCACCTGGACAGGATGGTAGAGGATAAGGCAAATCGAAGAGATCTTCAGTAAAAAACAGCCACTGACATAAAAATCAGGCCCAAGGTAACACATCAATCATCACTCAAAAAAACCTGGAAGGCTGAAATGAAGTATGGGAGTACAGGAAAATTCCAAGCAGAATGGCTTGAGTCTGAAGAGCAGATACCCAGATTCCTCAAGATTGCCAGGACCTTACAGATTAGTTTGCTGTTGTGTATCTTAGAGTAATCAGGGCCTGATGGAAAAAGCAAGTTAATGATTCACACTGATGTTAGAGTGGCAGAGTGTTGTAAAGATTAAAAGGAGAAGTTATATCAGAACTGGAAGTAGACAGGGTTGAATATAAAATGCTGGAACATTGTGTCATGCAGTACCATGAAGGATTTTTTTCATAATTCACCTGACAGTTATTTTAGGCCAGTGCCTGTGCTACACTGTGTCCTGAAGGAGACACAGCAGGCAGGGAGAAGCTGAATCAATACTGCCATAGCTCTCTGCCCAGTTTGTCCCAGCAGTTGCACTCTCAGATCAAAATTTCACATATTTGAAGTGTCTATCAAAAGGGGAAGTATTTTTTCTCTGTCATGTTTGAAATGTATTTCAACACACTGAAAAGACCAAAATGTTATTTTAAACCTAAAGTTTTTGCTACTTGGCATGCAAAACTGCATACTGCTGTGTAGTGCTACTAGCTAATTTACTAGGTGTTAGCTGTGTTAACTAGCTCAAAGCTCTCTACAGTAAATTATGCAGGGCAGTCAGTAAATGTAGCATAAATAATGTTATGCTACGTTCTTTTATCATCATTTTATTCTTACCAGTCAACAAATAGGAGTGTTAGCCTTTTATGAATGCTTTCTGAGTATTAAAGCAGAGTTAAAAATGATAGTAGAAAAATCTGCTCTGACTGTTTTTCCAGCCCATTTTTAAAACACTGTTTTTGCTTCTATTGCTTCTTGCATACTATAAAGATGTCCAGGAACAGTGATGCTGTTGTAAGTGAAGACAGAGCAGGAGTTACATGGACAATCATTCTTCACAGCCTGATGAATACCAAAGGCTCAACAAACGGGTCGATGAACCTCTGCTTTTCACACTGACAGATGACTCCAAACTATGAAACAGAGCATGAATAAGTAACCAATGAAAAATGATTAACCTTTGAGATAGCTCAAGCCTATACAGACATTGTTTTGCATTCCAATTAGTTTTGAGACTGGAAAAAGTTGATATTTGCTTGATTCAGCCTTCACCTTGTATTTTGCATACATCTCCTAGGAAGCTAAGCAGTATCAATTTTCCCTCTCTTTTTCTGCTGGTGTGATCTTGTAAGACGAATCTTAGATAAGTGTCCAGATAGAGAGAGAGAGAGAGAGAGGTACAACCTCCTCCTACTACAGTAATTTCATGATGGAAAATAAAATCCTTAATAAATCTTCTTTTCCTCCAAAACAGGGAAACTTTAAATTTTTACCTAATTTTTAATTCCTTCAGGAAGGATACAAATGAAAGGTAAATTAAAAAGAAATAAAAGTAACACATACTTAAAGGAAAAAAAGAAAAAAAATTATGAATGGTTTACAGTAAGTTTCAATGAACGGAAAATACTATGTGGTATCAGAACACTGCAATTTAGCCTTGTAATGTAAATTATAATGTTTCTAATCTCTGTGACACAGAAACAACTGTCAGTTCCAGTCAGACCTACAGATAAAAGTAAGAAGGGTTACCTGCTGGGGCAAACAGCTGGAAAAAGGCAACTATAAATGTCTTACTTCTCCCTTTCATATTTAAAATATGAAAGATGCTACACTTTGCCTTGCAAACACGGTTTCTTTAATTGGAATTAATAATTTATCATTATTTTTTCTATAATACTTCTTACACTTTGTAGCGAGCTCCACTGCTTTGAACTATAACCAATCCCACGTAGAACTGCACACATTTCAGCTTGTTAATGAGCATAAGCTTTAAGACCATGAGCAGAGGTAATAGCTCTAAAAATGAACGTCTGCAAAAATTTCCAGCTTCTCTGTTTCTTATTTTATGGATAATATATCAAAACACTTGATTTCTTAATAATTCCCCTTATCCAAGAATATTAATTCATTTTACTTCTCCCAAAAGAATTAAACTAAAATACAATATTGTAGATGGGTGTGTGATCTACAGCCTATGTATTTGACCAAACTAGGAAGGAGGATGCAGTTGATCTGACACATTTATTTTCTGTTATGCATTTGCAAACATCGGCCTCAATACACCTGGCTCTTTTTGAGAGTGAAGTATGAAGTCAATGGGACTGCTTAGGTATAACAGAGTGTTTTGTGAATAGAAGTATATTAGGGTCCATTGCTCTTTTTTCATTGCTATTAAATTGATTAATTACAATAACTCACAAACATATATTTTTACAATCAATCTTGCAACACGAGCAGATTATGTATATATAGATGGAAGTGAAACTTGTAAACTATTGAGTAATTTTAAAATGGGCTCCTATTCCCATTGACTTTGTGTCTCACTTCCATAGAAATAGGTTCTGCCAAGATATGACTGTTTTGACCAGCTGTCTCATTGCATATAAAACACATTCCATTAAAAATCAGATTTTTGCTGAGCCCATTAAAATATGCATTTCAAAGTTGGTCTTAGAATTGTTGCATCCCCTATTGCTTTGACAAAGGAGCAGATGAGACACTGTGAGTTTATTTCTTCCCTATTTTCTACTGAAGAGATTATTTGGGCCAAAGAGTAATATTCTTCTGTATGAATGTCAGATCAGGAACCAGCTCAGAAATTTGTTCTTGACCTTGCACAAGGCCCTTTGCAGAGACAGTAGTGCTGTATTGATGCTGTAGCTGCTTTCTTTTGTTCTGACTGTCCCAAAAGGTCTCACACCAAGAAACAGACTCTTACCGAAAAAAACACAAGAGTAGCCAGCCAAAAGAAAAATAGAGTAGAAAGAGATGAAGTGCAGTGATGGCCTGGAGACCACCTCCAAACACTTAGAGTTACCTGAAACTATAGTTCTACAGTTCCAGGTGCCTGTTGTTGAGAGACAATGCATCCTACTGTCCACATCATATACAGATGATCATATATAGATGATATATATATATATATGAGTAAATTGCATTTACTAATCATATTTGTAGTATCATATAAAGGTTTGGGTTGGAAAGGACCAAAAAATACCATCTACTTCCAAACCCCCTGCCACAGGGACACTTTCCCCTAGAACTGGTTGCTCATCCAACCTAGCCTTGAACACTTCCAAGGGATGAGGCACCTACAGCTTCTCTGGGCAATCTGTTCCAGTGCCTCAACACCCTCAAAGTCAAGAATTTCTTCCAAATAACTAATCTAAACCTACTCATTTTCAGTGTAACACTATTCCCTCTTGTCCCATTACTACATGCCCTTGTAAAAAAGTCCCTCTCCAGCACTTCTGTAGCCCACCTTTAGGTACTGGAAGTTGTTCCCCAGAGCCTTATCTTCTCCAGACTGAACAATCCCAGCTCTCAGCCTGTCTCCATAGGAGAGGTGCTCCAGCCTTCTGTGCATCTGTGGCCCTTCTCTGGACTCATTCCAACAGTGAGGGTCATGTAGATCTGAAGCACAATTTTCAAGCTGGAATTATTTAATAAACACACAAATCAGTGTGATAAAAACACATCTTTTTTAATTTAACACTCAAACTTCATCACCTAGACTGTTAAATTTGCTTTGTCTGAGTTCAGAGTAAGTTTTCTGCCCTGTAATGTATTAGTGCAGCTATTTACTTCGGGTTTTTAACATGTTGCATTACAGATAAATATACATTAGCATTGAGATACTCTATTCTGCCAAATGAAGCAGAGCAAAAAGAACTCACTACAGCTAGGAAAATTGTGATTTCTTTATTATTTAGTATGTATGCAGAAGAGTTTATAGCTGGCTACAAAAAATCTGTAAGGTAATAAAACTTAAAAAGTCACTGCTTTTTAACTAATAATAATTGAGAACATTAATAGGACATTGTAGCAAGACTCTCAAGAGCCAGGAAGTCATGGAAAATTATTCATTTAGTTGTTGCAGTAATTTAATTAATTAGATTTTCTTTGCTCTACTTAATTTTTTTTCTTAAAAAGATTTTCTTCTGGTTAAATTAATTCTTTACATAAATATGTGAGAGTGAGAGCAGAAAAAATGTATTTTCCATTAGAAATTCATATTCAGTGTTAATGAAAATATTTTTTTTTAATTTGAAGAATAAAATATATTACTTTCTTTACAATCATGATCTTACTAATAGAGTGGGTTGTGAAAAAATTATCTATTCAATAAAAATAAAGTGAGTAGTCTCTCTTTTCTGCTTTATAGTGGTTATGTGCTTAGCCTAGTAGTATATTATGCTCTTTTTTGTTATGGAATAATCAAAAAAGCCCCAAATATTTATCAGTTCATGCTTGTGCTGAGCTTCTGAGTATTGCTCTGGCCGTGCCCTCTGTGAAGATGCCCAGTTGGATAACTAAGCTTGGTTTATTTTTGTGATCTTACAAAAAAAAAAACCCTCTCGAAAATCCAATCTTACACAGTATGCAGAGCAAATTACACATAGAAAACTGACCAAGATTAATTCTCTTTAGTGACTTCTTGAAATATTTTAAAAGAAAGAGGCAAGATTTTATTTTGTAACATATTATACTGATGTTTCTCTACTTGCTGTTTATTTTCCCATCATATTTCCATCTAGCAATTATGGATGCAAATCAATTAGCAAAAACCTTTGCTTGGGAATATTACAGGATGCTCAGACTATGTGGGAAAGAATGTCTCACCTGTATGTGCTTGTAAAGAGGCTCTTCCTCCTCTCTGTGTTATCACAAGTCATACAGGGCACAGCTTTTGTGTAGAATAAAAATGAAGTTCCAGACCTTTGTGTCTCTCAAAAAAGTAAAATTTAGGCATTTCACCTGGTGCAATCAATGAAGAAAAAATTTGTATTGCCACATTATCAACACAATGGCCATCACTGTCTTTCATAGCAAAAGTCCAGGAACAAGAAAGTTTCCATCTCTGTGGAATTCACTTTGTTTATTCCAAGGAGAGGGAGTTTGACACCTTACCCCAGAGAGTGGAGTGGAAATGTACACTGCTGAAGTTGTGGTTATCCTGTCATCCTACTGAGGTAATTTGCCCAGGAACAAAAGTGTTTCACTTGTTTTCTTATAGTATTTCAATTTAGATTGTTTGCAAAATATTCTTTTTAAAGGAAGACTGAAGGTTTCAAATTTTTTATATTATAGAATTAGCAGGCAATGAACATCATTGAAGCTTGGGTTTTTTACCAAATACAGTCATTATTTAAAATCTCTTGCCTTGGTGTTCTTGAAAAAAAATGAAGGAGGATAGAAGTTTGTTTTAAGTCTCCATTCCCCTTTTCCTCTTAAGGGTCAAACCAACACTTTTAAGGCTTTCATATGCATTGTTAGCATGAAGTAATTTAATGGGACATTTAAAGCTATAGCAATTGCTTTTAACACAAAGGGAAAGTTTTTATTGGAAAAGAAATAATAAAATCAATATAAAAGAAATAAGCAAGTTGAAAATAAATTAAAACTGATATTTGTAGGTTGGAGACGAAGGAATTGGTTTCTAACACAATTTAATGTAGAGAGGAAAAAAGGGTATATGAGGGAATTTTTTTCAAGTATATCAGAAGGCAAAAGCCAGTGACTTGGAAGAATGATTCTGGAAAAAAAAAAAAGAAGTAATATAATAATCTAAAAACAGACACCAAATCTTTTTTATCTGGACTCATGCTGACTATAAAAAGTACACTGAACCCATTTCTACTGTGAGTCTAGAAAAAGCAGATAGAAACCAAAAACATTTAATCCAACAATAAGAAAGTAAGAAAAAAAAAATATAGTCAAGCAGTATGAGAACATATATCAAAAGTATGAAAACTTATATACTTCTGCACAAATCAGAAAAACCTTCACAATTTGATTTTTCAGGTTCTACTGTCCAAATATAAAAGAGAAATTGTATCTGTAATGACAATACTATAAAAAGTATGAGCAAAATATGCTGTGCTATTAGAAATTCTAACGAGGCTATAAAGTTCATGGATTTTACACTAGAGGAGGCCTGAGACTCTTTGACTCTCTAGGACAGAAAAACTGAAATATAGTAATGATCCATAACAAATATTCTATACAGAGCAAGACTTATCTAGTAATACCAATGGTATGCAGTCATATAAAATCTGTCACATGGAATGTATGTCCAAGTATGGAAACAATAAGATCAAATCTTTCAGGATTTAATCTTTACTTTTACCTAAAACCTAAAAGTTAGAAATATAAAAGGTTTAAAAGTATGACAATTCAAATAGGGTGCAAAATGGTGAAGACTGTATCATCAGCATTCTCTATAAACAATACAGCTTACACAGTTTACAGATAAAAAATACAGTGTCTTATAAATTGTTTGAATTAAAAAAAGGAAAAGTAAATGCAAATTTTTTTGATTGGTTGGTTGGCTGGTTGGTTGGTTGGTAGGTAGGTTTGAGTTTCTAAAAATAACAGATATTTTATCTTCTCTAGATTCAAACAAAAACACTTATCCAAAGATTTTTCAGCAGACCCATAATCCCAAAAATGTATTCCATTCTATACTGGTTTTCTCCAAGCACTATCTGAATACGTACATATTTCTAGCTCCTCTTATGTCTCTCTGACAAATGTCATACTGACAAAATACAATCAAAAGAAGATTGCCTGATTATAGCACTTCATGTATTTTCTTCTTTGTAGTGTGTAAGTAAAAGTTCATTTTTAGGAAGACAAGCTGTGTTCTTGTTTACCTTAGTTTTAGCATTTCTGCAAAACTGAATTGCAGAAAAAGGATGAAGCACTTACATATAATATATACTATATTATATAGAGTATACTTAATTTTAAAGTGAATCAGATCAATTCAGTCAAAACCCCAAACTTCTAAAAATGATTGTCAGTACCAAAGTACCTGAGCAAAGAGGACCATTCAGTGAAGGGACAGTGACAAATGCTACTTCTAGAGCTATTTGAAGGTTTAAGTTCACTTGCTCTGAACACCAAACTAGAGACTTTCCTGGATACCAGTGTCTCTGTAAACTCTTTTCAAATTTCTGTTAACACTGAAAATAAAAGTTTTCCTATTCCTAGATTTGCAGACCTGTAAGGTCTTGGTACCCCGTCAATTAAAAGCCCAACAACATAAACTTTAAATGAAAAAGATAAATATATTTCTTTCAAAAATTCATAGATGAAGGCAGAAATCCAACATTGCTTACACACATATTTCATATGCAGCATGTTAATTACAATATTATACTTTGTAGAATATGACAAAGTTATGCCCTGTTAATTTTGAACAGGATGACATGCCTTTCAGGTCATCTTTCCAAGAAATAGGAGAACCTACCAAAGCATTTCCAATATTCACAGATTTACAATGCCATATAAAAAATTTCTGGAGGTATTGTAAGAACAAAGTATTTGTGTTTGTAAGATGAGTTTTAACTTGCATGATAAAGAGATTTGTTATTTAGGTACTTTTGCAACTATTTTTATACACGCATTAACTTTCACAGCATCCATTAATTTTTATTACAATATAAAAATTCTATATGTTCTCTATCATGTTTTGATGTGTTGTGTTTCTGCATTTGATTCCCATTGCATCTCACTCTAGTTCTTTATTTAGCTGTTTGCTGGGTATTTTGATTTCTAATGGAAGCATATAAACTATTGGAAGTCGTGGATAAAAGGTTTTCGTGACACATTAAGGTGAATGTCTCTTTCTAATAGTCAGCTGCTCATTTTTTCCTCTGTAAGGAAAAAACAACTCTGCCACTTCACACAAAGATGTTTAAAAATAAAATTAAGTGATTCAGATGTTTTCATAATAATGTCATTTATTGTTGGGGTGTTTTTTGTGGTAGGGATGGCTGATATAAAGTTGTTTATTTCTTTCTAGACTGCAGAGTCCAATCTGCTGGGATATTTTGCTCTCAAAATTAGGTGTGAATCTTGTAAGAATGCTATCTTTGCAAGAGCTTTGATTTTTTGATGGTCTTAGCAAATGAAATATGAAAAAGTATATTCTTTTCTAGTTCAATTCTAAGCAGCCATGATTTTGAAGTAACACAAGCCATACATAAACACATTGTACCTGGACTTGTGGTCGGGAGCTTGTACACCTTCTCATCCATTTAAGACCTTCATAAAACTATAGACCTGAAAACAAAGCCATGCCTTGCAAAGCCATTTCCTTTTCTGAATCCCATCTCTGTACTTTCCATTGGTACTCCCTGAGGGTAAAATTTTGTAAGCACCACTAGGGTACTATTTCACTGTTCTTTTAGGAAGCTTGAGTTCATCATGCACAGGAATTGCTGTCTCAACACATCATCAAGCTGGAATTCTCATGTGTGGCCAGAGATTCCATAGGAGAAAAGGTTTCAAATCAGAGCACTGATTTGTGCAGCACAGCCACCCTTCAGCATCATTAATGGAGTCCTTGGGAGTTGGCACTCAGGTTCTCTGCAGAACACACATTAGTTTCCCTGAGTGCATAGGAGCAGATGGTAAAGGATCACTTACTTCCATGGCTGAGAGGGGTCAGTAAACACACAATATGAGTACTTATCTGAGTAAGTCACAATATTTTTTTACAGTTCTACATCACTCTTCTCTTTCCATTCTTCTACAATCAAGGGAGTACCAAGGAAAACTATTCTAAGATCGGAGATTCTTTTTCTGCTCATCCACTCAGGCACACACAGAACATTAAATCCCACTAATGAGCACAGTAAAAAGGACTGATTTGAAGGGGATCTCACTCAGTGGTTTAAGATTTATTGTGTTTGGGTAATATTTTATTTCTTAAATCTTTAGGAATGTTCACAGTTTAAAATTTATTATGTAATTTATATGGCTAAGAAGCAGCTGAGCAGCAACTTCAAATAAACTGGTGCCCAAATATTAGAAGCAGATAGCTAGAAGCAGGAAATTGTCTTTTAAAGGTCAAGTCCTGAAATATTAAGGTGCTGCATACTTACACCATGAAATGTTAATTCTCCATTAACCATCAATGAATGATCCACGTTATGGATTTACTTGCTTCTGATTTCTCCCTGGCTGGAGCCCAGTGCCAGTAATGTAACAAAGTATGGCTGCAGCTAGATCCTACTGTGGAATTTGTGATTAGTATCTAGTACACTTAATAATTCACATGACAAGGTATCTATAGTTAAGTGATTCATTTTGACAATAAGTAAGTGAAGCTTTTAGCATTACACATTATTAGTGCCACCATTACTACTAGTTCCTCTTGTTCATTTCCACCTCTTATTTGAGAGTTCCTGGGTAAGTAGATCTCATCCCTTCAGACTAAGGTTAGAGGTTTGTGTTATTAAATAGCCAGTCCAGAATCAGCTCCTCTCCTATACACCTAGGGATTTCAAAAGATTTTCCATCTTAGATATGAACTAGGAAAATAAAATAATACAGGTTCCTAAGACTACAGAGGTTTGTCCAAAACAGCCTAGAAAAGGTAAAATAAATTGAGTTAAATGCCACATCCTAATGTTTTTCACCATCACTAGTCTTACATTACACTGAAAGAATTCCCTGTTATTTTTCCAATAAAATGGTTTATTGAGTTTAATTCCAGTGAAAAGGTTACATCCTTTCTAATGAGATACTGTCAGCTTTCTTTTGAGAATGTACAAATATGCACCACATTTTTTAGACTGAAACACAAATTTCTCATTTTTATGCATGAATTAGCATATATTTCACCAACATCTCACTTTATTTTGCTTTAAGTAAGTTAAGATTTTTAAGACTAGTTGTATTCTCTTCTTCTTCTTTGTATTCACCAGAAGTTTCTCTGGGACATCTTCATTTATTTAATTAAATTATTTCTTTCTAGATCTGGCACAATTCATCACCCACAGCAACTTCCTGCAGATGACTTACTGGAATCTCTTTTTAATATTCAGTGATTGACTCTGCATACATTATTAGTATGTATTTAAATATACTCCTAAACTCACAAAGACATGCAGAGAAAACACTGAAAATTTGGGTAGGTATTAATGTTTAAATCAATTCCTTCAACTTTTGCCCATTGCCTCATTGCAGAATGTCAAATTTTTACCTCACCAGAATTTCAAGCTAGCAAAACTGCCAAGACATGGATAGAAACAGATGTTCTTTGTACTTTATAAGGAAATGCATATTTCTGGGTGTAGAATTCATTTGTTTGAATGAATCCAACAAAATTCCTGTGGTCTCAGTCAAACAAAACCGTAGTAGAGCAGCACTTGTGGGGCAACTCTAAGGGTGAAAGGGAACACATTACACAACCATCCTGTCACCTGTGCTCTGAAACACAGAACGTGTCAGGCAATCAATGCAAAAGTGACCTGCTCTCTTGTTCCTTTCTAAAAGCTGTCATTTCCCCTGTAGTGGCAGATCAAGTGCATACAGAGCCCTGGGAAATTATGTACTGATACTTCCTTGTTCTGAGTGGTTGGAGCTGCTTTTACCCATGTTTTTTTCATGTGGTTCCAAAAGTGCAGTTATGTTACAGAATTAATGGGAGCAGTTGTCCCTGTGCTCTCTGTCAGACCCAAACCCAACATTCTTTTACACACAGTGAAGCCCACAGGCTTTTAGCAACTGGAAATACAGAATCTCATGAAATGGAAGACACAACAGTCCCATGCTTCTGTTCAGAGCCACACTCTTTCATTTACAATACAAATTGAAAAAAATTTAATGATGACAAGAGAGTTAAATCTATATTAAACAACATCTATCTTTAACGTTCTTCTCTAAGATAAACTGAAAAATAAGCAACATAAAGGTTGCTTTATTGCTTTAAAATATTCTTATGCCAGAGTATAATGAGTCATTATATACTACACTTAGGTTTAGCTTATATGTTTGTAATGTTGTACTTAGATACAAGTGAATTTCATAACCCAGTAAGCACAACAACGAGCAAGGTACTATAGAAAAGAAGGGAACTAGAAAGCAGCTTAATTAGTAGCCAATTGTTTCTTTCAAAATCACATTTTGCATTCATATACAATTTCCAAAACATTTTTTTTGAATAAGTGAAGAATTTGATAAGTATTTTCTTTCAAGTCAAAACCAATACTGAATAGCACTTTCCCAGTGTCTCTAATGTTGTACTTCTTTTCTTTAAAAGCTTATGTGAAATATAGGGGAGCCATTTGAATTCCAAACCCAGTTCTAATCTGTAGGCCAGTCAATTTTAGTGTATTTTTTTTAGGCAATAACTCTCCCACACCAAGCATCCAATATCCATCATTTTTTGTGCTGAAAAACAACAGATGTTTCAAAACCCTGCAGCAAATGTTTAAACTTCCAAATTAAAACTAAAAATAAAGGCAATCAAAACACTTCAGAGGATTTAAATTATACATAAAATATAAATCCAAGGCTCACGGTCATGCAGACTAAACAGTCCCTTTATATGCTGCTGTCTGTAGATGCAGACAGGTTACAGAGCCTTTTCCAGACACAACAGATTTCAGAAACAGAATCACAGTATGAAAATAAAACTGATCATCGTTATTTGATATTACTGCACTGAAGGCAAGTTATCTGGAAGGTCAAAATATCTTGATGCATAAAAAGTGCTTGTTATCTTCTAGTGATAAATATATTGTGCACTAATCCCTGAATTTAGATCACTCTTCATAGCTGCAAAACATTGCAACTTAGTCCTTATGAGAGAAAGTGGCAAAATCCCAATCTTTTACTAGTATTTGTATTTGTGCATTCACTTATTTCCATCTCAGTCTATCTTGGGGCTGTATATGGGTAACCAAGGTTAAGAGGACAGCATTTGTAAAAAATGTCAGGATGAAGGACTTTTATTTGGCAGACTGTTAGGAATTTCTGGATCTGTAGCTACAATACAGCAACAGGAACTACCCCACATGTATATGTAGCTGCTGTAGTAAAGTAATATATGTGCATCATAAATGCTAATTTTTAAGGAAGACATTTGTACAGTTTACAGCACTCCTAGGTTTTCTCATCATGTCCCTCAGCTATGCGTGAAGGTTTTTTTCCCTCTGCAATTTGGAAACTGATGTAGGAAAGAATACAAATTCTCTCTACTGAAGATGTAGAGGATGAAATGCGTAAGTTGATTTTTAGGATCCTAAAAGAGATTTTTAGGCTTGTCTGTTCTGTGTTTAAGTATCAAGGATATCTCAACAGTGCTACTTGAGAGACAGTAATTTTGACACAAACAATCCATTTCAGGAAATCCAGGTAATTTTATCATGATAGGACACAATTCATGAGTCTGCTGAATAGTACTTAAGTAGCATGAAGAAAATTTTGTGAGATAAAATTAAGAATGGTTGCCATTAAGGTCAGGTCATGAGTAACTGACATGGATAGAAACAGGTATTCTTTGTACTTTATAAGGGAATACATATTTCTGGGTGGAGAAGTTTAATAGAATAAGGTTTTGTTCAGCGTGGTATCTCCTACCTACCCAAATGGGGAAGGGAGTTGATTAAGTTGAGGGATTTTCTTTATGGTAGAATTTTTCTTTATGGTAGCTGGTAGAATAAGCCAGAGCTCCGTGCACAGTGTGTTAATGAGAGGCTTGAGGAGTACAGGAAAATACCATCCAACAAGTCTTTGGATTGTGTTATGGACAAGGTTTTGACTGACACATTACACAGAATCATTGTGAAACTGAGTTTGATAAGTCCAGACTGTCAGAGAGCACTCTAAACCAGTAACTTGAGAAAAGTGCGTGGACCAGGAAGATAGATGAACTATGAACAGCACATCTCAAAGATCCTGTAGTAAGAAATCAGTTTGTTCCTTATGCTTACAGCATTAGAGCAAGTTAGAAGAGCCATGTTAATAAATAAATATTGCTACATTATGGACTTAATTCCCTATGGACAGAGGTATCCCACAAAGAAGGACTGGCTCACAGAGTATGTTTTTCCATTCTGATATGTGAAGCTCATACAAAATGCCACATTCTTGGGTTGGGACCTTTTACTTCACATATTGTTCTTTCCTTTTCCTAGTGTTTTTCTAAAGTGCAGTGCTTCTACTAATACAAAGTACTAGATGGCAGCAAAATGCTTTTAAATACCTGCTGGACTGTCATCATAGCTGGTATCTATTTATCATACCCTGTCTGCGCTCCCACTCTCAAAAGAACATATTACTCTTACTGTTGTATTCCTGGCTCCCTGTTTGGTGACTTCACCCTCCTCCTGCATTGTTCTCATAGCTGTCAGAAGATCATAGACATAGTTTGAGTCATAAGCATTGCAATGCTGAAAAAGTGATGCACTGTATAAGACACTTCTAAAGTGATCTTTCTATGCCAGCACATTAGGTCAGCTTCAGCTGCCAGTTTCAGATCCTGCATTTCAAGACAAGGTGGGAGACAGCAGAAAAACTAAGTCCAGAAATCAGTGTACCTGGTCAAAATACATGAACTTAGGGGCAACATTGAAGGCATTCAAAGGCCAGCATAACCTGTAAAGGACAAGCACATAAAATATAACTAGAAAAAGCAAAAAAAACACTTTTTTATTTACTCTGGATGCAACAGGAACCAATGGGATTACAGTGCAGCAAAGCTGAAAATAGCGAAAGCTTTTAAAGTGTAAGCATATCTTACCACTGAAAACATGCAACCACAAAATTGATGTAATTGAAGTTTAAACAAATTCCCGCTGTCAATAGTTCAGAAATACGTTACTTTGGGGTGCCACTTGGAGAAATGTGTTACCTACCCAATTCCTTGAGTCCTATACCCATTTTAATGAGGCCAATCCAGTTGTGGGTGGAGACAGCAGAACCCTTCTGACAAAGGAGGAGAGTTAAGGGAATGTACATAATCTGTGTTAAATTGTCAGCATGCTAAAATCACCTTAGGGAACAAACAACCAGTATTGAATCACATGGCTACAAATTTCACAATCAATTAATGAATGAAAAGAGGCAGGAGATCGTATGTGTTTGTGGGTCATGCCTGTCTGTTACTACTATGTAAACAAGCATCTACAGACAATTGTTTCTACAGACAACAGTTTCACAAATCTGAATTTGTGATTTTAGATGCAGTAGACACTGCATCTAAATCTTATTTTTGTTACTTTATTCCTCATGGGGTCTTTTTGTCTGACAATTACAAGGAGAGGTAAACGGCAACCCCTGAGATGAAGTGCAAAGTCTTCGGAAAATGCGAAAACCTTAGCCCTATGAGGGCTGCCAGTACAGTTTAGAAACAATGCTCCTGCTTTTCAGTCTTATTTCACATCCTAATATCTGCATCATGGAAGTTGGCCCAGAGATTGGGAAAGAGCATGACAAGTGCTGGAACACCTTGACTCCTTTTTTGCTTTTAAAAAAAAAAGAATTTGTAAATCCAAGAAGCTGTGAGGATTCCCACATAAAGGTGTTTGGACACATAAGTGACGTGGCCCACCAGAGCTTGGCTAGCTGAATTAGTTCTCCAGCGCCACGCCAGGAGTGAGGAACTGCCAAGGTCTGGGTTTGTACCTGCAACAGAACCTTTACACCTGCCTGCTCTACAATGCACAATAAACCTCTCTGTAGTGAGGTTCCAGATTGGTTCAGGGAAGGTTTTTTAAAACTGAAGGGCTCAGGAGCATCAATGATGCTGTGCTCGGGTTTAAATACAGTTGCTAATGGAGGGGTGGATACAAGTAAACAACCGATGAGGGATTCTTGGGGGAGAAGTGAAGGGGTTACATCCATATTTTGGGGCCAACTGGGTTAGGTGGGAGGAGAGAGGAGGTCACATGCCCCAATAGGGCATCAAGGTTTAGGAAACACCCAGGAATGCCAGGGGGTGGTACACTACCCTGAGGATTGGCTCAGGGTAGGAGTGACAGGGAAGGTGCCAGAACAAGGGGTAGGGCTACAGTGATTGATAGGGAAGGAGCTGGAAGGAACTGGAACAAAGGGCAGGGAAGACATAAAATAAGAGGCAATAAGACATAAAATGAGGCGTAAGAAGCAATGACAGGGGAGGATACAATGCATGGGTAAACCAAGTTGGGGAAAACACAGGGAGTACACTGAACAAACAATTAACAGTAAAATTATCAACAGTGAATAAAACAATGAGTTAAAACAAACACAGGCCACAACACATGAGGGAGCTGCAGAAATAACAGTAGAGTGAGCTTGGTGATATATATTACTTGTTCCCTGTGGAAAGAAATCAGGAGCTGCTTCTCTGTGTTATGCGAGGCACTTCACCACAAGGAGGGTCATTCTTTAGGGCCAGTGGCTAAGGATCCTTGTATGGAAATTATTATTTTATAATATTACTGTACCCCTGCACAGCTGTGAAGCTTCAAATAGTACTGCTGTCCAGGCTAGGGTAAAATCTAAGCCTTGAATGTGCAGCAGGTTTAACATACAGATCACTTGCTATCTGTGTGGTCAGTATAATCCTTCTTTTCATCTTTCCTATCCTTTTTTTTTTTTTTCCATACAGGAAAAATAGTGGTCTCACATGGCTGTCAAAATTAAGGTGGTTCAAGGTTGGTTCAAACCTACCTGGATTATCCCTGCTGAAAAATAGGATGAAAAAATTATGTTTTCTGCTCTTATCACAGCACTAAAACATCTTGTAAATCTGGTAAGATATGGGTGGGAAAGAAGAGAAGAAAAAAAATGAAAATATAATTGCATTCCCCTACTTCTGACTTGTAACTTTATTTAATGAAATAGGTAAAGCATGGGCACAGTCTGAACGAATTAGTAGGAAAGAATTGAGACTTGTATTATATTTGCAGAGGCCAGGAACATTTTTCTGATGCTAATTGTCTTAAAAATTACAATGCATATCTGCCTAATCCTTGGTATAGGTCTTTGGTCTTTCATGCTATGTTCAAACATCAAAACAGAAAAAGAACTGTATTGATTTCCCATGAGGTAATTCTAAATTCATGATGCCCACATGCTCGAGTCAATCAGTCCACAGATTATTGCAAAAAGTCAAGATTTTTTTTAAGCCTGCATGCTCAGGAGATATTATATTCAAGGCAAATGCTGTAAGACATGCTCTTTTCTTAATTCTATAGTCATACATTTCAGCTTTTCATGCTGGTAGTTATAGCAAAGACAATCATATGCAGAGTTAAAAATTACAAAAGTCTTATTCTATGTACCTTAAATCAGCATATGTGTCTATCTTTCTATGTGTGAAGTAAAAGGTTTTACACCTAATTCTCTAGGAAAGAAAAATGATGGACACCATAAAATTCTACCCACCTGAGTTGTTAAGCTGGAAAAATAAACCTTTCATCATTTAACATGTGAAGGTACTATATTACTTTGTCCATCAGGACTCTTTCTTTTCCAGCCTCAAAAGAATACTGCCTCAGAAAAAAAATTTTCATGCCTGAGCATAAAATCAGTATGAATTTACTAGGACTCTGAGTCATATAATTCCCCATTTTCCTCATGATGGGGCTACATCTTGCATGGTTACCACATTACCATCAACAAGGCAAGCTGGCAATAGGTGCACAGTGTCTGGAGAGGAAAAGAGACAAGGATTCCCATTAGAGACAGAAACAGAAAGGACTATGAAGAGCATACTCTAGTTCTGCTGACCACAAAATCTTTAGCTGTAAAAAATAGATCTCTTTTTTATATTAATATTCATAGCAATATTTTTTTTTTAATACTAACTTTAATTTTGAGGCTATAAAATGATCCCACTTTTTGAATTTCATTTATTTTGGGCCACAAGCATTCTTTATTTTTAGCTTCTGGTCGTTTCATCTCTCTAGTCAATATTTCAATGGTGAATGTATGTTGGAAACATAAGAGACAGCAAACAGAAATGCTTTATTGTGTCAAAGCAGTGTACCCCACTTTCTCTTCTGATCTGCTGTCAATTCTGAACCAACAGAATTTAAGAACAAAACTTCAGTTTGGCTGTCATAAAATATGGAACTCAACTTTTCTTTTTAAAAAAAGCTTTGAAAGATGTCATTTCTACCCCATAATAAAACCAAACGAAACAACAAAAGAACAGTAGAAATTAAACTCTAAAAATGAGCTTTATATCTGCTTTTTTAATATCTAATCTAATATTCTAAAAAAAAATCAGTCTACTTTCATATAAGCTTTTCTTAATTAAATCATAATGTATGTTTCTTTAATACAGAAAACCCTGCACTCTACCTTATTTTCTGGCAGAATTTAATCAGATTAAGGAGAAGTATTGAACAACTTCCCTATTATGTATTTCAAATTGTCATTTAATTTCTACTGCGCCAGAAGATTCTGGCTCCACTGAATCATTGAGAATAATCGCTTCCAAAACCTTTCAATTTCTCCTAACTACAGTTCTCTGGATTTACAAGGAAGTATATGGATCAAAGGCCTAGGAATACTTCTGTGTATTTTCCATAGACTTTTATATGTCTTTGCAGTTTAAATGGTTTATGGCATATAATTTGGTATCTCTATATAGAGATAAAGGAAATTATTTCTTTTGGGAGTTCCTTGAAAAGATTGAGAAGAGGTTGCAAAGTAAGAAAATGTAAATCAATATTCTGTATTTAAATCTAGGAATGCTTCCAGCATGATTATTTAATTTGCTACTTTATCTCAATGAAAGCATGAAAACTTCATGTATCTATTTTAAAGGATCTAAGTAAGATTAAAATAAGGTTTTATTTTTCTGACCAGGTTGTCTTTAAAGCGTGGTATCAGTAGACTAAGAAAAAAATTTTCACCTTTAGAAAAAGATTAATATATTACAAACTAGCGTTTCAAAACACAGCTAAAGACAGATATTTGTAAACTTCATTGCATAGAAAATTCTTGGCTACTTTACAAAAATAAAATAGTTGCAACACAGATTGTTATCTCTGTTTTATAATGAACATTTATTAAAAGCAGCATCACTTTGGACTCACATAATATTACACTCTATTATAACAGTTATTAAAAGGAATTTTACAGTTAGGCTTAGTAGAATAAAAAAATGTTGCTGGTTCAGTTAAAGGATTTATGACACACATTTCTGTCACTGAAACTGGGCTTTATCCTTTCACAGTCTCCCCATGAAATGACCTGCATTGAATCAAAGTTTAAAAGAAATAAATGCATGCAGGCCTTGTACAAATTCCCAAGACTCAGCCATTCAACCAGACACAACTCCATTCAATTTCTTCCCAAACTGGGATTACTCCAGCCAGACAAATAATTTCTCTGCTGGAATTGTATCCTGTCAGTTCAATTTGAGAGAAAAAAATATTTTTGTGGAAAAACGTTTTTCTACAACATTATCAGGATGGTTACTATGAAAGGTTATTCATGAAGTGCAATTATCTGGACATGAAGGGAGCTCAAGCCTACCATATGGAGAAGTTTTTCTGAATTGAAGGCTGGGTTACATCTAGTGGAACCTCTTTTTAACACAAGTTATATACGCCTGACATATACTCCACATCAAGCTCTCTTTTTCAATCAAGCAGGAGCAGAAAAAGTGAACTTTAAACTCAGGAACAGTCTCTGAGTTACACAGTGGAAATAATGGAATGGGTTCATAACTCTTCAGACTAATTGTAACTAAAAAGTTATCTTCTTCACTCTTGCAAAAGCAGCCATTCTTAGGTGCAACTTTACTACTGACAACGTAAAATTTACCTACTGTGGAAGAGAAGCACTTAGCACTGTAAAGTCCAGCAGCATTGCAAAGTTCATCAGCATCTGTCATTTTGGCCAGGAAGGGAAGATGAAGGGTTGTTACATGGTTTTTATTTTAACACTATCCCCAAAGCACATGGACAGCATTTTCTCCTTAGAAGAGAGACTAGACAAAATGGCATTCTGCACTCCAATCCTTAGCCATGAGAAACTATGCTAGTTTGAAATTCTATTTTGTCTATAACATTTCTCCCCCTGATCTGTGCATACATAAATATTAATTCTGAACTGAAATTTTCCCTTTAACATGCAGATTGATTAAGGCTCCAGTGGGAAGGGGGATTTATGAGTCATTCCATACAAATATAACCCAAACTAAAATATTAAATTTGAAAGTCTGAAAAATGCTAGTTAAAATAACATTGACTCTAAACCAGTCTCTTTTTGTAAAGCTGAAAAGCCACCTGAGAAATTGTCAGTGGTCTGGGTCTACCTCTTTGTATATTCATTACAGAATCTCAGTTGTTAAATCCCCCACATTAAACTGAATTTTAATTATCCACACAATGTTTTGAGAAAGTTAGAGAGAGAAAATGTTGGAAGGAATAAACACTTTCACAATCTTTGATAATATTGGCAATTGAAATATTATTTGAAAACATTTTTTATTAGAGAAGACACACTTGTTATGCTCCCCATGTTTCTCTGGCAATAAAATAACAGTATCGTATCCCAAAATATATTATAGGAATAAAACCATAGGGCACAAAAGAAATAATTTCAAAAATTATCTATACTTCAAACGTGGACTTGCTTCTTTGTAAAGAATATAATATAGAGGAAAAAAAATGTTTAGCATTTTTGTCACTAAAAATTTTCAATTCAAGAGCTTGGCAAAATGTGCATTTTTACTACAAGCACAGTTTAAGAATAAAGATCCAGTCAGTTACTAATTGCCCTCTTTTTAAGTGACTACATTTATGGGTGTCATTGCTAATTTTCATGCCATCATTTCGTCATCCTCATTAGTTTTCTGAGCAAAATTTAGAAGTTTGCTCAATTATTTTGGCTTTTTTTCCTCAATTAACCACTACTTCCATTCCAAAACAAGCAATAGAAAGTTTGATAGATAATACCACTGCACAAGACTTTACAGATACAAGGTCAATACAGAACTTTTAGCTGGAAGTAGTATGGAAGAAGGGATTCTTTGAAAAACCACCAGATATCATGACATTAAGTGATGTTTTTTAATTGTAGCCTTTATCTATAAAAATTAACTTGAATAATAGCATTTATAAACATGAGTGAATAGATGAATAAGAAATAGTTTACATCTTTTAGTACTGCCAGAAAGATGTGTTCTCACTGCATGTAGGGATTAATTTGGTGGCATCTATTTCTAAAGGCCTTCAAAGCATCTAAGAAGAGAAGCAGCATGAGGATTTTTCTAGTACACCCCTCCACAAAAACTAACTCAGATGTACATTGAAGGGAGAATTTTTACATCACAGGGAAGACAGAAAGAGGCTTCTTATAAAAAGTTATGATTCCATATCCTAGTATTTCACTAATGCAAGAGGAGGAGCTAACTCTAATCTAAAGTGAAGTAGGTATATTCATGTTTGTTTCCATCCAGTTCCATCCTCCACTTTAAAAGCAGTGCCAAGTAATTACACTGTAAATCCTAAACTACACTCACAACATAATTTTCTCAATTCCATTTTTTTTTCCTAAGAAATTGATAACATGGTTAGAAGAAATGCTTTAAAATCGGTATCTCTCTCAATTTTTCCATTCATGCTACAAGAGAGGCTATGCAATATGTTTTGCTGACCAGCAGGGACTCACCTTTCCCAGTGCTCAGCAGTTTGTCCTGGAAAAGTTCACTGCAGCCTTCCAGTACTGCTGGAAGAAAGAACAATTCCCTCCCTCTGTTTTCACCAGCTTTGCCTGCCACTCCAGATACCATGCTGCTACTATGGCCCTCTGGTCATCTGTGCTCCTGCACTGTTTTCAGCTCTTACCTCTTATTGCCCCTTGACAGGAACAGGACTGAGTGAGAGCAGAAACCTAGATGTCTTTTGGATGGCAGTGGGAGAAATCACTAGGCCACAATTTGTGTGTTTGTGTGTGGGATTACACTGAGAGTAAATCATCCTTTCCTATTTACTTTCAATCAATAAATAATTAAACAAACAAAAATTAGCTGGTTGACCCCATCAGCTATTCACTGATTCTAGCAGCAAGCATTTTGAGTAAAGGGATGAAGAGAACTGAAAACAATTAGCACTGCAGTTGACAGTAAAACAGAGGGGTTGGGCAATAATTAAGCAGGTGTCCTCAGAGAAGTAGCTATAGGCAAAAGCAGGTAGCACCTCACAGCATCAGGTTCCTGTTTTGGCCAACAAACTGCACTGAAAGGAACAGCATTTTAAAACAAAGCAATATAAGAGGTGAATCAGCTTGCTGCAAAGCAGTGTCTCTTTCATACCTGTTTAGATAACTTACCAGACATCAGCATTTCTGTGATAAGTGCAGCCAGATCTAAGACAGTTATGTCTGTGCCAACTTCAGAACCACACATAGAAACAAGACTTTAGGGAATAAATTATACCCAATTTACAGGGCTGTGACAGGTTTCCTGTGACTTCTGGGATTTTTTAATAAATCCATCTACCCTGTTACATTCAGTAATATGCCAGTGAGGTGCACCATGTGGGAGGTTTGTGTCATTTTCTACAGTTTTAGGTAAGAAATGTCTAGCTGTTCATTATTTGCCTGAATTTATGCCTAATTTGTACCAAGTGAAGTGCAAAATACAGATGAAGACATTTAGTCATAGAAAACAGGCAACACTGAAAACAAGTATTCATACAAGAGGAATATACAAGGGACATGCAAACTACAACTTTTTCTAATCACACCTAGATAACAGTGCAAAAAAAGATTAGAGTAGATGGGCTTTTATCAGAAAGACATTCTAGTACTTCAATTTGAATTTGCCATTCCCTGTGTTATGACACCAAGCAGTAAAATCTGATGATTGGTGGCATATCTATTTTTATACAAGCTAGCGGTTTCTCATAAAATCAAAAGTTGTCACATTAAAACTGAGGCCAAGTCTGTAGGCTGTAAATCTAAAGGAGAAGGCACAGGTGAGTCAAGTCTAGATGATGGGGTATGCAATTGCATAGAGCTCCCTTAGCAGATTACCTCCGTTTCAAAACATATACAGAGAATTAGAGAGAAGGTATAAAGCTTCATGGGAAGACAGATGATACTGCTCCAAGGAATGTGGCCTTTAAGGGAGGTGGGGATGCCCCAAGCCCCTTTTAAGGAATGAACCCTATTTAATGACCAGTTCACTTAAAATTAGCTAGAATAGATAGGGAGCTACTCTGCTAAAAATCTTCCCATTCTACAGGTTGATGAAGTTTAAAGACCATGCTGAGGCTGGTGCTCTCCACCACTTTAATTTTTAAGCACTTTGTTATTTATTTCTACTTTGCTTAGTTGAATATCTGTAACTGTAGTGTAAACATTTTCAGATTTTATTTGACTTCCCCTGTGATTGATGTTCCTGCAAATGATTTTCCTCTTGCTCTACTCTTTAAAATTCTGTTACTTACTCTTTGTAAAACTGTTGAGATGTTAGAGCTGACACTGTTTCTTGCAATTTCTCTTTTTAGAATATAAATTTCAGAGAACTTTTCCCTTTATTCTGACATGTATTCCACCTTTGCTTTTGAGTATTTCCTAAAGTTTTATTTACTCAGGTAGCAAAGTACCTTGCTTGATCCAGATGGTTTCACAAGGTTTTTAAATTTATTCAGGTTGTTCTTTCCAAATTTAAAACATAGTTAAAAATCTAGTTATGGTTGCTGCTTTAATTAAAATAAACCTTCTTGTGATGGTGTTTTTCCGAGGTTATTTTATATAATCAATCATCTGAAATTTCTACATTCTTTCAAAGCTAGAGTACAAATATCGTCATCTGTTCTGACTGATTTGGGGTCTATTTGATACAGAAAACATACACATCTGAGAATCACTGCCCACCAGCACTTCTGTTTTCATTCATTTATCAAGATATGTTGTGGTGTGTTTTTATTTTAAGAGTTTAAGTTTTCTCCTTTCAATGGTTTGTTCCTATTTTCCCTTGAGTAGATTTCCTCCTACCCCTGTTGTAGAATGATCTTTTTTCCTCCCACTTCCATTGTCAATGCATCCAAGTACCAGCCCCTTGTTTCAGCCCCTTCCCTGCCTGTCATGGTTACCCTGCCCATTGTTCCTGAATCTTCCCTGTCAGTCCTGCCCTGGGCCAATCTCTGATTGTACCTCCCCTTTGGAAATCTCCTTATCTTGGATGCCCCATTGGCCAATGTGATCTCTTCCCCTCCCTTGGATACCCTCACTGGCTGATGTATTGTAAACCCTGCCTTGTACTCTTCCCCTCTCCTTGCACTATTGGTTGAAAGTTTGTATCCGCCCCTGAGACCTCCCCCGTATGTATCATGAGACCTCCCCTGTGTATGTATAAAGCCCTTGCACACTTTGTATTCCTGGTCTTTTCTCCCTGACCTTTCCTGGGAATAAACTTCTTCGGAAACCATACAGAAGACGTCTCCCTGATTTTTATCCCAATCCTAGAGGCTGACTGATCCTATGCTGTAGAGAGCAGCCCTGGTGCTGTAGAGCTGAGCAGCCCTGCTGTACCGCCACTTGGACACATTCAGGTCGGGGGGCTGCCACACTCGGCACAGTCCGGGTAGCGGCTAGCTGGCAGACTTCTCCAGCACCGCAACAAAGGTATATCTGGGAAGTGAATATGTCACAGAAAAATAACTGTCCCTGATGTCCTAGACTTAATTATCCCCTACACTTCTATCCATCTATAGAAAACATACAGAATTAAGCCTAAGCATCATAGGTAGCTTTTTTCATCCTTTGCTTCCAACAGATATTTTTTATTCCATGGTTTTGGATTTTTCCTTTCGTTGTTGTTCTTTATATAATTCATGCATAATGGTACAACCACTCTGTTATATTCCCCTTTCCAGGTGGAAATGACATATAATCATAACCACTCTAATTCCAGGCATAGTTTTCAATTAGCTCAAGTCTAGAAAATTTGGAGATGGAAGCCCTTGACACACTAGACTTTCACTGTCACATGACAATCCAGGTAATAATTTTCTAATTAATGAATACAACAAATTGTTTATATTTGTCGCTGTACATAATATCTAGATCTGGGGGCAAGGTTGTTCAGAGGATGCCTGGGGTTTTCCTCCAAATTAAAGCCTCCAAAATCAAGACATGGAATCTAATAAAATTATTCAGTGAGACCATTTCAGAATGGTTTGGATTGAAAAGGAATTCACAGGATTATCCAATTCCAGCACCCCTGCCATGGTCAAGGACACCTTCCACTAGAAAGTGTCAAAACCAAAATATTTTATATAGCTTAAGCTCTTTACCTAAATTGAAGTGTTATATATTTCCTTTTGGTCATCACTATTTGTATGGAATTTATTCTAGCCCCTTAAGGAAACTCTCTGTCAATCAAGATGGCTGTTCAAGTTCTCTGAAGAGCAATATAGAACAGGAGGAGATGGTGAAAAATAAAAAGTGCATCTTCCTTAAGCATTTTAATGGATATTTCTGATCTCTCAATCAGTATGTTCAGTTTCATTAATGATGTTCTTATGGAAATACGTTGTTTGTTGTTTCTTAAGATCACAATGTTTCCAGCACTATTACAGTGTTAGCCTTTAATCATACCAGTAATCAATAATCCTTGGATATTGTCATTTATGTTCATTGCAAAGAGGTTTTCAGTTTGCAGCTGAAATTGTTCTTGTTAATTATGGGTAAAATTCTCATTTGGTTTTTAAATTATTTTTTTTTATTACCACTCCTGTTATTCCCCACATCAAACTACTACAGAGTACTTACGCAGCAGCAAGTTTATCTATCCCTTTTTCTTGAAAATACTCTGATTGTCCTACAGATTTCTGTTGTTTGAAAAAGCAGTTGTTTGCAAGATACAGTGACTTAGTTTCCCTTATTGGCTTTCAACCTGGCTGTTAAAGTCTTCCAAGTGTTTCACCAAAATTTACAGTGGTACTGTAAAGGAATTTGCCCTAACTGCATTGGTTATGGTTGGATATTAGAAAATAGCACTGCATTTTCCCCAACCTGTTGAAATATATCATTCCAAGTTTGGGTGGAATGTTTTGGGGATTTTTAATGCTGGAACTTCAAAAGGGATAAAAGGAGTTTAAAAAATTGGTCACATATTTCAATGGACCTTTTCATGAAGCTGTACTATAGTTCAGTTTTATATACCAGTGAAATCTGCTTACAAGTTGTTTGGCTTTCTATGGTGGTAGCACAATTTTCAGCAGTGAGCAGATCAGTAAAACAGGAGTGGTTTTCTTGGATTTTTGTAATTTTTTTCAGCAGTCATAATTTTCCATTTGATTAATCTTCTATAATTGTACAACAATTTTGAATTTTATTAATGTGTTACAGTACTTTTTGTAATTTAGAATAAAGTACTTTAGATAAAAGCATTTACATAAATAAGTTTCCTGTAAGAACAATTTGCAGACAATTTTCACAGTGCACATATCTTCACTTTTATACAAAAGTAAATTTTGGCTGTTGAGTGGGTAGAAATATCTAGAAAATAAATGGGTTTCACAAGTTTGTAAGTGGCTTTATACTCTAGGAGTTCAACAGGGATGGATGGTGTGTAAGCCTTCAATAAAGGCATCAACTTGTCTTGGGAAGTGGAATGTTAGGAAAGGAAACATCATGTTCATTCAGAGTGAGAAGAACAGAACCAAATGGAATCATGGGAGTTGTTATGTAGATTAGGCTGTTCCATATTAGGAAATGTTTCTAGTTCTCACAGTTGATTGAGTGTTAGCATTTTCCATATATGGTCATGTTCTGAGTTCTTGTTTGTGATTGGACCCTGAACCCTCAACCCTTACCTTATATATCACTGGGTCTCTGGAGGATGCCCTATACTGAGCTCGAATTCTATACATTTGTTGTTTTGCCAGTTCATTATTAAAGTTTGCTCCACTGTACCAGCTCCGTTATTTCTTCTGCCACACCACTCCCGGCTTGTCTGGTCCTGATGTCCTGGGACCCCACTGCAACTCTATACTGAGTGATGTTTTTTGCGGTACTTCCGCACACATCTCACTTCACATGCAGGTAAAGTAAGGACTGGAGGATTGAGTTCTACCTACAGTTGTTAGCATAGTTGTCTTCAATAAATCAGATTACTTGATTCCTTCTCAAAGGAATACCAATTATCCAAATGTTCCTAATTAACAGCAAGACATGTCATTGCTAAAGTAAGGTCCAGAGCAAAGAAAAAGAACCCCCAACAATAAAACACTCAACTAACCAACACACTTGAGAGTGACAAAGTCTAGGATGTATATTGAACTACTTTGAGAGACACTCATCTCTGATGCTCAACAATACAGAATTCTGAAAATGTTTTTGTCCAGAAATAAACAATCCAGTGGCCAGTTGACCCTGTGAAGGGAGAGCAGTAAAAGAACATGTGCTAGAAAGCATTTGACTTTATAACATTTTAGCCTAAATATTAGGCTAAAATTACTGACCTGTGACAACCTAGGGAGTTGTACTTCCCAAATAGGGAAAAAAAGAGGAAATTCATATAGAAAAAACCCCCAAACTTTCACAAGAAGCATTAAGTAAAAACTCCAGAAATCTGTCCACTTTGATCAGATCACTGAGATCAAGACAAGAGCAAGAGAGATGTTACAATTTTGATCAAGAATTCTTTTATCATCTGAAAGAAAACTCTTTCCAGGGTGATACTCCTGATGATTAATATTTGATTTTTTTTTTTTTAATTTTTTAAACAGTGCAAGAGATAGTTTGCTTTGCAATATTCTACTGAGGCTATCAATCTCAATATGCTTAGAATTCAGGAGTCTACTTAAAGTTTTGTTGCAATTCTTAAGTGGCTTATTAACTTTTTTGAGTTTATGTAAGTTGGTTGAGTAGTAATGTATTAAGATTATCTTCAAATAAAAATCAGTAGAAAACAACTCTATGGTATTCAAAGCCAGGCACTAAGTGATGAGTTATGTGATAAGCAGACCACATATAATTGTAAAGTTTTAAAACACTTCTGTCTCAGTTTTGCATAGAAAAACAATTCCTCTTAAATCAGTATTAATAAACATAAGATGTTAGTCTTGTATATCTCCTTCCAGATCAGTACTGATCATCACTTCATCAGTTCACTCTTGGTTGGAGCATGAGTCTTTTCTGAGTGTTCACCTCCAACATAAGAATTTGCATAAGTTAGCAGTGGCAATAATATGTACTCATCTTTAGGAACCCTGTATGAATTCATGGTAAGAAAAATTAAGCCCACTTTTACAGTTATAAATAATATATCTGAGAAAAGGGTAATAGTTTGCACTGCCTTACAGAGATGTTCCATTGCAAAGCTAACAAGAGAAAAAAATTCATCCATTAAATAAGAAAACTGATTGTAATTCCTCCTTATACTTCAAATGAAGAAGGGTGAAACTACACACAGTACTTAAATGCAATGTCATGTACTACTGCAGATAAAATTGAAATACCTAACATGAATAAAACAGGTTTTGCCCTTATGGGCAGTAAGAAACTATCAGATATTGTTATTGTAAAAATTCAATGCATAAGAAAAATACTTTGTTCAGTTTAACCAAACCATAGTGCAGTGGTTAGATTTCCTTTCCTATTCCGTCAAAGCAAAACAGTGTCATTCTTAGCCATATGTCTCCTCTTGTTTAGGCCAAGGTTCTATATGTAAAATAACTGAAGTTAAGAAGAAGTCTTTTAATTTCATTGGCTCAGTTGTGATAGCAAGTGTAAACTCAACATGCATCTCGTATTCTTTACACTCTATCCACTCTGTCTACCCTTTAGCATGAGTTTTTCCTTTGACTTCTTAACTAAAGCTCCAGCTGTCACAGGAGGTTGTCAAAATGCAAAATTACTGATCTGTAAGAAGTTCTGCTTTTGCTTCAATATGATTTTTATCTGGATTGGTCTGGAATTGCCTTCTCATCTCTAGGGTTTGTAATTTCAAAAAGGCAGTGTTAAACTGCAGTATAGCTGATATGGATTTGCCAATGAATACTGTGGTTAGCAGCATTTCTCAACAGCTCAATGCATCAAAATAACAACGTGCCTTATCAAGAATAATTTGACCTGTGATTTGCCCAAACACAGAAGAAAATTATAGAGCATTTTCTTCCTCTCCCCAGAAATAAAACATAATTGTAAAATAAAATAAATTCATAAAACATAATTGTATTTGTTGTTACAATGCTCAAATCTCTACTTCTACACTGAAGTAGTTTAGGATCCGAGAACATTAAATCAGTGGGAAAAAAAGAACATCAGACTATTTTGATAGTCTTAAAATAATAGATATTGTGCCTAAAGATTGAAAGACTTTTTTTTACTACTTGTACCTGCCTGTGACCATATGGGATTGTAAAATTAAAATCTTTAAAGAACAGTATTTCTTACCTTCATCAAGCCTAGAATTATGGAGTTGAGTCACTTTTTTTAAGGAGATCCAAGGAAAACTTTAGGACTCTCAACTAAGATTTCAGCTGTCTTAGTAAAAATTGCCAGTAAAGAGAAAATCTCTATAACCACTCAACTACAGTTTTCTACTAAATCTTTCATGTATGTGTCTTGGCAAAGGGGTAAAAGGAAGGATAATGGAACTGTCCACAGAGAATATAGAGGGGCTTTGTTTATATTTTCAAGAGAGTTGTTTCCTTGCATTACTGCATTCCCATCCTAATGTTCTGATATCATTACTGACATGATACCTAAGACACATCTTAGATCAGATTAAGATGTTCTTGAAGAAATCCAGATTATACCTTTCAGTGGTTCTTAACCATTATCATTTTAGAAACTTAAAAACTGTCTCACAGCATTTTCTTTATATTCTCATAAAATGTGTTTTCTGTCATTTAAAATCATACAGTGAGACAAGGAAAAAAATGCATTGCATAAAGGAGAGTAGGTCCCAAAGCAACAGGTATGTTTGATTCACCTTCATAAAGTTCATTCTGTATAAACAGACATGGTGATGAAAACCCTACCAGACTGTGCTTACCTGCTTCTGTATGAATGAGCCCACCAGGCAAGCTGATCCTTTCAGAAAGGATCTGAAAGATGTGGTGCATATTCCTACCTCAAGGAGGTTTAATTTGTGGACCAGCCCTCTCTTTGCCTTCAACTCACCGGTTTTAATATCTCTGGTTCTTGAGTTTCACATTTCCTCATAGGATTAGCCTAATAAGATGAATTTGAAAACTGAAAAGAGGAACTGTAGCTTCCAGTCCCTCTGCAAAAGGATTGTTTTTATCATCTGACATTCATGTAAGATGTTCATGTATCCATGGCTATCCATGGCTGCTGATACTGCCAAGCCAAGGCCATAAATTCAAATCTTTTGCTATCTTCCTAATGTTCTAAAACACTGCCCCAGTTACACACACACACACACAACAAAAAAAAACCCAAAACAAAACAAAACAAACAAAAAAAAAATTATGTACACTTGATTACTTTGCATCTGGGAATTATATAAGAGGGCAGTCCTTAGTCTCTTGTTCCCACTGCTCCCTCTGGCTAAACGATAACATTTGTATTATACATTCATGTGTACAGAGCAGTTGGTGTCCACCCACAAACATATCTTTATGAAACAACCTCAGTCCAATTTATTTTTCTGGACTAATCTAAAGGTTTATAATCTTCCAAACATAATCGTCACTTATGTTCTTAAACGTGTTTGTACAATTCAGGACTCAGAGGCTTTTATTTGACATTGAGCAGAGAATTTGTCTTCTGTAACTGTTAGTACAGCCAGATTTCCATTTTGGGTGCAAAAATCACACCCAAATTATCTTTCAGGCCAAATGTGTTGAGTTAATACCACTGTTCAAAAAAGCCCACTGCAGTGTCTGTGCATAGGTTAGGCCTCTGTCTAATCACCCACTCTCTGCCAGAGACACTACTCACTCCTGTGATCCTGTGATCTCCAGATATAGGGATTTTAAAAGGTTCTGTACTTCATCAAATCATATCTGGTTTGAGTCATTAATGACAAAATGAAACAACAATTTAGCTCACTCTGATACAATCTCAAAATGTGAGTTGCCTGGATGGATTAGCAACATGCTTTGTTATGTTGCAGTAATGTGATGTCATCATTATTTTATCTTGAAGTGCTGCAACTTCTGGTCATGCTAAGTATGCTGAATAACTGGTGTAAACCGTAATGTGATCATTTAAAGAAGCTCATATGTTTGCTTCAGGTTCTTAATGAAGTAGGTCACTCACAGCATTACATCAGCCATATATGCACTAGGAAATAAATGAAAAAGAGGACTGATTTTTGCTGTGTTGCTATTTCTGCAAAGAGCAAACTGAGAAAAATAGTGTATTTGATGTTCAGCAAAATAGTAAAACTGTTTCTGTGTATTTAAATAATGCTTTTGTGAAATCTTGTAATCGCACTCATTAAACAACAAAATTGAATTCAGTCTCCAGAACATCTGCCAAAATGACCATAATTTCCCACAACCATGGACATGTATATTGCTGCATGATTTAATCTCAGATCCACCTAATGGAGGTTAGTCAAATTTATTATTTCTGCAGCCTATACCTTTTCTAAGAGGAAATATATTAAAAAGTTTGGAAATACAACTTTTTGTTATGATTCATCTTACTTCTTTTCATAGTATGACAGATCTTCCTATTATGGAATTGAATTTTTAACAAAAGGCAAATTTAAAAAGGAACCTGTGTGTCATTTCAAAAGTTAGAAGTAATTTAAAAATCATTTTAATGAGAGTCTTTTATATTTTCTTCAAGACAACTGCAAGTAATTTCATTGCAGTGTGTGAAAGGACTTTCTAATGAGGTTAACAGAAGTTTGCTTCTAATTTTTCCACTTTCCACCCATTTCCAAGTGAACTTTTACAGACTTGTTACTTGACAAGAACATGTAAGAAAATAATATCCCTTAGAATGAGCCAGCATCACTACTCACTCATCTGAAAATCAATTATTATATCTCTGCCAAAACTGCAGAAGGGCAAAACTGGTATTAACCCAATGTTAATTTATACTGACCTGTTTATTGCCTGTTGTGTGTTATGTATTCCAAGAAAAAGTTATCCCACTTTCTTTTATCAGCATAATCCTCCTATGAAAATTTTTCACCTTCGTGTAATGTCAGTAGGCATATCAACCAGCATTTTGGAAAAGCTGATCAGCAAGATGACTGAATGAATACATTCCATTGACTTTAGTTTGCAGAATGTAGAATTGTTGAAACAAACAAACTTCCCCATGCAATTGTTGCTTTAGTTTAGTCTGGTTTTCCCTATTCAGAAAAAAAAATATTCAAGCAAGAGTATGAATATTTATAATTTCCTGGCCTTATGTGAGCTGGGGATAAGCCCTTTGCTGGAACAGAAGGGAGCTCTGATTTGCAGCCCTGGCATTTCTAGGCTCAAATTCTGCCATCCCAAAGGAAATGCATGAGCAGAGAAAAGGAAACCTCAGATATTTGTGCCTGAAACTGGGTTATTATTCTCTAGGTATAAACACTGGTTTTGTGCTGAAAACTGGGAGAACAGGTCTGATTGTATGAATATGAGGGAAAAAAGTGTACATGGCGTGTTTTCCCAAATCAAAATCTTACAAGATTTTTTTCTTCAGGTCTTACTAATAAAGTGATTTAAAATATTGCCAGATGAAAAATCCATTTATCTTGAAAATGACCAGTTAATTAAAAACTTGCTAAGATTTTAGTGGTGTGGTCTCATGCTACTCCACAGCCATCAGACTGTGTGGGCACATTAAACAATGGGACATCTGGAGATAAGAACACAAAAATGCTTTACACTGGTGTCAGGATTTGCCTCAGTTGGCTTTTGTCTAAAACAGGTCACTCTGTGATGTGTGTTTGCTTTTTCTCCCAAGACCTGACTGAATTACTCAAATTGTTACTCCTTGAATCTGTCAGACTGATTTGGCACAGACACCTACCAAAATCATTCTCAGGGTACAGAGGTACAAGGACAACTTCCTATGTCAAGAAAGCACACAGTAAAAAAACAGACACATCATGTGGAAGGACCCTTAGCTAATAATTTCAAAAAGAGAAATTAGGACTCAGAGGAATATTAGACATGTTTCAGGAACTCAGCCTCTGTTTAGTAATCAGATTAAATTGCATTTGGAAGCAGACCCACTCTTAACTATGTGCAGCATGTAGTTGAAGGCAGGGTTCCTCTGTCAAAGCTGATTAAAACAATGACTTTCAAACAAAATAACATATAATGGAGCAATTTCACATGAAAATGAAAGAAAGAACTGTGTCAGTAGTACTCCCCACAATCATGCTTCAGAGGATAATATTCATGAGAAAGTTGTATACATGAAGATGTATACATTTCATGACTGAAAATGGAATCAAGCTGGGACTAGATAATTTCTTTGGAAAGAGACCTGAGCTAGAAATAAAATTAATTTTAGCACTCTAGACTTATACAGGATCTGCATAGGGATACTGTGTTGTGAGTTTTTGGGTTTTTTTTCCTTGACAATGGAAAATAGGAGAGGGAACTAAAAAGAGACAAGTCCCTGCCTTTTTTGGGAAACATCAAAATGAAAAATAAATGAAGAATACCAGGTGATGTAAGCTGGCATGTGCAGCCATGAAGTCATGAGAATTAATATTGCAACCACCATGGATGATATAAATATCTAAAGCGGGTACTAGCAAGTTAATTTTTGAACTTTTAGATTCAGAAATTTTATACCTTTTGGACACACACTGTGACAGTTGTAGACAGTTTTTCTAAGCAAAATTTCAGATAAAATAAGAATCATCTTGGTAAAAATGTTATTTTCCTCTAACTGCTAGTAAGGGAAGTGAAACCTCATTTCATATTTGGCCTGTTTCAGATGGTTATTTAATAATCATCTAAAGACAAAGACTGAGAGAGATCTGTTTTCTTTAAAATCTGGGTTTTTTCTCTGATTCTCCTGCCTTTTCCTAATATATGTGCAGACCTGTGCATGTATATAGATGTAGTTTTATGTACATGCATACATATATGAAGAAATATGCATACAGCAACATCAGTTTCATATCAAAACAGTGTTCAGACCAGACTGCCTCCTTCTAAGGTCTCCTATATTACTTCCATCCCAGAACATTTTCCCAGATGAAGACACCAAAGGATAGGTGGTCAAACATCAAGATGATTTTACCAGTTCTCAGCACCTGTTGCCCAGCCTAAAACTGGCTCCCACAGCCAGGCACTTACACTGAGGAGTGTTATCCATACATTCCACATCAGTATCAAGTGCTCTAGTAAACTGACATATTTTCTACTGTGTCTAGGAAGCTGTAACAACTAACTGTAGAGAGTCAGCTCATTCAGATCTTAGTGGAGCTGAAAATGAAATAGTGACAGCGAGTCAGTGCTGTCTATGAAGAGGGGCTTTCAGGCATATCAAACAGAAAAACCTCACATCTGTGGGATATTTCAATCATGAAAACTAGGAATAGTAAATATTTGGGTGTTCTCTGAAGTACTGTGGTAGCTTAACTAGAGATATTGCAAACCATCATTTTGAAGATTATTATCTATTGTGGGAGTTAGAAATAACTTAGGTATTGCCTTAAGCATTTCATTTAGTATCTAGCATGATTTTTTTATCAAGTTCCCTTATTGCACAAAGGAATAATAGACTTTTCCTAATGCACTCCAGCTTTGTGTCAATAAAATGTTAGAGGTGATGATACAAACAGCTTATGTGACAACTGGAGATAAATAAACAGACTAATACTGCAAGAATTCTGAAAATAGCTTTGTTATACACTTAAAAAAAACATGTCAGAAAATAATATTGAAATAAACTCTTAAAAAACAGGTAGGGCTCTAAACATACAGTACTGTGATTACTGGATCCCTAGTATTGCACAGCACAATAAATCAGTATTCATGGGCTGTTGGAATCCAGAATGCTGAGAAGTGTTTCTCTGCATGTTTTAAGAGATCCAAACCCTTAGACAGACACTATTTTTAACCTTTGTCCATGGAAAAGGCTTCCTAGGCTCTGGGATGAAGCAGAACTTTTGAGAATATAAATTAGATAGTTGCATAATATGTGGTTTATCACAGGGTGAGAATTTTAGATTTCTGGGCTTGTTAGCATGGTAAGTAGATGAAGACAAGATGGAGGATCCTTGTCATTTTTAGGCTTCTTGCTTCTTCTTCATCTGACCCATATTCTGCAGTGTTGGGGACACAGAACGATTGTTTAGAATTTGCTGCAGTATAGAATCATGTGAATAAAAATATAGTCAGTTGTCAGAATCTGGAATTCTGAGAAATATTTCTTTGCATGCTTAAGGAATGAAAAACTTCTGACAAACATTGTTTTAACCTTTGTTCATGGAAAGGAACGAGGGACGTCTGGGACAAGTCAGAACTTTCAAGAATGTGTATTAGATAGTAGCATAATATGTAGTTTATCACAGGGTGAGAAATTTGGATTTATGGGGATTTTAGAATGGTAAGCATATGAAGACAAGATGGAGGAGACCTCATGGTTTTTAGGCTTCTTCCTTCTTCTTCACCTGCTCCATCTTCTGCAATAACAGTGGCACTTCTAATTGTTTTAGAGTAGAGACTGACTTTCTAACAAAGGTGATATGTATTGGAGACTTTTTATAAATATTGTTTACATGGGGTTTAATATAAAAATACACACCGCCCTGAAGGCGGGGGATTTGTGCCTGGACTGACCTGCAGAGCAGACTTCTGCTTGTCAGGGAAAGAATGTAGAGATAAGAAAGAATAAAAAACCATGAAAAAACAGAAGAGATGGCTCACCATTTCTTGAATCTCTGGCTGGGGAGAAAAGACTTTTACATTCTCGTGTCTCTCAGTGTACCGTGGAAAAACAATCAAAAAACATTCTTTTTATAAAACCCAAGAGTTAATTATTGGAAGACAAAGAGAAATAATGTACATTCTTGGTGATAATTGGGTGAATTATCTTCAAGAGAGCTTGAATCTGTGTGTTAGGAGCTTTTTTAGTGCCTTTTCTCCTGCATGCCAGGCTGGTGTAAAGCCTGGTGTGCTAAAACTGCTAATAAGAAAATAATAAACAACCTGAAGACCAAGAAACACCAAGAGTCCAGTTTGCCTTCTTCTTAACAAGGACTTTCTGAAAATCCTCCCCTATTGGGGAGAGACATGTAGGAGTGGAAGAACTCCCACAATGGGCAATTACTAGTCTGAGTAGCAATGACAGGAATAGTTTGAACATATCCCCCAAAACAAAAGAAAACTATGATGGTCTATAAAGAATCACCAAAGAAATTGTGATAATGCAGAGATTTATCCACAGCAGAAGTTCCAAGAGACACCCTCTGCATCAAAAATGTTCCAGGTTACTTTATTATCAGAAGATCCCTAGTGTTAGTGGGAACATAGCCTCTTCACTTTCATGAAAGCACAAACATCAAAAGAAAGCAGCACACAAAGAGCAAAGGATAGAGTATGAGAAAAACAGTAGAGGTAGAAGTTTAAAATAACCAGGTAAAAAAATAGAGGGCTGAATCTGATGTGGTATTGTTTTTTCTTAGTTGCATTTTGTTTGTAGGTGAAGCTCAGTGAAAGCTTGTGTAAAATTATATTTTCTGAATTTCAAAGCCGTGTGTTTGGTACTTTTTGTGTCTGTTGCAGGGAATGGCTGAAATAAAATCAGTGTGTTTAAATGTAATTACTTGTTTCTTGTCCTTTTCTCAAAGAGGTAATTCCAACTATTGCAAAGGCAATAAAAAGTCCTAGTTGATTTTCTTTAGGATAAGTTTTTGCAACTCAAGCTAAAAGATATTACTACTCCTCTTAAGAAAGTGAAAAAGAGCTTTCAATTTGGATTTGTTTTTACCTGATTTTTATAGAAATCCAAACTATCCTACCTTGCTAAGCTGTATACAGGAAGCCAGGGAAGTTAGTACCATCACTGGACCCCAGTTTGGTTTCCCAGGCAATACAGATAGTATTTGAGATAAAGCTATTTACTGCCAGTGCTGTCCTTCTCAGAGACATGAATTTGCGATTTTTTCTTGTAATCTCATTGAAAACTGCTAAAAAAAAAGGAAAGCTTTCTGTACCTGGTGAAGAAAGGAAAAACAACAGAGTGCATGCAGGTCACTTAAAAGGAGCGTTTCCTTTAAGGCCATATCATCATCAGGAGGTAGAGAAAACCAAGGCAGCAAAATACTTCTCTTGGGGACATAATTTTTCAACTACGTAAGTGGCTCAAGAGCAGCTTCCTTTAAATAGGTATCAGTCCAGCATTGTCCTCCATATATGAAGTCTTTATCTGGAAACACATACTTCTACTTTATCTAAATTCAAAGAAGCCTTTTTTATACACCCTTAATTATGAAAGAGCAAAACAATTTTAAAAAGGCAAAAATTTCAATGCCAAGAAAATCCAAATTAATCCAAATTAGAAATACATTCAGAGTAAAAAACAAATATAAGAAAGGTATTTCACAGAGGTCTATAATCTGGCTCAAATAGTACTTCTTTTGATGGTGAAAGTAATCTTTTTTCCCTGTCCTTGCCAATGTTAAAAATTGTTTACCATGTTTTATATTTTAGAGTAAATAGAGTATTTTCTAACTTGAGAAAAATCAAACATGGAAAAGCTTCATAGTAACTAAGGATTCATCTATACAGAAAATAGGCAATAGGGCAGATGGAAAGCAAGAAGTGAGTATGCAGTCAAAAGAACATGAGTTGTTCTTTGTTTTGCAATTCACCTCACAGAATTCTAGAGAGGGTAACTTAAAATGGAATTGGTGAGACCCAGGGATCAAAAAAAATAAGATTTAATAGAGGATTTATCCTATCCATCTCCCAATCCCAGATCTACAACAGCTTTTTGTTTATCAAACCTTTTACATTGCAGTTTTGCTTTCATAAAATGGGAATGATAACACTTGTATCCTGTCTTTTCTCTCCCTTTTCTCTCTACTTCTTCAGAGAACCTACTCTTCAGACCAAGGGTTATCTTCTGTTGTCATTCACTTATAACACCAAGCATAATTGCTGGCTGGCTTAGGTGCAGTGATTTTAGCATTACTGCTGCAAACAGGTATAGTGACAGGAACAGTCCTGCCCTCCCAGACAGGGAGGTCCAGGTTGTCAAGCATTGTGATAGTGGGGGCTGGAGGTACTCCTGATGCCAGTCTAATTAATGACTGAACTGCCTGTTTACAGGCACTTGTGGACACTTGTGATGGTGCTGCCTTAATTCTACTGAAATGAGGAAACCTCACAAATCTTACATGAGTTTTAAAGGTTACATTTTTTTTACCCATTGTATAGGTGGACCTCAGCAGTTTTCCTGGTCTATGGCCTTCATCTATTTAATTTAATATTGTGGTAACATCACATGACTAGTACAAGTTAGATAAGATGCCTTGAATCCTTTCTACATGACCAGGCTCTCTACAAAAATGAAATGTGGGTGCCATGCCACAGGTCACCCTGAAATTCAGAGACTGTCCAGAGATATTAATTCAGCTTGAACTTATGGTTATGTCTCAGTCTCAGTAATTCATCTGCAATGCAAGGTTCCCACAGCAGGCCTTCTTAGTTCCCTGACAGCAAATGACTGTGACCAGGTCCCAGCACGAGGCCTGAAGACACTTTGACCATTCTGCTCCCGTCATAATCTGTCTAGTTCTCAGACTTCCACCCAAAGCTCACAATTCTCTGTGGCAGCTGGGTACTGGTTGAAAGACCATGTTTGGTTGAATGTCCTGCCACCTAAATTGAGGCTGTTCTAAAGTGAGATCACACACCCTAAAATGAGCAGTTGCAGCCCAACTTGCAGCCCAAGCAAGTATTTTTAGATGAGTTTTAATCAGTTTTGAGAATGACCGATACAATAAATCTGTTGTGAAAACAGTGCATTTGAAAAAGAATCCAGGTAGAATTTGGACATGAAATTTTATGTAAAATGTGTATGGATATTGAGTTAGTAAATTAGGTGCTTGATTACTGGATTTTATTTTGGTAAATAAGTATTTAGGACAAAGTACTTATTAGTCTTTAAGTGATGTGATTTAGGCACTATTGTCTTATGAGAGAGTTTGAATTGATAAAAAATGCATTATTGTTACAGCTGCATAGAGGATTATTTGCATGCAAAATCATAACCAATATTTGTTTGTGTTTCAGTTTTACTCTCAAATAATTTATATGGTGATTCATTTTCACTGTTCCACCTCATCAATAGTATAAAAGAAAGATGAATAAAAAAATAATCATATTTCTGCCTGGAAAATAAGTATTTCATACAAATGGTTGACAAAGGCTGCACAGAAATCCACAGCCTCATTTTTTTTCAGTGTAACCTCACTTAAGATGCATCTTGTATTCTCCTGCCTCCAGTACGATATGAGTGGAGTGGTGATGGATGATAATAAGATAAATTTGGTGAAGTTCAGACTCACCCTGTACCACAAAAGACAGCAAATGCATTTAGTAAGATGACAGCAACTTTTCAGACATACTGAAACAAAACAATCTGCAAGGTCTTCCAATTTTCAAACATGGGGGACTTAAAAGTGATTTTAAAAAACCTATTTCCTGTGCTAATATATGTAAAAATATGGGTCTACACATAGAGAGTATGAAAATGTAAGTGTCTAATAAATATTTTACACATTTTTAGTTATAATATTTGCAAGAAAAATATTAATTCATAAAATAATTTTAATTACTAAAAAAAGAATAAATTTACTAACAGCTAGGCTATTGCAGGTTCTTAGTTGACTGCTTTGTTTGCAGGACAGGAAACTTAGCTTTGAGCTGGGATGACATTCAAGTTCACTAAGACCCAGGACAAAATATGTTTGATGCACCAGAAATGAGTCAGTAGTGGGTGGTCTGTTACGTAGGCACTGAAACAACAGCAGAAATACACTGAATGGAGTCAGACAGATTTTTCACAGGTTTCATTTCAGGGGCTTTTCAGTACTCAGCAGACATTCTTTTACTTGAAAGCATCTCACATAGATGATGAAGAAAATATTGATCTTCATGAGCCTTGCAGGTGATGTTCAGAGTCCTCCCTTACAAGTTCATTCAGTTTAGTAGAGATTTAGCATGAAGACCTCTACTTTCTTTCCCACTCCTGTTTCTAGTGGGACACAGAGCTCCTATATCTTGCAGGAATAAAGATTGCAGGGCAAATCTGAGGATATTGACCTGCATTATTTTCAAAATACAGATCACTGCAAAGTTCTGACTTCAATAGAAATAATAGAATTAATAATAAATAATAATGTAGAATAGAAACTATAATGAATGCTCTCTCTTGATGCAGTCCAGTATGCCATACATGGTTCAAATCAAGGCTGATCTGTAAGGTCGAACAGAACCACAGTGGGGTCTTTGATCCAACTTCCCTGTTCAAGCAGGGTCATTTAAGAGCACATTTCACAGGATTACATCCAGAAAGTTCCTAAATGTCTTCACTGAGGAAGATTCCAAAATCTCTCTGGGCAACCTGTAACCCACACAGGTTGGCTGTAATGAGAGATCAAGAGATCTAGATGTACTGATCCTCTCCGCAATAATGCCTGAGAAAACAAAAGTGATGGATCTTTGCCTCAATATTGTTGCAGCCCTTATTTGTTTCATTTAACGGGTTTATTTTTAAAGTTTTAATGTTAATGGTTTGTTCTTATGTTCCCCATGTTCTCCCAGAGTTAGTTTATTCCTGAAGTTGTATCCGCCCCTAAGTTACCTTGTATGACATTTCCCCACCCCTTGTTCCAGCTCCTTCCCTATCAATCACTGTTACCCTGCCCCTTGTTCTGGCACCTTCCACGTCACTCCAACCTGAACCAATCCTGTGAGTGTACCTCCCCCTGGGCATTCCTGGGTGTTTCCTAAACCTGGATGTCCCATTGGACCATGTGTCCTGCTCTCTGCTCCAGCTTGGCCCAGTTCACCCCAAAGAAATGCTGTAACCCCTTCACTCTGCCCCTGCTGATCCCACATTGGCTTGTGTTTGCAGGATCCCTTTCTGTTTCTGTATAAAATCCTGAGCACAGCAGCGCTTGGGGCTTTTTGGTTCCTGACCCTTTCAATGTAAATAAACCTCCTTAGCACTGAAGATCCTCCTCCTTCTCCTTTACCCACCCCCTGACTGCAGTGAGAGCCCTTCCACTGCAGAGCAAGTGGCTCTAAAGTTTCAGCTGTTGGCACAAACCCCACACTGCAGTTGTTCCCCACACCCGGTTAGTGCCAGTGTTCTTTGAGCTAGCCCAGGCTCCAGTGGGCTGCATCACAATATATCCAAAAATTTCAACTTAGAAAGTTCCTCTGCAGAAGATCCTTGCCTCCAGACTTCCTGCACCAATGGTGCCCTTAATCATCCAGAACTTAGGGCAGTGTCATAAAGCAGGGAAAGGATAACATTTTCACACTAATACTAATCATGTTGTGAATTTTACCAGTTGATTTCTCAATGAAGATGCTGTCAGGTTTCATAGCTTACTTCTTCCAAATACCCCTTCCTTAGATGTGAGTGGGTCCAGCCGGCCCAGCTGCAACATGCCAGAATAAAGGCTTGTGAATAAAAGCCTCTTTACTTTTACAGCTGCTGGATGATAGACTGCATAAAAACATCCATTTGGTCTCTGCACTTCTGTTAACAGAGTTTTCTTAAGACATTTTATGATCTAAAAGATAATCCCAGTTCAGAATACAATAACATGTGAAATGTTTTATTGATAGACGAATGACATTTGCAGACTTTTGAAAGTTACAGATCTGGGACTGCTTGTGTATCCTGATTTCATTCCCACTAAAGATCTTGATGTCTCACTGCTGCAGGAGGATAAGCACTTCCTGGGAAAACAGTTACACCAGTGCTCACATGTGTGGACAAGATGAATTACTTCTGTGCATCAGAGTCAAGTAACATAGTTAAGCTTCAGTTTAAAAGTGAGTGGCAACCTTATTTCTGTTCATGTTTCTGATGTACCTGTGGTTACCACAGTGTTTTTTAGTTGAGATTTGGAAGTGGAGTAAGTCCCCCAGTTTGCACTGAAAAATACCCAAGATACACAGAACTAAGAACAATATTAATCTACAGCTCAAACCCATTTTAACGTAGTAGAAGGTTTTCTTCCAGCTCCTGATGGTGGTGGTGTGATTGACTTGAAACCACATACCTGCTAGGAATGTTTAGTCCAGGGGAACACTCTCAATTTACTTAGAAGACAATCTTGCCAAAAAATATTCTGCTTTGGTATAAGCGCATTAATACTGACTGCTTTGATACACTGACTGATCTGTTCCCTCTGTGCCCAATTACTTGCTCATAAATGGATAGTAGAGGAGAAACTTCTTCAGGAAACCTTGGTTGCCTATTGCTCACTATATAAACTATAATTTAAAGCTGAAAGGATTGGTAGAAATGTGTGCTGCCACCACACCTTGGGTTGATGAACTGAAAGTTGTTGGAGATGTCACATTCTATGGGAGATAGCATCTCTCCACTTCCTGTAAAGAAGTGAAATTGGAACAGAAAGGTCTTGTAGTTTTTCTGGCAAATATATGTTAGTGACAAGTGTAACTCAGGGCGTTTTAACCAGCCTGGATACTGACAGGAAGCTGGATATGGCAGCTGAGAAATTACATTTAAGGTATTCATTTACTAGCACTGGGCCTAACATGTAAGTATGTATGACCTTAAAGGAATGATGTGAAAAATGTGATTATGAACTGAGTTTTATAAATTATGTCTGCCAGAGTGAGTAATGAAAGATTTCCACTGGGAGCCATAAAAACAGTTATCTAGTACAGCACATGTTTAAGTGAAAGAAAGATACAGGAAACCTCATCGTGGAATAGCTTGCCCAAAGGGAAAATTTCTTCTCTCAATTTCTCCTATAGTCCTATGCTTCAAAGTAAAGGATTATCATTACTTCATAGTTCCCCATTCTTTACACAAGACTGCATGCTTAGTTGCATATAGAACTGTTAGAGTCGTTCTTATGCAGACTAATGAGCTGATCGCAGGATTGTACGTTGACAATGGGTTCCGCAAATAATTTATGTGCTGTGCAAAAATCAGAAATGGACCTGGTTCTGAAACATACATGAAGGCATACTGGGCTCTTGCTTGTATCTCAAAAGAAACAGAAAGTGCACAGCTAGAAGTCCTTCTCTCTATTTCAGTCTTCACTTCAAAAATCCAAAGAATTACCGTGTCTTGGAAAAGGAACTGATGTGATGGCTGCCGAGATACTTTCTCAAGCTACATTCTTTTATCAGGTTTTACTCTTATTCCAACACCCACAGGACATAAAAAAAATTATCGATTTATACTGGGAGAAAGACTTCTGGTTTTTTAATGCTCTAGGATTCAGTAGGTAATCCCTAGGATATAAAACGTACTTGTATTTTTCTTTACTGCTTATCCTACTGTGGTTAGTCTGTACCTACAGTTTGTGCTCCCCAGTAAAGGTTTATCTGTTCTAAAATAAGGTTTAATACCAATTAATCCACACTTTTAAGAAAAAATTGAAATATTCAGGGAGGTTTTAATGAATTTTTGACTCAGTGATCTCCAAATATTTTGTTACCTGTGTGTTACTACAGGAGGGATGTAAGAAATCTTCCTGTGACTAGAAACAGTGAGGAAATCACTGCATGTTTTTCCCAAACATTAAAATAATGCATGCAAATCTAATGAAAGTCGAATTTGAGAGGCAAAAACCCAAATCCTTGTGACAGCCTTTAAATTAGAGTAAGAAAGCTTCCAGAGCATGATAAGAGGCATTTTAAACAGTTCAGCTAAAACAACAGGGAATATAGGTAGAAAACAAGAAAGAAAGAAATAGAAATAAAATGCAGCTGGTATTTGTATAATTCTCAGAGAAAGTTTTGAAATAAGCATAAATATTTTCCTGGGGTAACATCATGTAATGTTTGGTTTATGGGATATTGAGAGTATGAATTACTGGGAGATGTTGCTTCAAACCTTCCTTTCCAAAAAGTGGCTTCCACTTCTTTCTGCATCAAGGCTGCACTTCTCCTTTTTCCTCCAATAATAAAACAACCCATAAAGCAGAACACTTTTGCTGTAATTCTTAGGTCAATTGATTTAGCAAGTCACCATCCACAGCCAAACCACTTTTTTATATTTAAGAAATCCCCTGGAAATCCTTTGAGTTTGCTGTTGAGAGTATGGATATGCTCAGCATATCACCTTCTCAAGGTTGGATGGGCAGAGCATGGCAGGTCCACGTGTGCTGCTGTCCACAGTGCAATGGATAACCCTGCCCTTCCAAAACACCACATGAACAGCTGGAGCCTGACCTATGAAGCAACCAGATGTCTGCTTACTGTCTCATGTTTGCATTTCCAACGTCCCCATGTAATTTTCTTGCCTTTAGAACAGACAGAACAGAGTTTCTTTGGCATTGTGTTGCAAGGCTGTCTGAAATAACTGCATTTTTTTATTATTCCCTGCTCTGTGTTCCCTGAGCCTCTCTGGGTGTTGCAAGTAGATGGTTCCTATGTACACTGGGGAGTGTTTTCGCAGCTGACTAAGAAAGTCTGGGAAATCAGAAGCTTGTGCATTTAGTCAGCTTGGCCAAATACAGAAAATTTAATTGAAACTGCCATATGCACTGACATCTTCTAAAAATCAAGCTACAAGATCAGCTGTTTTTCCTCATAAATACCTAATCAACAAAAATTCTCACAGAATGCACTCTATATTCGGTTATATTAGCAACCAGACTAGCTTAAGATCAAGCCTTAGAAGTAGTCAGATTTAGTAGTAATAAAGCTAGGTTTAGTAGTAGCAAAGTAGCAAAAAAGTAGTAATAAAGTATGTAGCTATCAGTAATGGCCTATAGTTTTTGTACCAGTGTGTATTTCTGTGCATATATGTAAACATATGCGCATAAATATAAGTGTATCCATATCCATATGGTCCAGGATACTACTAATGGAAAAAGTATTGCTTTGCATGTGTACATACACATAAGCATAAATGGACAACTTGGCACACATTTCTCTGTGTGTTCTGTGTGTCTGTTTTGTGTGTGCATATATGCACAGCATACATACGTCATACAGAGGATATATGCAATATAAATTGCTGCTATTTTAGGAAATCGTTACAAAGTGAATTTCTAGTGACAAAGAACCTAATTTTAATAGTATATGTCAATGAGCTTTGCTTGTTATTTTACTTGGAAGTTACTTTAAATTGCCTTTCAATATTCTGTTGTAAAATTGTTGACTTTTTATATCCGTTCATCCAAAAGGGAAAGGTTAGCAATGAGGACTGAGTCAGTTTGCTCCCTATAACAGATGGCGGTTAGTAAGTTCTACTTCAGCTCAAAGATAGAATCTTTATTCTGTGATATGATCCTATGATTTATATATTTCTTCTTCGGTTAATATATGTTGGTTGTCTTGCACATCCTAAAAAGGTCTGCTAAATTTTTCAATCCCTCTGCTGTGGGTTCAGTACTTGAATCTTTCCAGTTGCCTATTCTGCATTTTGGATTACACTGGGGTTTTTTGGTTTTGTTTTTTTTTAATCTTGGAAAGATGGTATTGACCACAAGTTGGGAAAATGTAGTAGAGAAAATCAAATAACTGAAAATAGTAACAGAAGTTTTCTGTGACATTTCCTTTACTTACAGAAATTGAAGGTCATTCAGCTGTGTAAAAACCACTTTTTGTCCCAAAGCCTTTAAATATTTTTTCTCAGCTCTTCGGCGCTGTATAAGTATTGCCTATTAGATATTTAATGTGATTAATTATGCTTAAGATAAATTAGAAGTAAATTAAGATTAGGTAAATTTACCTAGATTAATTAAACAGTTATCCAAATAACAGGTGAAAACTGAATCCAAAACTTTTTATAGTACATATTATGATTATTATTATTTTTTTATATAAACTATATTTTACTTTACTATTCAACTTTGATTTCATTTAGAAATTGACTAATTGTAAATGGACTCCTTGTAAATTTTTCTTAAGGCTGAAAATTCATTTAATTTTCACTCATGGTGTTTTACTATTTCTTCCTTGAAAATTACTGTCTGTGTTAAAACCTAGCACTGCTTCCTAGTGTAGCAGTTTGCAAAATTTCAATTCTTAAATTATCTGCTATAGCAACTATGTCGAGTGGGACCAAAGGATTGTTGATTCAAAGGTCTTCATTCAACCCAACAGGGACTGAAAAAATACAAATCCAAGTAGAAGGATTTTCTGGATTCAGAACAAAAAAAAAAAAAAAAAAAAAAAAAAAAAAAAAAAAAAAAAAAAAAATTTGTTTCAATAAATAATTACAATTAATTTTTCAAATCATCAAATTAGTTTTCAGATTACATCCCAGAATGGATTGTCTCTAAAAATGAAGTTTGTTTGATCACTCATTCTCATTTAACCAGCAGTTTTCCAGAGAGTTTCCAAACACTAAACTTTGAAAGTCATTATGCAAATGTAAGGATTCACAGGATTTATTTGGTCCTCCTTTCTAGGGAGAACAAAATATCTTCAGGACTTGTCATTATTAAGAAATATCAACAATTGCAATTCCCTTCACTTCTAAAGCAATATAATCAAACGTCTGCTTACTTTGTAATTATGGTAGCAGTCTCTGGGTTCTTTGTTTTATTTATTCAATTCCACCACATTTTAGTGTATGTTTTATTAAAGAGCAGAATAATTACATGCTTTTCAATAATGAACCGCACCTACTAAATGTTTTTAATACATCATTTCAGAATTTGAAAAACAAGAAACTCTTTAAATTTTAATTGCTGTTTTTCTTTTACAGTGCATTTACAAAGAGAAAACTCTACTAAAGCAGAGAACACATTCTTCATTGTTGCAACCAGTCATTCCTCACAGATATACCAACTTGCATATTCAGAAATAAAATTGCTGGAAAGCATGTTCAAAGTATCTTATAATCTTTGTGGGTTTTGGTTTGGTTTGGGGTCTTTTTAACAGTAGGTTTAACTAAAACATGTTATTAAGTTGCTGAGGCTACAGTTTACTGTAAGTCTTTTGCAACACACTGTAGGTGGGACTATTTGTGCGCCATCGTAGGGAGGCACCGAATTCTTCTCTCAGGAGTTCAACTGCACATGTCCCTTACAGGAACTTTGGGGTCCAGTAGGCATTCCTTCTGGTAAATTTTCATGTCTGTGTTTACATTCAGCGTGTTTGACCTCCTGAGTGACAAGGACAGGTATCTTTTTCTTTATTAATTGACCTCTGTTTTTTAGGTTTGAACAGTGTCTAAATAAATGCTTTTGGTCTGTATTTTCTTGGAGCTATGAGAAGAAAAAGAATAGCAGAAGTGAACAGAGCTGAGAAGCTTCAAGTAACTTTAATAATTTATGGAGGAAAAGAAAGCTACATTTGTTGAGTCTAGACACAGCAGGAGGTTTTGTCAGATCCAGAGAAGGGGAAAAACAGATTTTGTGGCTTTATACATAAAACTGATTTCATGAGAATTTGTTTTTAACAATATTCCATTTAAATGGATCTCCAGATGCTTGTTTTTTTCATATGCAACTCACAGTAGTCCTGAAGCTTGTTAAAAAGCTTTCAGAAGTCTGCCAAGAGGTAATCATCTCAATGGGAGTTAAGAGACATACACCTAAGCTCAAGTACTTGTTAAATTGGAGATGCCTCTGAAAACCTATAAAGCAGTTTCCCTCCCCTTAATGTAACACATATATCTGTGTGCACATGCCTAATTTGAATCTCTAATCTTCATGCTTGTGACTACATCACTGTTCAGCCTATGAATAACATGAATATATTCTAATTTTCAATTAATAGAAACAGGAAAAATGCCTTTATGACACAGTATCACAAGTGGGTAAAGTTTGTCACATAAAATTACAGAATTTAACATTTTCCTAAATGTGTTGTTCTAAAATTACCTGTTCTGAATTTGGTTGAAAGCAATCAAATAAATAATACAGCCATATGTTATGAATAGGCGGGGACTAATGAATACGTACTGATCATGAATTTGAAAAAATCTTAAAATAACTCAGGGCTTTGAAGGTGAATTATTGCTATGTAGTTTGTAAATTAGTATGGCTTAACTGTTGATAAATTTAGTAGTTTGTTGTTTTTTTTTTTTTTAACAATACTTAGTACTTTTTACTTCTAAGAAAAGATTCACAGAATTTTTCTGGACAGGTAGCTTGCCAACTGTACAAAACTCAAGAGAGGAGCATCCTCCTTGGCCAGTAGAATAATAATGCTTGTGAAACACATGATGGTGATGCACTTTTTCACCTTAGGTGTGAAGCTCCCAACCCATGGAACTTCCTGGGTATGAGTTTTGCTTTGGATATGAAGATGTAACAAACAAGAAGATGTTTATTGACAGTTCATGTACCACAGCATTGACTATATTTTATCACAGAACTGATGAGCTCACTTCTTAGGGATTTTTCCACTTCCTCACTGCTTTTGTCTGCCTTCTCCTTTTGCTTCATCCAGACATAATTTCCGCTAGAATAAAAGCCATCTTCTCAGTTAGCCTCAGCTCAGTATCACTATTATCAGAAGCTTTACAAAACACAAGTTTTAGGTCAATTTTTTCAAAAATACATCTTCAACCTTAGATCTTCCAGGATAATACACCATCCAAGCTACATAATTTCTTGCACTACAGATCATTTTTATCCTTCTCTTTTCACTTTAACATTAACAGGCTACAGAGAAGCAATGGCAAAATTTCCACTGACCACAGTCAGAGTTACAACAAACTGTCAATTGCCTATGTATTGAATCTGTGTGGAAAGATTTTAGCTTCAGGTTTGGCTGCTGTGCAAAGCTATGAGAAGTTTCCCTTACGCTCAATGGAGTCAATGCCCACTGGCCCCGCACTGGCCAAGGCCAAGCCCATCAGCAATGGTGGCAGCATCTCTGGGGTAACATGGTTAAGAAGGGGGGAAAAACCCTGCACAAAAGCAATATCAGCAGGAGAGGAGAGAGAAAGCTCTGCAGACACCAAGGTCAGTGAAGAAGGAAGGGTAGGAGTTGTTCCAGAACAGAACAGATTCCACTGCAGGCTGTGGTACCGACTGTGGTGAGGCAGGATGTTCCCCTGAAGCCCATGGAAGTCCACCATGGAGCAGAGATCCACCTGCAGCCCACGGAGGAGCCCACACTGGAGCAGGTGGGTGCCTGAAGGAGGCTCTGGCCCCATGGGAAGTACTCACTGGAGCAGGTCCTGGCAGAATCTGTGAACCCATGGAGAGAGAAACCCCCACAGGAGCATGTTTGCCAGCAGGACTTGGGACCCCATGGTGGACCCATCCTGGAGAAGGCTGAAGGACTGCATCCCATGGAAGGGAACCACACTGGAGCAGGGGTAGTGTGAGGAGTCCTACCCCAGAGGAGGAAGGAATGGGACAAATAATACGAGACAAATTGTTTGCATCCCCCCTTGCCCATTACCCTGCTCTGTGGGGGAAGAGGAGGGAGAGAAAATAGGGAGTGAAGTAAAGTCTAGCAAGAAGGGAGTTGTGGGTAAAAGGTGTTTTTTAGATTTGGTTTGATTTCTCATTACCCTTCTCTAATTCAATATGCATTAAATTAAATCAAGTTTTCTCCAAGTGAAGTCTGTTGTGCCTGTGATGGTAACTGGAGAGTGATCTCTCCCTGCTCTTATCTTGACCAAGGAGTTGTTGTGTTTTCTCTCTCCCACACAGCTAAGGAGGAGAATGATAGCACAGCTGTGATGGGCAGCTGGCATGCCACCAGGGTCAATGCAGCATGGTCTAAAATCATTAATATATTTATATAAGTTCTCTCTCCTTCAACGTGCAATGTCTTAACTAACTACAGGAATATTCATACAAATTTGTCTATTAAATGGAGTTAGAATCCCTTGTGATGGATTGATGATTCAATGCTCTCTACTTTTTGTGTTCCTTCTTGGGGCATTTAGTGATCATATTTACTGTTTTCTTCCCCCTTTGTCAAAGTCCTCCCTCTTATCCTTTCCCACCATATTTTCTGTTTTACAGTCTCATGCTTTTTCTGTTCATATTTCTCTTACTCCTTATGTTCCCACTTCTCTGTTCTAAAATTCTTGCCAGCTGTTATTTTTTAAATTTTGTTCCCCTACTTCAGAAGAGGAACAGCAAGACTCTGCGGAGAGGTGAAGATGCAAATACATTGTTTCACTCCTGAGTGCTGTGGCAATAATTGTGAAGGTCTTCTCATTTATGCTAGCAGGGAAGTTCTTAGATTTCAGTACTTACACATTTAATTAAGAAAGCAACATTTTAATATAAATTTTCTCTTTCTTTGTCAGTTAGATTACTCTCCCTGTCTACATTTTCTTCATTCTCTTTCTAAGGAAGGTCTATGATCACCCATCTTATTTCCCAACTCCCCTTCTATCTCTAGTTTTCCTTCTTTGGTCTTAAACGAAATTTTCAAATGTAAGATGAATGTCTGTCTTCCATATCATAGACCAAAAGTTACACCCTCTACCTAACAATGAAGTTACCTCACCACATATATTACACAAGAATATTTGTCCTGCTTTAATCTATATTGTAGATATTTCATTCTTAAAATAAACTGTTCTTTTTTTCTCATTTATTTCATGTTGTTTAGCTTTTTGACATGAAACTAATTAGTGTAAAAATATTTCATTAAAAATATATCTGCCTGTCATTTAAATTGATGTGAACAGGGACACAGTATTTAAAAATAATCCTGTGCTTTGTTCCGTGTAGTGATCTGACGCCTCATTAGAGTGAGCTTCTCACTGTGCCTCCACAAATTCTTTGCAGTCTCATTATGCCAAGCTAGGATCCATGAGGCCAAGATGAGGAGGAAGAACCCTGATATGCTAGTCTCATTCTGCTAGCATAGAAGAATGCAACTCTTTCACCAAATATCTCACAGGGTTAAAAGAAAGCCTTGATGAAAATGGAGAAAGAAAAACAACACTGAAAGATTAAGTAATGTTCCAGCATTTAGGGCCTGTTATAGAACTGAGAGATCAACTTCTCAGTGCCTGTTGTTCAGACTGGAGTGGTTCAGAACATAGTGCTGAACTTCTCTTGAGAAAAAAGTGTACATGGAGAAGAAATGTATGTTTGGGGTTTTTTTAACTCATCTGCATGAATTGAAAGGGAGATTTATAGGAGAAACTGTGGTCAGCCTTCACAGAAGGTACTGTACAGACAACTCCAACTGGACCTGTGTTGAGGAGGATGGACTAGATGGCCACTGGCCTCCCTTCCAATCCTTCTCACCATCCTGTGAACTCATACAAGAGCCACATTCTCTGATCAAAAGCTGAAAATATTTATTGGAAACACAGCCTTGTCTATATTGACATGATTTGTATTGCAATGTTCCTGGTATTGACCTGTTCTGCAGGCCATTAATTACCATTATGTTCAAACTACCTACTAAACAGAATTAACCTGTGAAGTCAGACTTGCACACCACTAACACTGTGAACCCTGCCTGTCACATAAACAATTTACCTTGGGGATGACTATCTGAAAGGGAATGCCCAGAAATACTTTGTGTTTCACCTCTATTCAGATTAGATATAGATGTAGTCATGCACACTAACTGCAAGTTATATTTAGTGCCTCCTGAATATAAGAATGAGATTATAGAACTACCAAATTCAGCATGCCAAAATTTGCTGTAAAGCTCATCTGTTTACATCACAGGTAGATTACCCTCCCACAGCAAAGACTGTATTTCAGCTTATGAAGAATAATGTCATTTTCTCTTCATACACGCTTTTACTGTCTGAGCATAATGTCTGCTAGATATCTACTGGAAGAGATTAGCTGCTTTTGGTTTAGATCTTTCCCAAACAGATGTTATTTCCTGATTTTTTTTTTCCTAATTTAGTATGCAGTATCTGTAAAGCATTTACACAGTCTTCAAGCTATGAGATTCAGGACCTCTGTTTTTACCTCTTAAGTGAAATACTTTTGTACTTACTTACAGTAATATTTTACTTCACATTCAGCAGTGGCTTTAGCTTTGAAAAAGATGATAGAAAGATAAAGTGAGTGAAATCATACTGCCAGGGGTCTGGACTATAACGAAATCTTTCAGTCTTAATTAATTGACTATTTTATAGTCATAACTAATGGTGCAATGGCTGAGGAAAAGGAATAGTGAAAAAATAAGTAAGATTTATCTATGAAATTAAATAGATTTCCTAAACACAGTTTAACCCTATGCTGTAAGTTATGTAGAGAAGCAATGAAGCATGCTCTGTTTAAATATATATTTTGTAAGAAAAAGCGCTGTGGAATGTTGATAGTTTAGAGATGGGGAAAAAATTATTGAAGATCCCTGTCTTAGACATCTTGATTGACACACAGGAGACACCAGTGATCTTCTTCTGTGGAAATGAGACTCAAACCAATAAATGATTGAAGTTCCACTCCCAGATGTTTTATTCATGACAGGACAGCTGAGCACAAGGGCAGAGATGATGATCAATATTTCTGATACTGTAAGGCATTATGTGCTAAGTAGAGGCACAATTCCTCACAGAGCCCTGCTCACACCTACGGGCAAATCCCAGTATAAGTTTTTCCGATGTTTTCCATCAATGCTAACACAGGGGAGCAAGATCAGTTTGCCACGCTTGTCTCATTTATTTGGCAGCAAGAAGCTCCTGTGATAGAAGCATCATAACATTTTCCCTCATGTCTGAGCAATTGCCCAGGATACTTTGTGCAAAGCCCTATCTGACAAGACAGCCCTCTCACTGCTTTCTCCAAATGAGAAGTTATATACCAGAGCACAATTGCTAGATCTAGCAACAACAATGAGCCATTGTACAAGAAAAAAATCACACATCAGGAGTAGCTGAATATATTAGGCATCACGAGACTGTTTGCAATTATATATAGCACTGTAGGTATCAAACAAATGCAACATTTAGTTAATAGGAGTGAGGAAACACATCAAAGTACAGTGCATATCATCTTGTGATAAACACGCTCTGCTTTCAGAGAGCTGCATAGAATTTCAATTAGGCAGCTACTAACACAGTGGGATCATGTTGTAAGGAGACATACGACAGTCTTTGGGAAGAGGCAGAAATGTTATTAAGTCATATATTTTTACCATGATCATTTTCTCTTTACTGCATCTATTAGGAAGAGAGTGAAGAAATTTTTTACTAATACAGGAAAGAACTCAAGGAATTTGTTAGTCAAGAAAAATATAATACTATTTTTGGAAAAGTGTTGGGTCTGGAAAGTAGTTTGTGGGAACTGATTTAACTGGGAATCTTCATACCAGGATTATTACAGGATTGCAACTGTTCCTTTCGACTAATGGATAAAATTTTATAATTCATTGTACTATTGTATTGTATAATTTTATATTACATTATATTATTATATTATATTATTATATTATTAATTCACTGCATTCCTCTCCTCTGGGAACACAAGAAGTTGGTAAATTAATCTCTTTATTACACCAAGTTCTTTCATGAAGTGGCAGGGTTGTAGTTACTTTTTCTGTTGAGGTCTTAATATAATCCATACTGTTAAATATATATTGTTGTGGTTGTATATACACAACCCACAATTATTTCTACTGTTTTATTTCAAGTCCTGTTTTCAAACACAGCTACACCAGTTGGATTATAAAAATCATGGAATCTTTTATTTTTGCCTCTCTATGAACTATTTTAATGGAAAAACATTTCTGTTACCAGTGTCCTCTGAAAATATTTGTGTGAGGATTTCAAAAATAAACATCCTAAAAGTTTTTTTTCAAAAAGTATTTTTAATAATCAATAAAGAATTAGAAATATATTTTTATCTTAGTCATTGAAAAATAAATATTCCATTAAATCTCTACAACTGTTGTGAAAGAAGACCTTCACACAATTCCCATGATACATTTTTCAGAAGTGGGATAGGATTGTTCATCAATATAGGACAGCAGTATGCTATTAACTATTTTTACCTTTTGACTAAGAATAAATATAAATATTAATTACTCTTAAATGGACTGAAAATTAAGATTCACTGACAGCAAACAACACCCAAGAAAAACACAGGACAGAGTTTCAAACACCTGCTTTGGGTATTACTTGGCTCCAGCTGTAACACAGGGATGTCACTGTGCTGAGCAGCCAGGATGCTTCTGAGGACATGACTGTGTGCATGTCTTCATTCAATTTGTAAAATCTTTCCAAAATCTGGTCCCAATTTAAGATTTCTGTCTGAGTATGAGAAGTTTAAGTCCCGTTAAACTGCAATAGCATGTGAGTGCCAAACTCTTTCATTTCTTTTCCTTGTTTCCACAGCTTTAAAGTGATAACAATTTTTAGTTCTTGTACTTTCATTTGTTTGTGGTCCGGCATAAAGGAGTAACTTTCTTGCAGTCTCATAAATGCAGACAAGGTCTTGTGAGACTTGCCACGCTTTGGTTATAGATATTCTACTACCACATGGTACATGAAAACAATGCAGGACTTACACTTGCAGAGCTACAACAGTAGAAGTATATGGGCAAAATATCCATGCAGATGGATTAACTGGGGGCAGTTTGGATCAATGATATCTTTAAACAGGATAAAACACCAGCCAGGTATAAGTGCTGATTCCATAGTGCTGTGAAATTGACTTCAGGAGAAACAAGTTACCATCAGTCTCCATTGAGCTAAAGTACAGGCATTTGCACAAACTTGAAATCACACAACAAATTACTCTGTGCTCTGGAGCACCGATAATCCAACATCTGTTTATTATGTTCTATGAGTAAAACTGAGAAATACACGCAAGCTTCCCCCAAAAAATCATCCAAGGGACAGACTAAAACATTTTTAATGATACTCCTAGCAAAAACTACAGCACTTCAATGCCCCAGAAAGATATTGAAAAGTAGAATACAATATGCAGTGTCCACTCACAAACTTCCTCAAAAGAAGCATTGGGAACACTTTAGCTCACTTCCAGGTATTCAGAATCTTATGAATAAGAAAAAAAAATTTGCTTCACACCGAATTTATTCAAGAACTCTTGTACTGGTATGTTCATTACCATCACAAACTTTGAAGAATGTTTATCTTAAGCTATTTCATCTCTGTTTCTCTGTTCATTTTGAAATTATATAGAAATGATCCAAGTGTGGAGTACAGAAATACATTACCAGAGTAATATAAGTAATGCAGTTTAACAATCATTTTTTTAAAACAATACACTTTTCCTTTCAGACACAAAAACTTCTGCATAAAACATTAAACGCTTTTAAATTATTACTGTTCTCCTCTGCATAGTTTTAAATCTGAAGAACAGGCTTTCAAGGAGACTGACTGAAATACCTCAGTTTAATCAAAGCTCAAGAAAGCCATTTGTGTTAAGTTCCTTTTCCTATTTTTTGTTCTTTACACTTGCTTATTGCATTTTATTTCAGATTAGATTTTAATGCTTTTGGCAATACACCTTACAAAGTCCAGGAAATGGAAAGTGCTGGAAATGAACCAGCTATTACTGTGGAATGAGTTTCCTGAGAATTTAGAACATGGAAGGATATGCTACAAGATCCTGATTTCTATGGAAAATCTCACAGTTTCATTACTTCTAAAACTTTTAGTCAACTTCTCCAGCAGTAATACATTTAAAATAAACTAAATGAAACACAATATTCCTCTGCAGTACCAGTACTTTCAGTGCTGCAAAAACTACAAAAATTAAATTCTTTGTGATCAAACTTACTTGGTCCAATTGATCCAAGCTGAGACACACCAAGCTCCATGCTTGGCTCCTGCCAAGGACACTTCCTTTATTTGAAACAGACATTTGTATCTGAAAGAATGCAAAATACTAAAACCCCAAAAAGATATAAAATCATATCCTTTAAGTCAAGAGCAACACATTATGCAGAAACATCACTCTAGCTATGAAGATATACAAAAGAACTCTGCTCGTTCACAGTGTGCTCTGGGTCCAATCTGAGATTGCCAGAGTACTTGCCTCAAGATTTACTCAGATGAGACACCAGTCTGGCACCAGTGCTGCTCTCTGTGCGTGCTTTCAGATCCAGGTTATTAATAAAATCCAAAAAGTATCCATGAATGGGACTGCTACCCTCCTATCTGAAAGAGAAAGGTGTAAAAACTTACAGGGAATGCAGTTCACAAGGTACCCAGCCACACATGGATACAGCTGCAAAGGGAAGACATTAAGCAGGGATAACACACCTGATTCTTCCTTTTCTTGCAATGTGAGCCAGTAGAAAATGAGGCTTGTTTGCTTTGAGGAAGAAACTCTCTGAAATTTATATCCTTAATGTTTCAGGATGAAAGTTTTGCTCTTCATCCAGGGGGAATTAAAACAATAATTTTTATCTGTTACATTTTTATTACAGACTTGGAAAATAAAGCAGCAACTAAAAATGAGAGCAGCGTAACAACAGGACAGCCCTTTCAAGTAGAAGATGCCTTTTGTGTAAACCACAAAACAAAAATACTATAAGCTCTTTCAGACCAATACTATGAATATACAGGCAAGCTCTGACTTCCTATAAACCTATAGTACACTGCAGATCTGCTGCTTCAAAGGAGAAAAAAGACTGAATACCTGAATAGGGAATGAATCCCAAAATTCCATTAAATATAACAATGTGAACTGTGTAAATATTTCTGATTTTTACTTGAAAAGAAGCAAGGAAATATTTTTTTACATATGAATGTCAAAATGCTTTTTTCATTACATGACTACTTAAGGAAGGCTTTAATCAACAGTGTAGATGGTGTTGAAATAATGTAAGCTAAAGAAAGCCCCGACAGTTTGCCCAGAGTAGCAAAATGTTGGCCAAGGAGATGATCATTTTCTGATGCTTTTTTCAGTAAAGTGTGGAAATGTTTGTTCAAGTTCCTGGACTTCCCAGCACTCCTCAGAAAAATGCACTAACTACAATTGCTGCCATCCAAAGGGAGCTTGGTCTGGGGGGTGAGAACTGCTGTGTGAGGCTTTACTGAGAAAACCCAGATCCAGCTCTTGTGGCATCTGAACCTGGAATAGCCAATATTTCTTAGCTCTCTTCATGCATCAGGCAGTCTGTCTGCAGGCCTGTTGATCTGGCCCTTATAGCTGTAAAAATATAAAGAATTAGTATTATTTCATAGAGAACTGAGGAGAAAGTAAATAATGAATGTCATCCAACACAGTCTTATGGAAGAGAATCATGTGAAACAAATGTGATATTCTTGGAGAGGATTTCACTTACAGCACATAAAGACGTAGTAGAGATAGACACAATACAGGCAGAACCAAGGCATTCATTTGAGTTCTGCACAACAGTCTGATTAAAAAAGTAGTAGACACAGCATCCATGAAGCTTTAAGTTTAATAGATCCATAAGTTTAATAGATTTGAATATATACAAGCAATGATGACAAAATGCCATTCTCAAGGGGGAATCATAAAACAGATGTACTTCTAGCATTTACAGTACTATAATAGACTGAAAGCTCTCAGAACCTCAGTGATGAGAAGCACATAAAAGCAATCCAATATTTGCAGATGACACAGAACTGACAAACTGGTAAATACTGATAAGGAGAGAGGGATCAGAGAGACTGCTCTGAACTGTTTGTCAAATGAAATTTGCCTAAGAACAGTGTTTGTGTATAGCAAATGCAAAGTAATAGATCTATGGGAACTGAAATATTCTGTGTGCTAAACAGTAGCATACTGTTAGAATGTAGCATGACTTCTGCAAAATCTGAACTTTAATAAGATGACAGTAAAGTAATACATCTACTAGCTTTCATAAGTTTAGAGGTGTAGAAGAAATGAGACAATGATGAGAACAGAATTAAAAAAAAGTAATGAATAATTGTAAAATTACTTACATCTTTAAAATTAAAGAGGATGATGAAATGATCTATTTACAAACTATGTTTTTTTACAAGTAGAAACTACCAGTCATCAAACAGCTCGTTAATTTTGTGAGGAAAATAAAAAAAACATAATTGAAGAAAAGAAATTGAAAGTAAAAGATAAGGCATAATTTTCTATTACAGTGATTAAACAAAGAAAATCAATTACCAAGGGTTATACTGCTGCTTCTGAATCTTGTTATACTTAACTAAGACTGCCTATCCTTTATGAAAAAAGTTCTAGCTAAATATAGTGGGGTGCACTCAGCATGGGGATAACTTTGAATGAGTCCATCTCATTCAAAAAGCAGCAGTTCAGTTGTACCTTCTGCAATAAAATTATGAACATTTTAAGATTTTAATTTAGGTAATTCCACACATTGTTCCTTTTTTTTTTGCCTTTCAGTGTGAAATTTTACACTTTCTGTAGTAGATTGCATCTTTGCTTCTGTCCAGTACACATGGCATACAGTGAGGCCTTCCCTTCAATAGTATTTGATATAGTTTAGCCTAGGTTTTAATGCCTGGTCTGATACTGAAGCCTCCATGACTAATCCATTTTGGTTTCTGTTGAAACAATAACTAGTCCTTGAAAACATCTGCGCTGAAATATTTGCCCTTCCCAGGGCAATCTGCCAATCTTTTGTTACTGTGTTAAGTGTCAGTGAACACTTGATAAAACTTACACATGCATTTCTCCTTTTCTTATGAATTGAATTCTTTAGCCTGACCATTAGAATACTAGCAACCCATTGTTACAATCTCCATCACTAGTTCATTTTAATCTGTTCTAGTGGGTTTAACAGTACCTGTTATCCTGCCACTGTTCCTTTTGCATGGTGTTTGTAGACCTCTCCCTCAAAAATGTGCAAGCAGGTGGTGATGTTCAACTGCTTCCTTCTAAAGACAGAGTGAAGAAGGTGCCAGAAGCCACTCACACACTAAAGTTTCCCATCACCGGCAGTGGTTGAGTTTTTCTCCTTAAAAATATTTTCTTGCCTTCTTTGCACATGGGCAAGCAGGATAATTTCTCATGGTCATCAAAGATCTGCAAACCGCAATGCCTTCAGTCTTTTTCAGATAGCAAGCAACGAATGTGGTGTTTTGTTTTATGTTTATTTTTTTTATTTTATTTTATTTTATTTTATTTATTTTATTTTATTTTATGTTTTTTATTTTTATTTTATTTTATTTTATTTTATTTTATTTTATTTTATTTTATTTTATTTTATTTTATTTTATCTTTCTAAAGGTTCCCAGATGAGATGATTTCCATCTTAAAACATCTTTCTTGTGAGGGAAGGTGGAGGGGCAGATACTGATTTCTTGTCTCTGGTGACAGTGACAGAACACAAGGGAAAGGAATGAAGCTGTGTCAGGGGAGGTTAAGGCTAATTATGAGGAAATAATTGTCACCCAGCAGGTAGTTTGTCACTGGAACAAGGTCCCTAGGGAAGTGGTCACACAACCAAGCCCGATGGATCTCAAGAAGCGATTGAACAACTCTCTCGGGCACATGGTGATTCTTGAGTGATTCTCAGAGCTGGCCTGTGCAGGGCCAGGGATTGGACTTCAGTGATCCTTGTGAGACCTTTCCAACTCAGAAGAGTGTGTGATTCCGTGGTTTCAATGTGTTTGTACCAGCTGTGAAGCACCCACTCCACAATGACAGAAGTGTCACCCATGCTGCAAGCTTGCTGGCATCATGCGACCAACCCAGTGCAGTGAGGAGAGGAGCTCAGAAGACATGGACACCAAGGTGTGAATCTAGGAAATGATAAATCTGCAGTGGTCTTGCACTGTGCCTTAAAGGCTTCAGATACTGAAGAGGAGGAGCTCACACATTTTAGATTTCTGCTGTGGTTGAACAACTTAGAATTTGGGTTGATATGGCAGTGATGCTGGTGTCTGGGTGTCTCTGCATCTCAATGGATTAAGCAGGAGAGTAGCAACAACTTCAGTAATTCTGGAAATTCACTATGCAGTATTAATATTTCAGTGTGCACATTTTGTAATACTGCATGTGTGGACTGCGTGTTTCTGCTGGAATTTTGTGAACGTTATTTGATTTCACCACCTCCCTGAAAAACTGTCATTAAATGGCTATACTATAAAATGCAGCAGAGAAATCTGGCTGTAGTATTTTATGCATACTCCAAAGGCCACAGTTTAACTTGTCAGATATCTTTATTTTACAGTTATGTTCCTCACCTTTCTTGTGAACCAAGGTGAAAGGAAAAATGTGAAATAGAAAATATGAAAATATAGAGGGTTTTTTGGACATTCAGAGGAAAAAAGATTAGTATCACACAAATTGTTCTTTTAAAATTTTACTAACCATCTCAAATAGCAAAGGCTACTTATTTAGCATTACTATTCATCATACCAGTCCTCTTTAACTCTACTAAAATTATATACTTGAGTGCTTTTACCTCAAATCTTTTTGCTTTTCCTACGTATATATGAACCACTTCAAAATTGTCTGATTCTTTTATGAAAGTAAAATAAGATATTTTTATTTCAGTATGGTTTAAGTTTTTTTCTTTTTGTTATTGAAATATTTTCATTGAATTATATTTTAAATGAGTCAAGATAAACAGATTTCCTGTACTAGCTAATTGAAACCATTTTTAAAGCTGAATTTATATAAAACAAGAAGAAAATTTAAGCAATTTTAGCTTCATAATAGCACAATTAATTAGTTATTCATTAATTAGCAATGTTGCTACTCAAAAAAATAAGGAACTTAGTAGATGTACATAGATGTACATAGAATGTTATGAAAGCTAATGGTGTCCTCACCAATGTCTTGTGGCATATTATTTATAATGTCGTGTTTATAATGTCCTAGGTTTATTGGAGCAGTATTTTATGCAACCATTGCAATCTGCAAAGACTTCAAATATTGACTTTCTGCAATGAAATATCACCTTCCATTTTCTGCCCATGGTTTAGATAGATGTGTATATATACCTGTGAAGCTCAGAGAATTGAAAGCTAATGTGGAAAACTGCTCCAAGGTTTGCTTAATGTGCCTTTTAAAGTTCCAAAGTCATCATCTTGACTTCAAAAATTCTGGCTGTGTTTGTTTTAGTCAAAACCTAAGCAGATGTTGCTTGCTGTACCAGGGCCAAGGATTGTATTTTCAGTTTATTCCCAGGCAGACACTCGTCAGAGGCAGTTAACAATTGTTAAACAGAAGTGGAACTTCTTAATCAGATGTTGGCCAAATAGAAAATCTGTTGGGAATGAGAGGTTGGACCATTTATTTGCAGTTAATTTTTGAAGTAAATTACAGTTGCAGTTAAATTTTGAAGTTACATGAACCTAAAATTTGCCTTAAATCTATTTAAAATAAACTGAGATAGCTAGCTGCAGAAAAATCCAGTCATCTTAAAACTACAAAAGTTAGCCGTTTCATTAAATTTTCTGGGTCATTCTGGAAATCCTGAGCCTCACTTGTAATAAAATGAAAGTGCACTATCAGCAATTTTATCTGTGATAAATTAAATAAAGTGAAAGATTATGTAACTGTGACGACATGTGCAATGAAGTCATTCTCTCTGCCTAAAATCTAGACAAGTCCCTTTTACTGAAGTTAAGCAAAATAAAAATGAAAGTTAATCAAAATAAAAATGAAAAATAAAAGTTAGTAATTCTCATGGATTATTATGCTGTGGTTCTTTCAGAGATTTAAATAAACGATGACAAAAAACAACTAAATTGGCTATGCTTGGAATCACACAGACATATCCAACAGATCTGACTTTTCATACACCCAGTAAATGAGGATGCTGGTGTATATACCCACTTCAGTAACACCTAAACTACCTGAATACATTGTAAATATATTTGTGCAGTACATGTTACACTGTGATTATGCATCTGCAAGTACATAGTCTATAGCCTGAAGCATATAAAATCGCTTACTGCTGGCCCATGCTACACAGGAAGAGAGAGGCAAATTTATCTTCTGAGATGGTCTCCACCTTAGAGACATGTATCTTCATCATAATGCATTTCAAGCCACATCTTACGTTCATAATTACTGTTCTCTCTTCCAGAAAGACCTTTTTGCTTTTCCAGAAACCTGAGCTGATCTGTGCAACCCTGTGCATTTACACATCTCATTTCTTGCTCCAGAATGAGGTATAGAACTGCTTTATGACCTAAGGATGTACCATGTACTTGTGTCCTAAAAGTAAATTCTACAGGAAGCAAGAGAGGGGCAGTAGGTACACAGCCATTTAAAACTGAAGTTAGTTTCAGCAGTGAACCTGGAATCAAGAATTCTCATTCTTTAGACAGTTACATGGATCCAAATAATGGAATCATATGCATGGAGAGATTGGATGGCTGGATTTCTAGTGTTGTGGAATAACTTCAGCTCTCTCTAAAGTCACATTCCAAGGAAAGTTTTAAATTAACTTTTGCAATAATTAGCACAGAAATTTAATCTTACCTAACAATATCTTACAAAACTTCAAGACGATCTATGCAATATTAATTTTTTCCTTGTGTGTATTAGGGAACAGTTTTAAATTACATCTTCACACCTCATTTTTTTTCCTTGGGAGTCTTGGCTCATTTAGTAAAAACTTTGGAATCAGTAAAAGCTTTTTTAGTATTAAAAATCTGGAAAGGAGCTATAACAGAAGAAAATATGTTGGGAATGATCTTTGCCATCTACAATAATAATTCTGAAAACTTTATTCACTCAGAACAGCGTCCTGTACTGTAGGCATTATTGCCATTCAGATTTAGAAATGTCAACATAAAATATGTATTCTTTACAAAAGCAAGGCCTGACCAAGCAGAAATATCTCACTACCTTAAACTTAATATTAGTGGAAATAAATAAATCTTACTTGCATTTACTTTTAATGGAAGTAAAATGTCCATCTTAATTCCATTTAAAATGGAAGCAACTTTCATCCATATATGTAAGGGGGAATCTTAGTAAAGTTCAGAGATCTGCTGCTCATTGTATTAGAATCAATTTTTCTAAAAGGCATTTCTACCTGCCAAGACAGAATATATGTTGTTGCAAGGTATGGAACTAACTCAGGCATACTGAACTGCCAAATAACTTTTGAAAGATTATCTGGAAAATAATACTTCTGTCTCTGGAAACATGTCAGGATACAAACAGATCTGCCACCATAAGCAGCCATCTTTTAAAAGAAAATGAATCCTCAGTGGATTCCATTGTGGAAAAAGAGAGACTGATATATTATTCTGTATACTAAAAGGTAAAGAATGAGTTTTACAGTGGTGTCTCACTGCTTTTAAATCGTAAAGGGTGAGAACCAGTAAACATATTCTTATGTTACATATCATATTCATGACATAAAAGGCCTCTGGAGCTGAAAATGGTCCCTCAGAGAAAGAACTCATAGGGGAGATTTGGTATTATAACAATAAAAGACATTGGGGAAAATAGAGGCCTTTTTGTTGTTTAATAAGAACAGAATGCATCTCTTTCCCTTCCACAGGGCAAGTGAGCCTTTAATTCTGGACAGGTGTGATAAGAAATCTGCCACACCTTGGCACAGCACTGGGATGCTCTGGATCTAGCCCTGGCTCTTCTCTTAGTGTTACAAAGCTGCCTTTATTTCACCCAGAGAAGTCTGCAGCAGCCACCTGATTCTGCCAGTCTGAATCTGTGCAGGGAGAGAAAGCCAGAGCACAGTTTTTGCAGTCTCAGTGTGGCTCTCCATTTGGAGATAGTGGGGCAACCCTCCAGTGTTCAGCTACTTGGTACAGCTCTGCAAGAATTGGACCAAAATCCCAGCTCCATGCCATTTAAAACTGAACCACAAGCACTGCATTTTCTGCATTCCCTCCATGTATTTCATGGCCAGTACCAAAAGAGATCTGTCCAAACAACTGACCTTTGGTTGATGTTGCCAGTTAACAGTCATTTCACAAAAGGTTGCCGTGGTTGTTTTGGTACAGGATAGAACCTCTTGATTACGGAGACAAATTGCTGCAGATGTTAAATCTCTATTTTTGACAAAGCAATTCTGCTAAAAAATCGTCCAAGTGTAACCTAACCCAGAAGAAATTCAGTCTTTACAGTTTGTAGTAACAGTTGTGGTACAATTAAAAACAAGTTAGTAGAAGCTGTCAGGTAGGAGTGCTATATGTGGCAGGAAAACCAAGAAGCTTGGAATACCGGCACTCTTTTCTAGGAGCTATTTGAACTGAAATGTCCTCTTCTAATCCATTTTGCCAGTCTTGTCTAAGTAAGCTTAGACATTAAGCAACAATAAATGTTTAAGCTGTTTCCAGGGTTGTTTTAGTTTGGTTTGGTATTTTTGTAGAAATCTTGGAGAGGACAAAAAATGGGAGAATAAAAGCTACAAATAGTACTATAGTGAAAGCTGCTAACTACTGAGATCCAAGAATGATCTGTATCTATGAGAATTAGAGATTCAGTGAATCTCAACACAGTGAATGCATCAGAACTTTGCTTTTTGCTCAGGAGATGGAGCAGTTAGTGCTCCTTAAAACAATAAAGAAGATGAATGGGCAGATCTCTAAGTCTGTATGGTATGTCAGAGGTTATCCATGTAGGTTTATGGATTTGCCAAGCTGCAAAAGTGGAAGGATAGACAGAGTGAACAGAAGGGCAAATGTATGAGATGGAGACAGAAAGTCTAGAACAGCAGCTGAAGGTCAGAAAAACTCTAGAGGCAAATGAGTCTGTCTAGAGCTGTCAGGTCAGAATCTCCTTTCTCAAGTGACCTGTGTTTCATGCTGACAACCTGACTGTAGGTCAGGATTAAAATGTTAACACTGTGCTCATGAGGAGGTAGATGCCAAATAGCTGTTCTGCAGCAAGCCAAGCCAGAAAAAATCCCTACTGAAGTTTGTGCCAGTTGTACGTGTTAATGTGTGAATGACTGGAGAGTCTAGACTTGAGACCAAGATGAAATATGTGCTAAGTGATAAACCTGGAGTTTCCTGGGCACATAATTGAAAAATCTGATGGGTTTTCAATTGCTAGCTTTAGTAACTGTGGATTTGTTGCACATTTCTGGGAAACAACAACAAAAATAGAACAAGTCCCTAATAGTTCCTGGAAGCAGCTATGGCAATAATCTTTCTGGTGAATGGACTGAGTTCCACCTAAAAACATTTGAAGATTTTGCCTCTCTATCCAAAATGAAGGGGGACTTCTTTGGAAACTAAACACCTCCTTGTGTTTTACAATGTAAACTCATTGACTGACGCATGTGGCTGCATGCGGTCTGGCCCCAAAGGACAGACCCCTGGACGATCCTGGGAGATCAGCGAAGAAGTCCTGGTCACAGCAGTAAAATGAGGGATGGGCACATTTGGTGACCTGAAAATAAAAGAGGTTTATTAATAGGAAAACAACAAATGGGCAAAGACACTCACAGAATGAGGGATGCGCCAAAAGGGCCAAGGGCCAGGGTGGACACAACTTACATAATATAGGATAGGGGCAGTGTATGAGGGTGAGGGGTTGCAAATTCCTGCAGGGGATCTTAAACCAATAATAGTACAGGGAGAAGAGAACTTTCCAGCAACATTTGCATACAGGTTGCTGAGGATGCTCGGAGTGAGCTTTTTTCTCTCTGTAACCACAGTGGGTTTTCCCATGACCTTCTACTTCAATCTCAGATCTGTTGCTCAACCTCAACAAATTACGCAAATCTTCTGTTGTCTTCAGTGGCATGAAGATTGGTGGGTTTGCAAGTCTCACTATATTCAGTTACCATATTTTGCAGCATTATTTTGGATAACAAGAATTTCACGTCTTGTTTTGTAAAGTAACTTTAGAATATTGCAGCTGTATTTTATTGATTATAATCCCTTTTATAATCCCCACAGAAAAAAAGTCTTGTCATTATCTTTATATAGTTTTCTATTACTCTCATTTAAGATTTGCACTTTTTCTGGTTTGTTTTCCTGCTGTTTGTTAGTTTTTCACACATTTAAGTTTTTTGTATAACTGACTTTCCTCTTCTCAGGTACCAACATAACTTCCCAGCCTCTTTCCTTAATAGAACTCCCCTACAATCATGTCAGACCTAAAAATCGATTGTTCCAGTACTCACACAGTCTCTATCTCCCTAGGGTAGTAACTACTGTGAAACACATTTCCGTTACAAAGACCAAAATCTCCTTCCTATTCCTGGTACTTTAACCATCTGATCATTCTTTAGCACTTTCACTGTTGTTAGTAACATGAGAGTTATCACTGACTCTCACCTAAATCTCTGAGAATAGTTAGCCATTATATAATTAAATGTGAACCTTGAAACATTTATTGTAAGAATGTTAGGGGGGAAAAAGTGACAGTAAGGTAAAAAAGAAAATACTAGCTAGCCCCCTGGCCTGCACACCCTTCCCAAAAAAACAAAAAACAAAAAAAACCTCAGTGAAGCAGAGACCAGTATTCAAGGATATCAGATGGTAAGTAGGAAATAAAAGAAAACATTTCGAAAACTGCATACAAGAGGAAGAACATGAAGAGCAGGACTGAAGGTTAATACCAGCGTCAGAATCAGGCAGATTTATGTGAGGAACCATAGGCCTTTTACCAGAGGAAGGACAGGAAGGAAGTATTTCTGCCAGGGACAAGAACACCTATTTCTGAAAAGCAATGAAGAATTCACTCTTTGTAATAAATTTCAAGACTTAATTCTCTTCCAAGGCTCCTATTTAATTAGAACAAGGCTGACAATTCCCAGACAGAATTCAGAGGATCTTCAGTGATACTACTATATTAACCCTTCAAGGAAGTGCTGAGAGAAGTACAAATCAGGATTTTCATGCCTTCCTGACAGTGTTAACTGGATGTTAACTCAAACTACTCTGTGCAGGAGACATCTAAATGATCGTTCCCCTGTGTGTGATTTTTATATGTTATAATGCTGATGAAAATGAATCCAGCTTCTACTGGGTGCACATTTACACTGTGAAGAATGTAGTTTTAATTTCTTTCTTTTCCAACAATCTCCTAAACATAATATAATATCCCCCTCTTCCTGAGATAGCAGTCTCTCCAGAAGTCAAATTAGATTCATTTTTTACTAATTACATTTTAAAGTTTGGCACTCTTATATTACCATTATGAATGCTATTTTATTGGCTCTTAACTCTGCCAAAAGCAACAAGTATTAGTTCCTGTAAAGTGTGACATGAACTGTTAATTAGACTCAGATGTTCAGCTTTAGTTTCCCATTTTGAAGCTATTAGGAACATGCTAATTGTAATACAGCAGGTAAATAATAATCTGAAATTCTATTTCATAGCAATTACAAAGAAGCCAAGATAAATGTGAAAGTTACAAACGGGTTTAAAAAGCATAGTGTGCTAAATGACTGCTTACACATATTACAAAACTTGATTGTTGCAGATAGTCAAACATTTATACAAGCTGTACAACAGAAGATAGGGAGATTTGGAGTGTTACTGCATCTTTCAGTTCCATATATACATGACAGGATATGCAAATGTCATCCCTGGTACAGAAAATGTTCTCTGGTTCCATGCGAGCACAAGTGTGACAAGAACTGACAGGGGCCAAGCATGCCCACAGGTTTGACCAACCTGATGACATGACAGTTCTAGAAATGTGTGAGGAAATACAAGATGACTCAATATTTCCATCTATTGGAAATCTATTAGCTTTGTGGCGAATTGCTGCATTGAGTGTGACTGATGTGGAGTAGCACTGCTTCGGTAAATTCAGTAAGCAGAGCATTCAAAAATAGCTCTGTCTTTCTTAAGACTGAGCATAGAAGTTTTTTTTTTAATTAGTTGTAAACTGAAACTTTTCAGGTTTTGCGTTTCTTTGTTTATGTTGTGGTTTCAGTTTGAAACTGGGTAGAAACACTAATTTTATGTTTTAGTTTACTAATTTGAAATTTCTTAATTAGGAGCAAAGCGGGTTTAAACTTAAAAGGAATAAAACTATTAACTAACACTAAAAGAAAAAAAATCAAAATGAAACTTTCAAAACAATTCTCTCTTCACTAACTATTCATTTTCTTACTTTAATATAAAGAGACAAAACTTGGGATTTTCAGTTAGTTATTACTTTTAAAATAATAATTTCTCAATTCATACAGGAGAAAGGAGTCTCTCTTGGGTATTACAAAGATTTTTTTACAAGATACTAGTTCTCTTGCTTCTACACTCTACAAATGGCCCACCTCAGAGGAAGAAATATTGCCATTGTGAAATCCGTTCCATGAAACAGACTGCCACAGCAGCTCATGGGCCATATCAGTTTATTAGGGTACAGTTTAAGGATGCCTCCTCTAGTATAAAACAAAAGTTTTCTTCATCTCAAGAAACAGAGGTCATCTTCTCTCAATGGGCAGAGGGCACCATCTCTCACTTCCTCAGTCTTCCTCTGTTCAATTTTCTCCAGCAGATCACAGCTATGACTAGAACCTTGCATTCTCCTGAAAAACACTTCATAGGTTACAGGGTATTTAGTCTACTCTCTATGGCCTCACAAGAGAAGTTCAATAACTAAGCTATTCTTTCAATCTTCTTTTCTATTTTTGATTTTCTTTTCACTTTTTCTGACATTAAGTTTCATGCTGTGTCTTTTTTTACATTTCATCTGGTCTCTTCTTTCTCTCACTGGGTAAGATTCATGCTTTGGAAGTTTCATTTGGCCAGGAAAAAAGTTAGCACAGGCTGCAGCCAGGACAAAGCAGTCAGGTGATGCATTGCAGTTGTGCTGGAGTTGGGCCAGGACCTCAAGGTCTGGCTGCTGCCTTCAATTCCAGCTGTGCTGAGAGAGGGAGGCCAGGATCTTTTTCCAGCCCGGTCAAGCTTTCAGATGTCTCACACCAGGGCTGATCACCTCCCTTTCCCTGCCCGGCAGACTCTGGGCCTGGCTCAGCCCCTGGTTGCTGGGTGTGCCCCTGGTTGCTGGGTGGGCCATCCTGGATTAGCAGATTTCAGCAGCCAGGACTGGGCTATGCCTTCCTCCCCCCCACGCCTCTCCTTCCCCTTTGCCTGCCAGGGGTGCCAGGGGAGGGCAGGGGGAACCTCAGCCCAGCCCAGCTATGGAGAACAGCTGGGCCGAGATTCTTAACTCACCCCACTGGAAACCAGAAGAGAGCTATTTCTGGATTTTTACTTCAAAATGTGTATTCACTAGAGGTGTATCCACCCTTTTCATTGGTTTAATCAGGTGTCAATATTACAAAATTGTCCAGTCAGGGCTAAACTATGACATTTTATTTTTCACCTTGTTATCACACTTCTGCCAAAGCTCAGAGATTTTTTTCCCAGGTGACAGTTTTAAGGAAAAGAGAGGCAGCTGGGTAACCATAATAACTTAAACAACCTTTCATTATGAAGCAGTCTTGAACATGAACTTACATCCTTACAAGATAAGCTGATATCACTACAGATGAGAATATTTGTATCATGTTCACTTTAAAAAAAAATAATGGTAAAGCAGTAGAAATGTTAAAAAACAAACACAGAAGCTAAGAAATTTTTCACAAGAGGCATTACATGAACTAAATACCAGCTTTTTCTGGAGGATTACATTTTGGTTAGCCTGGCTCTTCTGTGCTATCTTATGATTGTTTACGATACATTTACTGACTCTTTCCTGTATCCACCAAATTTTCATAATTCCCACTACATTTTATGATGCCTTTGGTGAACATAAATTTCAGTGGCCAGAGATTCCAGGCATGATAAGAAAAAGACATCAGCACTGGAACTTCTTTCAATACACAGAAGACTGGCTGAGGCCTTAAAGGACCATGAGGGAAATGTTCAGGAAGATGTGACCAAGGAGTATAAAGTTCTTTGTAAGCTTTATACCTAAATTATGGGCGCTCCATAAACCCAAATTAAGAGCAACACCTCAGACATTCCCCATGCCTGAGAGTGAAATATCACTCCATGGCACTAAGAAAACTTACAGAAATTGCATTTCTTTTGTGATCTCTAAACTTTGAAAGTGGAGGTGGAGCAGATTTTGAAGAGTTTTCCTCGAGTTTTAGAGTACAACTTTTGAAAGTGTTATTCAGTTGTTCCCCCTTTACTCTTCTATACAAAGTCAGTGTTAACACACTTCTCCTAATTATCTATATTTACATGTGCTATTGAATTCCTCTGAACCAGATTCTCAGTTTTCCTTGGGATATGGATCTTCCACGGATGGTTCCTTTGAGTCCATATCCCTAATATGCCTCCTGTCTTCCAATACCCAGCAAAGCAAAATTTCCCATATGTACTCATTATTTTTTCTCTGCTAACAAATACAAAGCAAAAGGTAATTTCTTTCTGCTTCTTGAAAAGGTTTTGTGGTAAATAAAGAGTTGTAATTCACATAACTGCAATAACAGAGCAACTACTCACAGTCACATAGAATTGTCAGCATTATCAAAGGCTGTTGACATGATTGAACTGAAAACAGACACGCTGACCTCATCCTTGATGGCTTGACACATTTTCCCTTGTGTAGTCATTTAAAATCCAACCAGAACCATGGTAAAAGACCTTTCCATGTCTGCTCTGTGTCACCCAGTGCTCTGCAAATTGGTGCACTTCATTTAGGATCTCTGACTAAATTTTTCTCCCATTCCCATCACTTTCCTGAAAATCAGCTCTTTGGCACCTCTATAGCAGACACTGGGAATGTGTAAGTGGAAATATAGTAATTATCCCCCCTTTTCCCTTTCTTTTTCAATAGTATTGGTAGTAAGATGCAAGTGTAAGTCAATATTACAGCTTTCCCCAAAGGATGTTGCCTTCGATCTAATCTTTTCATAACAAAATGTGTTTGATGATCAGATCCTATTGGTTGCATCTGTTTCTGCAGTGAAATTAGAAAAATGTAATAAAGCTGTGTCAAGAAAAAAATATTTAAAATACTCTTAAAATTCTTATCAATGGAATTCTGATGAAAATAGCATGAAATAGGTAAGACAGGACTTGCACAAATGTAACACGAGAGGGAAATGGAAGAGAAGCATAAAATAAAAATGGGCATTATTTTTCCCCTCTCCTCTTCAAATAGTAAAGCAACCAAAAGGAAGCAACAGAGCCTGAAAATCACAGAGCTAGCATGTGAAAAATGGAAACAGACAGAGGAAATTAATAATTTCCTGTACAACAGAACAATGTTTTCAAGATAAACAATAGGCTTACAAATGAAAATAAAAAAAGGAGAAAAAAGTTTCTAGAGAACATACTTTCTTTTTGAAATGCTAAACAGTCTAGATTCTATGTATGTTCTGAAAGAAACCTTTTTAAGAAAAAGCTTTGTGATTGGTCTAAATTTAGCTAATATATGTACTTGTTTTGGGGTTTTTTTATTCAATCAAGTAAATAATGTATAAAAATATTTATCACTGAAGATATATCAGATTAACAGCTTTTCATGTGGATACCAGGAATAGACAGCAAGAATGCTCTTCGCATAAAATTATGTGTGCTTCTTTATGATAGTTGTGTTATTTGCATTAAATAGCAAGTTAAGGATACACTAAATTATCTAGGACATTATTAACACATGAATTAAACATGCTTTTGGTAATGTAAAGTAATACTTCTGGCCTGTGAGAGTCCCTAACATTTAATGGAGAGCAAAATACACTTCAAGGATCAAAACACAGCATGGGCCAGCATATAGTGCTATCACTCTGCTCACATGGGTGATACTGATTTGCATCAAGTGGGGGTTTGGAATTAAACACTCCCCTTTCCCATTGACAGTCACCAAGTAAAGCAGATGCAGATACGATTTAGGGACACCAAGTGATGTGGTATATGACAACTGATCTGTAGCTCTTAAATTTCCTGCAGTTTGTGAGCAACTCCAGAACCGCTCCTGCTCCCAGGCAAAGTCACACAAATAGCACAAAAATGGTTTTGATGTCTAAAGGCTGCCAAGCAGTTCAAATTCCCAACTTTGGGAGCAGCTGAGCCAAGCATGGCTAGTGAGTTTGGTATCAGTGGCTGTTGTGATGTCCAAAGGAATCTCCAAGCATACACTGCAGACCTCATCAGAAACATGGCTTACACATATGCATTTGATTTTAGGGTCACAGTAAATGGCCAGCACTGTGTAATTTACAGAGACTCAGGTCAGTGAGACAAGACTCAAGGCAGAAAATTTGTTCAGGCTTCAGATTTTAATCCTCTTGCACCACTGGAAAACTGACAAAAGTACTTTCAAGCTTGTTATTCGAGAACCAAGCACTCAGTCAGTATCAGCTAAAATCTCCACTTTTCCTTCTAGCTAGAAATGTATCAGAGATGACTGCAACTAGCACTTAAGAAGGTAAGTGTAGGGTTTCTTTTTCTATGTTATACTTCAGTACTTCTGAATGTTAACTTATTTTCATGATCACTAAGGTTTTAAAAACAGTTGCAAACTAATTTCCTGGCCAGAGGAAAATGGCAGATAATTTATATAGCCTGTAGAGCCTCCTACTTGTCATGCTTGACAAGGAAGACATGATGAGTTTCTTTTGCTTCATTTTCCCTACTATTTTGACATGAAAATGAGAGGAGGATGTGATATGATTGCAATGCACATGTGAGAAAAGGAGAGGAGGCACTGAAATTTTCCTACTTAATTACAGATCATAGGCATGTATAATACTGAATTTTTGTCTACTGTGATTTTATTTTAAAAAAAATGAAAATAATTTCTGTTTAAAAGGAATAAAAAACATAGAAATAAAGAATATATATGAAATTTTATGTTTGCTTAAGATTGTAAGGGATGTCATCTATCACTTATACTGATTACATTGTAATTACACTGAGCTCTCATCTTCAAAGGATGTGTTGGCCCTAAACACATCCTGTTAGGAGTCCTTTATTCTTAAGAAAATGTAATATCAGAAGTTGATAATAGGACCAAACAATCTGTCCCAAAGAATTTTGTGGATTTTTTAGTTAGACCACCAGTCAGTCCCAGCTGCTATCTGAGTTTACTTCATAAAGAAAGGAGTTAAAGCCTGTAGAATACTTTAGCCATCAAAGGCTTTTACTGAGGCAGCTGCAAAAAAATTCTAGATTTTTGCGTTATTTATTTAATATTCAGTTCTGTGGGTGTTTGGGTATCAGTGGTGGAAGTCATTGGAAGTCAGTGAGATACTTTGGGGGTTCATTAAGGTAACAATTCTATTTAGCTTAATTGTGTAGTGGAAAGATGACACAAATACTTTGCACAAACAGAACAATGTGCAGGGATTACAATGATTTGTTTTACTAATTAAACCTCCCATTTGGCCTCTTTGTTACAAGCTTGATTTTATAAACTCGCCATGCATGTCATTCCATGAGTCACGGAGTAGTTAAACTGGTAGACTACATATAAATTTCATATCCTGTTGGAGAATTTACTGGGATTCTCCTGTGTGTTTGGGTGGTTTTGTTTGCTGAAAATGCTCTGAAACATTGGAAACCATTCAAAATTAAAGCAAGTAAAACACTATGGGTTTGATTCAAAGGTCATTAAAATCAGTAGAAAGTTTTAATGGATGTCACAGTTTAAGACGTTAAAATAGTAATGCAGATGACACCAAGCTGGGTGGTAGTGTGGATCTGCTGGAGGGCAGGAAGGCTCTGCAGAGGGATCTGGACAGGCTGGAGTATCACAAGGCCAACTGTATGAACTCAACAAGGCAGAGTGTTGGTCATTAGCCTTGTGTCACAACAACTCCATGCAGCTATTGAGGCAGACTGACTGAAAAGCTGTCTGGCAGAAAAGGACCTGAGCATGCTGGTCAGCAGCTAAACACAATCCAGCGTGTGCCCAGGTGGACAAGAAGGCCAATGGCACCCTGACCTGCAACAAAAACCAGTGTTGCCAGCAGGGCCAGGGCAGGGATTTTCCCCCTGTACTCACTGCTGAGGCCACAACTAGAATCAGTTCTGGGCCCCTCACCAAAAGAAAGACATTGAGGGGCTGGAGCAACTCAAAAGAAGGATGGTGCAGCTGCTGAAGGGTCTAGAGAGTCAGTCCTATGAGGAGAGGCTGAAGGAACTGGGATTGATTAGCCTGGAGAAAAGGAGGCCCAGGGGAGACCTTACCACTCTCTACAACTCCCTGAAAGGATGGTGTAGCCAGGTGGGAGCTGCCTCTTCTCCCAGGGAACCAGCAACAGGACAAGAGGACACAGCCTCAAGCTGCACAAGGGCAGGTTCAGGTTGGCCATCAGGAAGGACTTTTTCACTGAAAGGGGGGTTAATAATTGGAACAAGCTGCCCAAGAAGGATGTGGAGTCAGCATTCCCAGAAATGTTCAAGAAACAACTAGACATGGCACTCAGTGCTATTTTCAGTTGGCATGGTGGTGTTCGTTCAAAGTTTGGACTCTGGTCTTGGAGGTCTTTTCCAGAGTTAATGAATCATTTCATCTATGATTCTGTGATAAATACAGAAGGGTTTTATAACTTCATTTTAATTGCAAGAAAAGTTTAATAGAACTATATTTAGAGTTCTGGCTTATATTCGTGCCTAATAATCCTTGAATATTAAAAAAAATTAAAACTCTTTTTTCTATTTTAATAATTTACTAAGAGGAAGACTCTTCAAGAAAAATAAGAGTTCACATTATTTTGCCTACAAAAAGTGAATGTACACAACTGATAGAAACCTGATAAAAACAGGATGCCATAAGAGGGGCCAACGATTAAGGTCTATATTATAGAGTTCTTATTACAGTTGTTAAGGGTGATTGACTCTTTGCAGGCACCAAATACAAAATCATTTTGTTTTTATTTTCAGTCCTACTGTCTATATAATTTTTGATTAGGCACTACTAATAATGAGTGCTATGAATCCACCAAAAAAAACATTTCTCTGGAGTGAGGAAATTTAAGACACTTTATCTCACACCACAAGAGAAGATGATAGTTCTCACTAGGGCTTACAGGAAAGTGCTTATAGGAAGATTAACGTTATGAAAGTTATCCTTTAATTTACCAAACAAGCTGTGAAAGTAGAAACAGGAGAAGACTTGGTTAAAAGGGACACAATTTTTTTTCCTAAGTATATACAATATCCAATTGATTCCTTGATAAATACATTTTTTGATACACACAAGAATTTGAAGAGGTCATGTAGTGGCTGCGAAAATATAATAGATTTTATAAGTTTTGTAGAAACAGCATTTTCATAGGTGATTCTGTGTAAAGTTAGGAGAGGACAGAATTAAGAAGAAAGCAGTCAATAAATACATAATGTAATAATATGAATGCTTTGTTCATAATATTATAAATGGCTATATAAATGTATTTATATATTATGTGTGTATTACATTTTACACTGAAAGACTACGCATATAACATAAAACATGCATGTCTGTACACACATATGCATATAATTTGACTTTTTTGCTTGATATATAACATCAAAAAATAATATGCTACAATCTAATATACAAAGAGACACTTATATATATACACACATATATATGTGGCATTTGAAGTCTTGACCTCTATTTTTATTTGAGCTTTGAAGTCTTTGAAACTTTGAACAAAGACTCTTCTTCAGAAAGACTTGCCTCTGTAAAAAAATCCCCACTTCTGGGGATTTTAAAATGTTGGGAAAACCTTTATAGTTTCATAGCATATATGCTTATTTTCTTTGCCAAATGAGGAACATTTTTGTCCTAGTTTTAGGTAATTTTTATTAACATTATCATAGTAATTAGTAATTTGGCACATAAGCAAGTACTAAACCAGTGTGCAGTGAAATTTAAAACAGCCAAAACCAAAGTAAGAGACAGTAGACAGATTAGTGGCATCAAAATGTTTCAAAATTAAGAACTCTTAGAGTAATTTTAACTGTTTCCAAGAGGCTAAAATTCTGGTAGCTGAATCCAAAATAACAACTTTCCTCTGAACTCAGAGAGCTTTGATTAATTACAATGCACACAAAATAAAGGGGGTAGGGTTGAAGGAACTTTTAAGAATAACTTTTTTCAATATTCCAAATCTTTGCTGTATGCCTATATGCTTTGCTTCTGAGTCTCTGTGGCAAGTTTGTACCAGCAGCAGCTTGTTGGCGTAAGAAGGACACCACAGAGAAGAAGACAGTGAACCAGGTGACAGAGTGAACCATGCACATCTGTCTGTCTCTAGAGACTGGGTCGCCTGTATCAACTGGGGACAAATGAAGCCAAATATAGCTATCTAATGTTAGTGTCTGCCAAAACCCAACACAATTTGGCTAATTCTTTCCTCCTGATATAATTATCTGTTTAGCTGAAGAGTCACAATATTCATTATAATTCTGAACATCTCCTCAATCTATATTAATTATATGGATAATATTATTTAAAACACAGAGCTCACGGAGTCACATCACCAGTCAAGGAAGCACATTAGCCTCAGGCTAATTGCTCAAGTAAATTGTTGGGCTTCTGTATGTACAATTTAGATCATAATTCTGTTCACAATGTAAATAACCTCTAACTTTACCTAAATTATCCCTTTAGTGTAAGTTCTTATTCATGCTTAAAAAAGGAAATTTTCTCCCAAATGAATTTTTTAAAAAAAATATTTGTCTTCAGGTATCTGTAATTGGAAAGTCATTCCCTGAGAAGTGTCTGTGTTTGTTTATCATGAAATGGAGACATGATAAGAATTAAAGTAGAAACCAGTACGCACACAGATTTAATGCAATTTTTCTTTATAAACCATTTGTAAATCTAAGCAACAAATGTATTCTATTGCATAAGACAGGATAAATAGCAAGTGATAAGCCAGTTGCAATGCAAAAATCACAAAGCCAATTATATCAGTTGTAATTGATAGAACAATAAACACAGAAAATTGCAGATACATCTAGTTGATTTTGTTGACAATCAACCAAAACCACTAACTTCATGAATCTTAGCCTTGCATGGAGGATTAATCTAGATGTGTTTTGCAAAGCAGACTGAGAGCATTTTCCATCGCAGAAGAAAAAAACAGATGATATATGTGAATACACTAGGAAATCATAAAGCACATGGATATAGGAGGCCATCATTCTTGGTACAGTAACGTAAAAAATACCCCAAAAACCTCGTTTGGCAATAATTACTGCCATTCCAGAAAAGGCAATTAGAATCTCAGTGTAGTAAAAATGTCATGCTGTTTAAGACATCACAACTAAGTCAAGCTGGTTTATGAACTGGGAAATGCATTGTGTCTGCTTTAAAATCAGGTTTTATGGGGAGAAGCGTGGGACTGTAGAAGAGAAACATTAACTAGCAAATTCACTGAAATCAGACTAAATCAGATTTGATTCAGGATACATTTTCAGTGCAAAGATGTGTTAGAAACAAGATGTATAGCTATTTCCACCAGCAAACTTTTTAATTCTATAGACTCATCACCAGTCACAAATTAAAATGGTTTCTGCCTTCTTAGACTGCTCAATGCCACCCTAAATACACCTCTTCAAAATGACAGGTAATATGCACACAAATGGTCTCTGCTCAGAAGAATTATGCTTTTCTGTGGAAAATGATAGGGCCTGGTGCTGTCGCTGATTGCACTTCACATTCCCTGGGTTAATTGATTCTCCAGCACAGGAGGCACGTTCTGATCTGTTCTTGAAAACACATTCAGGTTCCTTTGAAGTCTCTAGTAGTGTCTCTGCTGACTTCAAACAACTTTGAAATAGCTCTGTTATGGGTAAACAGGGAAGAAAAATAAGGTAAGCAAGGAAAATTAGATTGAAAAAAGATACTGTTCGTACTGATAGAGAAAGAAAACATAAATGACACAGCATGCAATAACAAGGCGTTCTCATGTAAAAGCTGCATCGTAAACAATCAATTTTACATGCACAGATATTTAGGAGGGAAGTTTCAGCAAAATTATCGAGATTGCAAGTGATACATTGCTGAAGTTAATGCTTCAATATAGTTCAGTGCTGAGGTAATGTTTCCCTGACGAGTTTCATGCCAGCAGACCCCTCAGACTAATTCTGCCATTACTCGACTCATCAAGGCTGACAGCCTGGAAACTGTGTGCACCCAAAATTGCCTCTGGACTAACATGCCCTGTCTCCAGACAGCACCTCTTGGCTCTGGATGTGACCTCCCACACCTGCCCAGCACTGGTGCTCCACCGTGCGATCTTGTGTCCAATGATAAATTAGGGACTCCCTGCCTTTGTCTCCATTTGTATCACAAGCATGCTTTCAGGCATCTGGAGCATTAATAATCCATGGTATCTGCTGCTTCTGAAGATATTGAATTAATCAGGAGGTTTCATCACAACTGCACAAACGTTCCAGGTATCCCTGGCTGCTCCCAGTCTGCTCAGATTTGCCCATTGCAAAATTATTTCCCTTCTATTTGTACAAAGCCTTCAGTAACTAAAAAAAAAATTAGGTAACTTTTTGCATGAAGAAGTATTTGCTTGACTAGGACAGTTTTCTAATCCTAGGCTGTTGGTTTGAAAATCAGAACCTTAGAATGTTGCAACTGTGCTTTTAAAAAAAGAATTTAAAAGGCTCCCCACGGCTGATTTAAAAGCATGAAGGAATATAGGCTAATTCTGCATTGCAAATATTTTGCTTAGCAAGCCACAGTCACAATTGCAGTGCTATAAGCAAAGTCCTGATGTCCTCTACATGCTGTTTTGACTGTCCATCTGCTCAGACTGTGCATTTTGGAGCAGAAATTAGTGAGGTGTACTACAACTCTCCAGATTATATAGCTGGAGGATATTTACAGACGTATTTGTATATAGAAGCAGCCTCACCCCATCTCCTTCAATATGCTTTATGAACAGATCAGTTGAACTGGCAAGTGCTATTGGTAATTCAGACATAAATCCATTTTGCTAAGTATTACCTTCATCAGGATTTCTTATCCTTCTAAGATAAATCCTTTTCAGTTTAAGCTGACTCTTAGGAAATGACCATGAGAGTTTTTTGAGGAACAGAGGAATTCATTATATTCTAATTTTTAGTGAGCTGGAAAAATCCTAAAATACCTACCATTTTCTCTTCTGGAGACATTTTTACAACTGAATCACACTGCCCCTTAAATATACTAAAAAAAAGTGAACCCTTCATTTCTTTGGAAGAAAGCCATATTTTACAGATCATTCATCACTTCTAGTCTTAGACCCTCCCTATGTGCAAATTTTCACAATCCTTCTAAAAATGTGGAAAGCTATGGGATTCAGGGTGTTCCTTCCTTAAGAAAAAAAAAAAAGCCATTTACAGAGGTAAAGCCATGTATTTGCTAATTCCCTCCCTCTATAAATAAGGATAACATTAGGCTCTTTGTCTATTGTGTACACTGGTATTATTTTTTTTAATCTAGTTCTTGATTACTGATGAGAATATTGAGTCATGCTGCACTGAAAACTGCTCCTTGAAAATCTTCAATGGAAATTCCCATATTAGGTACTCCATTCACCTCTTATTTTTTATTAATGACAAGGTTTGAGAGCTTCAGGTCAGCTCTCATCTAATTTTCTTGAGCATAAATGCCAGATTTCAATCTGAAGGTCATAAAGTACAAATCAAACTGCTTACTCAAACGCTTTGTGTTTTACAGAGCTTTTATCAGCTAAAGTCATTATCTCAATTCAAATTGATGTTATGTATTGTAAAACAGATATACTGTGGGGGGATTTTTTAGCTTCTGGAGGTTTTTTTCTCTTGTTCTTTTCCCACACAGGAAGTTAGAATGGCTGCCATTAATAATCTTCTTTCACGTCACATCTTTATGGATTCAATCCAGTCTGAATGTTTCTGTTATTATTCCCAAGAAGACTGTGTCTCTCCAAGCAAAATTATGTCCGGTCTGCAAGAGAAGTAAAACAGCATTTGATGCTAGTGTCATGACAGGCCGTCTCCAGAAAAAGATCAGGATTGTTAATCAACAGTGTAATTGTTAATGCAGTAGCAAGCAGCACAGTAGATTATCCTAATTCATTGAATCTCCAGGAACTGGGGAAGTTACCACCAAACACCCTATACACTGCACAAATACTTTCATTTAACAAGGCACCCTTCCAGTTACTAAAATTTGTTATATCGGTAGAAATGCAACCCAGAGGTTTCAAATTTACTTATCTGTGACCTTTGTACCTGATTTTGTATGAGATCTGAATCCAAATGCAAAATTTGAATGATGGTCACATCTTTGCTTGCAAACTTTGAACAGTATTGATTTTGCCCTTTAATTTTTGTCTCAGTTGTATCAGTCAACAACAGCTTTTGAATGTATATGCTTGCTTATGTTGCTATGGTTCCCTTTTCTGTGTTGAGCAAAACCCTGTGAAATTAATTTGCATTTTGCTGAGAGAAATCTGTCTTTTGCTTCTTCTCACCAGGAGATCATTCTTTGTGATATTTCAGTCTCTTGCTGAGAACATTGTCTTAAAATTACACAGAATTAGGCTTTTTATGAGATGATAATAACAAAAACTATATGTGGTTATTCTTAAAGCAAATACTACTTTTTATCAAAATGCTGTGTTGAAATGTAACAAAGATTATTTCATCAAGATAAAACAAAAGGAATCAAACACAGAACAAAAACACAGAACAGTGTACTAATATTTTGTTATAATGCAATAAAAAGGACACCTCAAACTTTGTTTTCTTCTTTTTTTTTTTTTTCTTTACAGATAGAAATAAGAAGAAAAGAACTATGGTATTGAAATAGGTGCAAGGAAATAATGAAAAATTGAAATTACTTTTATGTTCATAACTCCCTACTAGAAAAAGGTCAGGCAAAGAAAAACCTTCTAATATTTTAAGTTTTAATCCCAAAATTGAGCAAAAAACATAAATAGGCTATTATTTCTATATAAATTTTGTAATCCAACATTTTGTGTTACTCTCTGTCATACTTAATATTGATATAATCTAACTAAAGTGGATTAGGGTATAAAACTCACAAAATATCTTCATCTCCTGAAGTGATTGAATTTTTGAAAGAAAAAAGACACTCCCAACTGCAAAATGATGTGGTGTTTTGCCAAGTTATTGAAAATTCAGGGGTGTGATTTTGTTACTGTATCAGTCCAGAATGAAAAGACTGCACCCCAAAAGTCTAAATGATGCTCACTGCCAGGAACTATGTGATTATGCAAAGGAATCTGTATATCTTGAAGGTATATGGCTTGTTCCTCTTCTTAGCAGTAAACAGCTGACAAAATCTGAAACTGGAGCCCTCAGGATGCTCTAGGATTCCTGTTCATATAGCCATACATGCTGGAGTGCTGTTGCTTGTCAAGCTGTTTTTATGGGTCTGGGTCTCAGAGAGACAAGAGCAGTAGCTGATTGGCATAAAGTTGTTAATTACATGAATACATTGGCCTGAAGGCAAGAGTTCAGAATGCTTAAAGTCCATGGTAAAATTTCCTGCCCGTGCCTCAAGCAGGAGCAGTGGACCCTGCAGCTTTTCTTGGTATAAAGACTCAGGCAAAGCAGCAGCAGTTCCCAAGCCTTTCTCTGGTGCAGAATCTCAAGCAGGGCAGCAGCAGCAGCTTCTCCATCTTTTTTATTCTTTCTTTTCTTCTTTCTTCTTCCATGTGGATGCATGTATGTGAGAGTGCGTGCAGGTAAAACGAAGCAAGCGAAAGCAAATGGAGGCAGGAAGCAAGAGGCAAGAAAGAGTAGGCCTCTACTGAGGGTTTTAACACTAAATTGACCAATCAGCTAAAAACACGATTCTAAAACAGTCTTTCTGCACCTATTAAAATTACACTTTAAAATGCAAAAGGCAGTGTCAGTTCTTACACATCTTTACATATATTTGTGCACATTACTCTATCCGTGTACATGTTCTATCTGTTTATGTTCATGGTTCTACCTGAAAATGCAAAACAATATTCTACTGTGTTTTAGTTATGTCTATGGGAAGCACTGAACTTTTAACTGGAAATTAGGGCACTCTGCTTCTACTCAGGCACTTAGGAAAGCACGAAATATATTCTTACTTACTTAGGCTTAATTCTAACTTACTTAACACCAAAACTTACATGTATTTATATGATTTAATATATCTTAATTTATCTAAAGGCTTTAACTCAACTTCTACATTCTTTTCTCTTTCTCAGAGACTCAGAGGGGGTCTAGCTTCTTGATATCCAACAGTTCCAGGTGTAATTTAGGGGAAATTAAATGCTTTTCAAAGCAGAAAGGAAGAGTTTAAATTTCCTGCCTTAATGAAAAATGGACTTTGGAGTGACAGGAGCCCACATTCATGACACTCCTTTTCCCTTGTCCTTCCTCTCCACGGGCTAGGGAAGCAAGAACTGGGTATTCACAAGGTAAATTGGTAGCACTCTTTCTGGTGTTAACAGGTGATAATGCTAGCATCCGGAGCAGCAATTTTTGTCAGAAGGGAAGACAAAATTTGTTATAGGCCATCATGCAGAAGAAAGTAGACAGCATGCTGCAAGGATCTCTGGAAAAGGAAAGGCCCTATTAAGAAGTGACAATTTTAACAATAGGGAGAAATTAACCTAATCCAAACATAATTTAAGATCTAATATTACATTCCAAAATAATCAAAATGCTTTAAATTATTCTTTGTAGTATCTGTTTAGCAGCTTGAAGCTGATTAATATTCCAGGTCTAGCCATCAGAAGACAGTGACATATTCAACTCAAAATGGGAAAAGATGATGACTAAAACAGCCACGTGGTATAGGAATTATTTTCCTAATGCTAGGCTTAGACTCGTAACACCTGCAAGCCCTACAGTATCAGAAAACATTGATAGCGTTTGTGTCTAACACAAATTTTCTTCTCAGAAAGAAATCTGAGAGCACATGTTTATGAGCTGAACTTCACCCAAGCATAAATAAGAGCAAATATCCTCTTTAGCTTCATGTTAAAGATTTTCTTCTTCAAAGGCTGTCAGGTGCCTGATCACAGCCAGCAATTTTTCAAGCAGACAAGTCAAGATTTTGTCATTAAGTGAGATGATAATGGAACTACACTGATTAATGTAATTAAGTGTAATACAGCATAAGTTTAAATAGCATAAGAAAAGCTCAATAATGCAAATGTATCAAACATCTGGTCAATGGTATTCATAGGCAAGGCAGATTATAGAGTCACAGTGACTGGAATTATCCATTTATTTCACGCAAGAATTTATATCTCTTTATCAGAGACAAACTATCAGTGGTTAAACTTGCTGTTAGAGAGAACTGAATTCAAAAATGGAGCCAGATTTTAAAGTTCTTCTCAATTAATGTTATTTCAGGCATCCCCGCTACATCTCTTTTTTCACCCCAATAGACATAGAGTATTATTTAAGCCTTGGAAAAGTCTTCATTGGATATTCCTTTAAACCTTATGGCCCCTTCTACAGATCTGCTGCTGGATATTTGCACAAGTAATCCCAATGAAATGGGATTCAGGAGAAAAGAATACCACAGAAAGTGCTTGAACGTAACAGGAAAGAACAAGAACAAAATGAATACACTTAGAACAATCAGATAAACATGTGATTTTGTGTCTCTGTGCTCCTGTGTGGGTTACACATGCTTTTTCTTTCTCAATGTCCCTTTAGGCATGTTGCAGGTAAGACTGCATTTAGCTGTTTGTTTGCTCACCAACACGCTTCCCAACAGCAAGTTTGCATCTGTTTAAGACCTTAAGTCTCCTTTGAACATGTCTAGCTCCTTTCAAAAAACAGTCTCTACCTTCCCATCCCCTTTTAAAGAAAACAAGTGACCTATTCATGCAAAAAAGTGTGTGTGTGGTAGGGAGAGTGGAGGTTGTGAAATGAATATCAGAATCAAAATAACAATGAGAATAAAATGATGCAGGAGAAGATACAGTAGAAGTAAATGTTAGAAATAAGAATAAGAACACCAAGTGGAATAAGAGTAAGAATAATAAGAATGAGAATAAGAAGAAGAAGAATATTAACACTATCAAGAAGACCTGATGGAGAACATCAAGGGGACATTGTCGGGAACAACAGAGCAATGAGGTTTTCTATTTAACCTGGCTTAGTCACTCACTTTCTGTCCCCCCCAACTTTTTTTTTTCCTTCCTTCCTTCTTTCCTTCCTTCCTTCCTGTCTTCCTGCCTTCCTGCCTGCCTTTTCCTGCCATTTCCTGCCTTTTCCTTTCTTTCTCTCTCTCTCTTTCTCATCTCTCCCTCTGTCTCATTTACTCTTAAATAAAATGCATACTACGGACTTTGGCCTTGTTTGCACCCTAATTCAGGCAGAGGCATTTCTGACAATTTTAATAACCGGATCACAACAAGGGGCCAGAAGCCCACAGGTCTGGCGGCCGCTCTATGCCACTTCCAGTAGGTTCAGCTGTTGAAGGGCTTTGCAACACAGACATGTTCTGTCAGGGCCCTGGCTGATGAAGGACATTGTGCTGCCCAGGGACCCTTGTGATATATCAGAGGCACACCCTGCAGGAGGTATATAAGGGGCACAGAGCCCTGGGGTCCCAGTCCCAGGAGAGCCACTCTTTCCACAGGAAGCATCTCCCAGGACCCCTCTGCGCTAGACGATGTCAGATACGGAGGAGGAGAAGATGAACCCCAACTCCCAGCCACCCAGCCCCTTGCCCTGCTGGCTGGTAGACCAGGCCCTCAGTGGGCAGTGGGTGGGGGCAGGTGGTGGCTCAGTCCTGTCACTGTCAGAGACTGAGGAGGAGGAGGCCTTTGTCCCCATGGATGAAGAGTGGGAATACAATGTCGACCAACAGCTCTCAATAGGCAGATGTCAGCAGCCCAGAGCCTTGCCTGTGGGAAGCGACACTCTGACAGTTTTACCAGTGGCAAGAAGTCCAGGAAGTTTCTCCACAGGGAGCCACGAGACACCAAGAATTGCACCAATGCGAGGTAGGTGTGGGAGTCCAGTGGGTGATGGCACACAGCAAGAGCTGTACTACTGGGAAGAAAGTGTGACAGTCCAGGAACTATATCAATGGCACCTCTCCTATCCTGGGGAGCCTCCAGAGGCTGAGCTGGCAGCTGCTGCTGCCCCGGCTGGATCTGCTGAGAAGGAGAAGACCCCTGAGCCTCTGGCTCCTGAGGTGGAAAAGGCACCAGCTTCTCCTGCCCTGAGAGAGGAGGTGCCATTGTCAGGGACAGTCCCTGCCTCACACAGCCCCCCCAGGCTGCAGCCAGGCTCAGCTGGACTTAGCGTGAACATTAGCTCATGCAAGGCTGTGCTGGAGATCCAGGCATCCAGCCACCAGCCAGCGGAACAGAGGGACCTGGAGCAGAGCATGGCTGCACAACTAGAAGCAGCAGTTCCAGCAAGAAGGAAAGAGACGCAGACCTCTATCCGGAACAGTCCTTGCTGCCCCCACAACCCCTCCTCAAGCCCCCTGGGAGAGCACACCCTCAGTGAGCAGCAGGAGGAGGCAGAAAGGAGGTCAGTACTGCCACAGGAAGAGAGCGAGGAGGGGGCTTGGCTGGCGAGCTTGACCTTTCCCAGTCTGAAGAAAGGAAGACAGAGAGCTAACTAAAGGAGAAAAGAACAAATACCAAGAAATGACCCAAGGGGAAACCTGCACTGAGCAGGAGCTTACCCCAGGAGAACCTGGTAGCTACCAGAATGTATCCCAAGAGGAAGCCTGCTGTTAGCCAGAACTGTTCCCAGGAGAGCCACTCTTTCCACAGGAAGCATCTCCCAGGACCCCTCTGTGCTAGACAATGTCAGATACGGAGGAGGAGAAGGTGAACCCCAACTCCCAGTCACCCAACCCCTTGAGCTTCTGGCTGGTAGACCAGGCCCTCAGTGGGCAGTGGGAAAACTTGGAAGTTTTCCAAGGGGAAGCCTGCAGTGAGCCAGAGCACTCCTCAGTGAGATGCTGGTAGCTACCAGAAAATGTCCCAAGGGGAAGCCTGAAGTGAGCCAGAGCCGTCCCAGGGAGATGCTGGTAGTTACAAGGACATTTCCCAAAGGAAAGCCTGCACTGAGCGGGAGCTCACCAAAGAGAGGCTGGTAGCTACTAGAATGTATCCCAAGGGGAAGCCTGCAGTGAGCGGGAGCGGTCCCAGGAAAAGCTGGTGAATATCAGGAAGTATCCCAAGGGGAAGCCTGCAGTGTGCCACAGCTGACCCCAGGAGACACTGGCAGCTATCAGGAAGATACCCAGGGGGAAGCCTGCAGTGAGCAGGAACTGACCCTAGCAGAAGCTGGTAGATACCAGGAAGTGTCCCAGGTGGAAGCCTGCAGTAAGCCAGAACTGTCCCAGGGAAAAGCTGGTATCTACTTGGAAGTTTCCTAAGGAGAAGCCTGCAGTGAGTGAGTGATGTCCCCAGGAGAGTCTGGTGGCTACCAGGAAGTGCCCCAAAAGGAAGCCTGCAGTGAGCCAGAGCTAACCCCAGGAGATACTTGAATGTATCCCAAGGGGAAGCCTGAAGTGAGCAAGAGCTGTTCCAGGGAGAAGCTGGTAGCTACAAGAAAGTGTTCCAAGGGGAAGCCTGCAGAGAGCTAGAGCTGTTTCCAAGAGATGCTGGTAGCTATCGGGAAATGACCCAAAGTGAAGCCTGCAGAGAGCCACCGCTGACCCTTGGAAAAGCTGGTAGGTACTTTGAGAAATTGTTCTATGGGGAAGCCTGGAGTGAGCCATTGCTGGCCCCTGGAGATGCCAGTATCTACTGGGAAGTATCCCAAGGTGAAGCCTGCGGTTAGCCAGAGCTGACCCAGAGGGATGATAGTAGATACCACAAAGTGTCCCAAAGGGAAGCCTGCAGAGAGCCAGAGACGTCTCAGGGAAATGCTAATATCTACTGGGAAGTTTCCTAAGGGGAAGCCTGCAGTGAACCAGAGGTTATCCCAAGAGAAGCTGGTACCTACCAGGAAGTGTCCCAAGGGGAAGCCTGCAGAGAGCCAGAAATGTCTCAGGGAAATACTAATATCTACTGGGAAGTTTCCTAAGGGGAAGCCTGCAGAGAGCCAGAAATGTCTCAGGGAAATACTAATATCTACTGGGAAGTTTCTGAAGGTGAAGCCTGCAGTGAACCAGAGGTTACCCCAGGAGAAGCTGGTAGCTACCAGGAAGTTTCCCAAGGGGAAGCCTGCAGTTGGCCAGAGCTGTCTCAGGAAAATGCTGGTAGTTACTGGGAAGTATCCCAAGGGGGAACCCTACACTGAGCCAGAGCTGACCCCAGGAGATGCCAGTAGTTTCTAAGGACAGTCCAACTGGGATCAATACATTCAGCAAGAGTTGTTCCAAACAGACATCAATAGCTACTAGGAATTTTCTGATGGGGAAGAACCTACTGAGCAATGGCTTTCCTTAGAAGTTTGTAGCTACCATGAACTCTCTGGGATGAATGCAATGAAGAAGGGTGCCACAGAGAAGCTGGTAGCTGCCAAGAACTATCTTACTGGGAAGAGTCCACTGGCCAAGAGCTTTCTGAAGAGGAAGTTCCATTGGCCAGGACATGCAGAAAGGGAATAGTAACTGATCTGTGTAGTCCAGCTGGGAAGCTGACAGTGACAAAGAGCTCATGCAGGACAACTGGAACACATGAGGCTCCAGAGCATTGGGGTCAAGCACTTGCTGCAGGAGAAGGAGTAGGGTGAAGTGAGCTTCCTCGAGCTGTGCAAAGATAGAGAACCAACACTGAGATTTTGCAGGAGACGGGCTCGCAGTGCCTGTTCCTTGGGTTGCTTGGGTTGAGTGCCAGGCATTTGAGCTGCACCCCCTAAAAGCTGGTTTGTGCCTCACCTGCCCACGTTCCCAGAGGACATATGGCTTCTCCTGCCTTGGAGGAGCAGGTGCCAGAGGCAGGGACAGAGAACCCGGTCCCTGCCCTGCACAGCTGCCCCAGCCCCTCAGCTCCCCAGCTGGGAGTCCAAGCGCTCATCCAGCAGCTGGCTTCCCTTCAGAAACATCCCTCCCACCTCAGGCTGGCACTGCAGGTGCTGTGCAGCCTCTTCCACTGCCCCTGCCAGGTGGCACAGCCAGAAAATTAGTGCCTGCTGCCAGCGCCAGGCTGGGCCCCACAGATGGTGGCTGGCCTGTCTGTTCAACAAGAAATGAACAATCACGCATGACAACTTTCTTCACAGAGAAGGGAGGAAAAAAAGAGGGTTTATTGAGTGACTTTGATATATATATCTTTTTGAAGGTGTTTAGGGATTGGAGAATAAAGTTCAACTTCTCCAAACCCCACAGGTCTAACTAACAGTCTATCAAGTTTTGCTTCCTCTAGAGAGGAATGCAAAACAATTATTATTTACATTAACAATGTGTGAGAAAACTGACTCTAAGAATTGAAAACATCAAAGGTTAAAAGAAACATGCAAAAACAGAGTGACACTGGATCACAGCCTGTCCAGCATCCTGAGGGAGCCACATGGGCTGCCTTTGCCCGTTTTGCAGGCTGAGCAATCCCCAGCTGCTTTGGATCACCCCAAGTAGGTCTCCCCAAGACCAAGTTACCCCTGTGGCCTGCCCCATACCAGCACCCATGGGTTGGTGCCAGGTGGCTCACAATGAATCACAGAGTCACCAGGGAGGGAAGAGACCTGGAAAGTCATCCAGTCCCACCATGACCCTGGCACCGCCAGCATCAGCCCTAAACCATGCCCCAAGTGCCACATCCAGATAGCTCTTGAACACTTCCAGAGGTAGTGGCTCCACTACTTCCCTGAGTGACTTCTTCCAATGCCTGACCACTCTGACAGGGGAAAATTGTTTCTGTTATTTAATCAGAACCTCTCCTGGTGGAATCTAAGTCCATTTACTCCCATCCTGAAAGGATTACTCATGAGCCTTTGGGATTTTATCCATGAGGAGTGGGCACAGACAAGGAGGTATTGCTCCCAGGACCCCACTGCACACTGCAGGACTGCAACACACACAGTTCATCCGAACCAAATAGAAGCTGGTTTTAAGAAATAGCAGTAGTAGTTAAAAAAAACCCAAAACAAACAAACCACAAAAAAAAAAAAAAAAAAAACCAAAAAAAAAATCAAAAACACACACAAAGCAAAATAAACAAATACCCAAAATCAAACCAAAAAGGACTAAGAATAGGCATATAAAAATAATAAGAAAAAGAAAAAAATAAGAAGAAGAAGAACAAGAGAAAAAAAGGAAAAATCAGAATCAGTATCAAATGATGTAGAAGAAGAAATAGTAGAAGTAAATATAAAGAATAATAAGAAAAAGGATAAGAACAAAAACTTGAGTAAGTATAATTAAAAAAAACCAAGAATAACAAGATAACAACCCAAGGATAACAAGAAAAAGTAGTAATAGCAGGAAATAATTAGAAGTAAAAGAAAAAAAAATATGGATGAAGAAGAAATAGCAGCAGTAGTAAATACTACTACTACTAATAATAATAATAATTTTTATCTATCTTCCTCACATTTTATGTTAAATCAAATCTGTATCTTGTCATCATATGGTCTCCATTGCACCTTAGTTCAGGCAAAGGTATGTCTCCCTTAATCCAATTTTAATGCATTTTATCCCCAGCCTGTGTTTGTGCTTGGGATTGCCTCGATCCAGGTGCAGCACCTTGCACTTGCCCTTTGGAACTTCATGAGGTTGATTGGGTCCACTTCTCAAATGTGTCCAGGTACCTCTGGGGGCCATCCCTTCCCTCCAGGCATGTTGACTCCAACAGTCAGCTCAGGGTCACTGGCAAACTTGCTGAGACTGCCTGAGTCCCTCTGTCAATGTCACAGACAAAGATGCTAAACAGCACCAGTCCCAGCAGTGACCCCTGAGGATGCCTCTTATCACTGCTGTCCAATTGGACATCAAACCGCTGACCACAAACCATTCAGTGTGACAATCCAGCCAATTCCTTATCCACCAAGTGGCTATCAATCTCTCCAGTTTAAAGAAAAGGATGTCATACCGACAGTGTCAGGCACTTTGCACAAGTGCAGGCAGATAATGACATCAGTTACTCTTTCCTCATCCACCAACACTGTTAGCCCTTTGTTCTCTCAGTCCCTGACTTTTCCTTTTGTCACTTGGAGAGCGTATCTAGAACACTCACCAGTGAACAGGTGCAAAATAGTCAATGAGTATGTCAGCCTTTTTCATAGCCTGGGTAACCAGTGCAGCTAACAGCCTTTTAAGGATCTCCATTTTCAGTTACTTCAACCAAATTACCAGTGAACAAAGTGAAAGTTATTGTAGGAAATTGCAGACTGATTTAGGTTGTGGTTTTTTGCTTTCTTTTTTTTTTTTTTTTTTTTTGAAAGTAAAGGGCTTTCAAAAGCAAGAATTACGATGGACATTTGGCAGCGTTGTCTTCACCAGGCATTTCCCATATCACAACCTGTCCTTCTTTCAGGACTGTAATCTTCCAGAGTTTTCTTGCGCAGAGACTTTTGAAACCGAGGAGCGCCTGCTCGGGCAGTCCTGACTTGGACGGCCATGACCGGCCTCTGAGGGACGTGCGGGCCCCGCGCGGCACTGAGGGACCGAGCCGGGCCAAACCAAGGCAACCGTGGCTCCCAGCCCGGGATGTTCCTGGAATGGTCAGAGGGGGCAGAGCCCCGGGAACGTGAGGACGGGGCAGAGCGCCCTGGGGCGCCGCTCTCCCTCCCGCCGCGGCTGGCGGGGAGCAAGGGAAGGGCCGGGCACTCGCTGGCACCGGTGGCCTGCAGCAGCCCCGCAATGGAGGCGGGCAGGCAGCGGGGGCGGCTTCGGCGGTGGCGGCAAGAGTACTACCGAGGGCACTGAGTGCCAGAGCGGCTGGAAGAAGCGCTGAGCCCCGTGTTCCCGCTACGCCACCAGGGTCTCTCCTGGGAGCAGTTAGCAGGGGGAGAGGAAGCACCCCGAGCGGCGTCCCGGCCCCTGCCAGCCCTTGCCCTCAGGCGACAAGGTGCAGCGAGAGGAGCTCGACGGCTCTGTGGTGACAATCTAGTGGCTCCCCTCTGACCCGGGCAGGGACTGCGATGGTTCTGTTTGTTGACAGTGGCACTGGGACGCTGCACCAAGTACGTGTCCGCAGCAGCCGGGCTTCGTGTTCTCTGCTGACTTCTTGTCTGGATCCAAAAACCCAAAGCAGTCCGCAATGGACGTCCTTAACAAAACCGCTTAGCAGTGATGACTCTGGGGCCCGCAGCGACAAGAGACTGGGTGCTTTTCGTGCTGCAGCTCATGAACGGCAAATGGGCCTCACTGGAAGGGCCAAGAATTGGACCAATATTATCTGTTCCCACTTGGCAAAATATTGTTGACAGTGGACCTAACCGCAGCATCTCCTGGGGTTAGCTCTGACTCACTGGAGGCTTCCCCTGGGGACATTTGCTGGTAACTACCGGCATCTCCTGGGGACAGCGCTTGCTCACTGCTGGCTTCCCCTTAGGAAACCTCAGTTGATGTCAATACTGGAATTGCCAATACTGCAATAGTAAGCTGCATGTGAAAAAAATATTTCTAGTATGTTCTTCGACGGGAGAGTGGCTGTGGGATTGAAATACTTCATTCCATTTTACACTGTTTCCCATCTCCAAGTGTTGTGCCATCACTGGTGGCAGGGACTAGAACTGGTAACACTCTTCATTGTTAGATGGCATGTTCCTCTTCTTTGTAGCTCTTAAGTGTTTCCTAGTTTTCCCATTTGGTAAGTCATGCTTTGGTGACCCTCTGATACCAGACAAAATAACGAAACTCGGAAGGAGGTATGTAAACCTCAGGCAGCAGCTCAATCCTTTTTCTAAACCAACATTGGTGTTTATTAACTACAAAACAGAGAACCAAATATATTGCATTATGATAGTTCATCAGGCCCCTTGCCACATAGAAAGAAGAAAGAAAACTCTGCTTATCAGAAGGCTTGGTTTCCAACTTTCTCACAGGGCTCAAAGCTTGTTGGAACATATAAATCATAGAATATGCTGAGCTGGAAGGGACCCATAATTGTTCAGTGGTGGATTTGATTGAAGCATATTTCATGGAATAAAAACAGTCTGAAATTTTGTCTGGAAATTGACTTTTAATGAAGTTCTTTCTCGTTCATTTAAGGCTAACTACTTGGCTAAATGTTCAAAAGCTCCAGTAAATATGGAAATTAGTCAGAAGAAAAGTTCTTGATGGAGTTAGTCAGACAACATTAGAAGTGGAAATACACTGTACAGTTAAAAAAATAAGAAGGTACGAGATGTTTCTTCCTGGTTTATTTATTTTGCTAGGACAGTATCAGGGAGAGGTACTGTTCTTCTCACATCCCAAGAAACATTTTCCATTTTTATGATGAGAAATAAATCCCTGTGAATCACCAATTTGAGTACTGTAACTTGGAAAAAAAAGGTGTCATGAAAAGTTAGATAGTGGCAGCAACTATGAAAACTTTATTTTCCTTACATTAGACAATATTCTATGCGTGGGATCTGATAGAATATCTTTGTATATTTTTTTTTTTTTTCTGTCTTAATGGTCATGTAGGTTTTCCTTACATCCCATAGTAACCTTATAAGTTCACTTTTGGTTTATCTTTTTTTTTTCATTTTATCTGATTTTTTTATTTTCACCTGGCATTCCCAATTATGGGAGTCACCTAAAGAAACCACTCCCAGTGGTTACTCTGTTGAGCTGTGAAAAAAATTTCATCTGCAAAACTGAAATTAGTGATAGAAGCTATGCTTATACCCCCAGCTGAGTTACTAGTCAAACAGGTACTGTTTCATTTTTTTTAATATATAAATGTATTCTATAGACATCATACTAACTATGTGTACAAAAGCATACAGGTCTTTTCAATATAGTCCTTACAAACCGTATATTTCATATTTTGTTAACTTGCAAGGCCAGTTTTAACAAATGATAGTGCAGAATCCTAACACCAATAATATTAAATTAAGTTAAAAAAGCATTTAAAAGACGAACCATGAAGAATTGAGTAAAAAACATTTGTTAATATAGAGGAATAAATCAGTGCATTGAAGATGGTGTCAAGGAGTTGTGTTACACAACAATGAATTAGAACATAATTCTGCATTACTAGATGATAAAGATTAACAGTTGCTATACCATACAAAACAACAAAACATGTAACAATTTCCCAGGAAAGCATAAAATGTTTGGGAAAAGGTTGCTTTAAAATGAAATTGTGACACTAGAAGGGAATAGAGAGAGCAAAAAGGATGGGTCAGACATTGGATCAACCCACTCTTTTTTTGTTTAGCTATGTGTTGCATTGAAGAATGTATCTGCACAAGATGCCTGCATTAGGGCTTTGATTTCTACTTTGTGTGCTGGTGACCTGGACAAATAGCTGAGCTCGATTCTCTTACTTTTTGCTTTTCCTTTAATTTTTCAAATTATCTCCCAGAGCTGTTAATAAGGTGATTTATTAACAATATAAAAATTTTGAAAATTAACAAACTTCTTTAAATGTGTTGAAGCTAGACATTCTTCCTTGTGATTTAATCTTGTGCTTGAATTCCCATAAAATTATGCAAGTCTATTATCTGTGAAGGAGCTATGATGACTAGAAAAAAAAGATTCTTAAAATTGATTTTATTTTCCTTTCACTATGTTGATTCTGTGTTTTTTTCTCTATCCTCTTTCTGCTGTTCTTCCCCTTCCTTTCTTTTGTTTTTCTGTTCACTCTTGGCTACAATAATTGTAATAATAGTAACTCATGCTCTCAAAACGCACATGGTGTCCCTGTAATGAATCAGGAGATTAGGAAAGTGGTTGCAGTAACCTTTTCTGAACCTAAAATAATCTACATTCTGGAGGACTATTTTGTCATGTGTTGACAATGCATAGAAAGGAATAGAAATGCATAGAAATATTGCTGTATTAATATCTGGAAAATAAATCATAGAAAGAGATTAGACCAGTATTTATAGTGCCTGTGATTAGGATTGGCTTTCTTCCCAGTCAAAGAAATAAAGTGCCTTTAATATTATTAAGAGCTAATGCTGTGTTGAAAAGGCAATAGATTTTGTTAAAACTCATCAAAATGAATCTACGTACTCTGATCTAAAAGATACTTCATTTATAATCATCCCCTCTTTTCTATAACTGCATGTCCATTACTTTATGTCTTTTTTAGCACGTTACTGAAAATGAGTTCACTTATGTTTCTATTGTCATTTGCTAGCAATTCCATGAGAAAAGAATGCCTAAACTCTCTTTTCAATTTCAGGTTCCTTGGAAAAGGTATTTCCGTGGTGTGGCAGCTGAAATAGAGCAACTAATCCCAGTGATGGAAGAGCGTTCTTGTAGCTCTCATATGAGTTAGCAGACTGTGGTAAAGAATGGTAGGAAATCAAGCACATAATCTGAGCTGGTATCCTGCTTAGAACTACTGACATTTCATCTCTGCTGTTCCATGCTATTCAGTGGCCATCGTTAGCAGAAGGTTTTTGCCTTGGGGCACAACTGAGTGTCCACCATGGGAAATAAATAAATTAATAAAATAGCTAGAGTGAAATAGAGCAAGAAAATGTAAATTTCTGTTACTGAAAGATGAAGTCCATCTCCCATGAAGGCAGAAAGTTCTCCTTGCAAAATCATTCATATGCCTGTGGGATAAGTCTACGCTGCCCTTCTGTGTCAGACCCCTTCCTGAACTGAAACTGGCAGTGACAGAGACATTACCTGAAGCAGCTTTAAACTAATTTTTCATTTGAAATAGCTTTCTTAGTTTGTACTGCCTCAAAAAAATGAGCTGAAATGTAAGAGACCCTGCAACACACTGTCCAAAGATTGTTGGCTAGCAATTAGCTAATTGTCTGGTAGGTGTTTTTTAGGTACACGTATGTAGGACAACCAATTTGTTCTGAAAACAATAAAAAAATTGCAGTGAGAGTGAGCAGCTGCCAATGAACCAGCATCTGGAGCTTTCAGCAAAGGCACACAAGGCTTTTGTCCAATTCATTGTTTGAGCCTGCCCCTTCAAAAGATAATCTCAGAAGTACTTTCTCTGCCTATGTCATGGAAGCTGTTGCAGAGATGTTCCCTGGACCATGGATCCTGGAGGATTTGGGTGACTGGTTTTCATTGTCCATGTACTGAGAGATGACAGTATCCACCATCCCCCGCTAGAATCAATGTATTTAATCACTTTTAGAAAATTAAAGTGTCTGGTGATTTGTGCACAATCTGCAGGTTTCCTCCCTTCCCAGTTTCTCCCAGGGGAGGAAGACTTCAGAGAGTGCTGCATGTGTCAGGCAGCACCACCTAGAAATAAGCAATCTTCCTCCTTGCTTCCCAGCTAGATCTTTTTCACAGAAAACAATATACAGTAAATTGAAAACAAATCAAGGTGATACAGCAGCTGCCAAAAGTCACACAGGTGCTGCATGGTTTTATCATGGAGATACTTATTTAGATTTATTTATTTATTTTAATTAAGAGATAATGATCGCTTAGCGTAGCTGTCTTCCTTGAAGCTGTGAGAGCTTCTGCATGGCCAAGAGGCATATGTGACAGCAGCCTCCTGACACACTCACCAGGTAGTTTCAGCTTCCCCTAACCCAACTTCCTTCCTCCAAGATCACTGCTGCCTGTTCTATATCTTCAGGGTGACCGATCCCAAGTCACTGGTTGGTTTCATCTGCCTATCCCAGCCTCTCCTGTGTGTCCTCTCACATCCCTCTGACTGTAGGACAGCCTCTTGGCATCTCTTTATTCTTCACAGCTGGGCTATCTTTCAACACCTACTTCACTCTAGGTAATGCTGGCAAGGAAGTTAATCATTCTTTCCTTCCTCTCCCATTGACTTTTGTCATTTACTTTGAGCCAAGATGGTCACAAGAAGATTGCTGTCGTTTTTCTAGTGGGTAACTCTTGCTTCAGATTTACAATTCAGTACAATGTGTGGAAACTGCTGTGATCCATCCTCTGCTAGGATTATTGCCTTCCCTGACAGGTTTAATGGAACACATGCTTTATAAAAGCTGAACCAAAGGGTGGAAGGTAAGATGGAAGCATATCCTGTGCATGTTAATCAGAAATGTAATTGGAGAATTATCAGACTTAAATTCATTGTGAATCCCCAGAGAAGGTGGTAGGTTAGAAGAGTACACTGCTGAAAAACATTTAGGTGTCGAAACTCACTGCCTAGGTTTCAACTCCTTGTCTACTTAGCACATTAGTGCCCATTGTGATGCTTTCCTGATTTTTAAAATTGCAAAAAGGGCATTCAGGGAATACTTCTTCTCAAAGATGACCTTTGTCTTTGTATATGTATCTTAGACAGTTGCAGTCACTTCAGTCAGGAGTGATGGACTAAGCCACTGCTGCTTTTGGTCTGTCACATTGCTGTTGACACAACAAAAGAGCACCCCTTTGCCCAACAGAGAATATTACTCTTTTTGCAGGGTTGACTCTTCATTTCTTCCTCCCAAGAAAAATCTTCTCATTGTTTATATTGATGAAAAAACATCAGCATAACAAAAGAGTTGGCTTTAGGCAAACAGATAGAGGATTAATTACTTGAGAGAAACATGTATTTGGACACCTTTTTGGTCAGTTCTGAGTACATGAATACTTTGTAAATCCTGCATCAAAACAGATTATTTTTCTGCAGAGACAGAATATCTGCCAAAGTAAAAAGCAACAATTCTGATTAAATTACTACATCAAAAACTTCTGAAGAAAAAATTAGGTTTGAGGTTGATTATGAAATACTGTTGCAGGGGAGTGAACTGGCAAAGTTCACTTTTGAGAGGCCAGTTTTTAGGGATTAGAGAACTTCAAATCCCATTAAGCTGTGTCAACTAAAAGTTTAATCCTTCGTGGATTGCTACCAAAATGTGAAATTCACACTCTTGGAGAAAAAGCCTTAATTTGAAAAGCTACCACAGTATGTATTAATCAACCCTGTTCTTTAGAATCATTACAGATATGCCAACAGCTGAATGAGCATGAAGTCCGGGAACAATGAAACTGCTGACAGTTTTTGGAAATAAAAGATCCACCTGAGAAAAAAATATTTATTATATGTTCTAGGTAATGAATATTGTACTTGGAGAAGAGGAGTAAGGCTAATATATGCAAACTAGGGACTAGGCTTCTGATTTCCCCCCTTCTTTTTTACATAATAACCACCTTTCTGCACATTATTCTTTCCCTTTTTAATAGCTGAATAGAATAGTTCTGTAGATAGGGAATGAAAAGCAACACACTTTTTGTCAATTTATCAAAGATACCTTTCAAGTGAAAGCTGAGGCGTAGTTCCTAACAACAATTTTTTTGTTCTAAGTAAGACTTCATTTATCATTCCAAGAAGAGGGGGAAGGAAAATATTTCATAAACTAATGTTTATATGGTTTAATGGTACATCTACTTGTCAGCTCAGTGCAGGAGACAGTAAGTCCTAAGTTTATAAAATGTTCTTATAGAAATAAACCATAAGATGGGTAAAATTCAGGCTCTTAAACCTCAGTGTTATTTCCTGAATGGTAAATCACTGAGAGTCATAGAGTACATAAAAAGTAACCAATTTACTTGTCAGCATTTACAGAAATGAATAAGATAGCAGATATTTTCAGTAGGATGTAATGAAAATATTTGCCTAACATTTCACTCAGACTTCAGAAATAGATAACATGACCTTATTGTTCTTAGCACTAGTTTCATTCTGCTAATGCTTAAAACACCAAGAAAGAGTGGTGCAACCTTCAAAGGTACTGCATGTACACATATTTACAGGACAAATAGATAAGCTGGTGAAAGAAAAGGAAATAAAACTGATGACACATCGTAAAACACATCATGCCCAGGAAAAGACTGCACCATTCCAGCTCTGTTTAACATCTTTGTAAGCAACACGGACAGTGGGACTGAGTGCACTCTTGGCAAATTTGGCAACACCAAGGTACATGATGTAGTCAACATGCTGGAGGGAAAGGATGCAATCCAGAGGGACCTGGAGAGGCTTGTGAGGTGGACCTGTGTAAACCTCATGAAGTTAAACAAGGGCAAGTACAAGGTCCTGCACCTGGGTCATGACCCATAGCCCCTGATATCAGTGCAGGCTTGGGGGATGAACTGGTCAAGAGCAGCCCTGCTAAGAAGGATGTGAGAGTGCTGGTGAACAAGATCCCGGATATGAGCTGGCAGTGTGTACTTGCAGCCCAGAAAGTCACCCAGATCCTGGGCTGCATCAAAAGCAAAATGGCCAGCAGGTCGAGGGAGGGGATCTTGCCCTCTGCTCTGCTCTTGTGGGATCCCACCAGGAGTACTGTGTCCATCTCTGAAGGCCCAGCTTAAGAAGAAGTAAACCTCCTCTGCTGAGTCCAGAGGAGAGCCACAAAGTTGACCAGCAGGCTTGAGCACCTCTCCTACAAAGAAAGATTGAGAGAGTTGGAGTTATTCAATCTGGAGAAGATACAACTCTGGAGAAAATTTATGGCAGTTTTCCAGTATTGAAGGGGTTCTACAAGAGAGCTTGAGAGGGAAATTTCACAAGGGCATGTAGTGACAGAACAAGGGGGGAATAGCCTTAAACTGAAGGAGCATAGGTTTAGATTAGCTATTTGAGAGAAATACTTTCCTGTGAGGATGGTGAGGCACTGGAACAGGTTTCTCAGAGAGGTTGTGTTCTCCACATACGTGGAGGTGTTCAAGAACAGGTTGGACAGAGTTTTGAGCAACCTGGTCTACTGAGAGGTTCCCTGCCCTTGGCAGGGTTTGGAACTAGATGCTCTTTAAGTTTTCTTCCAAGCATTCTACAATTCTGTGTAATTACCGTGTCTGTGTTCATCTCACTGGACTAGTGGAATGTCTCATCAGTGACCTGCACTGTAACACATATAAAGCTACCACAGACTGGATGTGTGACTAGGAGGGTGAAGGTATACAAGCACTCAGAACCAACACATAAATATTTTATATTAACAGTTCTGGTTAGATTTACTGCTGACCATCATTTTCACCAGGGCAATCCACTTAGCCCAGTACTTCGTGTATGTGTCTGTGTGTTGTGTGTGTGTTAAGGGAGTGTTTGGATTCTTGTCATGGGCCGTGATTCTGTTCTGCTGAACTGTGCCCAGAGACAGAGCCTGTGACTGTCAGGTGTCTGTCCTTTAAATATAAAGGATTTAGTGGAGGTGTAGTGTATCCATCAGCAGTTTCCAATCTGTGCATAAGACAAGCTATAAACAATATTTAGGGAGTGTAACATCTACTCAGCCTAACTACGCAGCCCCAGGGACCAGAGCACCAGTACATTGCTGCCTTGATATCCTGCATGCCTGAGAGCCCTGAGTAGAAGCTGTCATGTCAGACTGCTCAGCTGGTGTCCACAATGGGGCATGTACTGTGGCCAGTTCTCCCAAGGCTGTTTTTTTGCAGCAAGGTCAGGCTGGCTCAGTCAGCACAAAAGGCATGTTCATGCAGTGGGAGCCTGATACTTTTCAATCTTCTTTGGGGTCACAATAGTTTGAGAATTTTTCCAGACATGATCTGCCCTTGAAATTTCCTTTATCTGGTCTCAGTAAGGTAACAGTGTCCTATTTCAGTAAGGCTTTTAAAACAAATATAGGACCTCTCCAGTCAATACAGATGCTGGGATTTACTTTTAAAAGTAAATAATAGCGTTTTAAGGTCCTTTTGCCTACGTTCTCAGCTACTTTCCTCTCTCTCTCTGTCATACATCTAATAAAGTGCTCATCCAGATCACAGTAAGGGTCCTACCACAAAGACCTACCATTCTTTCTTTAAAAAAATCACTAAAAAAGAGAAATTTCCTTTTTACTAAAACTCCTTCTGTGTGGTAAGTTTTTGAGACCAGCCTTAACATTTTTGTATTTTTTCTTCCTGGAAGGCATACCAGTGCAGTAAGAAAGTCTTGTATTTTGAGACATTTTCCATCTTTCAGTTCTGAGTGAATGCCCTGCCTACATCCCAGCTTCATATTAGCACAAGACTCTGGTACTTGCTACATCCTCCAGCGCATCACAGGCAGTAGGCTGTAGGCAGCTTCAGGAATTTTCCTTCCTAAACACTGTAAACATCTTGGAAGTAAAGTTAGTTCTGCATAGCCTGTGAGGTCTCATATATTACCTCTTAAGACTTAAAGGCTAGTCTCAGATGCCTCCTTTCCCCAGCCATAAAATTATAATCTTACGAGAACCTTTAGTTTTACAAATTAATGTTCTGTCTTCAATTCCCACCATGGTGAAAGTAAGCTTGTCGTGTTATTTGCACCATGCAGTTTTTCCAGATAGAACAACATTAACTTTGCCACTGAAATGGGGAAGGAGAGGAAAAGCCAAGTGTTACTTACTGCCATAGCCTGGGGGTGTAAAAACAGACTGACAATATCATATTCCTTCTTTTTTCTTTTAAGGCATTTCTATCATGATATTACTGTGTAAAAGATTAATTTCTAGCTTTGGGGGTTTTCTTTCTCTTGTGGAGTTAAAAAACTTACTGAATTTAAATAGGAAGGAAAAAATAGTTCTCTTAACTGCTGCAGCACAAACTGCAGCATATGAAATTGTCCAGATGTTTCTCATGGTGTGAGTGTCAAAATGGAAAGTCCTTCTGTGTTCATTACATTGCAATACACTGTTAGAAATGCCTGCTGAAGGGAAGCAAAAGAAGCTCCATCTCTGTCTGAAATCCCCATTGATGTACTGCTAGATTCTTCCTGTTTGTTCATGTCATACTTAACCCAATCATCTTCCTATAGAAAGGACTCCCCTTCCAGGAAAATGTGCATATATAGCATTAACTTGCTCTAGTTCCCCATAGTTCCCTATAACCTAAGAAAATACAATGAGGTCCCTGAAGTATGCTTCCACTTGTACAGAAAACAAAGTGGCTCATTTATGACTGCCCAGCAACACCTTTCTTTTAAAGGACTGTATAAATACCCAGGCATTCAGGCTGGGCATAACTCTGGATGAGGATATAGACAAATACAGAGCAACACGCTCTGTAGAAGGTGAATTACACATCTATGCTAGGTGGAGTGGGTTGCAAATAAAATGAATCCTGGAAGACATATCTAGACTACATTTGGATGAATAATTACAGCCAGATGAAGAACACTCTTAATTTTTACATTAACTCTGTTACGTTAAATGAACATGATCAATATTTAATAACTTAACTGGTTCATCAGAAGACTGATAGTGATCTGGTTTTGTGGGGTTTTGTCAAGTGTATTTTCCTGGTGATTCCAGTGCTGTTATCCATTCCCACTTCTGACCAATTCTCAGAAGGGTACAGATGCCCACAGCAGTCCTATGGGAGTGTCTGCTCAGGTGTGTGATTTATTCTGGTTCTCTGCATTTATGGATTGTGACAATTTTGTATCTTTTCAAACCTATTTGTCACTTAGCAAAAAAGTGTGAAATAGATGCATTGCAAAATGAGTATTTTTCCATTGATTACACCCCTCACAGCGTTTTCTTCTCACTTTTGAGACATTATTTGCTGCATTTTTGAAAACACAAAAGAATGCAGAAGTCACAGACTTGATATTTTGTCTTATTCTTTATGAGTACTTCACACAACCATTGATCCAACAGGATTACATGAAACACAGCTACAAAAAAGGGAAGTTTTAATACATCTGACATGGATTGTCAGATGTCTGTAGGGTGTACCCAAGGATTATTTATACCTGCTGTGTATATTCTTGCTTCAGTAAGAAGAGAAACTGCTTTTGCATTGAAATGTTCTCTTGGTTTTGCCATTGTGCAAATTCTGAGAAAACACTGAAGTGTTCTGATGTGCCATGGCTTCACTCGTTCAGTGTCTGATATTAGACTGTATCAGAAAATATCTCTATTTTCATCTGACAGACTGATGGAATAAGCACTTTTGCTTTCTGTCTTTCAGTCAAATTAATGTGTTGTGCTTGTTTATATCAGTATCTTTCACATCAAATGAAAGCCATACATAATGTTGCTAAATATAAAGGCAATTCTCTAGTAAAAATTCTCATGACAGGTCCTTTAAAACTTGACCTTTTACACATATCACTACTGCATGGGGACTGTCAAACAGTTCCCTAGATTTAAGATTTATGCCAGAGAGTTTGAATTGGGCAGTTTAGGTTCACAGAATTACAGAGTAGTCTGTGTTGGAAGGGACTCAGAAAGATGGTAAGTCCAGCTCTTAAGTGAAAGGCCCGTATGGGGATCAAACCCTCAACTATCTCATTATTAGCACCATGCTCTGGCCAACTGAGCTAAATGGAAATCTTCTCCTTAAAACCAGAAAATCTCTGTCATTATGTAAAAAATCTGATTTGTCTCTGCTTTTTCGCTTAGATTCAAAAAGAACTATCATTTTTCTTAAAAGAAAAAAAATACTTTAAATTTCTTAAATAATTTTTTTTCACATAAAATGTGATATTTTCAAGAAAAAATGTTGATATTTTGGCATAATTTCTTTTCTTGGGAGAAATTTCCATTTTTAAGACAATCCTAGTGGAAAGCATCACACAGGATACTTTGGTTTTTAGTTGTTCTTTGTTGGTTTTGTGCTTCTGTGGGAATTGTAGAAGCTAAATGAGATGAATAAATGGATTTTTAACAGGCTTATTAGAATGAACACTTGCCAACATGTTCTCAGCTTGAAACATAAAGCTCTTAAGATTTAATTTTTAGCTGCCTTTCTCCAAAAGTAAAATTTAATTAGAACCCAATTATACTGAAATTGAGGTAACTGCTGAGGTAGTGCAATGGATACTCAGTCCCATATGGTCTGATTTATAATCCACAAGCACTTTGAAGAACTACCTTATTATTTTCTCTATATTTATATGCATTTCCTATTAATATAAATTAGAATTGCATGGCGGTTTTGCATGTATTTGAGAAAAATTTTTAAATAAAGTTATATAAAAATGTCTATTTTACTATATATTTACTATGGCTTTACACTGCTAAGAATAAACATGGATAAATTGATGCTATATTTCATGACCTGAGAGTTTCTGTTGGAAAGATAAAAAGAAAAGTGAGAAAACCTTTCAGAAATACCAGTATCACCTTAATTCCTTTGTAAAAGAAAACCTTCCTAGAAAATATAAAATAAGTTTTCCTATTTTGTACTCACACCAGCATGAGCCCAAAATGTTTCTAAACTCATGATTTCTAGTTATTCTAGACTTAAAACGAAGTTTTAACAAATATTTCTAAGCTTTTTGTGATCTATTAAAATAAAATTTATTAAAAAATCCCCAACAACAACAAAATAACACAGAGGTCCAGATTATTTTCTTACCCTACCATTTTCCTTTGAGGGAATTCCTGACACTTTTAAGAGACTTTATCTGAGATTTCTAATTAATTACATGACTAGAACTTAAAGCAGAAAGCATCTTCATGCTCTCTCTCTATATAAGCCAAAACATAAGGTACAAGACAATGGAGGATCAGAAGGGTCAAAAACACTAAAGAAACAGAGGCCTGAACAAATGTCCTTTCTTGCCTCATGCTCTAATAATTTTTGTTCAAATTTCGAGTCACAAAATGCTGCCATTCCTTATTTTTTAATGTTTCACAGGAAATTTTAACAATTAAATGGCAATTATTTACCTACCTGATTAGCAAGGTAATTTGATGTGGGCATAGGTTAGTTTGTTAAGCTCAAGCTATTTTCTCCAAAAATCATTTTGTGTTTTCAAAATGGTTTCTGTAGGATAATTATCTCTATTTTAAGAACAATTTTGTGGATGATCAACACGATGACAAGGTTTAGCAGGTTAGCTAAATGGAAGTAAGATAATAAGTGTTGCGTTATGACTTAAAAAACTTAACTTTTTTTTTTTCATAAAAGAAAGTCAGAGGAAAGCTCCTCTGACTGCCTTTCACTCTCTTACATACAAGAAGCTTAAAAATATTTATTGTATCTATTTTCTCCAGTTACATGTCTGATTGCAGATCTAAGATGTCATGGGAATTGCCAATAGCACTGCTTATTTGGCAGCTGAATGTCACTGAGTGCTGATACTGTACATCACCACATAACTTCTCAGATCACACTTGTATCTACAATCCAAGTGCTGCCACAGAAAGCTGATGAGTGTTCCTAAAGAGAAGGAAAGACTCTACAACCCACCACATAAACAATAATTGATGTGCAGCATTCATACAACCATAGAATTGTTAGGGTTGGAAATGACCTCGAAGATCATCAAATCCAACCTACAACCCAGCAGCACCACCATGTTCACTGCTAAATCATATTATCCTGAAGTGCTGTGTAAGCACATGTTTTCTGAACACTTCCAGGTATGGTGACTCCACCACTTCCCTGGGAAGTCTGTTTCAGTGCTTTACAACCCCTTCTGTGATTTTTTTTTTTTCCTAATATCCAATGTAAACCCTCCCTGGCACAACTTGAGGCCATTTCTTCTTACCCTGCACATGTTACCAGGGAGAAGAGACCAACACCCACCTGGCTGCAACTTCCTTTCAGATACCTTTGGAGAGTGATAAGGCCCTCCTTGAGCATGCTTTTCTCCAGGCTAAACAGCCCCAGCTCCCTTAGCCACTTCTCACAAGATTTGTTCTCCAGGCCCTTCACCAGCTCCATTGCCATTCTCTGGACTTTGTTCCATCATCTTAATGTCTTTAATTCAGTGCTTGATTACATGCTATTAAAAACTACCAAAAAACTCCTTAGCAACGTGCTCTGTTTCTTTTTAGCCCAATTCAGGCTGCTGTTGTCATTATAAAATAATCATAAAACATCTTTACATCTCTGAAGATCAGTTGGGAAGTTGGCTAAATTCCTAGCATGTGCTTTCCCATTTGGGAGTCTCACAGGGTGTGATCATCAGCATGCTGGTCCTCTCGTGCACCCTGTGTAAAAGGATCATTTCCTCCTCTCTGCACGTAGTCTCTGTTCTCTATTGCACTTGTGGGCAAAAGAGTCAAACTGGGAGTTTGCATCTGCTCAGGTTTTAATAATATTATTCAGAAATACATCTTGATTAGCTGATTTTCTGGTCAGCTGCTGCTAAATCCTTTCCAGGTATAAGCTGATTTGAAGCTTTGATGTTTAATTGAAATGTGCTTTTGAGACTGTTGTTAGTACTGGTCAGTACACTGGAAAATTCAGCCTGACTTCTTGTGATACAAACTGCCAGGGTGATGCAGACACTTCTTTTCAATAAAGGCTAAACCCACAAAACTGCTCTTCTCTGTAAACAACACACAGAAAATCTAAGAAAACCATAGTAAAAGGTCATTTTTCAAGTGGCAAAGCAAAGATCTCCAAAATAAGTAAATACTAGATTTATAGTAATCATGACTATGTTTATCTCCTTCCCTGCGCAGTGCATAAAGAGAAGTCCTGTGGGAGTGGAAGAGTTTGTGATCCTAGAAGTAAAGATATCAATAATGTCTCACTCAAAAGAGATGCACCACTGATGTTATCCTTATGTTCTTTGTCTGTGCTCTGGTCTGCAGCTGAGCCAGACTGCTAGAGCAACCACATATCATAAAATCATGGAAGGGATCTTAAAGATCATCTAGTTCCAATCACCCTGCTGTGGACAGGGACACCTTTCACTAAACCAGGTTGCTCAGAGCTCCATCCAACCTGGTCTTGAACAATTCTGGGGATGGGACATCCACAAACTCTCTGGGAAACCTTTTCTGGTGCCTCACCACTTTCTTTCAGTTTGATCCCATTCTCCTTTGTCCTGTCACTATATAATCTTGTAAATAGTGTCTCTCCATCTTTCTTGCAGGCATTTTTTCCCTTTTACTCCTGGGACTTTACTTAACTGCCATGACTTCTCAAACATCTTAAGAAAGAAGATGTTCTAAAAGGAAACATCTTTTCAAACAAACTTAGGAAAGTGACTTGGTAACCACATCAGTCAATTCCCTCAGGATTCTGGGATGTGTCCCATCAGATCCCATTGAATTACATGCAGGTTCCTCAGGTGGCTATGAACCTGATCTTTACTTACAGTGCGAATGACTTTGCTCCCCTTTGCTCCTCATCCTGCTGTCCATCCCCTTGGCATGTGCAGGAAGAGAGTTGCCATTGAAGACTCTAGGCAAAGTTGTTGCGCACCTCAGCCTTCTCATACGTTGCTACCAGTTTTCCATCATTGTTTATCAGGGGGATACACCTTTGACTTCTTTTTCTGGTTAATATACCTGTAGAAGCTCTTGCTGTTGTTTTTGTGTCCCTTTCCAGGTTCAGTTACAGCTTCACCTTAGGCTTCCTCATCCCCTCCCTACACAACCAAACTTCATCTGTACACTCTTCACAGGTTACCTGTCATTATCTATACTATGTGTGTGCTTCTTTCCCTGTAGTTTGACAAGCAGTTCCCAACTCAGACATGCTGATCCCTTGCCTTCCTTGCCCTATTTCTTACCCCTGGGGATTGCTAACTATTGCACTCTGTAGAAGAAATCCTTAAAAATATATCTGTTCTATTCCACCTAGCCCATTGTCCCTGAGGGCAATATCACAGGTTCCCACTGACTATCTCCTTGAAAAGCTGAAATTCTGCTTTCCTGAAGTTCAGGGGTCTAATATTACTCCTTACTTCACCCATATTCCTAAAGACAGCAAACTCCACCGCTGTGGCCCAGACTGCCTCCAATCTTGATATCCCCAGCTAGTTCGCTTGCATTGGTTACCAGCAAATTCAGACATCCACGCTAGTTGGACTATTACCTGGCTCAAGAGGTTGTAATGATGCCCGTATCACTCCTGTGGGCACAAAGGTAGTTTAGAACTCATTCCTTCATTGTGTGAAAACCTACTACAGTCCATGTGTTTTATTCAATGTATCCGTATGAGTGGGAATAATGAAAGATGTCAAACACATCAGCTTTTGCCATCAGAGGAAAAGAAAGCAGTGTGTAGACATAAGAGAAGCATTTAAAAGAGGCTGGTGCACAGTGAAAGCTATAATATTTTCCATTGCTGGCATTCTCTTCTACAGATATATACCTCCCCTGATACTTACAGTTCCATTCTCCACAGCCACAGAATCAGATTGGAGAAGCTGCTGTAGATTCACAAGCCCACCGAAAGCTATGCTGTGCTTTTCTGAAATGGGTGCACTGTTATAGAGATTAAGTAAATCTGCTCTCAGACAGACAAAGCTGATGGGGGTTCAGTAACATTTAGTTGCAGACATTGGGGTGTTCAAAAGTAAGAGTACTTTGTAATTTTAGAATTGGCAGTGGTTTTAGATCATACTGATTATATTTCAGTCTTGAGATCATCCACACTTAGTTCTGAGTATAACTCCAGACCTTCACATCTCATTAAATACACCCAAATTCTAGTTTGGCTTTTCTAATCTTCCCCCTACATAGCCATGCAATATCATTATAGTCCTCACGAGTTACCTGCTTCCAGAGATGATAGATTCTCTTTTTTTTTACCTAAATTCCAGCCTAAGTTCTCTGTTTAATCAGGCTGATATTTTCCCTTATGACTTGTCTTTCTATAGCTGGGGGCAGCCTGGTCCTGAATATTTACCAATTCCTTTCTAAAGCACATCCAGCCTTTCTAAACTCTTTTACCCTTCAGAACTGACTACCAAGGGACTCTGTCAATCAGTGTCCTAAGTAGGCCAAAGTCTGTTCACTGGAAGTCCAAGGTGGAAGTTCTGCTGTTATCTCTCCTTATTTCACCCAATACTGAAAGTATAACATTTACTGGCCACCGTGCCCAAGATAACCACTGACTACCAAATCACCCACCAGTCCTTCTGTGTTCACAAACAACAGGTCTAGCAGGACACCTTCTCTCAGGCTCATTTACCAGTTGTGTTAGGAAGCTGTCTTCCACACACTCCAGAAACTTCCTGGATTGTTTCCTCTTTGCTGTGTTGTGTTTCCAGAAGACATCTGACAAGTTTAAGTCACCCATGAATACAAGGGTTAACAGCCATGAGACTTCAGCCAGCTGCTTGTAGAATGCCTCTTCTGTCTGTTCGTCCTGGTTGGGTGGAGTATAACAGGCTCCCACCACCATGATATCCACCCTGCTGTCCTTCCCCCTGATCTTTGCCCACAGGCACATGCAGTTCCACCCCACCACCCCTCCTGCTTTGCCTGTGTCTTCTAAAGGGCTTTTAAGTATCCATTGCAGCCCTCCAGTCATGAGAGTCATCCCATGTTTCCATGATAGCAACTTTCCTGTTGTACAGTGGCTTCTATCTCCTTGTGTTTGCTGTCCATACTGTGTGCACTGGTATAGATGCACTTAAGCTGAGCTAATGATTTTTTTTGCCCTCATCAGAAACCTGCTACCTCTAGGCTGATCTCTCGTAGCCTGGTCTAATCCCCTTCCCCCTCTGAGCATGGTTTAAGACCTCTCGATCAGCCCTTCTAATTCCTGGGCCACAGTTTCTGTGAATCTGTCTTGACTGAGTTAAGAAAAATGTCTGAGGGGCAGGTGTGTCATAAAGATTTGTCCTGTATTGTAAATTAAGTGGCTTTGTTGAAGGTAATTATCACATCACAGTGTAATGCTAAATGATATATCTCAGATTGGTTGAGAATTTAACCATACTGACATTTCAGGATTCAGCAGTGTATATACTATTTCTAGTATTGACAAGGTGGAGTGGGAAGATGCTATCAGACTTATATTGTAGTAGCTCTAGTCTACAAACAAAAAAAAAAAATAAATGTCATACACTGAGGAGACAGTAATTACCTCTATTCTCTCATTTTTCAATGACTAAGAAGGGATCACAGTTTCCTCAATCATTGCAAAAATATTTTGAAAGAAACCATCTCAAAACTCAGGAAGATAGAAAAGAACTGATGTTTCTGAAATAAAATTTTTATAACAGAAAAAAAAAACCCAGATGGCATTTTAACAATTATTTTGGCATAGATGTCAATGTAGTAAAAGCTGACATGATCTTATTTACAGATTTTCTTTGTTTCTTTGACTACAGTTAGAAGAAAATGCTTCATAAAATGCATTCTACAATCATTTTAATTGTTAGCAAGCAGTTTTCTGAAAATAGCTTTATACATACAGCTTATATACAATGTGTACAGAAGCACAGTAACAGACACTTCCAAAATGTGCATATTGAGTTAGCAACATGCCTAGCAAAGCTCCAGACAGATTAACTAATTCCCCCCATGCCATGCTACAAGAATTGGAAAGGAGCTATATATAATATAGATCACTTACTTGAAACAGACTTTGAATATTAGGTCTGGGAAATAATGAAGCAAATCTGCTGATTTCCTGAAAAGAAGACGTTATAGTCTCCCTCAGAACACTTCCTCTCATAACAAAAAGGAACAGATTGCAGCTTTCCATTCTGCCAAAAAGCTGGATCATGCTGTCCATACCACACACAGCAATTTAGAACACTGAGTGGAGAGCATGAATCAAACAGAAGAAGCATCAAATTAGATTATTATTTTTCTAGTAGGACACCTGTATCATCTGGTAATGTCCACATCAGAAAAATTCATTTACGAAATAAAAACTGCAATGGATTTAGAAGCTCTGTGAAAGGCTATGCAGTGTAAAAGGTTTTCAAACAAAATGAGAAGCAGAGAACCACAGAAACCCCATCAGAAATAAACAGAAAACTTGATCACAGTCAATGGTAAGCATCAAAAATATGAAAAGGAAGACTTTAAGCTTTAGAGCTTTGCAGGTGTAAAATATTTGTGAGTGAAAAGGACTCAAGACTGATCAGAAGAGCAGAATCACAAACTTTGTCTGGCATCCAGGAAGAATTAGTGGTATAAAATTAAAAAGTAGTTCTGAGGACATGCGGGCTCACACAAAACTAAGGCATGAAAAAAGAGAAGAAGCAAAATGAAGAAGAAGGAAGGATAAGGCAGTGTTAGGCAGTTATGGATGTGTCCTGGTTCCAGCCAGAAAAGGGTTCATTTCTGCAGTAAAGAGGAGGGATGTGACCAGGACCTGGAGGTTACTCTATACCACCTCATTCCAAAGCAGGGGGAGGGGGAGGGATGGGTTCCTTCCAGTCAGGCCAATGGTGAAGTGAGTGGTGCAGGTAGCACCAAGTTCTCCGTGGTGAGTGCTTGCGTGTGAATCCTTCACTTCTTATTAACGCTAATAACACTCTGTTATTAAAATTGTTCCTACTGTTTGTTGCTTATTTCATTGCTGTTTCTAGTAAATTATCATCTTAACCGTTGATATGTCCCTTTTGTGCCTCCAATTTCTCCTCTCCATCCTGCTGCAGGGGGACGGAGAGAGGGAAGTGTGGAGTGAGACAGTGGCACATGGTTTGGAGTGTTTCAACGGGAACACTAAATTGAGGAAATCCATTCCTAAACTATAACAATTTTCTAAACCATTCCACATAGATTTACAAGTTCATGTTAATCAGCTCCTTTGTATAAAGACTTCTAAGGAGACAGTGAAGCCACAGAGTAACTGCAACCACCTAGGGTAGGCCATATGGAGCCAGTCTAAACTAAACTTAGTAAGTTTTCTAATTTGAATGCTGCACACAACTTTATCTACATTACATACTCCTATTGGTCTCACCAGCTGGACCATGCTGTTTGACATTTAAGAATTTCAATCTGTTACTTCTCATGTTGAATGGTTGCAACTGGGGATTTTTTTTTTAATTTTTTTTTTTGCAGATAATCAGCTGGAACACTTACAGTTTACATCAATATAATTTCTCACTGCTTTAAAAATTGGGATAGGGATATAACTAGTCTTGAAGAAAGAGGAATTGAGAAAGAAATTTTGAACTTCATGTGTTTCACAGTTACAAACAACTAAATAAGCGCAAGTGTATTACTAAAGACAAAGGGAACAATAAGCTGATATGGTCCATTAGTATTTCAGCTTTTGGAATTATAAGACTAGCAACTAATTGCAAAATCCAGTCTAAATTTCTAGTGTACTCTAATACTCACCTTAAAGAAGTCACTACAGAAGTATAGGAAACAGTGTTGTGACAGAGACAGATCTATGCTGGAGAAGTTCCACCAAATTGTGAAGAAAGACATACTTGAAATTACATTTGGCTCATGAGCTGGTCATAAAAAACTACTTCCACAAGGTGCCTTCATCTGCTCTTACCATCCCTTCTAAGAACGACACTGTGAGCACCTTCTCTCTGGAGCTCAGACACAAAAGCTAGCCTCTCACCTGTCTTGGGAATAATTATTTGTTAGATTCTATGCCACTGTATAAGGGGGATTCAGCTCTGACACCCCCCTTCAGACTTATATGAACAGCCTTGTATAAGCAGCAGCAATAAGCTTCAGTCATTTTGTCTCTTTGACTGCCTGTGATGACATGTGATCTGACTAAAGAAAAAAAAGTAAAAAGAAAATTTAATTGAATCCAAAATGCCTAAGAGTCTCAATCAGCAAAGCTAGCGCACACCACATAGCTAAAGTCATGCAAAATCTATTAAAGGAAAATATAAGACTGGATCAATATTCAGTTAAAATACATATTTTCAGATCAGAAAATCTATACTTTTTAAAGCAATGTTATATCAGTTACACTGCTTTCCTTTATGTTAAACATATATCAGCATCTCCTTTAAAGTACAATATGATGCCAGTCAGTTTTATTTTCTCAATAAAACATACTCTTCACTTGTATCTAGGAGTCAGACGGTGTGAAATAACCTCATATTGGCCAGAAGTTAACTTATCCTCTTCTGAGGGCTGTCTAAGAATGAGAGCCAAAAGTGAGTTACAAGCTGCAAAGGTAAAGTTCCGATTTGTTTCACAGTCAAAAATCACACTCTTTAGATCATAATGACATTTCTTGTTTCAAGTTGTGCCCATTCAGTTGTGTCATGGTAGTTACCGTGTTCCTGGTGTTGCTTTTCAGGGAAGTCATTTGAATGGCAGAAGAGTTGCACAAGTAGCTGGCAGATCTCCCTTTCTGAGCTTTCTTTCTGCAGCGAAGCTGGTTGTTGAAATGTCTTCTAAAGCTCTCACTGAGAAAATACAGTGCAAATGGGTTGACACAAGAGTTGCAGAAGCTTAGCACTCGAGCCACTAAGGTCACTACCATATGTCCCATCGATGGATCAATCTTATTATAATGAAAAGATCTATACATGTATAGCACGTGATTAGGAAACCAGCAGATAGCAAAGAAGCCAACAAAAACCAAAACAATTTTTGCCAGACGCTTCCGAGTTTCCATCTAAAAAGATGAAGAGAACCCAAATAAACAACAAGGAATAGAACTACCCCACATAACAGATTTAAGTAAAATATGTAGCATTTTGCTCTATATTACCTTCAGCAATTGTCATGAGTAAGGCCAGCAAAAATGCTTCCTTCAGGGCCTGAATTACTTTTACTACCTCATTTATTTTCCTTTTCTTCTTTCAGTTTACTTTCAGTGAACTTTCTTAGCTGTTTGTAGTTACAGAAGGTTGCTCTTTCCATATAATACACACAGAAAGAGTGATTCATGACTCAAGGAAATACTGCCTTTTAGCCTGTAAGCACGTACCAAAGGATGTCATGAAACGCAACCTTTTGTGACGAGATCTCAGTGCTTGGCTCAAAACTTAAATTTTCATTAGAAAGCTGTTTGGAAACTGCTGGCTTCAAAATCTAGAGACACCATGAGATCAACATTACTAGGGTGTTAGCTATACAGTGGTACTTATATCCCATTGTTTTTCACTGAGGGTCTCAGCTTGCACCTGTCTCCTGGGGAAACCACCAAAATCGCATTACACCACCTGAAGCGTCTTAATTCCAGGGTAAGGTGAAACGTTCCATTAATTGCAATAACATGACAAAATCTACCTTAATTGCAGTGCTAAGTTATAACAAATTACATTGTAGATACTGAGAGTGGCTGAAAAGATGGCAGGATATGAGCCTACACAGTGGTTTCAAAATGAGAGAAGGAGATAAATTGGCCAGGTAGAAAGCACCAAAGAGAGGCAGAAAGTTTTCCCATATTCCTCTTAAAAAATTTATTATGTATATCGGGCATGAAAGTGCAGAGGAAGGAAAGTTTTCTACTCTGCTCAATTTTGTGGGAAAAAAATACAATCAAGTGAATTTTTTTTTTCAATAACAGTTTTTCAAAAGGTTTGGAATTATTCTTTAAATAGCTTTCTTGGGTCTATCTAAACAAAAACCAGTGGGGAAACCAAAAAGGATGGGAAAATTCTAACATTCAAACTTAGTAGCATTTGCACTCAGACAGATTGCAAGAGCAGACTAAAAGGTTCAGATGTATAATGTGAGTATTACGCTTGGCCTAAAGAAACATGAGCTGATAGCAATAGTCTGAATTTATTTCCTCTTGCTGGGAGATATGTAAGTACACCAGAATTTTCTATTCCTCTGAGCCTCCTAGATTAGCAAAGAGAAAAAAAACTAAGCAGTATGAAAATGAATTAATGAAAAAATGTGTTCTTACTTTGAAAAAACATGTGAGTTCAGAAATGTGGTATAAATTATATATTGTTTCCATCCAGAGGGTTCAGCCAAAAGGCTCTCTATATTTCACAGGAAAATAAAATAATACATGAAGTGCTAATATGCATGCACTTTTGACAAGAAACAGACTAGAGTAGAAATGAAATGTTGCTCAAAAAGGACGTAAAGGAATGTAGTCTTTCTAAAAGAATTTGTGCATGCAAAAAGATTTCTGAGTATGAAAGTAGTTTTCTAAATTACTGGCAGAGAAAACCATTCAAAACTGTTTAAATGGGCATAAGTATTTTTCTCTATCAATACTAATGCTTTTACAAAGTAGGTAGGGCACTTTCACTGCAAAAGCTGTTATTTGTACATATGTGTATTCCTGCTAATGTTAATATTTTATTGCTTCCTGTGCCTTTCGGGGAAGATTGGCTTTGTCCAGCATTTTAAAATGCTTTGTCTCAAAGATATACAGAATCTATACCAAGAGTTTTATAGCATCTCTAACAGAAAGGATATTAGAAAAGTGCAAGTTCAGTATTATATCTGAGAAAGTGAAAAAAAAAAAACCAAACCGGTTAATGCTCTATGTTTATGTTTCCAACACTCCTTCATCTGAAAAGAATCTTAGAACCCTACGTAAAGTTTTCTCATTTCCAAGCACAAAAAGAAACAAAAACAAAGGGACAATCCTCAAAATATTCATGTAAGCTTTCTTTCCTAAAATGACTGCCTACAGAGACAAGTGAAGCCACCATCATTAACATGATTATATTAACATTACAAAACTATCATTCCTCAGTAAGAATACAAGAAATGGTTTCAGTAACAGCATATACAAACATCTATACCAATCTCATTTGCTGTTAGGAATGTGCATTCATGGCAGTGAATTTATAATTTTCCTTGTTCAGATTCATTTACGTATTGAGCTTAATATTGAGTAATTGTGAAAACAAGGAAAATTTTGATATAATCCTTGATTTATTTCATGTGGAAACTGAACTAATCCTCTGCAAAATCTAACAAGTTGGATGTTACAATTCTTTGACTTTCATTTATAAGTGTATACAGCACAAAAATCTTTTACCAGAATGTAAAATGCAAACTGCTTACCTGTCTTTTAGAATGTTCACTGTGTTCCCCAGGGATGTTGTGAGCACTTTTTATTAAACTCTTTGCAATATGATAGTAGTAGATACTGATAATTACAAGAGGGACAAGGAAATACACAAGGAAAAGCAGCACAGAATGGATCTTTGGGTGTATGTCTTCTGTCATGGGGTATGGTATGCATGCTGTGAAAGTGGCATTATCTGTATCATTGATGTGAGCCAGTTCGGAGAACACTGCTTCAGGAACTGCTAGGAGCATAGAGATTACCCAGATGGCAGTGGCTTTAAGACAAGTCCATAGCACTGCACTGGAGGTCTGGATGTCCATGGGATTTACAATTGCTTTGTACCTGAAATTGATCAAAACGCAGAAGCAAATTAAAAGGTATTCAAATTCAACATGCAATGCACAAGACTACTTCATATATTTGATTAAAATAATGTCTTTTTTTTTTCTTATTTGAAATAATAATTTGAAAGGGGCTTGTAATCTTTCTTTAACTTGCATTCTCTTAATCTCTACCATTTTTTTGTAAACAGTCATCAGAGGAGGCAGAAGGAGCCCTGGATACAACCTGTGACTGTAGATGCCAGAAAGTGAAGAATCAGCCATGGCTCTAGCCTTTGCTTCTCCAAATACCCCATCAAATCTCCAAAAGTGCATCATACCTTCATACTCCATGTGTACCAGCACATGCACACTTAGTGTTTCTTTCCTTCTTTCCTCAGCCCCTGAAGCCCAGGGCTTTCTTGCTGCTACCACAACTTTCCCACTCTAGGATGCTCCCAAGCTCCCTCAGAGGAATATATGCATCTTCATAAAGTCAGGCATATATGACTCCCAAAGGCCTGTGCAGAAAGTATTAAACTCTTACGTAAAGTAAACATTTCCACATCAACAGCTGGAAGCTGCTGCTATACACTGCACTTTGGAAAACTGTCTCATAATGTATGCTTGCATATAAGCCTTTGTGGAACTGATAATTTTATAGACCCTGCAATGGAAACAGAAAGAATTCCAGAGAATGGAATGTCACTCTAGACCAAAGTAAAAAAAAAAGAATTAATAGAAGTAGACTTTGGTATGGAATTCTTTTATTTAAAAAAAAATCATTGGAGGAGGGGCTATAAAGTCAAACATTCCACAAGAAAATGTACATGTTATAAGGACAAATATAACTTGAGAAAAAATATTTCAAGAATACCTTAAAGTTCCACTTAGATTTTTAATTTATTTTTTAAAAGGTAAATAAATTGTATTTAATGTTTTTATTAAAACCTAACCCTTAAACAAAACTCATTTTTTCTAAGCCATTCCAATATGGAAGCTTATGGGATTTTTTTTAACTTCATTAATTTTTTTGTTTCTACTTTCAATTTGATTTGGCATGGCTGTGATTTTTTTCTGAAAGAGCACAAGTTTTGAGAAATGGAAAAAATTATTCTTCTTTAATATTCAAAGGAGAGTTTAACAGCATAAGGGGAGTCAGGAGAGATTCATACTCCAGGTGCATAACTTTGTACACTCTCAGGCACTTGTAGTCAGTACAGAAGTACTTTCAGAGTGATTCAGATTTGACATATCACCCTCTAGGGTGCTTGGGGTTTTTTTCTCTGTTAGCTATACAATGAGCTTAGATTAAGGAGACATAGTAAGTTAGAGGTCTTTACTTTGTGATAAAATTCCATATCTGTGCATGTAGATAGATATACATGCCTACAGATGTATAATTATGTACGGGTATGAGCAAGTGTCTAAATACTTAACAACGATTCGTTTATACCCAAATATAACATGGTTGTTGAAGGGAATGCTGATAAATGGAGCTGTGATCCCACATACTCCTTCGGGCTAATTTGCAGGTTCTGACAGGTAGTTCATAGCCCCTCAACACCTTAAGCAGATGTTTGCAACTGGCTATGCCATGAAAATATTTTGAAGAGAGCACTGCCACAGTACCCAAGGAAACCTTTCCTTCAGAGAGTATGTGAGTCAAAATGTGCCTTACGGTACTCTTTCTCAGGTTTGTGATAAATTGTTTGATCATTAGCTAAATAAAAATAACGGCTATTAATGTTCATATCCTCTCTAAATTCAGAGAGAGGAGTTTTACTGTATTTTCACCCCTATCATGGAGTGGAAAACAAAACTCAGCAAACTGCCGCTGTTAATTTGCATTTGCCATTTCTGCTAACATGCAGTGAAAAACTCCCTGGACACCAAGGTGTAAAGAAAGCCTTTTTACTGCCATAGGAAGGACAGAAGATTCTGCACAAAGTGTGAATACTCCCCAGCACAAACTGTGACCATATTATCCATTTTTTTATCCATCAATTGCTTCCTATTGCTGTCTGCCTTTATTTCATTACATAAAGACAGACCCTCTATTTTTGAGGTGATGTCAAGTCCTTACATCTGCTCATTTTTTTAAAAGTTTGCATTCTTAGTGAAGAGCTGGTTTCATGATTTTGGGGTAGGGGGAGGATAAAAATAATGTTTTGTAGTATAGATTTTTACCTCTCCTTTTCCATTTCATTGCTTTAAAATATTTTGACCACGGTCCTATGACCCAAGTAAATGACCACGTCACAAATAATTGTTTTAGCAGCAAATTGGCCCTGTTAATCTCTAAATGGAAGGCTTTTTCAGAAGACGCAACATTTATTTGTACTTTGGCATATATTGCTGTCTCACCAAATAGTATGCTTTTCCCTGAGCCATAACTTACTCCAAGTGGAAAGCCGTTGGAGCAGAGTGCCTTTTTTCACAAAACAGCTGAGTTTAGCACAAAAAGCCCCCTTCTTCTATACTACTTGCTACTTTACTGACTACAAGGTGGCACTCTTCCTAGGACTCAGCCCTTCACAGTACTCAGTGTCAATGGGAAGAAAAATGCACTGTGTTTTACAACACCTGTCATCTTGTTTATATCTTTAAAAAACTATAGAGTGAAAAGAAACAAATTACAGATAAAATGAAATGTAAACTGAGTGTAATGAGAAGTGTTCCCAAAGTGAAAATCCAACCTCTTCTTTTGTATAAAACCAATATAAGGCTAAAACATATCACCAACCATTCAAATTACAAAGACTGTATTGATGTTCCATCAGTAAAACAATGTCAGTAAATTAGACTAACAGTGAAAATTAGTCAAATTAGTAAGTTAATTCATCTTTTCTTTTACTTCACTGATGAAAAAAGAGCAAATTATAGGTTGCCATGAATTTCAGGAAATAATTAAAAATATGCATTTGGTTTTAATTAAAAGCCTTCATGTAAATTCTGTCTTCTTATATTCTCTATCATTATCACTGCTGACAAAGGGACCCCTACTCGGGAAATCCTTCCTGTCTTTGGAGCTGTGGTTTCTTCCAACAGACACAAGCACAAACTTGCCCACTCTCCTTCAGCAGATTGGGTTTTTTATATCGTCTTTTTTTCCATTTTAAAGCAATTTCCTCCCTTCTACACAATCCCAAAATAAATTCATGAAAAGAATATCTACTCTTTCTCCAGAGGTATAACATTTTGCTGCCTCCTAAACTCAAATCTACTTTATCTATTTTTCCTAACCTTTATTTTCAAAAGCTTTCTAAAGGAATTTCTCAGCTCCAAATTAGAATGGAAAGTTCTGCTCCTGATTCTGCTGCATCCACAACGCTGTTTCCCTCCCACACACTTGATTTCAAAAGAAGGTGCTCCTTTACTAGACCTACACTGTCCTTCCTTTACTTCCCTACCTCTTTTTTTTTATCTAGAGTATATTTTTGTGATGACCTTAAAAAATACAAAAAAGAAAACTCCAAAACAACTAGTCAATAGTTAGGCAGCCACTGGAAAATAGCCTACCATTCTAACTAGATTAACCTCAATATCTCCTTGTGCTTTTGATTCTGCATGGTCTCTCATCCTTTCTTAAAAGTCGTTCAGGTCAAGGACTTCTTCTTGCTGCTGTTTATATAGTACCTACCTCAAATAGGACCCTAATTTATCACCTAATTTCCTACATGATATCACGATGAAAATAAATATAATAATGAAATGTCAGACGCCAGGCAGAGACACAATTCAGGCAGGGAGATTTCACATTACTTTGCATTAATTTTCATTTTAATCCTGGAGCTGGAGGGGTTGGTATTATTTGCTTCATTATAAATAAGCTTTTTAAAGTGATGTTGCTGTTCCATTGTACTGCATTTCCCGCAAACTAGAGTAATTTATCAAAACCATTCATATGTTAGTCTTTTATTGTGTCCCTGCATGGTGCTTTCAAACACAAAAATGTTAACAACATAAAAGCTTATAAATATATCTGAAGCGGAAATCTGATTGTATAATCAGTATTTGTTAAAAATACTCATATGTCCAGTTGCAGTCCACTCGACTACAGTAAAATGAAATTTTGGATGGGACCAAAGCCCTTTTCCTTGTATGGACAGTTCAACTGGCCTAACTCCAATTGAATTATTAAGAGAACAATTTATCTAGCTGAAAACATTGTGGGATCATTTTTTTCATTTGATTTGAGATTTGCATTGTTCTATTTTATTCTTATAAATTCTTGCCATAAAAAGTACTTTTTATTTTTAGGTAATATCAATATTTTTATTCTGTGCTTATCCCTTGAGAGCAGAGAATTGCATTCACTCAGAAATAAGCATCTGTAAGGTCTGAGAGTGAATATAATGAACTGTATTTGAAAAGCAGACTAGAAGACCTCATGTAAACACACTTAGAGTCAATGTCAATCACATGTGCTCTGTGTTTCTCAAGGGAAAAATCTAAAGATTTTCCTTAGTGGAAAAAGGTTTCCACTCTATAAAAATGCACTCTGTTGAGCCAAAAACTATCAATAACGCTTCAGCGCTTGATGATTTCTCCACCCTGAAAAGACTCAAGCTAGAAGTTTCCCAGGATGGTGGAGGGGTTTTTTCTTCATTAAATGTATTACCTGTCCAGTGTTTCAAAGGAGAAATTTTCTCTTTCATTTTCATTTTTTCTTCTCTTTCTACTTCTGCTACTTGCTATTCACCTCACATTATCTAACTATGCTTCTTACAAGCTCATGCAAATCTTGCCATGCCAGCTCATTGCCTGCAATCTGGACTTTTAGTTCTACTTCTCTAAAGCCATTCATTTATATCTGAACTAGTTAAAAGTACCATAAGTAATTTGTTCAATTCTGCTCCAAGAAACAATATTACTAAATTGTTTCACCAGCTATTATTCAGAAAAGTTCATAGATGTCATATTTCCAGTAAATTTATATTTAAGTTAGATAATTTTAAGTCACTGATGAACATGTTTTTACATATCTTAAGACAGAATAATAGGTCTTCATTAGAGTTGCAATTTCTCTAAGTTTCTACTGTGAAGAGGAGAGGAGGGAAGGGGAGGGGAGTAATGAGGAACCAAATCTAAAAAAGATGCTTACATATATATGAGCACATTAAACCATGCCATTGTCTGTTTTTAGGCCTGGAGACTGAGTGGCATTGACTAGACATCCATGACTACTTAATTAATCTCTTTAATAGCCCAGTACAAGACCACCACTTCCAAATAAATTCGTCAGTTTACGCTTGTGTTGGTAATGGCCCATGGGCCTGTGTTTAATCCTGAATCATGCCTAGAAATGGTTTAGAGAATACTGCTTGTCCCCGGTCAAAACCACATCATGGACCTCTACAAAGCCAATTTCACAAGTGTCTGACTGCCAATCCTCAGTCCTGTGCCCTGGTACTGATGAATATGGGTTTGTGCATGTATATATTTATATAGCTAGATACATGCTGTGGCGTGTTTTCTCTTTAATAGTTTCTTCTGTTATCCCCTTTGTTCAATGGTTCAGTCTGAGTTACGTCTCTCCTATCCCAAATCTGCCCCTTGTTCCTGAATGCTCCCTGTCAATCCCTCCTTGTGCCAACCCTCTGCTTGGAAATCCTCTAATCTTTGAGGTCCCATTGGTTTGTTTGAACTGTTCCCCTCCCCTGTGTTACTTCATTGGTTTAAACCCTGTAAACCCCACCTTGTGCTCCTCCCAGTTCTTTCCCTATTGGTTGAAAATTTGTACCCTCCCCTTGAACCTCCCCTATATAAAAGTCCCTGCACACCACCCACACCTCAGATCATCCTGCTTCTGAGGTGTGTCCTGTGTGCACCGTGGTGCCATGTGGAGCTAGTAGAATTCCAGCACTGCAACAGATATACACAGACATATGCATGCACATATTAAAAACCCACACATTTTCAAGTGCCTGAAAGCATCATCCAGAAGCTTCACATAATGGCTGGCCCATCCCCAACCACTTAGCCCATTTTTCCTTGACTTTTAAAATAAAAAAGCAGTTGCATTACCGCTGCTGCGTGTGCCAGGAATTCCCCGGACTGCACCTACTGTTTGCATCAAAGCATCATTTACAATCCAGAAACTAAGAACAGCCTAGTTGAGGAGTCTGATCTCGAAGTTATGTTTAAATAATGGCTGGGGCACACCAAAGTCATCAGCCTTCACAAAACTGCCACGGCAAAGGCAGCTCTGGCAGGTGCCTCTCCAAGAACAAAATGGGGCCACTCATGCAGCCAGGGTATCTGGGAGTCATTGCCCAGGCCTGCTAGACACTGGCTCAAGACTAAAATTTCAACTATGAGGAGAGAACTTTATTCTTAGCTTGCTGCACCACACAAACAACTGGATATACTGTTTCCCAGGGGGAAGTATAAGGAATCTTAGCATGTATATTCTCTTGGCTTCTCTCACCTTTCTGGACTATTTATCCCATTACAACATTAATTTAGAATTCTGGATTTTGGATTATGCTCAGATGGGGTGGATAGGATGAGAGGAAAGTCTGTACCTAGGCTAGATATTAGATATTAATTATATTAATTAATTATTAATTAGATATTATTGTACCTAGGATAGCTATTAGGCCTTGCAATGTGCAGCCTGGACAAGCTTAGACTACTGGTTGGCATTGTTCCCTAGTTTTCTGTTCTTCTTTTAAAAAGGCTTAGAAAACCACAACTAACTTTGTTTAATTCTTTCAGGGTTTAAAGTCTCAATCCTGAACGGTCAAAGGACTTTGAGAAAAGAGAAATCCATTTCTCCAAATGAGTTTGATCCAAATCCCATCAATACCCCAACCTTTAGACTGATGAGACAAAGTTGCACGCTTATCTGCTTATTTACTATGTGCTTACTGCATGCCTCTCAGCAAATATATCTATACATACTTGAATGAAAAAGATCTCATAAAATCATCACTGCTGGATCAGAAGGTCAATAAAAATATCAATTACAGAAACTAGAGCATCTGAAAGAAGAAATCCCAAGTGAAAAATATGCTTAGTGCCAGTTTACCTTTATAAAATTTTTGCTGTTACAAAACAATTCCTCCCATTTCATTGGTGAATTCAGTTATAAACCAGGCCATGGCAGATAACATACTGTTGTGGACAACATTACATGGCCAGATGATTTTTAGAAATGTTACAAGCCATGAAGAATTAAATAACCAAACCTCTATTAATATATCTATTTTCCATTTGAGAATCTAGACCCTAAATTTCCCATTTCTAAATTTAAAAATCAGCAAGTTCATTTGTTTGCTCCAGTATTATCATCTAAAAGTTCTACTCTCTCACTTTTAAACACATTTGCAGTTCAATTTTATTTGCAAATTCTGATCTTATTCTGCCCTGAAATCAGTGTAGATGGAAAATAAACAAGTACACACCATGGTAAAAAAAAAAAGGAATATATAAACATTACAGAGGGAAAAGTTAATATAGCAACCCTTAAAGTACATTTAACCAAACAAACTTGGAACCAAAACACAAACATGAAACTTTAAAAAAAAAAAATATGAAAAGCAGCTGGAAAAAAAATGAAACATTATTTGGGATAATCATATAAAGGAAAAAAAAAATTATATGAGATATAATGACAGCATACCAGAATAATCCATTACTCTCATTTTTGTACACACACCACAACTTCATTTTGATATATGCTCATACAAAGCTGAAAATACACAAATCTATACGCAGCAGATGCAGTTATGAAAGGTTTATGTGGACTGTTTGTCTTGTGGTTATTTTCTCTGATATCTGAAGAGTTGTGTCAACTTAATTCCAAAATACGCTTCTCTTCAATGGACACTAAAGTAGGTTTCCTTTTATTTCTAGAAATTTAATGAACTCATAAGAACTTACTTGTTACTTGTAATTACATTGTCAAATTATGCTGAATCTCAGCATGGATTTAGAAGTTGCTAGTGGAACATGTTTGGACCAATAAAAACCCATAAAATAATTTATCACCAGAAATACATAGGCTGGTTCTGCAGCAAAACTCATTCACAAATACACAAGTTCTTCTGTAATTAAAAAAAATTCAATTAAGGTTCAATTAAATTATCCCTTTCCAGAAAGATATTGAAGAGTCCCATCACACTGCACACATGTACAGGAATGTATTATTTATTCTCTAATAAATTTATCATGTGAAATCTTTTCCCTAAACAAAGCATTGGTAGAGCATACTTGACCTTTGACATCATTTCTAAGGATCTGCTAAAAGCAGACTTGAGAATTCCAACATTCCAATTTGTATTAACCTATTGCAGTGTAATAGATGAGGGAATTGTGTACCACATTATGCTGAGGGGCAAACAAATTAATGGTGATATACATGCTTGTTAAGAATTGGGCTGGATCTGCTGTTTAGCAGCTATTTTGTCTATCACAGACACAAGCTTTACTGAAAAGCTCAAAGAAACAGGAAACAGGAGGGATGGTGTTGAAGCTGTTTCCCCATGTTTAGGTTGCAGCCTACAAAAGGCAATCGCACACCAGCATTTGCAATAGTTAAAACAAAGTGGTTTCTGCCAGCACAACACAGGCATTGCATTGATCACTGACTGGGATAAACACCACAGCCATTTCTCACTTACCATCCTCAATCTAAGCTGTTTCTGTAGGGGTTGGAGAGTACACACAGGACACTCACACAGGCAGGAGTTTAACAGATGCATGTGTCTGTATGAAGTTTGAGAAACAGTTGCCTAACTTGGAAGGAAAATGTTATTTGTTGAGAAATCATTTTCAGCTGTACAAAGACAGTCACAAAAGGAGCTTCTCCAATAGCTGATTTGAATTGCCTGGCTTGGTCAGTATTACTCTAGAATAGTTAACTCCTTAATCTACTCCAGACATAAAATTCTGCATTGTTGGGGAGGGGGTTGTTCTGCCATCTCTTTTTTTTTCTGGAATATTTTACACCATATTGCTTTTATCTGCATAAGATGGATAGAAACTAATTGGAAAATTATTGGGTGGAGACAAGTGAGGACAGGTTTCATTGTCTAGTTTGACAAAGGTTTTCTGGCAAGATTTATTTTGAGAGTCAAGTTTGCATATATGAACTAAAAAGCAAGTTGAAAAAATGTAACAGACAAAGCTTGCCAAACCTCTCTTAAATTTTTTCTGCATTGCCTGTTATTGCATAATTATAACCATAATGTTACAGCCTACAGTGAGAGAAACATCTGGACCATCATTTATTTTAATGTACTTCAGTAATTCATTCATTCAATACATTTACCTCATTAGGATTTCTAAAATGCATACTTAGAGAATCTCATAGTTCTACTTGGACCATATATTTTTGTTTTCCCATCTACTGTAAGACATTGTTTTTCACTTCTATAGATAATCTTCCATTTTACCTTTGATTTCTTCTTTATTCTTTGGTTAATTATAAGTAATTTTCAAGACATAATTTAATACTACATTCCTCATAAGGACTCCTTAGTTCCTGACTATCAGCTATTAGAGCTCAAAAGGAAATCATGTCCACTGTCCTGCTTCACCTGCTCCACTACATGTAATAGGAAATCAGGATTTTATATTTTTTCCAGTCACTGTATTTCAGCCTGAATCTGCATCTGCCATAATAAAAGAAGGAACTAAAAATAAATTCTGAGAAAAGTAAAAGGTTTTTATTAAGATGATAAAACTAATGAAAAATGAAAGTTACTAATGAAAAACACAAGTTACTAGGGCAGCTTTTCACACTTCAGAACATTTCCAAAGTTCGAAAAGAAAAAAAAATATATATTAAAAAAAAAAAAAAAAAAAAAAAAACAGCAAACTAAGCCAAAACAGATTTTGCTATCAGATGTCATCAGAAGTCAGCACAGAGTGCAAACCTGCAAAAAACATTTTTGATTTTTTTAAATACCAATTGTAGTCTTCCAAATCTAAAGCAAATAATGAAAAAAATAAAAGGAACAAACTGTTTAGCTATGAAAATCTATAGAATACATTTTACGCATCTCAAGCACTATATTTAGCTATTTAAGTATGAATGTAAATTTTCAAACTGTTACCTGTTAATCAAGTATTTGTCTCAAAGGTGTCTTTAGGTCACATTACTTAGGAAGGAAGCAAATACAATGCTATTCCAATTTTAGTAGGGCAAGTTCAGCTTTGCTATCTCCATTAGAGTGCAGCAGAACTGCATAAGAGCTAAGGCATTTAAATCTTTCATTAGAAAACAAAATTCGGTGTAGGAAAAGAAAGAATTAAATTTAATCCTATTTTTACAGATCACTTAAAATATGAGGCATAAATATGACAGCTAAAGGGAAAAGCAAAGACTACGTGGGACATATCTAAAGATGTTTGAAGGGGCTATTTATTCCTCCAAAGGCTATTCACTCTGGATAACTTGGCATTTTGTGGTACCACACAACAATGCAGTAATGCTAGAGGTGCACATAGTAGCACCCAGTCTTAATTCACTGCCCCCTGAGCTGTCCATTCCAAGGTTAAAATGCCATTCAGACCTCTAACTCTGAAAAGAGTCCTGGAAACACCTTTCCATACCTCCCCGCTTATGTTCTTAGGCTACCTATATTCCTTCCCATGCACAAAACAGCAAGATCCCTCACCCTGAGAAAAAGATGAGGAGCCTTATGGCCCAGTTTGCCTTCTGACCTAAATGTATGGTCCATCATGGACTTGCTCCATCAATGGAGCAAGTCCATTGGATGGTTCAAGTCAGGTTCATCCCTGGTCTCTGCCCTTTTTGCAGTGAGGAGTTGCTGGCATACATTTTCTTCATGTGTGCCATGCTGTAGTCCCTCTGGCAAACACTTCTCCCTTTATTATTATCCTCCTTATCAAAGACCACACCAAATCCTGAGACTTTCTCATCAATATCCTCTAGCCCTTGCCAAAACTGCAGTCCATGGACCCTGGAGAAACAAAGCTCATCAAGGCCCCATTTTTCAATTCTTGTCCCACCACATCTTTCGAAAGTGCATCTCTAGCATTCCGCACTGGCACTGCTCTGGGCACTTTCAGGGTGTGCTGAGTGCTGTTGGGAGTGTTCCACTCTGCCCTTAGTTCCCCGCTTTTTTTTTGGATATTTTTGTCTTTCAGCCCTCTTCCTTCTCCTCTTTCGTCATCCACTATTAAGTTTTCGTTTTCGGTTTTTCACCCTCTCTTTTTTCTTTGGTTTTATAAAAAAGAGAAATATCAGTATCAATATTGTAGAGGTGGTCTGGTTTCTCCACAACAGAAAAAACTCAGTGGCCATGAGAGGCAGGGTTGCTGTCCCTACATATTTCCTGCATCGCAGTGGGAAAGGACAGCTGGCTCAGTAGCACAGCTCGTGTGCTGCCTTCTCCATCCCATAGGAGAGGGAGATTGCATCCTGCTCTGACTCCAAAACCCTGCACCATCAGTGCCACCACTGCATCATCTCTGCTGCCACCATCCTCACCTTCACCACTGACCTCCCACCCCTCTCAACACATGTAGGGCTGCAGCAGGGTACCACTCCCCACACCTGGCTACCAGACCTCCAGGAGCTCAGAGGTGGGAAGAACCAGCTGATATTCCTGTGATGGGGATGGGCAACCTCAGGCAGACATGCTGCTAAATTCCACCTGCATGGAAGGGAAGTCTGGAAAGTATTGTTAAAAATTACATATTGCATTTGTACATACACACACAAAACCCTCCCGAAATTAAAACTCAAATAATCTCAATGCAAGATAATGAAGCTTCCAAATAAAAGGTGCACATTTTGTCACACTGAAAGCATTACTAATGCTGAGAAGGAATTCTGTGACAAAAAAAAAAAAAAATTCTATGAAATAAAGCAACTTTAGAAAATATATATATACACGCAGTTATATATTACTATTTTTACTTTTTGTAGTACTAAAAGTACTTTTTCTTCCTTCAGTTTGTTGCCAACAGTCATTCAGAGTTTGTAGCTTCTGTAGCTACTTCTGTTAAATGTATCACACACAAGGAAATTGCCATGCAGAATTTACACATAAACAATAGGTGTTGCTCAGACTGTGGAAACCAAGACAACCTCCCTTATCTTAATTTACACAGGCATGTTCCAAAGAATCCTAAGTATTCCTAAATCTGTTCTTTAGTGTAATCAATGTCTGACATTCTATAGTCTCATGCTTATAAGGAGCAAAAAGCAGGAAGGGCTTTATTAAATGTATTAAAATGTACTTTGAACATCATCTGTGAAAGAAGGGGCCACTAACACGACATTGTACCAGACCAAATAGGCACTGGATTATCATGGAACCCTCTTGGTGACATCACTGCTTACAAACTGCTAACATCCTACCCTAGATTCACTTACCTGGAGAAGACACTGACCCCAGCCAGGTCACAGCTTCTCAGCCCCTTTTGGGTGCAGGATGCTGCCAATACTTATGATCTGCCAGCATAACCACCCACAACTGATCTAGTTATGACAGACATCAGAATCTGGCTGCAGATTAGTGTCACAGAAACCCCCACACACCAGTGACTCCCCTCTAGCTCAACACAAGTGTTGTACAAAGAGATTTGACTCCAACCCAGACACCACTGAACATTCAGCCAGCTTCACTCAGCAGTCTCCTGGGCCCTAGGAGACTGGTCTCTGAAGTCAGTGAAAGATCTTCTGACTGGAAAATAAAAGTTTTTTGTTCTCAGTAACCTAAAATAAAACTACAAAGGTTAAAGAAACATTGTAAGTTCCTAGTATAACCATTTCTGTCACTGGCATTTACTGTGGAGTCCAAAATACTGCAGAGATGTATTTATTATGTGCTTACTTGGTCTCAGCACACAAACTGTAGCTGGGTTTTAGTATATATAATTCTAAATGCATTAAGCATAAACAGAGTCAGTATTGCAAATTCCTGACTCTTCACTGATATATAAAAAAGGATATAAAATTTTCTGGAAAATCAAACAATGAATGCTCCAAAGCTATATAAAAAGCAAAAGCATGAATCCTTAAACATCAAATGACCATCATTATATTTCTCTAGAGAGATGATCTCCACTAACTTCTTCCCTTTTCAAATAACATGTACACCACAAGATATTAACGAGTGGAAATACTGCGGAAAGAACACTTCAGGGTTTCCTTGGATCTGTAAGGACAGATTTTGAATTACTGAAGTAATCAGACAATTACAGGTATTGACTTTAAGGTATGTTTTGCAAGCTCTTCTTCAAAACCATAATCCATTTTCACAAATTACAGCCTTTATAGACAAATGTTAGGCCCTGATTCAAACAGAATTGAAATTAATGTTCACTGAAGACTACCCTCAAGTGAAATCAAACAATTGACTAAGTTAGCTAAAAAAAAAAAAATTAGCTATAGTCTATTAAAGAAAATAAAGGATTAAAAGTTTTAAAGAAACATTAAGTGTGAAGATATATTTCTAAACTCAGCTCTTCACATCACGCAGCAATATAATTGCTGTGAGCAGTGGCTCAGGTCAAAACCCAACAAAATAAAATGGAAAAATTCCTATGGAGAAGAAATTAAACATTTTCATTTCTGGCCAAAAAAAATTGCTTAGATAAAAAAAAAAAAAGGATAATTTCATATAATTTAAGTTTGCAATAACACTTCAAGATTTTGTCTTTCAGAACCTGAAGCAAACTCCTACTGCCACTCAATTGCTATGAATTTCTTAAGTACTCATTCACAGTAATGGAGAGGAAATACTGGGGATCCAGCTCTTTGTTTCTTCCTAATTTGACAAGTACTGGAGACAAAAGTGTTACTTTCTAGTTTGTTTGGGGTATTTTTTTTTTTATTTTTTTTTCTTCTTTTCTAAAAGTTCAGAAGGTAATAAGAATAGTTTGAACAAAAGTTTAAGACTGACAAAACAGAGCAATTTGGTGTCCCTGAATTCCCAGAAGCCAAACTAGTTCTGGCAGTCACCTCTTGTAACTTGCTCTTCTACTAAGGCACAGACACACATATATGCACACGAGTAGACCTTCTCAGCATAAATCAATAAATTTATTGAAAATACATCCGTGCCTAGCTTGGTTTAAGTCACTCACTGCCTGTTTTGACACAATACTGTGACTTGGCAAGGGTCATATCTGGCATCTAAAACCTTACTCCAGTGAAATAAATTTCAATATATGGACTATTACAGGACCATCCCAGACATGCAGAAGACAGGGCTAAATTCACTTCTTGCAACTGACACCCTGGAAGCTGGGGGCAAGGCACAGCCACTTTCAGATCCTCTTTAACTTCAATTAGTACCACTTGCCATCAGTCAGTGAGGGAATAAGAAGCATGTGCACCTCACAGGTTGGAATGAGGGGATTGCAAACAAGGGATACCTTATCTGGAGAGGTGCTTTACCTTTCATCCAGCCTTAGCCCAAGTTGCAGAGAGCAGAAGTGGCAGCCCAGCTTTCCTACCTGTCAGCACTGAGGGCGGTGAGAGTGAAGACAGAGACACCAACGGATGTCAGCTGGATGACAGGGATGAGCTTGCAGCCCACTTCCCCAAAGAGCCACTCTTCAGAGAAATACCGGGAGGCATCCACAGGCACACAGGTCACTAGCAGGAGCAGATCACCAGCAGCGAGGCTAGAGATGAAGATGTTGGGCACACTTCTCATGGCACTGTTGGAAATGAAGATCTTCATGAGGGTGATGTTGCCTAGCAGGCCGACAGTGATGATAAGAAGGTAAAGTGAAGGGATCACACAGCGGATGACGAACATGGCCGTGCCTCTCCCCGGGGACAGCAGGGCTGTGTCGGGCACCAGATGGACACTTCCATTCTCCCCGAGGGGCATTGCTGTGAGCTCGGCAAGGGGCTCTGGCTCCATCCTCCAGTTTCACGTGGACTGAAAATCTCCAATGCAAAGTGCAGTGGCAGCCACAGGAAAGCTTCACCTCTCTGCAAGTCAATCAACTTCCCCCCCTTCTCTACTGCCTTGCTTCCTACTCCTTCTTTGCTGAGTTTTCCCACTTAAGGAATGCAGAGGAATATCCGCCGGCGCAGTGGCCGGGGAGGGAAATAAAAACTCCCGTGCGCTGTCCCTCGGCTCTTTGGACAAGCCTCTCCCGGTGTGCAGGAGATCCTGAGCCTGGAGGCAGAGAACGCCGTCGGGACAGCCGCCACCTGCCCGCGTCCCCAGGAGCGTCCCCGGCGCGCCGCCGCTGCGGCGGAGGCGCGGTCCGGCCGTCCCCCTTCGCCCGCGGAGCCGCCAGCGCTGTCCAGCGGCACCGGTGCTGCCGGTGCTGCCGGTGCTGCCGGTGCTGCCGGTGCTGCC
>CM031859.1:60457284-60726381 GCA_018697195.1 Certhia americana | reverse complement strand
CCGGTGCTGCCGGTGCTGCCGGTGCTGCCGGTGCTGCCGGTGCTGCCCGGGCCGCGGCACCAGGGGCGGGGGGAGGCGCAGAGGGAGCGCTCTCCTCGCTCCGCAGCACCGGCTTATACCTGGTAGCGGGAGGGGCCGCCCCGCCCCGCCCCGCCCCTCCTCCTGCGAGCGCCGGTGCCGTCGCCCCCAGCCCCGCGCCGCCGAGGTGGATCTTGCGGCGAAGGGAGAGGTGCGTCTCGGAGCCGCTGCTGTCGTCCCGCGGGGTCCCAGCCCCTGAGCGCGATGGGGACGACGTGGTGAGAGGCAGAGGCGAGGGAAGCCTCTCTCCCCGCCGCTGCCCACCGCAAAACAGCCCCCGCCAGGCTCTGCCCGGCAAACCGGAGAGCTGTCCGACACGTCGGGCAGAACGCGGGCTCGCCTCCGGAAACCCGCCTTTCAGCATCTTACTCAGGTGAAACCAGAGCGCTTTGAAACGCAGGGTGGCAGGGAGCGAGGGGCGTGAGAATGAAGAGATTTTATTCCTGACATCCAGCTGTGAGTTCTGCATAGATCTTACTCAAAGACACCAGTGTTTAAAGTTTTAAGGTTTAATTTGGGAAGCTGTATTTCACTGTGGTCTCGACTATGGAAAGGGGGACAGGTGATGTGTATCCATGGCTTACTCTGCAAACGGTATAACACAGTGGAGAATGAATTTTTTTTTTTTGCCTCTTTGAAGAGTAGGATTTGTCCCTAACGTTTCTTGCTTTTCAGTGAGGTAATGTCTTTTACTTCTGTTTCTGCATACGTATAGGCTTTCCAAACAGCTCCATCTGTTTCAAGCAGAAGCCATGAATGTAGGTAGCTGTGCAAATATGCTGGAAGAAGGCAAACCCATTGGACTGAAGTTTCCAAGATAAAATATTAAGGTAGAAGAATAACAGCACTTACCAGTAACATGCTCTGCAGACTGATTCCTTTCTTTCTTTTTCTCAAAAGAGAGAAGTCATGAGCTTGTAGAGAACTAGCTTGTTTGTATTACTACAACAGTTCTCTTGAAGCTCTGTGAGTTTATGACAGGCCTATGGAGAATCTGACCACTGAAATATCAGAAGCAAAGCATGTCACATGTGCATGGCCTGTCTGTGGTATGCTGTCTAGTGTAGGAATTAAATCAGTGATTGCTTCTTAAATCAACTTTTATGAACATTATAAAAAAAACCCTAATGTTTCTTAAAGGTTATGCCTCTCTGTATCTATTCATTGATCATTGTGACTCTTCTCACATCCCTGAATATATAAATGTGTTAAAGTTGTGTAAATTACTGATTCACAGACTGCGCTGAGTCATTTGTTTGAACTCAACCAGTGCTAGACCTCAGAAAGGATCAGGCTTCATACCTCACCTTTACTAAGCAGCTCATCGGAATCATCACAGAGCTCCTCTGGAGGTGATTCTTGTTACTGATCAAGTTTCCTCCACACGGTTTTAAATTCAGTTATGCTCCCTCTGAGGCAGCCTTACTGATGGCTTACATATTTATATAAATTGCTGTGACCCTCTACGTTGTTGAACACACATGAAATTTTCTAAGATCAACAATATGCATGTTTCTGTTCACACTCCAAATCACTCTTTTTGGTTCCCATTGGCTGGATCCAATACAAGTCTTTAACACTGTGAGTTTAACACTGGGAGTATGGTCCTTTTGCTAATTTGTTTGAAAATGGATTTATATATTAATAGACAATATGATTCCCATTGGGAGAATAGTTTAAATTCATCATGTTTTAATATTGATTTTCTTGGAACAAGAGGAAGTTGAGTCTTTTTGCATGAATATCAACAAAAGAATACTTTAAAAACTTCTACTGATATAAACTTACTTCAGTTTGCATGGAGAGAAGCGAAATCCCTTGCTTTTTGTTGCACACCACCACCACTTCTACTGCTGTCTTCCAGGAGAATTTCTTCTATCCTAGTGAATTTTATCTGTCCTTTAGTCCACAGGATAGAATTCCTAAGGTTAAAGAATTAGAAACATTTTCAGTGGAAATTTATATTCCTGATTTTTATCAGTACTTGATTTTATCTACTTATATTTTTTAGAACTCTAACAGCAAGGCAATAAGCTTTGAAGAAAGTGAGTGTCTCCAGCTCAGGGAAAACAGAAAGATTATGCTTCTAATGTTGTTCAACAGATGCCTATGTAAAGTCAATGGAATAGACTCAACCAGTATGAATGTAATTTCCTGCAGAGGTAAAAAGACATATCCACAGACCCTGACATAAACCAGTTGGAATTCAGGTCTCCACATACAAACTGTTCATCATTCTCTTTTCAAACAAGAATCCACCCATGTCTTTAGATGTTATTTCAGATTACAGCCTAGAGACAATTTAATTGTGCAGCTCTGACACAGTACTTAGCAAAAGAGTGAGGGAGAGAGTGCCACAGGTGAATCTCACCAGGTGGGAAAGAAACTGCACAGGCACAATCAGCCACCACAGATGGAGTGCATCCAGGAGTGCAACACCATAGGGCAGAAACCACAACAACCTGGAAACATGAGAGGCAAATCGATTTCATCAGTAATTCCCAAATGTAGGGATTCATAATCAGTTCGTGTAGGAATGAGGAACTCCACGCATCTCACAAACGCCCTCTACTGAGAAGTCGGTCTGACAGGTGAAAACACTCTTTTCACATGTTTATGCAGCTCAAAGCACTTGATAATTCCAGGGCTAATTCCAGATTTGCACATCACAACATGTGTAGTCCCAGGAAGAGCCAAGCATATCTGCCACCAAAACTACCTGCAGTAAGTAGCCTTAATTAAGTATGTGTACTTGCACTTTAAAGGAAAACCGGGTTCAAATGGAGCCCTGGAAGTGATCATGTTTGAAGGCCTGATCATCTGTCAAATTTTAAAAAGAAATAAAGCAACAACCAAATACTACCTGATTTTAAACACTGAGCATTAAGAACAAAACCTTCAATAAATTTTGTAATAGTAGATACAACTGGAAAAAGAGGGAATGCATTGTAGCAGAGAGTGATTTCTTCCAAGCAGTCAAATGTGCAATAACCTAAAGTAACACTTTTTTTAAAATTATTATTACTTCAGTAAAGACATTCTTATTTTGATGAAGGGAAATCTGCAAACCAAAATGGAAATCCAGGTGCTTCCTGCACTAGACAAATCTGGAAAGCTGGCAGAAGTGGCTTTCTCCAATATTCATTCAAGTTCTCTATTGGGAAACAAAACCTTACCTTATTGATACCAATTCAATTTTTTGCACCGTTTTCATGGTGCTGGTTTTATTCATGGCATGAGGATAACTGTTTACCACATTAACCACATTAATAAAGCAATTAATTGGGTGCTTAATGTTAAACATGCAGGTCATCCCTCTAAACACAACTGTAGCTTTATGCATGCATTTAGATTCCATTTGTTTAACTGTATTCATTCAGCAGGACTCAACTCATTGAAAGGTTAAAGAGCACACTGCTGAGCTGCAAACTGGAGTCAAAATCCAGGCTTCAGACTCAGAAACAAATGTGATCTCAACATCTTCCATCCCATTTGTCCATGACAGACAACTAACAGACAGCTGCTCTTACAGACTGAAAACAAATAATGATTTTCTGTCAAGGAAGTCCCAAGGAATGGCTTGAGTTCCCCTCGGCAGACTGCACTCAAAAGGACTGCACAATGCCAGCTCATTCTACTTCCATCTCAAGTTATCCTCCTAATGTGGTGTTATGAAGCACATTATTGAACACACATGACAAAAGAAAAACATTACTATTATTTCCTCCTAGTGCGAAGATAATGGGATTCCTGTGTTTGAGCTCACATGACGCTGGAGCCACTTCAAAGAAAGTGACGATTTTATTGTGGGCCCATTCATCACACTCAGTGGGGTTTTACTGCAGACACCCATGGGGTTTGTATTGGGTTTATCTGACAACCTCTCCCAAATTTTTAATTTTTTTTTTTTTTAATTTCAATGCAGTTGTATTCCTTATATGTTCCTAGAAAAAAATCAGAGCATTGCCAGTTAAGTCTTCTTTTAGCACCTTTATCACAGGACAGAGATTCAAGTTTCTATATTGTTACTGAGGTTGATTGTTGATTGTCTCGTATTAGACAATCAATCAGGTAAGTAATCATGTGATTCTCACCTAAAAATAAGACACAAAGTAGCATTTGTATAGTGTAGATTTTTGCCTAAAAAGTGTTCTGAAATATTGTCTCTATCTAGTGGAATCAAATGCTGACCAAACTTCATGGGTTAATGTTCATCAGTTAATGTGAAAATAATCACTATCATACTGAGCATAATAAAAAGCTTTAAAAGATCTATCTCCATTTAGAAACTAGGAGTTGTTGAGTTTTTCTATTGTGTTTTTAAACATTACTATTTAAAGAGATCCTAATAAATACAAATACAACTATTTTTCGAGTTACATTCAACAGTAGATTTTCAATAGGCAATTCACATTCTAAAATAATTAGATTATTGAAATATTACTGACATTAAACATGCTGAACTAAATTTTGTAGTTTTGTAGTCATTTTGTAGTAGGAACACTACTACTTTTTGTAGTAGTGTTGTGGGAACACTAGAATTGTATTTGGATGATAATTAAGCTCCCTATGTATTGAAAAACAATTCACTAACCAAAATCACTGCGTTTTGGTGAAGGTTAGTCACCACACTGAGAACCACAGTACTTTTTTGCAGATCACACAGCACTGTGATACATTATTGCTTTTGGTTCATTTAACATGCACAAACCTCAGCATTCTCTCTATGCAGAATAGCAGCACATTGCATTAAAAACGTTTGGAAATCCAGTCTGAGTGCTACTGATACAGTACCTTTTACAGTACTCCAGGAGACAGCCATTTAATTAACTGCCTGAACTAGGAGCTGTAGTAAATAACATGCACTTATTGGAGCACTTTTCACCTACTTCAGTAGATGCAGGGTGGGTTCCCTTTACAAAAAGGGTTCTGATGTCTTCCAACAGTTATTTCAGGCATGTCATTAATACAGTCACTGAGGCACCTTTTAGAGACACAACAGCTAAATCCATACATAAAATGAACACCGATTCCCATCACTTCCATTCTTCTGCCTGTGCTTCTATGCCTGTGAGCATACGTGACAGACAGAACAATGCTTTTTGATACATCAGCTTGAAGTCATGCTGCAGTCAGTTACAAGGGAGGCTCTCTTTTGAGTTTGGAGGCAAAAGAGTAACTGCCCCTCTCTGGATTTGGTGACCTGATCTCACTTCCCTGTGCACGCCAAATAAACTACTGCATACCAGTGAGTGAATGACAAATTAAGATTTCCCCTTTACGGGTTTCCTATCTCCATCCTTCCACTCCATCTTCTCATAAAACTCCCACTGGGTTCAAAATACTCAACCCAGTAGTACTTCCTTGTGGTAGTTTATCAGCAGGAGTGCCTGGCGCATGCACCGACTCGCATGCACAGCTCTTCTGGAGGTGCTTCAACTCTACATACCGAGTACACTGGCAAATTTTTAGTAGCAATTACTGGCATTAACTTATTTGTAGAAATTTTGCAGTGGGTAGTATTATTTGTTTTATTTCAATTTCTGTTTCTTTGAATTCAGAATCGTGGATCTATAGGTTCCAAGCCCTGCTGCATCCTTTATTATTGGACTTAGTTAAAAACTGATAAGCTCTAGATGCTCCGACTAGCCGGGTCCCGTCTCTTCCAGCCGGCGGCAGCCCCGAGAGCGCTGCGCCGGAGCCTCAGCCTGGACGGGGATGGGGTCCGGGGCGGGAGCGGGGCCGGGCGGGGGTGATGTCGGTACAGCGGGTACCCCGGGGCGGCGATGAAAGGCCGGCCTGGGCCACCGGGGCAGGGGCAGGTGCGCAGCCGGCGGTGGCGGCAGGCGCTGCTGACGGTGCTGCCCGGGGATTATCGGCGGGCGCCGGCCGGCCCCGCTTTTGCTGCGCCCGCTGCCGGCCCGAGCGCGGGGCCCGTCCGGGGACAAAGGGCGGAGCGAGCCGGGGTCGGGATCGGGGCTAGGGCGGGCTCCGGCTCCGGCCGCTGCCGCCCACACAGGGCACCTTCCCCAGCCATGTCCCCCAACTACATCCGGAGCTTCTCGGAGGGATGTGTGAGTACGCGGGGCGCGCCCCCTGGCCCCGACCGGAGCCGGGGGTCCGGCCCCAACCCGCGCCCGGGACAGCGGTGCCGCCCGCCCGCCTGCGCTGCCGGCCCGAGCACGGAGGGGCAGGCGGCCGGAGCGGGGCAGCGATAGCCCCCTGGGGGAGGCTGAACTTTTAATTTGCGGGAATTAGTATTGTTGTATGCGTGGTGGTTAGGTTTGATGGTGGCACGGCGGTCCGTGCTTTGCCATCACCTGACATCATGTGAATGAATCAGTACAACAGCAAAACGAATAGACTTTGGGTCGAAGCGCTCAGCTCCGTCTGGCGCCTTCTGCAGCAGCGGAATACAGATAAAGGCAGTGAAACAAATGAACTGGCAAGTGCTAGACAAATTAACGTTTATATAAAGTCAGTAGGAACAATAAAGTGTTGTAAGACATTATTTTGTTAGAGAGCTACTGCACCCTTCATAGGCAAACTGCCTCCTTTAAAACAAGTAGAATAAAATAAAATAAATATTTTGAATAATGAAAAAGAACAAGTAGACCTCCAACAATAACACTGTTCTTTTTTGGTTTTTTTTGTTGAATGAACCGTCTGATTTGCAGCTCAGGCCGCCAACAGTAATTGGACAATTCCACACTCTTTTTTTTGGCTCAATTCGAATGTTTTTTCTTGGTGTTTTGGGCTTTGCTGTTTATGGAAATGAGGCCTTGCATTTCAGCTGTGACCCAGACAAGAGAGAGGTTAATCTTTTCTGTTACAACCAGTTCAGACCTATAACTCCTCAGGTAATTATCTTTTCTGTTATTTTTTTCATGGTAAAAATACAACATAAAGAAAGTAAACTGCAAAAATTAAAACATGATTGTTCTATAGAAGTACTAACTGACCAGGCTAATTATCACTAGCTTTTTTTCATTAATATTTTCCTTTTAATTTCCTTTTATCTGTGACTAAATATGGAGCTGTGCTTCCTGTCCTTCATGTTTCAGAACCCAACTAAACTTTTCAAATCAAAACATAACTTCTTTTTACCTTTATTGTCATCTAAGTTTTTATATATTTGATATATATTAAAAACAGACTTGCAAAATGTTCCAATACGCATGTGTTTTAACTGTTTGAAAGCAGTTGTAAATGATCTGACAGCTACATTTCTGCTACATTTTAGGTATTCTGGGCCTTACAGCTGGTGATTGTACTGGTACCTGGAGCCTTTTTTCACCTATACGCTGCTTGTAAGAGCATCAAACAAGAAGATATTCTCCAAAGGTCATCCTACACTGGTTTTTACATCTTCTCTGTTTTCTTAAGGATTGTCCTTGAAGTTGTGGCTTTTTGGCTTCAGATTCAGCTCTTTGGTTTCAAAGTGAATGCAATCTACATGTGTGATGTGGGAGCACTTGAAAAAAAGTTTAACATTACCCGTTGCATGGTGCCAGAGCACTTTGAAAAGACTATCTTTCTTATTGCAATGTACACATTTACTGTGATTACAGTGATCTTGTGTGTTGCTGAAATTTTTGAGATCTCATGTAGAAGGCTAGGCTTCTTAAAAACTCAGTGATGTTAACCACTCACACTCATTTACTGCTCTGTCCACCTGCAGTTTTGTAATGATTTCAAACCACAGCTGAAAAACATCTCCTGTCCTCTATGTAGTGCTGCAGAAGAAGACCAGGCTGATGATTACTGAGGCAGAATACTCACTGGACATAAACTCCTCATCTGGAAACTTGAACACAATGAGAATAATCTTTGTTTGCATGTCAAGGTCAAAGGCACTAAGATCTCCAAAAGCAATATATTTTCATGACCTGCCACCTGTGATAGTTCTGCCTCCAGAGTGTCTGTTTGTGAGGAGAAGGTTATTTATAAACATACTTCTATTCACAGCTTTTCTGAACATCTGCCATCGAAGTTAATAAGGTCATTGTAAATTTCTTACATATGCTTATGGCTTGAGAATTGAACAATAATTGTGGATACTCTCTGGGTACCAGAAAGCATTTGAGCATCTTCCCAAGAAGTGCCACCGAGATGCAACCTGCATCTCAGCCCCCAGGGGCAGAGACTCTTGGTCAGGCTGTGGTGACAACATATCCATGGATACCAGCTTACTTTGCAGAGGCTCAGCTACTGTCACCTGCTGGCTCAGAATCTCCTTTTAAAACGGAAAGAGTAGCATGGTACTTTTCTTTGTGATGACAGCAATGCCTTGTTATGTTTTGGCTTACCATGTAGAAGATCTTTACCAATTTAGTATGATCACATTTTGAAGGAAGAAGAGGGCTTTTTAACAATTTTGCATAAGCAGCTTTAAAGTGTCAAAATAAAATCTCAGAGAAAAGCCTTTCTAAGGCCCAATCATGATTTGATTTCAATGCATTTTGCTTGTGTGTGACTGCAGAATTGGGGCCACAGAATTTTCTGCTGTTTGTGTCACATCTAACTTTTTCTTGCTCTGACTAAAGCTGCTAAAATAAGAGTTCTAAAAGAACTCTGCATATTAAAATTATTCTATGCAGTAAGTGTATTTGGTTAGGTTAGGTCTTAAACTATATAGGCATCAGATGTTTTTGTGTGAAACAGCTTCTTCTTAAGGGCTAATAAACATAATAAATTTATAAGTGATTTCCTTGTGCTGAAGTGAGATAAAGAAAATAAAACAGATTTCAGAGTCAGAAAGAAAGGAGGAGGTAGTTTCCTGTATAAAATATCTGCAAATAGCAATAATAACAATCAGCCATTTTCCATTTGTTTTTCAAATATAAAAAACTGAGATCCTGATAACAGAATGTAGGTAATTTCAGAAATATTTAGAAAATTCTTGGAAATTTTTTAACAAATGTTTTACCACCAAGTGTTAGTTAACAAGTCCCAAACACAGTTGAATTATCATAGCCTTGTAATTCTTACCCACAAAAGTAAACCTGCTAAATAAATGGAATAGCAAGTCTTAGGATTTGATTGAATCTGGGCCATTTAAAGCAAAGTGGGCTACAACTAGATATGTGATTCTTTTAATATGCTGATCAAGAACAAGACGGTATATTTCAATACATTCACTATGTTAAAACATTAATATTATTTTTCCCCTATGGAAATAAGTTATATATGGTCTTAAATAAATGCCCAGTCAAGGCTATCAGATTTATGGAATATTAAACCAGTCATTTGATATCTGCAAGCTTTGCAAGTGAAATAAAAATCACTGTGCTAACTTTTTGTTTGTATAATGCCATATTCTTTGGTTGATATAAGTTTAGTTTTTCACTGTATATGTCAATATCCTTCTGGAATTATTCTTTCCAACTGAAACTTGCAATCTTAGGTAAAAAAAGAATTATTTATAAAAATATACATTATATAGAACTACTAAGAAAAAGAATTTACTTTCATGTGCTAGGTACAGCTGTTACCAATGGTACACAAATCTCACTTCATCAGTTATCTGTATAATAATAAAATACCTTAATCACAACCTTGTCAGTATTTTCCCTGGTGCTTAATATATCACTCCACGCTCTTCTTCTGTAAATTTCCAAACATTTCAGAAGTGTCATAAGAGTGCCAAGCCCTCAAGACTTCTTTACGCCCTTGTTACCAACAAGAGCCTTGAAGAACAAGTACTGGCATGGGACTGCCTGAGGACCCCTGAACTCCTTTAGGAGCTGGGTTACCCACTGCCATGGCCTTTCTCTTTGTGGTCAAATTCTAGAATGTATTAAAAATTTTCCTTCTCCCAAATCAGATACATCACCAATTTTTTTTTTTTTTTCTGTATTTCCTGTGGAACTAAAATTGTCAAATTCCTCAGTCTTTCATGAAAAAAAAAAAAAAAAAGGTGCATTATTGCCTTTAGTGCTAATGTTTTTCTGTGCCAGATGCTGCCATTAGTTTCTGGAACACGTTGATGGAGATATTATGTCCATGTAAAGAAATTTCCCCATGGATGTCAACACTTCTCTTTCCTATATTTGCCATTTGTTTTCCTGGCGCTCATTGTATTCTCAAGTGTCTCTAAACTTTTCTTTTGCTTAGTCTTCCAAACTCCTACCATTTTCATCCTCATTTACATTGTTTTCTATCAGCTTTCTTCCACCCTTATTCCCTCTGAGCCTGATATGCCTTTGTGCATTTCTCAGCATTGAGCTGATTTTTGCTCAACTGCTTAGCAAGTATTTCAGGTGATCATGAAGGCTTTCTTTTTTTCCCTTTTTGCCATTAAGAAAGGAATTATATAATACACATGGGAATTCTTTGATTCAATTCTATTTCTTGACATAGCGAACATGAAGCCCTGTCTCCCAGAACACTGAGGAAGAATTTTTGTTGCTTACATCGGGTTCATACTCTAAGTGCTTCTTTGACTTTTTCATTGTTTTCCACCATATTCTAGCCCCCTAATTTTCACAGATAGCACTCAAAAAATCCCCAGCTCATGTGTTTACAGTCAGTTTTGTCTATAGTCAGACATCATGACCATTTTAGTTCTCACTTAACAAAGAGTTGTAATTGTGACATGATTGCATTTACATCAAAGGTATAGCTGCTCTGGGCCAGCCAGCTTCTAGTACAGCACCACAGCATCCCAGTCCTATAACCACTCCTTGTTCTGTTCCTTTCACGGATTTCTCTCTTCTCTTCAGACATTATTTCCCCTCAGTTCCCTTTTTGGCACACTCCCATGTCAGCAATGAGACAATGCAGCCACCTCTCCTACCCAACATCCACCCTTCTTTATGCCCTGGAGCACTGACATCCTCCTCCTTTGCAAACAGATACTTTAAGATCAAGAAGAGGTTTCACAAAAGAGCTACCTAAAAGAAATTTTAAAATAGTTTTAACTATGCCACCAGCATGAGGTAATAGACACTAAAATAATTTATATTGCAAAAATTTGTGAGATCCATTTGAAACAATTTTGCTGTTCTTATCTCCTCTCTGCAAAACCAGAAATCCCTGGCAGTTCCTCTGAGAAAAAGTTCTCTGGGAGGTGGTGAGGCTATGAGATGCCTCTTCCAGGGCTGACAAGACTTTCTGACAGCCACCAGGAAGCAGCCCGGTCCTATTAGCCAGGACATGGTAATATTGCAAAATAAGGAATATGTTAAATTTTTTTAGAAAGGATTTTCTTTGATGTTTCATCTTTGAATACTTTCAAGCTTAATCAACAACAAGGGAGATTTAATCCCTGAAAACAGAAGCAGCTAACAAGCAAGCTCTAACCGATGTCCAAGTGTTAGAAGAACAAATTACTTGGTAGTAGATTTGCCTTGTTTACCAGGTTTACATTGTTTGCCAGGTTTAGAGCTTGGCATTCTTCATTCATCTCACACCCTGGGGGAGGTTAACAAAGCTTGTGAAGAAGGATGTCCACTGACAGTTGATACAATGCATGCAGAATTTACAGGCCACAGGGACATTTGGCAGATCTGACAAAATAAGGAAGAAACTAATAAGGCGACTCAGCAAATGTGCTGCAATCAGCTCCAACTGGGTAAAGGGTAATTCTGGCAGGGGGAGATCCTGACCACCAGCTCATGGACCAGTGACCCAGTGGCTTAAATGAGAAAGACTAAACATGCTTACTAATTAGCATAAGAAGCAAGAGCATAAAAAGCAAGAATTAATTAACATAAGACAGAAAAATAATTAAGAAGAGAACTTTGTAACCGGTAGCCTTTGTTTCCCAAAATGTATAAATAGTAAAGTGTGAATAGTTGGGGTGCTTTATTTATGGAATACCCCTGAACACCCAGGCTCACACAACTCTGAAATGGATAATCAAAGTCTCTCTCGAGTGTGTATTTATTGGCTTGTGGCATACCAGGTAACTAATACGATTTTTGCAGACAACGAGTTTTGGGGATGAAGGGCAGCAGCCTAGAAGTAAAGGCCTCTCTGGGGCCTCAACTCTTTGAACTGAGCCTCTTGGGGCTCAAGAAAAGTTCAGGCCCCAAGGGCCTCAGGGATTTCGGTAAGCCTTGCCGCAGCCCAAGGACAAGAAGTTTCAGCCTGCGAAGGTGTTTTACTTGCAGGTGTGCCTCCACAGGCCAGGTCTGCACAGCTCTTTGGGCCGGCCTGCCAAAGGCAGGGAGGCAGAAGGGACCGCGAGGGCGGCACTGCTCAGCCCTGGGCTGCCAAGGACAGACTGCCGTTCCACCCGCTTAGCTTGGGAGCAGCCCCGACCGCCCCTAAGTCTGCAGCCCTTCTTCACAGCAGCTGTGGGACGCATTTCAAGCACTGAGGGGTCACGCCGGTGGCGTTTCTGAGGCTGCAGGGAGGCGTCCCTATCTGACGGACGGACAGCCCCACCCGCCCCCTCCTGGCCAGCAGGGGGCGCTCCCCGCGCCCCGCCCGCCCACAGAGCCGGAAGCGGAAGCGGCGCGCGCCAGCCGCCGTGAGCCAGCCCCGCGCGCCGCCGCCCGCGCCATGGCGGCCCCGGCGCTGCCGCCGCTGCCGCCGCAGCTCAAGAGCATCCAGCACCATCTGCGGACCGCGCAGGAGCTGGACAAACGCGAGCCCGTGGTGGCGTACTACTGTGAGTGAGGAGACTGCCGCGGGCCGGCCGGCGCTGCAGCGGGCGGAGCGCTCCTCCCCCGGCCGGCCGGGCTGTCGGTGCGATGCTCGGGGCCGGGGGAAGCCCCACCTCTGGGCGGGGCCGGGTGGTCGCGGTGTGCCGCGGCTGCCACAGCAACTCCGCTCCGCGCTTGCGGAGTTAAAGCCAGCGGCCGTGCTGGGTCCGGCAGCCCCACCGCCTGCTTGTGCGCGGTCCTGCTGGGACAGTCCCAATAAGTATGGCAAAAGATAGCATGCAAGAACCTTTTCAGAGTTTCTCTTTTCCTGAAAGGACCTGCCTTCTGTCCTGTGTGACTTGGAGTCTTGAATAAGTACTTTGAGTTTGAGAATCTTTAGTGCTGATAGAAGCTTTCATTTTCTCTTCTGTGAGGTTTTGTCACTTTCTCGGGGTTCTCAAAGGGAGTCAGTAGTTTGTTCTTTTTTTCTGCTTCTTTCACTAAAATGAACACAGCAAATCCTTCCTGTGAACCTTGCAAATTAAGCTGATGTGGCTTCTAAGCTAATAGTTATCAGCGTGGACTGTGAGCCTTTCTAAAAGGCTTTGCATAGTGAATTAAGAAGTGCAAGCTTGCTGTTAGTCTTAAATTCCTGAGACAATTAGGCCACACTTGTAAAGGGCCTAAGACCAGCAGTTCACCAGAAATGTATGTTTATGTTGTTGACAGCCCACCCTTAAGGGGAAAAAAAATGGGTCATCACAGTGTTGGTGTTTTTACTGAGATATGCGGTGATTCGAGGGGTTTACTTGGCTTGTCTTCAAGAAGAAATAAATGAAAAATAGATGTAGAACTGGTAGTTTTTCTTTGTAAGGTTCTAGTCTTAATTTAGAAGAATGAATTAGTGAAATTCAGGTTTTAAATAGCTCTGAAAAATCCGTCTTCTGAGTGACAGAAGAATAATTATACCTTTTCTGTGTTACACAGGAATAGTGTGCTAACATGGAAAGGTGCAACCAAGAAGGTGAGGTAGCCCCATATTAGAACACTTGGATGTTCTCAGTCGTACTCACTTTTCATTTACAGGAAAAACACAGGAAAAGTGTTACTGTGTATGGCAGGAAGTGCCAGCTAGGTCAGGTTGCACTGGGGGTTTTTTTTGTTTTTCTTTATTTCTTTGGATTTTGGTGTCAGATGTAACACCCTGTCTGGCTATACAAGAAGAAGACATTCATTAGTGTAGGTGATAAAATACAAGTCTGTTTTAAACCAGAAATATTTTAGTATATGAGCTCTACTTTTCTTTTGCATTCTGAAACTTAAGTCTTAGTGTAGAGGAAAAAAAAAAGCTTGTCTTGGATAATTACCATTTTCTGTGAAGTTAGTTGCCTTGTCTGTCCTAAGTTGTCAGCAAACATTTAATTTTTCATTTGAGTGCTTCAGCACACCTGGTTTATTACTGAATATAGCAAAGGCTGTATTCTAGAGGTATCTGTTTCATTACAGTATTACGTAAAGTAAAAAGCACTGACACCTCTTTTTCAAGTTAGGTCTTGCTCAGATCCTTTGTTTTTTTAAACACACAAAGGACAAGAATTTGTTTTCACCAGTGTTCCACTGATGACACTTATTTCCTCCCATGGTGGATGAGTTTGTCTGGATTGATGAAAATGCAGTATTCCTGCTCCATTGTTTGTTGGGTTTCCTTTTCTTCATTTAGTTCTGGCTTTGAAGCAAAAGTAAGGTTTATGAACCATTAATTTTTAACATCATGGGTTTGGAATAATTACATAGAATCCCAAAGTATTAATTATTAATAATGCTACTGTCAAAAAATAAGTACTGTATTTACTCCTAGCTTGCTATGAATAATAAAAGCTTTACTAAAAAGATAGATTTTTAGAAGTGTAGCGCAGGAGATGCAAAAAAAATTCAGGATTCCTTTCAGATAATGTTTTGAAAGCAATGCAGATTTTTGTAGGGTTAAAGCAATGCCTCTCATTGGATGCTTCACTGAAAAGAGTGAGCATCTCTTTGTGGAGCCTTTGAAATGGGTTTCAGAGGAGTTCTGAACATTTTGTATAATGTGTGGAAGGAACAGAGTCAGGAAAACTCTGTGTGTGCTAGATTGTGTGGTGTTCTCTGCACTGGCACTTCTCCACCAGCCTCATTTGCAGGCACTTGCCTGGAATAGCAGGAGGCTGCTGTGCTGTGTCTGAAAAATTTTTTCCTGGGTCCAGGAGCAGCGGTGGTGAGCCACAGCAGAGGCAACCCTGGAAGGCTGAGTTCCATCCAAAGCTGCTTACACAGCCACTCTGTGAGTGGATCTTTGGTTAGCTAGTGGATGTAACTATCCGTCTGAACAGGGATGTGTTTTATAGCTTTAGAATGTTGCCATAATGCCCAGAAAAAAGCTTTGGTCACTATATTATTAACGTTGCCACAGAGCAATAGTTTGCAGTGTAGGCATATATATGCTAGGTTTTGATTTATGTTAACTTTAGTTAAATTGCACTTTTATACATATGATAATAAGAGCTGTGACAAATTAATTTGAGTATCAGAAGCAAGTGAACTCTGGCAAGATGTGTTTGTATCATAAAATACTGCTTTCTATAGTTTAGTAATAAAATTTTCAGAGAAACTACTTACAGCTCTTGTTAATGTTTTTGTCTCTCATCATAGGTTTTGTAGGTGTTCTCTTAAAGCTGGGAGCTTATATGGCAGTTACCTGAATTATTTGCATACACCAATTTTTTTTCGTCTTGTGTTGTGCATTTTGAGCATTAAGCTAGCATAAATCAGTAATGCCACCTAAAGAAAATGCTGTAATCCTTCTCTGTCCTCTCATTCCCAACCCTAGAGTGCTTTAGAAGCAAATGTTGATGTAATTGTATGGTGAAAGACAAAAATAAGCTATTTTTTAGCCAGGCCAATTCACTGTTGCTTAAACAGCTGTGCTTGTGCTCCCAGACAAAGAAAAGGAACAAGACACGGTGGCTTGGGGCAAAGGCAGTACTCCTGCTTTTTTGGTATTGCTGGCATATGTTGATTTACAGACACTGTAATTTAATTAACATTAATCTGTTTTGCACAATATAAATAGCTACAGCAGGGATTATTTGTCCTTTTCAACTGCCACATAATTTTCCGCATGAAAAATGAAATGCTGAACATTGATCTTGTACAGTGTAACACAACACTTTTTCTTGTGGTACTTCCACATTGCAAAAATTTAAAAACTGGTTTATTTCTGGTAGTCCTGTGTAATCCTTACAAAACTTCCATTCTTAACCTCTTTTTTAGGTAGATTCAAAGCAGAGTATGATCAGTAGCTTTATATGTTGTGTGTATGCTATTAACTTTTAAGCCCTGTTGTTAGTAGATGGACGTAATTGACTGAAGCAATTAAAATCTATTTTTTTTCCTGACCGTGTGCACCATAAATGCACGTGATTGTAACATTTCTTCTACCCAGAACACAGACTGTATAGAAATAAAGAAATCAGGTTTATTTTCTTAAAAATTTTTTAGTAGGACATGATATCACAAAGAGATTAGGCATTTAATGGTTAATATAAATGTCCAGCACTCTGGTAATCTGCCACTTTATTTTAAAATTCTTTCCTCCCTATATGTTACTTTTTTCACTTTTGTATTATTTGTTAATCATTGTCATTAAGTATGTAGCTATTTCAGGTTCAGTAAAGGTCAGTTTATTCAGCAGGTATAATGGAATTCCTGAAAATTATGCTACATTGGTTGCCTAGCAAAGGGCAAATATGTAATTGGTAGTCAATAAAATAACTTTTTATGATAAAAACTTACTTGAGGCTAACTGTTTGAGTACTTTGAGATGTTATTTTGCAGACACAAGGAGGCAGGCTCTGATTAAAAAAAAATCCCTGGCCTGTAATAACTGAGGAAATCATATCTCCAGCTGTGGCATAGCAGTTGGATTGCTGAGTTATTTTTAAAAAAATTAAAAATCCAAGGTTTGAGAGGTAACTGTGTCTTCCGAAAACTTCAAGTTCAGAGTTAAAAGCAAGATTTTCCTTAGTGGCTGTTGTTTCAGCCTTCCAGTCACATTGTTAATCTATTTGCAAAGATGAGTGGTAGTCTGTGCTTACTGGACGTTGATGTTCTAATTCAAAAGTAATGAGGGAATGCTGGTGAGTTGCCAGAAAAGGACTGCTTTTTCGTGATCAGTGTTTGGATAATCAATGAATTCATGTGAGAAATTATGATTCTAGTAACTTTCAAAAAGCAAAGTGTGGTGATTTTTGCTTTACAGTCTACTAAACATCACGAAACAATCATGTAGGATCAGTAGATATGATCTGTATAAAAGAGGCGTGAAAAAATTCCTGAGGTGGAAGAGTATCAGAGAAAGGGTTCTGAAGGATCATACTCTTGTATTAACATTTGTGGGTTTGTGAGATCAAGCAGGAAAGAAAAGCAAAAGAGACAACTTTTATTCCACAACTAGTTTACAACCTCTTGAACCAAAGGTTCTTCAGCTTTTAAAAGAAATATCCATCTGTTAAATGTGACTTGGTTGTCACTTTCAAGTGTAGTCAGACACCCCTGAAACAAGCTTCTTCTCTCTGCATATGAATTTTAAGAGGTTTTTAGTATTATTATTATTGTTACAAAAAAAAATAGACTGTGAAGTTCATGGCCTGACTAAGAATTCAGGAAATGCAGTTACTGTGCAATTTTACAACTGAAATAACCATTATTTTTTACCAATTCTTATCCTATACCAATTCAAGTAGTACTTCTTAACAGGAAGGGCTAATAATGGTCAAATATTTTAACTGAGCTTTTAAATTACTCGGTTTTGTATTGTATCTTGATGCATTCTGAATGATTAATTTAGAAGATGCATGTAATTAAGAAGTATTAATGAAATTAGAAAGTAGCTGGTATTTGCTGTATTTGGAGAGATTCAGCACACACTGACTTCATTTGTACTGGGACATTGTGGAATTGAAATGCATAAAAAAATGTGCTTGTAGAATTTATATCTAATATGATCAAATCCCTGAGCCTTCTAGTTTAAATATTCATCTTTTATACTAGTTTTATATTGTCCATTTGTAAAAGTACATTTTCTATATTCTCATATTGCTGGTGTGGTGGCAGAAAACTATTTTGTGGGCTACTAATACGGCAGATGTTTTAAGGGCTTTTATTAGAGGGCTTGCATACAGAAGAATAGATTTAATCTGTTCTTTACTCAGGGTAAGTTAATATGTTTAAGTAAACACCAGTGTTGTAGTGGACTGTGAGACTTGTTTTGATTCTGCTATAAGCTAAAAATTTTTCTCGATTTATACTTTTTCCTTTGATTTCTATCTTTTTTTTCTGTTTTCGGTCTGTTTACTCTGATTATTTCAAAGATTCGTAATTTTGGGGAAAACTATGTTATAAAAACTGCTTTGTTTGTGGAGGCAGAAAAACTAAAAAAGGTAGTAGGAATAACAAAGATGATTGTTTAAACCCCACAATCCTCAAAGCAGACTGTGGGTAGTCGCAAAAATTAAGATGATATTAATTAACTGCTGTGTAGTATTTTGGGCACTTGCTTTGATTACACAGGTAATATTTTAAAATAATCCACTCCGATAGAGATAGAAATGAGAAAGTATAGAACAAGTGTACTTCAGAGATTGAAACCATTTCTGAGTTGCATAAAAATCCTGAATTTCGCTTGTATGGTGTAAATGTACTAAGGTGCTTTTTTTTCTACCACATAATTCACCATTTTTTGGTATATATTTATTCAACTTGAGCCTCTGGAAGTAGAATTAACAACTGTCTTTTCCTGCCTGAGGTTTGCTGCTGCCTTTGAAGAAGGAATGCGTCAACATCAACATTCTGATTTGCAGAATCACTTTGTACATCCCCTCATGCAATGCCCTGCTCAGAGCATAATCACTGGGGCAGGCAGGTCAGGACTGTGTGCAGCCAGTTTTTGAACATTCCCAAGGATGGTGACATCCACGACTGCTGGGAGCAACCTGTTCCAGCGGGTGATTATCCAGACAGCAGAATATTTTTCTTACGTTTAAATAGGATTTCTTGTATTTAATTTTGAGCCCATTGCCTCTTGTCCTGTCATTGGACACCACTGAGAAGGGTCTGGCTTTGTCTTCTCTCATCAGGTATCCTCTGCCATCTTTTGCCTTTCAAGACGTAAACAGTCTGAGCTCTCTGCCTCTCGTGGTCTGACAGATGTCCCTAGCCTTTCATCAGCCATGTGGCCCTTCCTGTGTCCCGTACTGGGAGCCCAGGGCTGCTGGTGTGGCACACTAGTGCTGAGTAGAACAGAAAGACCACTTGCCTCAACCTGCTGACAACTCTACTCATTCAGCTGTGAGTGCTGGTAGCCAGTAAGGTCAGGAGTACACTTTGGAAGCTTACCTCGTGGTCATCTGGGGTGCTTTGGTTCACCTCACAGCGTAGTCTAAAAAACATGAGATAGGCTTCTCCCAGTTTAAACTAAACAAGAGAGTGTTTCAGATTTGTGCTCTAATCACTAAAAGCTGTTTCATCCTCATGACTTGACCACAACTAGAGTAGGTGCCTTCTTCTGTTTTCTCATTCTAGAGATCTCAGTTGCTATAAATCCTATATAATATATAATATACTTTAATATAGTTTTTCTTTTTTAATTGGAAAGATTTTATTTTCTTTATTTAACTGTAGTTAAATTTCTGTATTTAACGAGTAGTTAAAATATTGTAGAAAAGCTTAGAGGCTTATGAATTGTATATGTAACTCTTACTCAAATTTTACAAGACCAAAATAAGTCCTTAAACCAGACTGAAGTGTAGTAGTATAGACTACAATGATTTCCCGAGATTCATAGTAGGTATTACTGTTACTTGTTTTGTCATCTATCCTTTTGTTTGTGTTTGTCATTGGAAATTTTGTTTTGCCTATATAGTTTGTCTATAAGTTGCTGTTATTATTAATAGTGAAGTGTAAGGGGACTTACTTTAACTCTCAGGAGTTATAAGAGGCAATTGAGATCATTTTGACTTAATAAAATTTGTCTAGCATGTAGCATACTGTACTGCTACCACTCATTTTCTTCATTAAGATCTACAATACTGTAAAAGAATCTGAGAGGACAAGAGGGTCATAATGCTTCCTCTTTCGAGTTTCTGAATTATATTTTTTTGTAGTCTTCATTTCCCCCATTTTTGCATTATGTTTTTTTTTCTTACATATTTCCCTAAGTAAATTTTACTTGAAAATAAGTGTTTGAAAGTAATTTGGTTTCTCTGGAATGTTTTATATTTTCAATTGACGCTGCCAGCCTAATGTCTTGTCTTTTGCCAGTTTCCTTCAGCATCATGTAATGAAGAGACAGTGTAAGGCCTTCCAAGTTTGTTTGTCAGTATGATAAATCTATTTTTAAAAGTCTTTGAATTCAGACAGCTTGGACTTAGCCATGTAGAAATATATTTATGACCTACCTGCAGAAATTACATGATTGAAATATGACACATTAATGTTTATGAGAGCAGGAATAATTCATTTTTATATGAAAATGTTTCCAGTAGTTTTGAATTTGAGTAGAATCCAATTTAATGTCTTTGTGCCCTTTGCTTCTCTCATTTGTATTCCAGCTGTTGGCTTCCTCTACCAAACATTTAACAAACGTTTTTCTGTCGGTGGTTTGACAAAGGGATGTAGAATATGAATGAGTAATAAATTACGGCCTGGTAAAGCTTTCATCTCTTAATCAGAATCAAAATATCGCTAAAATTTATTGCAATGTTATTTGTTACTATTTTATGTCCGTTTGTTACTATCAAATGTCAAGAATATTTCAGTTGCTAATGTATTAGTGACTTATTTTCTATGCTAGAGAATTAAATACACACAGGGAAAAAGAAGTATAATCTTTTGATCCTGTTAGAACCAGGAAAAAGAAAGATGGAGAGTAGGACAGAATTTAGAAGATGGAGAATCAAGCTATTGTGCATGATTGCTGGCTGGAACTTTTGTTCTCTGATATTTTTCACTTGGCACAAAGTTAGTTTTAAATGGGAGTGAGGGGAGTTTCAGTTGTTATCCAAACATAAATCTGGAGTAACTTACTGTGTATTGGGAATGAATGTCTGGCACATACTAGAGACAAAATACTTGCTCTGAAATTGTGCTGTGTATTAGCAAAGGAAAAATAACATGGTATTACGTGACATAAATAAAGGCAGAGAAGTTTCTGTAAAGCTCACTGTATAATTCCAGCCATCACACCCACACTTAGTATTTACTGAACAAAGATTAAGAGCAGCAAATCAAGATGTATATTTTGTAGTTGTCTTGGCAAAACATTTTTGTGAGAATGATTACTTGCCAAGTCTTTATGAATTTGAAGATAAATGTCCTGTCTACAAACTGAGAGCAAACTCTTAGTTAATAATTGGCAAAACAGTTGTGTCTTTGTGTGTAAGATTACAAGTGACTTTAGCTTTACTTCTAATGTTATTTAGTATTTAAACATTAGCTCTCTGTAGCCTTCTTTGCCTCCTTAGTACTTTACTTTCTGCACATACTATACTGCTTTGTTGGCCACATAAAAGTTGTTTTTGCTGCTTGGTTTGAATAGAGGGGGGCAAAAAATAGTTGTATCTATTATAAAACCGAGTGCATAAAACAAAAAGGAGGATTTCATTCACCTGTTTATTTCCAGATATTCCAGATCTTAATCATAAATAGTGAAGAGAGTTAAGAAGTACAGGTCACTTAATTCCAAAATTTACTACATTCTTCGTATACATTTAGGCTTTAAAACTTGAAGATTTTTGCAGCTACAGTGCATGGGTTTAGTTGTCTTTTACATCAACATTTTCAGAAGCTTGGCTGTTCACAGAGGGGTTTCTTTATCAGAAGTTCCTGAACAAATGCCTCCTAGTAAATTGAGTTCTTTAGTTTTAACAGTGTGTCACTGGTCATTAGGGATATACACTTTAAACATTTTGTTCAATGTGTAGAGAAGTTCTGGAGAGAAAACCAGAATGATTTTGATGTAAAATGGCCTTTCAAGTGTGGTATTCTATAAAGTAAAACAATGCATTTGTAATACATAACACTGAGGATTTCTCTTGTGGTGTCTGTACTGTTCAGGAGGTTCCTTTCCACTTATTAGAAATTGAACCACTTCCATTAAAGCAAAAGATTTGTGACTTAGCAAGCAAGCATAATAATACTGTCCATTGCTTTTGCAATATTGCAGAAACCAGAACAGCTGTATTTAATGGAATGTAAATAATTTGTTTTCTTTTAGATGTGGGGAAAGGGGGCAAGTGACCTCATGTCACTGTTGACTTTCTTAGCGGAGATGTTGGAGGTGGTAAACTTTTGACCTCTTGCTTATGAGTTACTTGCTACTGAGATTATGTCAACATAAACATGGAGGACAGTTCTTGGACCATTAATTGCCAGTTTAAAATTTGACTAATTATATTAACACAGGAAAGGTATGTTTTCCTCTTGCTGCTGAAAATTTAGTAATGATGTTTGCTGCAAGTTAGGCAGGAAGAGGACATTAACAGATTTCCTTCACTACGTTAAAACATATTTTTTAGTTGCAATCATGTATCTTTACAATAAGTAATACTTATGTAATCAAGCACACACAAAAGATATGCAAGAGGACACCTTAACTGGCAAAGGTAGTAGTAATCAAAACCAACACAGTCTTACAGATAGCCTTCTTATAGAATACTTGAGGCATTTCAAAATTAGAGCGGTGAGGATAACAGAAGACACAGAAGAACTTGCAAATGGAAATTAATTTTTTTCCTTAGGAATATGATATAGTAGTACTCAAAAATGGAAAAAGTATAACTAGTAGGTGCTTTTTCCTGTTGTCAACAGTAAGGCAAAGGATTGCTTACTGCTTTTAGATTCCCTCCCATATTGCTCTTCCTACAGATAATTTCAAAAGCAAAATTTTAGAACATTAAAATGTTAAATGTTATTATATTTATTCAGTGTTGTCTTTAAAGATAAATCCCAAATTATTTCCTCCTCTTTCTGTTTTGTTTCCATCCATAAAAATCTCTAGCTCTTTAAGTTTTTCAACTATTTCACCTTCTGTTTGCTTGGTAAGTTTAATGATGGAGGTTTTCAATCCCAAAGCCCTACTTTTGACTAGAGAAGCACTGAGTAGAGCAGTAAGTGTACCTAAACATACTTAATAATATTCTGTGTGTCACTGATGAGATTCAGGCTGTAGAGTGTACTTCTGTTTCTTCAGTTCGTCAACTGAAACTGATTTTTGTGGACATTTTGACTGGTAGTGTCTGGTTTGCATTTCCTGACCTGAAGGTTGCCTCATCTTTCACTGCAATCAGTTTTTATCAGTGTTTTATCAATAGTAGCTGAGCCAAGACTACCTTTTGGCACTGAATGTTACTAGGTAGTGGTGCCCTGTCAATAGCTGTTTTCACAGACAACGTGTTCGTTCTTGATCACCACTTACTTGAGAAAAAAGGAATAGCTTTTGAAAGACTGCCTCATCAGAGGCCTGTCTCTGGACAGGTGGTCCTTCTTTCAAACATATAAATGAACATGAAGAAGGGAGCATGCAAAAAAAAAAAGAAGCTTTTAAGGAGCCCAGTAAACTCTCTTGTTATGGTAACTTAAGTGTGCTTAAACCTTTTGCTAGTTAATAAGATCTTTCAGGAAATCTTAACAATTTCTATAGGCAGTTATAGAAATTGGGACTTGGTGGCTGCATGTGGTAGCTTGTGTGGTACAGAGACGTAATTGCTGTGACAGGTGGAATACATTTAATCTTATCTTAGGTGACATTAATGGTCTGTCTCTCTTCCTAGTATCTTAGAGCTGCTGCTGCTGCAAGAACACCTTCAGGCTTCCTTGAGAGTCTGTGCTTTGAATAATAGTACTCTGATTTTTTAACAACCTAGAAACCTTGGGCACCTTGCTCCTAAAAATCTTTTGTTAGGAGGAAGGTGTTGATGTGGAAGATTCCTTGATGTCACCCACAATATAAGGTTGTATATGGACAAGAAAAACATTTTTCTAGTTTCTGTAACTATTGTTCTCTGACACGTGATTTCTGTGTTCAAGAGTTGTTCTGCATGTTCATTGGAGTGCCTGAAGGAGTCTTAGTCCTTCTCAGTTTCTGAAGTCCTGAGAGGTGAAAGGGCTGGTTTTTCAGGGCTTTATACAAAGCGTACAGATATCTCAGTCCTGTAAATACACCCCTTTGGATATTGGTGAAGAAAAACTTATCTAGCTTTCATGATTTAAATGGATGTATTTGCAATGAGAGTGACAAAACAGTAACACAAGAATAACAGTTATAGCGTAGAAGAGCTTTTCATTTTTAAACTGATCAAGGCTGAAGACATTTGCAACATCCATTTATATGGAAAGAGTTCTTTTTATGTAAATGAGTTACCCACAAGATCTGAAGATGCATGCTTCAGCAAGGAAGGTAAATCTATATTCCATAATGACCAAATGTGTTTTGAATTTGTCATGCTAATGTATATCAGTCTAAATTTAATTTGTTTGCCTCTGAAAATATCTGATCTTGGCATCCATCAAAAAGAAATAACTGATCTAGATGGCTCATAGATTTAACAACCTTATTTTAATACTTAAGTTTTATATTGTTAAATTTATGCCATGAAATGGGTAGCTTACAATCAAGTATGTACTTAAAGATCAATTTAATTGAAAACTAAAAATTAGCTCCTTGTTATGTAATGATGGTATTTTAATTGATGGTTTCTTCTAATGTTATTTTTAGTGCCTTAGATAAAATTCTCTGTATCTTTCTGTGTTTGAATTTCTTTGAAATCTAGTTTAACTTCACATGTGCTAGTTTTGTAATGTTTAACACTAGTTTTGTAATGTTTAACATTAACATGTCAGCATCCTAAAGATGAGTTAGGTGGGATTAAGAGTACCTATCAGTAATTAGCTTAATAATAATGTCATTTGATGAAACCTACATAGCAATTCTTCCATTTCTCATGGTCAAGCATTGCAGTTGTTCTTAGCCTTTTTTAATTCCTTTAGGTTCTTAGTCTTTATTAATTCCTTTAGTTTTGTTTTGGACTTTCACTTGGTTGTTCTTTACTGAAAACTTGACTATGAAGATGTTAGATCCTTCTATACATTGAAATAGTAAAAATAGAGAGGCATTGGAGAGCAGAAGTATTTTATTTTTCAGGGAAAGTGTCTTTAAATGGTTGGGCAACCCAAAGCTTTAACATTCAAAAATAAATAAGCTTTGCAGTCCCATATAAGGAATGTATGCTTATTCTGGTTTGAATTTTCAGTTGTAAATGAAATAGGAAATACTACTTTTAAAATCCAGAAAAATCAGTTAAATGCTGGTCCTCACCAGTTTAATCTAAGTAAGTTTTGTAGAAAGTTATCTAATTTTATTAGACGAATTGCTAATAGATAGAAAAGGCAGACAAGCTTTTGAGTATATAATGTTTTCTTCTGCAGCAAGTGTCAGGATCAGTGCAATGTGGTAACAGTTGTGTTATATTCATATTTACTGAGGTAATTTGGAGGGAAAAGATTCTCTCTAGTGTATGAAGAGATGCTTGGGGAGAATGATGCTAAAGCTGTAAGGCAAGTTAGAATTGCTTGCAGAACTGTCCTGCAAGAGGAAGGACATGGACTATTCCATAATAATTTCATGATAATATTTGGTGGAGTTACAGCTTTTGATTCTTAAACTCTGCATTTGAAAGTGTTTTTTATGACTCCCTTGAGAGTCAGAAGTGAGAGTTTGAGGAATGTTTTTTTTGTGGGAAACCTTCTGCATCTGGGTACTGAATGTTTCTGACTGTTTTCCCTTCTCAGTGTGTATTAATCATAGTAAATAAGACTTGCTTGGGTTTGCCCACAGTTTCATGAAGCCTTTAAAGTTCTGCTGTGTGCAAATCTAATGCTCACAGATTTTCAGTAGTAAAAAGATAATTTTTAATCATGTTAATAAGAAGATGTTAATAATTCATTTTCAAGATCTTAATAAAAACTGGCAACTCTACTTGCAGGGGAAGTTTGATACAAAGTCTGTCTTGTCTGATGTAAAGATCAGGTTTGTGTCTTCAGTGTTTTGAGGCTATGTGTGCATGTACATGGAGACAGTAGGTGCTTAACAACATTTGTTCAAGTGTTTTAAGTCTAACTGGCTCCTGCTACATGCAGTTCCATTTATATCCATACACTCCCTCAAAACTATTTTAAGTTCCTGTTTGGATGAGTTGCAAGTGAGGGTGGTGGTAGTTTATAAAAGCACTTGATATTGCATAATAGTGATACAAACATCAATTTGAAATGAGTAGGAATAGGCATTGGGGAAAAAATAAAACATAAATCTCCCAAAAATATCTCCTAGTACCTCTGCGAGCCAAACCTTACATTTCACTGTCACTTCTCACTTGTACTGGAGTCACTCTATGGTTAAATCATGAATTTGTCTTTCAGGTGTGTTGGGGAGCATTGCTTTGTTTGCTTATGGGTTTTGCCTTAGATAATCACTTTCAGTGATTTTTGTGTGTTTTGTATCATTTCAAGGTCGCTTGTATGCAATGCAGACAGGGATGAAGATTGACAGTAAAACCCCAGAGTGCCGTAAATTTTTATGCAAACTTATGGATCAATTGGAAGCTGTAAGTAGAATTTATTGCTTACCTCAAAAATTATCATGATATTAATTTAATTTTAATGTAAATTTTTGGAATTACTGTTTCTTCTCTGCATCTATTCTGCATGCAAACATACTGCATGAACTTCATTTGTATGTAATAAATTGCAAAAGGATTGGAAGGAGATAAAGCTGCATGTGTACATTCATGCACAAACATAATTGAAATTTTGTAAGATTTTGTGTAGACACATACAAATTACAATGCTTTATTTATACATGTTCTCATGGCAAATCATAATTCATTATGAAGTTAATGCAGGTGTTCTAGAAGACTTTTTGCATTGATTTGCCTTTTACCCTTTGAAGTCTGTACAATTATTTTCACTGCTGGAGGACTTAATTGCCTAGTCCTTGGATGCTTTTGAAATCTCTGACCTAAACTGTTGTATCCAGGGAGTATTTTAAAATATTCTTTTAAAGATAAAAATACTTTTGATTGTATCCTGTGTTGGAGATTGTAGATTTTATTTTAGAAATTCTTGTAAGCAATCTAATCTGTATGGGTAGGAGAAAGCTATGCCAGTAGCTCTTCTGAATGCACCTGATAACTATTAAAAAGCCTTAAATAAGGGAGAGTTAAACAAAGAAAGGTAAAGTTGTGGTACAGATGGTCAATTTAAGTTCCAGGAGCTGTTTATGGTCATACCTTATAGTTTTCAGTATTCTCAAAGGAAGAAGTTTGTTGATTTTAAGGTCTAAGTGCTCATCTGGAAGCAGAAAGTAATGTTGAAAAATGAAGCAGCAGTTCTTTTTTTTGTTCAGTATTGGTGATTCCATCCAAAGTAGCAATGCCTGAAGAGATTGTGTGAAACTAGTACAACAGCCTTCAGTTGTGAAAGATGGATCGCTCACCCACAGAAGTACTCAAGGCCAGGTTGGATAGGTCCTGAGAAACCTCTTCTAGTGAATGGCATCCGTGCTCACAGCAGGAGAGTTGGAACTAGATGACCCTTAAGGTCCTTTCCAATCCATTCCATTCTGTGATTCTTCAGAAAAAAAAATGAAACGTGAACCGTTTGTCTTTTTTTCATAAGTTGTGCTACTTGCATTTTTAATCAATGATTTTTTGCAATGGAAAATTCAGTGTACAGTGATTCGTTGGTGCGTTACTTCATCGGATTTTGACATCTTTAATAGGACTGGGTTTTGTGTTAAAAGGGAGAGAGAGATGGCAGAAGAGGTGAGATTAAAATTCAAAAGGATTTTGTTGTTTGTTTCCTAAGAATTGTTGGAATTTGCTGGCTTACTTGTGGCATTGCAGCAGTTAATCTGCAGCATTCAGTTACCCCTTCTGTTTCAAAATTGAAAATACCAAAAAAGCAGCAAAAATCCATAGTTTCACCTTTTGGTTACTGGTAAGATTGTCTATGAGACAGCTGATGCATGGGTATTGAAGATTCTTCTATATATCCGGGTGGTGGAAGGATGGAGAGAGCACTCCGAGTCGAGTCTTAACAGAGCAATTTTGGGGCTAGGAGGTTTTGGTTTATGGAAAAGTTGGACCCCGGTGTAATGTAGAAGCTGCTGTTTCCAGACTGCCCATAACCACCAGGGGGCGCAGAGAGGTGCGGTTTAATTTATTGTAAGATTAAACCTAAGTGCCTTGAGGTTTAGGTTGAAATTTTGTATCAACGTTTAAAACACCAGTACTGCTGCGTTGAACCACGGTTTGTGTGGTTCACTTCAATACTTTCACTGGTTAACTTCAATACTTTCAGAAGTGTATGTAACAGTGTCAGTTTTGTGTTTGAAATAATTGAGCATCAGATCAAGTATAGTAATGTGTTCTTTTCTGAGTGTGAGATAAGTTAGGGAAATATATATGTATACAAATGGTTTTCTTCCTGAGTTAGCTTCAGTGTTTGAGTGTTTCATTTGAACATGTGAATTTTGGTACTTTCACAAAATAATTACGCTTCCTAAAACAAATACTTCTTGAAAACCACATAGAGTGATGAAAGCCTTTAAATTTAAACTTCAATTTGGAAAGCTTGTATTTTAACTACTGATATCAAATAACTTTTCTGGCAACTTTCTATGTCTTAGAAAGTTGGCAGCAATCTAAAAAATATGGAAATGCTGCCTGCATGATTAAATTTTCTTCGCACGCACAGTGAAAAATAACTCCCTTTCAGAGATTGTTTTTAAATCTTTTGGCAAAATAAAGGCTGCAGGTTAGTATCATGCAGTGTTCCTGTTTTTGTTCTCTAAGGATAACCTGAGATTTCCTTATGTGCAAACAGTAAGCCTATTCAGAAGCTGTAAATCCACCTGTTGTAACTGTTAGAGGGTTGTTTGCTTTACTGATTTTTATTAGGAAACCTGAGGATTCTTGTACTCTTAACATCTTTGAAAAGAGTTCTTTGAATTGAAATACACTGCTTACACTGAAAATTCCAGTAATTCCATAGGTCACTAGACCAGTCAAGGTAGGGCTCAGATATTTAAGATGTAATGAACTGCAGTGAAATAATCTTACAAGAGGGAAGATACATGATCACTCCGATCCTACAGCACCTTTATAAAGCATGCATTGCTTTACCAGTTGAACTGTGTTGAATCCTGACACAGCCTTCAGAGTGCTAGGTCTTTCAGATAGGGGAAAAATATTCATTGCTGCTTCTTCACAGCATTGTAGTTGTGTTAATTTTTAACTTTGGGAGAGAGGATGTGTTGGTAGTTCTTATAAGCATTTTGTGACCAAAGATTCAGAGCAACTTTTTGTAGTATTTCTCTCTCCAAAAGAATGTGCTTTTTGTTTCACTTGCCGCTTTTAGCATTTGTTATGTTAGAAGCTGCCGATCTGTAAAACAAACTGTAAGTTGTTTCTTTTTAAATTGTACTTGACTTTGTTTAAATCAGCAGGTTCTTTTTTGTGTTTGCAGAACTGCTAAGGTCTAATAAAGTAATGTATTTTTCCAACATTTTTCAGATGAAAAAGCAATTTGGTGATAATGAAGCAATTACTCAGGAAATTGTTGGTTCTGCTCATGTGGAGAATTATGCCTTGAAAATGTTTTTGTATGCAGACAATGAAGACAGAGCTGGGCAATTTCATAAGTAGGTGAAAATCTTTGTATTTCTTATCTGAAGACACTGGTCAGGAAATGTGAATATCCAAACCCTCTTTAATTTGTCTAGAAGCAAGAACTGGGCTTTAATACATTATTTTCTCTTCTGGAAAACTCAATTTGTTACTACTTTTAGGTCTCTAACTTCACACTTTAACTGTTATCCTCCTCCTTATTCAACTCCTTAGGGAGTTGCTTACCTACTGGCAAGCCTTCTTAAACCACAGACTAATGTTGTGCTTTATTTTATCAAGCGTGTTATTGTTTCTGTTGACCAGTGATAATAAAATAGATGATCCATTATGTGGTTTGGTTTACAGCAATTACTCTGGCATGTTCATGTATTTTTTTTAAGTTAATACAGGATTTCTGATATACTAAACAAAACATTCCAAACTCGAAACTAAGTGCAGAACACGTAACCAGTTTTATAGAGCCTGAACATTTTCTGCGTAGTAGTTAGGAGACTAATTAATACTGCTAGATTTAAATGTTGTGAAGCAGCTACTGTAACATCAGATTAAAAAAAAAAAAAAAGGCAATGTTTGGCTTGAAATAAGCCAGTATGGTCTAAGATTACAACTCCAAAAAGGTGATCCTGAGAGACCAAGTTAGCAAAATGCTTTCTTTTTTGCAGAAACATGATAAAGTCCTTTTATACTGCAAGTCTCCTGATAGATGTTCTAACAGTATTTGGGGAGCTCTCTGAAGAGGTAAGTGTCAGGTATATGAGTGTATTATCTTTGCTTTTTGCAAGCACAGATGTTGCTTTTATAAGTCATGAATATGAATTTCAAAGAACATTGGTTCTAATAGTGTAGCCAAATACTTGTTAGTAAGCCACAAAGAATCATGCAAAGTATTTAAAATAAATTGTAGATGAAATACTAGACATTTGTTAGAAGATGCTTCATGACAAGTGTCAGAAATTCAAAGTTTGATTTTTATTGTGTGACACATTACATTACACTGAGCAAGTGGGAACATTTCACCTTAGGGGGGAAAAAATGATGCAAGGTTTCTAGCTTTGTCCAGCTTCCCTTTTTTCCATGTCCTGCTTGAAATTCACAGGCTTGACATCCTGTATGTAATCCCCAATCTGGTAAGTGTGCCTATAAGTACTGGCTCGGTGCAAGTACTTTAAAATGCAGTTGTGGCTACTTTCATTTGTAAATATTGGAAAGAAGGTTAAAGCATGGTCTTGATAGTGCGCTTCTTGAATACTATAGGATGTAAGTGTAGATACTAAAGATAGGTCTTACCCAAAAGAAATGCTTGGTGAAGAGTTCTTGCAAGATTCTCCATCTTCCATAGCCTGAGACTCTACCAATCCAAAATTTTCATCTTCCAAAGAGGCACAAGTAAGTTTGCTGTTCGATGTGTTCTCTTGAAACTGTCTGCTCTGCACCCTGACATCCTTTACTAGATCCAGTAATAACATGTCCTAGAGCCAGAGAGTGAATGCACATTTGCACATTGAATTGGACTGAAAAAAAAAACAATCTTAGTCCGTAGAAATCCAGTGCACAGGACAGTGCACTGATTGAGTCCTCAGAGTACCTGCATCAATCCTGCTTTGAAAATGGAAGAAGTTGTTACAAATATCAGTGCAGAATGCTAGCAATGGTACATTTTCTGTTGTGTGTTGGGGTTTTTTATTGTTGATCCTGAAAGGACAGAAATGCTGTGTGATTGGAAAGAAGCAGAATTCTCTCATTTTCTTTAATTGGTGAACACCAGCGGTAAAAGAGCTTGTACAAGAACTACAGAAAATATTTGCTCTTCTGTATAGCATTGTTACATTTCGACAGTTTTCTTACCCGTTCGCATGTAAAGGGATGATGGGAGAAGTATGACTTGACTGTCTTAGACTTTTGCAGAAGTTTTTGTCAGCCTGAAATACACTCAGCCTGACACCTGGTTATAGAGTATGACATCTATATTCAGACCACCTGCCTAGTTCTTCAATGGATAATTGAAATTACCTTCATATGTATGGACTAACAACTATTAAAAGGCTTTAAAATTAACAGCAGAAGTAGATAAGTTAACTTAATAAGTTAAGATAAATTAACAGTAGAAAGTAGATATTTAACACCTAAAATCAGAAGATGGGTGTGAGCATAATATGTATGTTTTGAAATGGCAAGTGATTGATTATTGGCTAGTGTGAATGGGTTGTGTCACAGGTAAGAGTGGTTGTTCTATATCTCCGTATTAGAACTAGGCAAAAGGATTTTCTGGAAGATGTGTTTTACAAGACACTGCTTAGATCAGAGCAGTAGGAAGTTCTGCAGTAGCAATATTCTTTTCATTTTACCTCCGTTAGGAATATTCAGTCAGTCAGGCAGCCTTCTGAAAAGGGACAGCAGTGCATGTTAAAAACAAGCCAAAACCAACAGCTTTTCAATTCTCAGTTCTGGAATAATAGCTTTGCAGTCGGGATGCAGGACAGACATCAAACACTTTGCTCCCTTCTCCTTTCTCCATCCAATATCTTGCGTGTGGGGTTGGGGATGCTTGGCCCCTCCTTGAATGTGTTCTCCCAAATGCACCACCAGATGTCCAAGGGTTTCAGCTGTGTCCCGAGGTGAGTGCACTGGAGCTGGTTTCATCTAGCATGGGGCAGCCCTGGCCTCTCCTCACAGAACCATTGCTGCCATGCTGAGTTGCCAGCACCTGGGATGGACACCTGATACAACAGCATCTTCACACTTTGTCAATAAATAATTGCCATATTAAAATAAAAGGGAGATGTACAGGCTCTTTAGTATTTAAAATGATCTTTCCTAGAAGTAGCATAGTCAGGGTATGTGTTTTTTGCATTTTGTGGCCTCTAGAGTGTTTGTTAAAAATGAAGGAATTTAATCTGTAACAATGACTGACCAGAAACGATTATTAAAGTTTAACAGAAAGCCATGTTTTCCAATTGCACTTCTCCTTTTTGAGATAGAGTGAAGGCATTTTAATAAATACGTCATTAGAATAGGCTTTTTTCTGGAGCATGTCTTGTTTTAAAAAATGAAGACCAGAACTTTCTCCTGGATTGTGTGAGCATCCTGGGTAAAACAATGTATTAAATATGAGCAAGGGAGCTTGCTGGAGATGTCTTTTGTATTGTGTGTCTCTACCCTGTTCTAGATGACAGTGCAGTAGGCTTTGATTAGTACTGAATGTACTAAACTTTGTTTAGTATTGAATTTCAGTATATTTCTTAGAAATTCTGGATTTAATTTCCAAATTAATTTTAAATTTTTTTTTAAATAAAAAATTGATTTAAAAAATTTTGATGTTGGTGTGAGGCATGCTATCCCAAACAGCATTGTTCATTTGGGCAAATTATTCCACTTATCCTTACACATTTCTCATCTGTTTATATTCAGCCTTGTTCCTTGATTTATATTACCTCATAAATGTCAGAGTTGGTTGTTTCCCATACAACTTTTGACAAAGTAGCTGATTTGCATAATCAGTTTAATATTTCTTGCATCAATTGACAGCTCTTCCTGGATTAAACACTATTGTAACAGTCCCAAGAGATACAAAGTGGCCAATCTTCCTTTCATGTTTTGACGCGTTAAAAGTTGTACCTAGGAACAGTAAAGTATATTTTAAAAAACAAAATGGAAAATGCTAATGCCATAGAATATTACAAACAAATCACATTAATCTGCGGTTACATCAGCCTTTCTGTATTCATGCTTTTAAATAAAATTTTAAATTTTAAAATAATGTAATTAGAAAAGATTTCATATCTCTAATCATCAGCAGCATTTTAAGTTTCAAGTATTTAAATCTAAAGTAAATAATCATCTAAGTTTATGGAGATAAGAAGCTTTCTTCATTATTTCATGTCAGTAATTACTGCACAGTGCTATGCCTTCCATACTAGACATTCCTGGTGTAATTTATTTCCTTTTCCTGATATGCTGCACTAATTGAAGATCTCCCCATTTTCGTTTCTTGTTGAGATCTTGTTAGAGCTGTTATTTTAATTATTTTTTAAAAATTACCTATTAATTTTACACATGTTGCTTATCTTTAAAAGGGTGTCAAAAGACAGCAAGGGAAAAGATGTTTATGTTTCTGTTTTGAATGCATTAATTCGCAGAAGTGAGTGGTTAAAATGGCTGGCCTCTTCCCTCCCCCAGAATGCCCAGCACAGGAAGTATGCCAGGTGGAAGGCAGCATACATCCATAACTGCTTAAAGAATGGAGAGACTCCTCAGCCTGGCCCCATTGGAATGGAAGGAGAGAGTTTTGGTACGTGTTTCCCTTTTCTTTTCAAGAGAGCAGAAGGCTGTGCCCGGGTGAAGTGGTGGTATGCGCAGTTCTTCAGGGAGCACCCATCAGGAAGCACAGGTTCCCCGCTTGATGTTCCATTCACAATGGACTGCCTTCTACTTCTTCTTTTCAGCTTCTCCTGCTGTTATTTTTATTGGACCTTACTGTGTGATTGACTTATTTAGTAAAATTTTCTTTTCTTTGTAGTGCAGATTATTGTTTTGAATACAGCTACTCTCTAAGAAGGCATTGTCAGCTTTGGGTCAGAACCGTACATTTCTTTAACACTAACCATAGTCCTTCTTTTAAATCTGTTCTGTAAAGTTATGATCCCTTTGCCAGTTTATCCTCTCTCAGAAGTTAAGTAGGAGTTAAAAATGGACTGACTGCAAGTGGATTCAACTTCAAAGCAAGGACCTGCTTGTGAGAAAGCTCCTTTCTCCCTATGTAATAATGCTAGTTTCAAAACAGGTTTATGGCCTACTCTTACTGAGTTGGATTTTCTGCCTCTTTCTCACTCATTCTCCTTTTCCTTGTGTTTTCAATTTCTCCCTCTGGCTACCTGAGCTCCCTGTAAAGGATTCCTTGAGGTTCACACTTTATTTAACAGTTGAGGTGATTTCCAAGGACATCCACTTAACCAAACTGAATGTGTATCAGAACAAGTTGTTTTGCTTTAATGATCAATTTCATTGGTTTTGGTAGTGACTAGTTTCTCTGCTTTTCTCCTCAATGCAGATTGAATACAAATTTCAAAGGTTTATCTCTTATGAAATAGGATGTCATTGGAATGGATATTTTCACTGTGCAGATTAAAACAGACTAATTCTGCACAATGACAACCTCTGTGTTTCATTCTTCACGTATCTAAGGAAACAACTGAGACCATCAAGTAATTTGTAATTTTCTCCTGAGCTAGCATGTGAGCCTTTGTGGCTTGTTAATTAAGTTGATGCTAATTTATCTCTTAAGCTTGGATTTAGTCATACAAATTTTTCCAGGTAAAAAGGGGTCAATAAACAAATCTACAGTGCAAAGGGAAAGCATCTAACTTGTAGGGTGTGGCTTGTATCTAACCTATAGAGCCACCTTATAGGGGTGGCTACGTAAAGTTCTGTGAACATATTAATATGGATGACCAGTGTATTTGTACTTTTGCACACATATGAAATATAGATATATATACACATAAAAGTAATTATTTGGTTTTTTGCATTTGTTTGTGTTTGGGGTCTATACCTGAGTCTTGAGTGGATTTTGAATTCTGAACGAGTAATTTGCTTCTAATAAGTTACAAGTTGGCTTGTAATTTTCTGCCCATTACTTTTATTGTAAACATGTCAAAACATTAGACAACTAGGTTCTCTTCTGGTTCTCAATCTTTTCATCATGCAATCTCACATTTTGTTGAATCTCCACATTGTAATTTATATGTCCTGGACAGTATTACATTAAAAAAAAAAGATATTACCGTGATTTTTTTTTAAAGGAGAATATGTACTGAACATCTCTTTCAGTTTATTATTACCATTTTAGTGTCTAAGAGCCTGGGTGGCAAATATAAGTTATTTGCAATTTCCTGGATAAAGTACTGTTTATATATTAGTACTCCAAAAACACTGCAACGTAAGTAAATTCAAATATTTGTGAACAAATACTGAGTATGATAATTTTATTTCCAAGCTACTTGTTTATTCTTACTATGTTTTCCTAACCTAAAGCCACCCTACAGATTTAAACACTGGAATGGGTATCTTACCCATTGAAATGTGCTCCAGTCTAGGCACAGCTGTATTTGAAGTGAAGCATTAGCAAACTAATTTCTTCTTCAACATACAGTCTTTTCCAAGGCAATTTTCTTAACTGTCCATGCAGCTGTAGCAAGAGATACTTATGATGAAACTCTAACATCACCTCATCTTTGTTAAATTACACCAGATTGATGATTTAGTGGGGAACACAACATGTGAGAGAAAAACCTCTAGTTTTATTGAATATAATGAATAGTTAAATATTTTCAGTTTTAAATGAGTGCCCTTTTAGTGGTCTGGCTCATAGTGTGGTAAAGCTGACCTGAGTAAGTGAAGTGAAGTGAACTATGAATTTTAAACAATTGCAAAAATAGGATTTTTAAGTAAGCATTACAATGCTTTTGCTGAAAATCCATGTGTACAACTTGTAGAAGCTAATTATTTCTCAAAAGCAACAAATAGGCTCTTTCTTCATTTTATTGATTTGCAGAGGTAACTAAATTGCTCAAGGCTACAAACAAAATTGTTATAGGAAGGAAACCAGAATTCAGGCTTTCCTCAAATTCTTGGTATTCATTTCAGTTCATTACAGGTGGTAATGGGAATTGGTGAAGACTTTTGCTTTCATTACCAGGTTATGTCTACACACAGTTTAAAAGGGACACAAATGCTGAGTGAATCAAAATTTTATCATCCTTTTTGATAGGAAGCTGGCAAGATCTGTAACTTGTCAATATGGTTTTTTTGTTTGTTTTGTTGTTGAATTGTATTTCATGGAGAGAGATTATTTCTTGCACTCCTAATTTTCTGAGAAGTGAAATGAAAAACACATGTTGATGTTTATTTTTTATGGTTAGCTCTATAGTGTAGGTGTCCATAATGTTTCACATAATCAAGACAAAAATTTTATGCAAATCGTTTTTTATGAGAAGAAACAGTACAAAAGAGTTTCAGTTCCTCTTTGTGCATCACAAGAAGAAAAGCAGTATTGTTTGAATGTATGACTGGACCTTCCCCATTCCTTTCTGCTTGCTCATTTTCTTCCTCCCCTAGCATGTGGAAAAAGTCTGTTTAAACAGAGTGAAACTAGGTCTCTGTAGCTTGACAAATTACCAATTTTTTCCAAGTGTTATTTTTTTTGTGATTCTTGAAAACCATACTGTAACTCTTGAAGATGTTTTTACAGTAACATAGGCATGCTTTATGCAGTTCTGCTGTTGGATTTATGGATGCTTTTGTCAGGATGCCACCATGGAAACGTTAAAATGACATGCTTAATTTATTAATGCAGTTGGGCTACAAGTCCTAGAGTACGCATAAAGGTTACTTAGCATTTAGCCCTAGGTCATCCAACAAGATTTTACACTAAAGGCAAAAAAAATGGAAATATGAAAGAAGTTCCTAAATAGCCTTACTCTAGCCATAGTAAATACATTAAATGTAATCACCTTCATTGCAACGTATAATATGTAGGCTACATTTCTACTATAGAATTTCAGAAAACCTTAGTAGTTCCAACTAGTAAAAAAAACAGTGGGAAAAGTTGATGGATTTTTGAGTTCATTTCTCTATGTTGTGGAAAAAATTACATGTTTGGTTTACTTTTTAAAAGCAGTGTTCAAATAGAACCTTATATTGTAAATCTTTTAGCATCATCTCAAGCAAAAGAGAAACAACAGCAGAATGAGACAAAGGAAAAAAACCTCAATTGATAGATTATAATTCTCTGAATTCATTAAAAATAGGGGTCCAGAGAACTGGAGGAGTCTGGACTCCTTAAAAAAATTTTTGCTACTTTTATGTTTAGTTCACTGAGCTGCTGTAATTATGTCATGATCAGTGCTTGATTACACTAGAAAAGGGAATGCCACTAAGCTTTGAGAATCCTCTCTTTATATAAAAGTATCTTTGGATGCTTGTTTATGGGGCTGGGGTGATTATTTCACAAAGGTTTGCCTTCAGTAAATAAATAATTTAACAAACACAAACAGGTGGTCTGGGTGTATTTTAGCTCTGCAGAAAATTTAAAGAGCTTGTGAATTCATTATGCTGGGATTCAAGCACAAAAGCTGATGAGGTTCCAAGACAAGAAACTCAGCTGGAGCTGAAATGAAATGCAGAGCAATTGTGTCACTGTTTCACAGCCTAGTTTCAGCATCTTTAAGCAAGTTGTAAGAAACTTTGTGTTCTAGGTTATTACTGCTGCATGAGAAAATAATTTTCTAATTTTTTAGCATTCTTTTCCATTCCCTGGGAAAGATTTTTTTTTATTATTTTTTTTTTTTTTAAATTCTGTTAAGGGCATTCTAACCCTAGAATCTAAAGTCTGTTGACTTAAATGCTCTTTCATAGCAACCTGAAATCCTTTTATCTGGCACTACTGTTAAAAACTATTCACAAATACTGAGAGTGGGTATCTTAAAATGGTTCTAATACTTTAGTTTTTGATAAAGAATATTTTAAATATTTGCTTTGCATAAAGAATAGTTACAACACTTTTATGATATTTGGGCACTTCAAAGACCTAAGGGGAGTTAACTTAAACAGGACTCTTTTATGTTTAATACAGTTTTAACACTGGCCAATTGCACAGTGAGAAATCACAATTGCACAATGAGTTGAGCTTATCTTTTGATATATATACCTGATTAAAATGTTGATTGCCCATTTGTGAATTTGCCTCTTGCAGGCACTGTTATTACAGGTGGTTAGCACTTCTAACACTTTTTTTGGTTGTTTCAATATTGCCAGACTTTAACCCTTTGAGTTTTGTGTCTTCTGTGGCCAGAGTTGCGGGAGTGAGTAGAAATCCTGAACTATGCAGTGAGGAAGTTGGAAGCTGAAACTGGGAATGGCTTGGAGAGAAAATGGGAACAGTGCAAGAGGGACACAAGTATGTGGAAAGGGGTTGCAGACATGGGATATGTAATCCTACCGCAGAGAAAGAAATCAGAATGCGCCTTGAGAACCAGATTAGGGCAACAGGAAGCTGCAGGGGCAGAATAAAGGATTAAATGCATTAACAGGTTAAATATAAATTTGCAGGTAATTTCTCATAGCTGAGATAATAAGCACTGGAAGCATGTTTTCTCTCACTGCCTCATTCTCAAAAGTCACTTAGTAATTTCTAAAACAGCTTTCCTGAAATCTCAGCTTCAAGAGGACATCCGGTTTGGAAAATCCAACTTTATGGCTACAATTTTACCAAGCTGTAAATAATTGGTAACAGTGTTTCAAATAATACTTGGCAGCCTCACCTTCAGACAGCATGATGAGTATTGTGTGTAACTATTTCATTCATTTTGTAGTAAGCCTCTGGTTTTGTTAATTTTTTTTTTCTGAAAGAGTTTTATGATTTTTTTTTTTTCAGTTAACACCAAATCCAGTGAAAAATACAGCATTTAAACAATGTTTTCCTATCATTACATTAGTATTTAAAAGATAGCATATGCAATGTTTACTCTTGAATCTCACCTTTTTGTCAGTTTTCAGGTGTTTAATTTTATTTCCATGCACGTTAGCCACACAATATTGCAGTATGAATTACTAACAAAAAATACAGCAAAAGAAAAATCTGGCACCTTAAGATGTTCTTTGTCTTCCAGAAACCTGTCAGGTGTTCATTTGCACATGTCAGAAATAGTGCCACAGAATTAGAATGTATTTATTAAAGTCCACTAAAAATACTCTAATGACAATGCGTGATTTTACTCTGCTTTATTGCTCTTTTTTTTAGTAAATTGAATTGTAAATTAGAAGGTATTTAGATGTTTTTCTTAAAGGTAGTATATAGAATTTTTTTCTGAGAGGAAGAAGGACTAACATAGGAAACAATTCTGATATTTATAATAGTAATATTTTTAATAGTACACCATATAATTATTAAGCAGTAGAAGTGTTTGTAAAACACCTAGTCTTGTGTAGCTGAAGATCAATGTGGATTTCTTAAAAAAATATCTCTTTTGCTAGCTCTGTTACTCAGGTTTTGTCATCCCATATTGTTCCCTTTCAAGAACTGCCTATTAAATAAGCAGTTTCCAAAACTGTGCTTGTTCCACCTGACATTATTGGTACAGGTGAATGTACACACAGTAAATGAAAATTAGATGTTTTAAACTGAACTGAATGCAAATGAAAGAGCAGGAATCAACCATGTATTCTGAATTGACTGGATCCTTAGCCTTTAAAACAATTAAATAAAGTAGACCAGAACCTTAAGAATATGACTAGATTGAAAAATATATATGTTCTCTGTACATGCTATGGGATATATTGAACCTCATTATTCTTGTAGCTCATAATGTATTATAACGGTTCTAGATGCAATTATGACTTGGCTAAGCTGCATTAAGTTTCTTGTTTGTTATTACTTTACCAAAGTCCCTCTTGGTTCCTATTTATTTGTGGTTTGATTTGGAGTAAAAGAATTGGCACTGTCTAGTCTTTTATGAGGAGTTTGTAAGGCAAATACAGTTTTCCATATTCTGGTTCATGTATATGTTAAAATGTAGATTACTGCCTATTTGTAAGAACTTGTTGACTTCTATGGATTCAGAACATGAAGGTATAACAAATTGTTCTAATGAGACAGCTTATATTCAGACAAGTAAGGAAATTGATTCTTCAAGTTGAACAGAAGAGACCTTTGAAAGTATGTGTGTTTCTAGATCTTTATTGTATGGTATGTTGCTTTTTGCCTTTTCAAATCTACCTGATGTGGTTTGGGTTGATGTTCTATGTCACACTGTGTGGAGCAATTTTTTTAGCAATAAAAGTTTGAAAGGAGGTTTTAAAGAAAGAAAATGTTTCAAGTGTTTATACATAATAATTGCAGTAATTCCTATTTTGTGTCATTGTAGCAGATGCTGAAAGAGAAGAAGCTGGATCGTCGTCTGTTCATAGTGGAACAACTCCATCATCATCGTCTACATATGAAGCTAACAACACACCAACTAGTAATTACACTGGCATACATATACCACCAGGTGCCCATGCACCAGCCAACACTCCAGCTGAAGTACCTCATAACACAGGTGTGTCCAAATCAAACCTGAGAAATCCATGCCTTTATTGGGAGACAAATTTTTGTCCAAATTCTAGTCCATTGCGTATAAAGTAGAATAACACAGTATTGTGTGGCAAAAGCATCATCATAAACTAAAATTGTAGAAGTGCCACTGGAAATACTTTTTAATGTTTTCTTAAAGTACATAAATCATGGTTTGGAGCACTTTTACGGAAGGCGTATATGGACTAAGTGACTGTTCCTGCAGACAGAATTTATTTGTCTTCTCTTAAATCAGGTGTTGCATTGCAACATCTGTACTGTAAAGCACAATTTCAATCTTTCAGTTTATAGATGGAGTTGTATTACTTCATTTCATATGTAGCTTTCCCTGTACAAATTGTCTGCTGTTCTTCATGTGGGAGCTTGTCCAACACAGTATTGAAATTGTTACAACCTTATAGCAATCATGCCTGATATACCATTCATACTGGTTTGGTTTGGCTTGTGTCCTTTTTTCCATGCTAGTACTTTAGTCTGATTGACTTCAGACAATATTATTAATGGGAATTTTGTCTCTATGGCTAAACATATTGGTTCCTATGTCCTTCTTATTATTACATGTAATTTCTGGACCAAAGCCAAGTTCTTAAAAAGTCCAAGTTCCTTCCCAAATGCTGTATTTATTTTAAAAAAAAATTAAGTGATTGGTTAATACAACTTGTTTTACCTTATGGGACCTTTTTCTATAATAGTCATAGTGTAGAATTATTAATTAATGTTTAATAAGACTAAAAAATTAAAATCTCTTGATTTCAATCCTGGTCATCCTTTATTGTTCAGATACATTTTGATATTATCCAACGTATGAGATTTTTGTCACACAATCCCTCCTTTTCTTTTACTTTCTCATTTAAAAAATGCTTCACTCCGTAAAGAGTTCAGGATGCTCTTTTTTTCAGCTTTATCAATGGGGAATCTTTCAGATTGGTAGGGGGTTTTTTTGCGTGTGGGAGAGTTTGGTTTTGTTTTTTTTTTTTACCAGAGCTGAAAATTATGGAGTATGTACCTTGCTGGAATACACAAATTCTATGCATTACATAGTTTTTACATCACTCTATTGAACAATTATGAAGTTATTTAGAAAACTGATTATACCCTCTTCCTAGACAGCAGATGTTGTAGAAATAACTTTATGCTAGTCAGGTATGTTCTGGACATATTGCAAAAAAACAGTTTTGGATCAAAGCAAATGAGTGTGCCTAAAATGGGAACGCAGGTACAAGAATGCTTCACAGCATAAAGTGCTGTTTCTTCTTCTAGCACCAATATTTCCCTTTTAAACTTATCTAGCTTTTTTGTTCTCACTAATTGTTTTCAAAGGAGTTAGGAAGGAGATGGTTTGCAAGTGTGAGGTGACTGGCACTGGGCTTTAAAAGTACTATAATATAGACTGCCTCTGATACTAGAATGTAGAATTTAGATTTCACACATAAAGGTTTACTCACACTTCTCTTCAGCAGGTTTTCCTCAGTACTTTAGGGTAACCAGTGTCTCTTGGACTAGTATTTTCTTATTTTTTTAATGCCTGAAAATAAATTTCTGTGAAATCCTGTAGTGGTAAAATGGATTACAGTGTGTACATTCTTCTGTTTTATTTTATAAAGCATTCATGTTGGAAGTGAAAGCACTAAAATTATTTGTTGCACAGTTTCAGAATTAGTACACTATCAGCTGCTTAATTTGAAAATCATAATGTGTATCTGTTCTCATTTTCTGCTTACTTTTAAAGTCAGTAAGTGAAAATAACCCAAGTCCATTTTTTGCATTGATTTACAGGAGTGACAAGTAACACCATTCAGCCTGCTCCTCAGAATATTCCTCTAGTTGATCCCTCCCTTTACAGTGCTCAGTCTGCAGGTGAGCTTCTGGCATTTGTATTGTTGTACATGGACATGCTGTGCCCTGTGTGTCTCCCCTGCACTTAAAGAAGAAGTTTGAGAAATACTGTCACTGTTATCTGAACGCTATTCCAGAATTTTAAAAAGAACAACAAAGCATTGTGTTGTAGTTTCTGAAAGCTTTTAGGATATAGTGTTGTCTGTCTGATGTTGAACCTGTGAGCTAGCATAGTGTAAGACTTTTTAATTTTTTTATTGTTGCTTCTCAGGTGAGGTTTAATGTACTTTGCAAAGCCTATATTCCTAATAGACTTCCTAAATTATATTTTTTGTAATTAATACGCATTCCCTTTACTTAAAATTTATTCTACAGGTTACTTATTAATTTCATAAAATAATCCATAAAGCATTCAGGTTATGTTTTTGTGCAGAATAATAGAGTGACTATAATAGTATAGTATATATAAGTGTGTGTGTATATATATATATATATATATATATATATATACACTTATATATAAGTTATATATGCTTATATATAACTTACAAATATATATGTAGTTATATATATAGTTATATATACTTATAAGTATATATATATATTAGTATATATAAGTAGTACTTGTGTTAAATGAAACAATTTGTAAGGTACTGCTAAAGATGTTATTTTGATGTACCACTTAATCAAGGCTTTTATCTTCTAAGATGTCATCTGTCTTTGATGTTGAGATCACTGATAACCTATGTATTTTATGTCTGCTTGCATATTCCATGTGTACACTTATGTGTACACTTTGAAGTGTACACATAAGGGCTAACCTTAGGGAAACCACGATCTGTGGAAGAGTAGTAACTTGACAATAAAGCTGGAATCATCCTAGATTCTAACTTGAACATGCATGTATATTTGGACAGAGAGTTAACTTTTTTCTAAGAATTTTTCTGTCCATGGAATAGAGAAAATAGTGTAAAAAAAAACATAAATTACATCTGGTTGTAATAATCGGATTTTTGTTGGCAATATAACATGGATATTAAGTGAGGAGGAGGTCTAGAAGTCCTGGTACAAAATCTGTTCATATTCTCCCCTACAGTTTTATCCTCATCAGGGAAAGCTGTTAGTATGTATGTATTATACAGTATCATGCGTAATTGCTCTGTTAAGTTCTAGTACTAACCACAGTAAAACATTGCCTGTTATGATTACAAAGTCTAGGTAGGTATGTCCTTGTATTGTATAACTTTAAAATATTTAGTTACTTTATTATGTTGTTGAAGAATGTGTCTATGTTAAAACAGCTTTACTAAAAAAGCATTTTTGCTTCAGTTGAATACTATAGTAGGAATTCAATGTTTAACTTGCTTTTAGCATGCTGGCATAAAGAATGTGTAAGGATATTTTCATTTTAATATATTATAAAGCCATTTTTATAGAAGAGGTCTTAAAAATAGCAAAATTTCCCTTTGATGGAAACATAGTAACCTGTAGCATTCTCCTGAAGAGCAAAAGGTACTGTAGGTGCTATAGTTTTTCTGGCTTGTTATTGTAATCACAGAATCACAGGTTAGTCTGAGCTGGAAGGTACCCAGAAGGATTGAGTCCAAGCCTGAAGTGAATGGCCCATACAGGGATCAAACCCACAACCTTGGCATTATTAGCACCATGCTCTGGCAAGCTGAGCTCATGTGGTTGTAACTCATTTTCTTGGAAACAACACCTCAGACCTGTAGCTGTAACATTGAAACTTGGTGATAATTTTAGAGTTTTGGGGACTGCTGTGGGGGTTTTGGTAGTTCCTCAACTGAGATGTCTCAAAGCTTTACTTAAGCCTTGCCATAGTAACTGCTAGTTGGAAGGCAAATTTTGTGGTGTCTAGAAGCAAAGGTTTCATGTTTAACTAGCTTATCACAATCTTCTAGACAGTCATTGTACCAGGTTTTTTGGTCACCATTCTGAAAACTTCAGTCATTATTTCTTAGTTTGAATGTTTGTTTCTGGTTTTCAAAAATGTCATAATTTTGATTGAAACTTAATTTTTTTAGTTAAGTTTAAGACATTCCATTATCCAATATCTGAATAGTATCAGTGCATTGCTCCCTCTTACCACCTACCTGAGATAACCTGGTTTAGTAAGTACATAAATAAGAAGGAATTAATTGTGTTTATGAGAATGCGTAATAAGTAATATTGTGTAATTAAGAGATTAAGACCCTTGCTAAGCACCATGATAAATCTCTTAACTTGATCTAACCTGAGTACTTGCGTGCCTGCATTCCTCCTCTGCACATCTGTTGTGTCACTACAAGTTTGGGTCTTGTAACAGCTCAAAGTGTTGTATTCTTATGAGGGAGCACTGCAAAAGTGCACCCAAAGAGATGATAAAGGTCATACAGGTTCTTGGTTTGAAAGCTTAGGAGGCACACTGTCAGTTATGTAAGAGTCTCAGAGGGCACAGGGGATGTATCAGCAGGGGTACAGTGATAGTTTTGTTTCCATGTGTGGAATTAAGACGCTTGAGAGCAATGGAAAGTGTTTGTCTTTGCCTGTCACTGTCCTGTTGTGCATTCTTCTCCTGCTGAGGAATCCTTTCTATGCCAACAGTGGCCTTGTTCTCTAACCCATAAGTAGGTTGAGAAATGCCTGTATTTGTTAACGGATGTACAAAACTGTGGGACCCAGGAGCCCTCCCCAGTTCCTAAGCTGCAGTATATATATCTGGGCTAGATTCTTGCTGCGTATTGAGTTGTGTACCATTCCTGTGGAACTGAGGTTTCCTTTGGATGGGAAGGAGGGGTCAGTGTTGCCTTCCATCCAGTAGATCCACAGAGCTAGCACAGTGCAAGATACATTTGTTCCATGATTTAGACACAATGTCTGTGTCTATGCTAACAAATTATACAGACTTGCAAATATTTGGCACGGAGAACAGCTGGCACAGAACCTCTCGCATCCATACTATTAAACTTTTAAACCTAAACAAGGTAGCTTGGAAAGACTGCTCATATTGAATGGTCTGTAGCTTGCTCTGACCACAAGTCGTGCCCAGGAATTGTTTGGGAAAGTGCTAGTTTGCATGGGCCAAAACCATACTGGAGTCTGTTCCAGCAGTTTGACACTGCAGACAGTCAAGTTTGAATGCTGAGACGCCTTCCTTGTCAGTGTTGAATGTAGTAGTATAGGTGTAGCCAAACAGGATATTCCACATATTCCTGCAAGACTCTTTCTTGTAGTAAGATCAAATGTATATTTTAAAGATAAATTTTATATTTTCTTTGCTTCCCATTACATGTAAGAAGCCATTTGATTAATGCTGTTAAGGGAGAAAAAACTTCTGGTAGAGAGGAGTAGAATATTTTATCAAAGGAAGGTTAAGTTAAAGGAATAGTGTTCTTTGGTTTTTAGTTAGCATAAATCTTTAAATAGTTGTCCTGTCCTGTGGGAAAAGGTTTCAGAGTTTAACATTGACTTTTGGAAGTGTCAAAGCTTTTGCATTTAAGCATGGGTTAATGTGTCTGACAACAAAATGTAGAGTTATGCAGCAACTTCTTGTACGTGTGTGTGCACTTCTCTGGTGTAGTTTTCTTAAAAAATTTATTACCTCTCGATTTTGCTAACACTAAAGGCATTCATAGTGGTGTTACACAGTTTTTATGGGATTTTCTTATGTTGCTATATGGTCCCTTCCACAGGTGGCATAGTATAAAGAAAGCATTTGTCCACTGTAGTTGTATGTATAAGGTTTGATATTCTACACAAAGTAGAAATAATAGTTTGACACTGAATGTGTTTTCATGATCTTGAAAGAAATCCTTGAGTACCTACATTTCAAATATTTCAAGTGATTTAATGGGAAAAAAGAGTATCTTGTTTCAAAAACCATTTGTTACCTTTGCCATCACTGTTTTTATGTACCAGTTTGTATGATTGAAATGTTCTTAAATCATCTGCCTTATATTTGGGCATAGAAAAAGGAAAAACATCTGAAGGGTAGAAAAGGATTCCAGGGAGAAGCAGATATATAAATGTAAAATGCACATTACTTTCATTATAAAACTGTTTTTTTTCCCCAAATGATTTCAGCAGCTCTAGTCAAATCATTTACATTTTGTGTTCTTCTTAAACTAAAAGAATCATACTTCTTGTTACAGATTCCATATTCCTGTCCTAATAATTTCTGATTAACACAGGAAGCAGATTTTTTTCAGATTAAATACAGTACACCTTCTGTTCCTCAGTGCTGTTGGGCTTTTTTAGAGCCCAAAATCAGTGGATACTTGAGGGTTGGTTTAGTCCAACCCATCTGCTTAAGGAAGGGTCATGTAAAACCAGTCACTCGGGACTATGTCCTTTCTCTCTCACCCTGCTCTTGCATTCTCCATGTGGTTTCATTTCCTGCAGTGAAGAAGTTTGAGAAAAATATGTCACTGCTAATTCAAAAAATAGGGTTTGAGTCTCTCCAGGGATAGAGATGCCACAACCTCTCTGGGCAAGTGCTTGGTCACCCTCAATGAAAAAACTGTTTCTTGATATTCAGATAGGACCCTCATGTGTTTCAACCTCAGGTCTTGTCTCTGGGCATCACTGATGAAAAGTCTGTCGTTTTAATACCCTCCCTTCAGGTGTTTGTATACTGGATATAAAATCCCCTCGAGCTCCCTTTTCTCTGGGCTAAACAGTCCCAGCTTTCTTGGCCGCTTTTTGTATGAGAGGTGCTCCATTCCCTTGGTCATCTTTGTGGCCCTTTGCTGGACTGTCTCCAGGATGTCAGTCCATCTCTCTTGTGCTGAGGAGCCCAGAACTGGACACTGGACTCCAGATGTGGCTGAAAGGGACAGGATCACTTTCATCACCTGCTGACAGTGCTCTTCTAATGCAGCACAGGATGCCATTGTCACACTCAACCACAAAAGCGGATTGTTGGCTCATGAGCAAATCGGTGTCCACCAGGACACCCAGGGCCTTTCCTCAAAAACTGCTTAACCCTTAGAATATGTAAATTGAAGTTGGTTTACTAACTTTTATGGTTATACCTTTGATGTAAGTACAGTCATTACAGTTAAGTTTTACATTATTTGTAAAACTTGAGAACACAGACCTGGTTTGTTTCTATTTTGCTTTTCCATTGTGAGGTGTTGATTTCAATAGAAGCTCAGGCTACTGAGCACATCAAAAGATCAACCCTCTTCTGTATAAACTTAGGTTTATAAATTGAAAATTAATAATTTTTTTCCCTCAAGTTATGTCATAATAGCATCTGAAGTAGATTTCATAATAAATAAGGCTTTATGCCAGCAAAACCTTCACAGAGCTCATACTGTAAAAATAAGATTAGACGGGTGAATTTAGGCTTGCTTCCAATAAATTAGTTGAATACTGGACTGATGCCTTGGCCAGTTTTTAAAGAATGATTTTGTAGTTTCTTTTGGCATCATAGCATAAAGCTACTTTGAGGGGAACTTGGTCTTTTTAATTTCTTAAAGATGTTCAGTAATGTGGTCTCAGATTGACCCTAGCTGCTTTTAATCTGTGACTTTTTTGAGGTTACAAAATACCCGAGGTGTGTGCCTGTGTTTATACACTCCCTTGCATTATTTACTCACATGTGCATGTATTTTAAGATATTTAATATGGCTTCACTTATTAATTAATTAATATACAGTGCAATGATAATGAGCCCACCAAGTTTTATGTCCCTCAGTGGTTATATTTATTTATTGAAAGGAAAATAAGTAGAGTTCTAGAGTATATTTTAAAAGTTCAGAGAGCTTACCTTTCTGCCTTTTATTTGGGTAGGGTTGTTTTGAAAACTAGCAGACCAGTCTAGTTTTTAGTATTCCCAAGTTTTCTTTTTTATTTGTTCAAAAGCTGTTCTTAAATAGTAAGACTGGGGGAAGGAAAAGGAAATATAATAGACATTTTTTTATAAGAATAGGGATTATTTAGTAAACATTTTCACAGTATTGCTGACAACAGTTCTATTTTGAAAGAAAGGTTCCAGCTCATGGAAATTGTGCCATAAAAAATGTCTTTAAGTATATTCATGTAGTTGCTTAAAAGTAAAATGTACTTAGAAAGCTAAATCTTTAACTAAATTCTATGTAAAATGTATGGTGCATTTAAAAGTGTATTTTCTCTTAATCAGTGAAATCTATTTATTGTTTATACAATATTTTGTGGGAAATTATTAAATATATACATAATCTTTAGTGGTTTATGTAATTATTTATCCAGGCCTATAAAAATCATTTTTCAGTCATTTACAAGTTAAGTTGTTTTGAAAGAACCTGAGTAAAGACTTTATAATTTGTCTATAGATTTTTGGAGTGGCATGGGATTAGCCTTAAAACTCCTAGTGAATTTGTGGGTAGAAGGAGGTACAGTAACACAGTTGTGCTTTATTTTACACCCACATCAGTGATACTAATCACACATAAAATCTTCTGCCAGTTAGGGCGTAAGTCCCTACTATGCCTTCTCCAAGACCGAATGCTTGTGTTTGAGCACTACAGAATTCCTAGTTTTAACTTACAGCAAGAAAATACTCAGATTAATAAGTAACAGCTGGTTTATACTATGTTATGGGAATATTTTTTGCTAGTGTTCTCCAATGTTACAAAAATGGGCACATTTCATGACATCAATCTTGTTTTCCATCATCTTACATAAAATTGGAAGCATAAAAATTATTTGGAAAAACAGAAACATAAAATGTATGAAAACATGCCAGTGCGAAATACTTCTACATTCTGAAAAGTTATTCCAGTTGAGAAGGAACAGTTGCTAACTATGTATTATTCCTGAAAAAAGCAGAGTAATTATGCTGTAAACAAAAAAAGCACTGTTCTTGTTTCTTGCAGGTTGTAACATGATTACAGCTAACATAATGTCATGTAAAAGCTCTCCTTTGCTGTCTTAGATGAAGAGCAGATCTTTCTCAAAGGTATTGGTTTACTTTTGAAAGGCACTGGGTCATGCAAATACCAGTGTTTAGAAAGATCCTCACATTTTTCAGAAGCAAAGAAGTTAAGCTTTATATGAGTGGAAAGAAAGGAGAACAGAAGAGAAGAAATACTGTGGTTTGGTCTTTGTCATACTACCACAAATAGTAGCCTGGTTTTCATAATATTACCACAAACATAAGTAGAACATAAAAACCGTTAGAAAGAAAGCTTAAGTCAGATTTCCTTTGTAGTAACTTTGTAATACTTATGTTTTTGCAGGAGAAGTCCGCTTGACTCCAGAGGACTTTGCCAGAGCTCAAAAATATTGCAAATACGCTGGCAGTGCATTGCAGTATGAAGATGTGAGCACTGCTGTGCAGAATCTACAGAAGGCCCTCAAGTTACTCATTACAGGCAGAGAATGAAGCTTTAATCCATCAGATTCATGTCTTTTGCCTAAAGAACTAACAGTTTATTACTGTAGCTGTTAGGGAACTGGAGTTACACAGAAATTCTCAATCCCATCACGCATGACAATGAAACACTGTTTCAATGTCAGATTAGCAAGTAATGGTACAGTAGGAATCTGTTTTCATTTTACAGACAGTGGAGCTTGAAGCATGAATGCAGTGGCTTGATGTATGCAAAATATTGAAGAAACTACTGTGAACACCAGTGGAGTTAGAATTCATCTTGCAGTTTGTGGATTATCAGAATTGGAAAATGCTGACTGTAAAAAAATTGAGAATGAGGATGTTCTGTTTAAATTCTTACTCTTGTTTTATTACTGTAAACAATTATTTAATAGGTATAATAGCTTTAATATGGTAACTAAGATTCATGCTTTCCTCCTGAAATGAGAGTATGTGAGAAGGCTGACTGGGCCATACTGGGAAGGACTTTCTATACATAAATTATTTCCATATTTGTATTATCTGACACATAAGTCTAAGTTGAGGGAGTCTTGAGGCCCTTTGTATTTTATCTGAAAAAGTGCTGGAAAAAAAAATTTCTTGATACTTTAGAGGGAGAAATTTTGATGGTGTTCCAGTCTAATCCCTACAGGTGTACGGACTACTACATGTACTATTGATTATTGGTTTTAGCTCCTTCTGTGTGAACACTTAAAATTTTGTATATGTATGGGTAATTAAGAGAAAATACTAATATTTATCAGCAGTGATCCTGAAACTGGAGGCAGAGATTCTAAATAGTTTGAACTTTCAGGAAGACTTGCAGAAAGAACAAAACTGTTGCAACTTTTTAAGAGGCTGGAAAAAGAGCTTGTTCTTCAGCCCTTAAAACACTATGGGTTTGTCTCTAGTATTAGTGTTATAGAGCTTTGTATTTCCAACTAATATTTTTCCTGTCTGCTTTGTTGTGAAGAACTTTTGGACTTGGGATTTAATTAAAATATCTTGGAAACTGAATTTTGAGTCTTTATGAGGTCTACCACTGCAATTATAGAGCTCTTGATTGTTAAAAATTCCCCCCATGCTGTTTAAAAGAAAGACTATGCAGTCTTTTAACTGGCATGACATAATAATTGAGTACACCATAAAGCATGTCTGATATAGGTAATAATTTTAATGACATTTTATCTGATCTCTGTTTTTCCAAGCCACCAGTTCAAATCCATGTTATTTATAGCTGCTTCAGAGTGACTAAAATAAGTCTTATGTTCAAAGCAAAAAGATGAAGAAAAAAAAACATAAGCATGCATTAAAGTTTAGCTGGTTGTATCTTTTAAAGTGTGTAGTGTCTTTGACAGCAGATTTGAAATGGGTGATATGAAACTTACAAATGCATGCTTAAGCACTTTGGTTGACTGAGACTTAATAGATAAAATATTTTTTATGTTGCTTTCTGATATGGTATCGCATGCTAACTTGGGTTAGATTTTAGTCATTTGGGGAAATTCAGAATAAAACCATCTGAAACTTTCTGACAGTAATGCTTTATAGACCTGATCAGTAAGTCTGTACTTTGTACAGTGTTTCATGCAAGACAGCTCTCTCACTTCAGTAACAAACTGAATTACTGCAGTCTTCTACATATATAATTGTTGGTTTGCTCTGTGGCATTGCTATAAAGTATATGCAGCATTGTTATAAAAGTCAGAAGTTTCTTTCATTTCAGGATCATACTACTATTTTTTAAAACCAGCTTCAGTCCCAGAACTTGCAGGAAGAAATTCAGTTTTCCTATTCCTATTTATAAAGTAATAAAAAGAACTTTTGGTCTTTTCTATTACATGCAAAAATAAGTAAGCTATGATATAATGTTGTATTGATTTGAGGCTTTTAAATTAAAAAAGGATTGGGCTTTTTTGTGATTGAATTATCTGAACTGAAATACATAGCTTGAAAATGAAAACTTAAGTATTTCTTTAAGTGTATAAAATATTTTCTGTTGGCCATGATTATACTGTACTTCTTGGTTCCTCTAGGAAACCAGGGAATCATCAGTAAAAAAGTAATAAGCAATGCAAAAGGCATAAGCAATTTGTTTGAATGATCATTTGCATATGATCTTCTGCCTGGAAAGAAATTAAAGTAAGTGTTCCTGAAGGGAATGGACATGAAAATGCTAATACCAAAGTTTAAGAATTTCCTATAGAAGCTAGCAAGACATTCTTTCTGAAAATAAATTAGTCTTTAGAAGATTTACTGTATAAAATTTCATGTAAAATGGAACATATCCTAATACGGACCTTCAGACCATAATACCTGACATAGCCTGTTGAATTTATTTTGCATAAAGTTATTTTGCTTTCATCATTTATTTCTTGAGAAGTTTTGTAACAGCTCATAAAACCATGTTTTATACCCCATCTTTAAGCTGCTGATTTTTGATGCAACAGTCTGAATATTTATCATCTAAACGGATGCCTAAAGTAAATTATAGCAAAGCATTTCTATTCCATTAAGTATAGCCTCTGGGGACAGCTTTAAATACAGCAGATCACTCAAAAGTACAAACCAGTATTGCAGAACAGTTCAAAAAGTGTACGTATTTGAAAATGTCAGGAGAAAGTAGGTACATAGGCTATAACTATTCCAAACTGGAATTTGTGACAAGCACTGAAATTTATGGCCCCATTCTGAGTGGTAAAGTACCAACACATAGCTTCTCTCAACTGCTTCCCCACACAAACAAGTAAAGTATTAAATAAAGGAGAGTGCTGATTTTGTTCAATGCTGCAGTTAACAACTCTCCTTTTCAGTCTCACTGCCACCTACCAATGTACTTGTTGGCCATTCTCCTTTGGTTTGTGAGTTCTCAGTCTTCTACATATTACTTAAGAAAAGAGAAGGAGGCATCTGTCAGATTTTTATCAGTTTTGCTGATAAAATGTTCAGTGTTATGTACTGTTTTGTATATGTTCAGTTTTGCTACTTATGTAAGCTAGAATTAGTCAATATGTTCAGCGTTTGTTACTTTAAAGGCTTTATGTTTTTGCAATTCTTTATATTTTAATTTCTCTCCAAGGAAAGCTCCGTATTATACTTCAGGATTCCTACAGAAGCCTTTAAGAAGTATATTGTGGAGGTGGTCATCCTTTATGAAACAGTGAAGACTTTTTTCAAATTAATTTGATTTACTAATACTGGAGGAAGTGTTCTCAAATTTTTGAAGTAATTTCAGGTGGCGGAATATTTAATAGTGTCCTTCATAAGTGGAGTTTCAGAAGCGCAGACTTAAGTATCATCACATTGCAGAATGTGATCGTAACAGTAATATTTGAGACTATATAATACTGACCAATGACAAACTAACAGTAGAGAAACTTCCTGCCTGGAGCAGAATTGGGGGTGGAGGTGATTTGTGTGCAGACGCATCAGTGCATGTATAATATGTAAATTCAATGGTGAGCTCTAGGAATGCCTTCAAAAAACAATTACTACCTTGTCTAAAAGTATTGGGGAAATGTCAGGTACAAATATATAGATACTGCTGACAAATATTTTCCTTAATGTGAGGTTTTAAATGTACTAGCATAGGGCCAAAAGTTTAATTGTGTGATATTCCAAATGAATGATCTTTGGTTATCGTCTTTTTCATGTCAACTGTAAAATAGGCACCCAGTACAAAAAGAGTGAGAACACAGATTCAGAGGAAGTTAAATTCACAAAAGAGCAAATGTGGTTTCTGTTATTGTAAAGTCCTTGTGCTAATATTTTGATTGAGATTGGAAAGTACCCGTGCTTATAAAGTGTAATTCTTGCGTACTTTTACAATATCTTTTGTGGTGCGGTTTATGGAATTAGAGCCTCAGCTAGGATATCTGGACTAGGAAAACCTAGACTTTGATGCCAAGTTTCTAAACTACCAATGCATCGTGGTACTGACAGCAACTGTTTTTCACAATCACCTCAGTACCTATTTTTAAACATTGGAATTTTAACCAAGTGTGTTGGGAAAAGGAGCAATACTTCTTTTCTTACTGCATCATCACCTTTCAGTGCACAGCTGTAGTAATAAAGGGACTGACAAAACATGAATTTCCATTAGATATTTCACTATCAATCAAGAAAAGAGTATTTGTGCTGCCAGCAGAGCTCTCCTTGGCTTTACAAGAGTATTGGAACAGTCTGATTATAGACACTGTTGTAATGCCCTAAATGATCTCAGGATAGGAAACTTATAAGAGCATTAAAAACAAACTTGAAAGAGGGAAGACATATGCCAGGGGAGAAGAAATTGCATTCTCCACAGAATGAGAGGGGGCACAGAAATGATTCCAGAAGAAATCAGAAGAAATACTTAAAACCCCACATGGAATGGGAGCAGGACAGTGACTGAAATGAGGTTAAGAGTTGTGTGATTTCTTTATAACCTTGAAAGTGGTGAGAAAAACTGCTGGATCTAAAGGCAGAAGAATAGGAGAGGTGGAAAGGAGCACTAGAACGACAGGGAAAAAACATAATTTTTTTTTAATGCAGACTGGAACAAATGTGAATTACAGCACAGAAGAAAGTTAACCTAGTTGACAAAATGATAGCAGAACCTTAAGTCTAGCTATTAAAGGGAAGCAAAGTTAACAGCATTCTGAAAATGGAGAGTAGGGCCTCCCATCCTAAGAGTCTATGCTTATTAAATATGTCATATTTATTAAGTAATTGAAACTGACTTGATGTGCCCTTTTGGAGAACTTGGGAGATTGCATAAGTTACTGCCTGGCGTCTGCAGAGAACTGCAGAGATCTGTTCACCTTAAAATGCTATCTACTGATTTTGTGCTTTCCTTCCTGTTTTGATTTGCCTCCCCATTTTCAGTGTCCGTATTCAATCTGCGGTGTTCCCACAGCTGGGAGGAGGTTGCTGTAGTTTAATACAGTGCTAAGTCTGAGTGATAGCCTGCATGTTTAGGCATTCTCAGGTAATTTGCAAAGATTATCTGGTCTGGGTTTTAGCTAGTATGTGCTGTAAAGAAAGAGGTAGTGATTGTACTTCCCTTCTTTGAAGAACTTCAGAGTCTATTTGGCAGCAGTGTGACTACAACATCTAAAGAAGGATATGTGGGAATTAACTAGTCAGAGCTATTTCACAAGTCAGAGCCCAATAAACTAATCTGTGGACGTTTAGAGACCTCCAGCTAAGCAGCTGATGCAATTGTAAACTTTGCTTTGCCTCAATTAGCCCATCTGTAAAATGGGATTATTTAGATTTAACACATCAATATAGTCAGGATTTTGTAATTCTGATTACAAAAGTAATCGAGGAGTAGGGGTCATAAAACAAGTAATGCGAGGAGGAGGGCTGATCATTGTAATAAGTTCCCCAAATAAATAGATTTTTTAGGAGAAACAGAAAAGGTATTAATTTTATTTTTTTATTTTGCCTTATCTTAACCCACCAGGTGTTTTCCATCTTGTTTTCTGTCCCCTGTCCTGCTGGGAAGGGGAGGGATAGAGTGGCTTGGTGGGCACCTGGTGTCTCACCAAGGTCAACCCACTGCAAGAAGAAAGGGGAAAAAAACTTGATAGGATAACTTAGGGAATAATGGGCAGAAATTAGAAGATTTGAGATATGAAAACATTACAGTTGTAAATGACAGGCAGGAATTTTTAGAATGTAAATGACAGGTAGGAATATATAAAGTAGTAGCATCTAATGGAAATCTTAATCAGAGGTTAACCTCCATTCTACAATACTGAAATAAGTATAAATCTAGTAATAAGAACCTTTAATTGAATTAAAAATCGTATTTAAAAAAAAAAAAAAAAAGCTGTGATCAACTTTAGACTTGCTATTTTAACCACAAGACTAAGCAAGATATTATTTCAGATGGTGAACAGAAGCCTTAAAAGTTCAAACACGGTTATTATAGCATATAGTATGTTTCCTCCCTGCCCTTTCATTCTTCCCCTTACCCCGAGTGGTTTGGAACACTGAGTTTTTAGAAAATGAATGCAATTAATTTTATTACGTAAAATTAAGTAATGCTTGACATAAGGATCTAAAAATACATGAATGGAAATAGATTAACATGAGAATTGAAAAACAGATTAAAGCTGGTGGAAAAAGAGATTGTAGTAAACTCTAAATTATTTTCAGAATGGAAATGGAGAGAGATCAGCCTAGGGACATAGCCTGTTTCATGCATCAGTGGCTTAGGTTGAGGTCACCATCTAAGTCAGACGTAATTTGTGGATGAGATGAAGTTGGGAAGTATTACAAGAACTGCAGAGAACTGGGGAAAATTCTGTGATTTTAACTGAAGGATTAGAATGGAGTGAAGCTGAAAACACAAAACATGTAATTCACTTGGGTTCTAACAAGACAGTGGGTTTTTTTTAACAAAAAATAGGATATAGGAAGCAGAAGCAATGCTGGCCACAATGTGAATTTAGTACACATTGGATGAGTTTGTATAAGTATAGAAAGTACATTGTCACTTACAGAACTGAGTTGAATTCTGATCATTGTTGAAAGTTACTTACCAGTACAAGATGCAAAGAAAGGCTACTGAGATGATGAATATCTTACTTATTGAAAAAAGATTAGCCATGGATACATAACAGCTTTCTTAAGGTATTAATGATGAAGCATTTATTTTAAGACATCTTGATAAATTTGTGGATTGTATTGCAAGACTGAAGTGATTCTAGAGTTAAAATTTCTAATTGTTAAGAGCTTTTGGGAACGTTTTTCTGGCCTCCGCTAAACTCCGAGTAGTGCTCCATCTTCCAAAATACCTGGAGATACTACGTTTGAAAAATGTATTGCAGACATTGTGATGACCTGATTTCTCCCAGTGTTTTCCAGTGGGAAAATGTTTTCCACGTTATTTTATCTTTATTAGGCCTAATGTTTGCTACAATGCATTGTAAGCATTTTTGTGAATAATAGTGACTGTGGGGTAGAATGAAGATATATTTATATATTGTATTAATTCAATACCTAATATATGTTTGCTTGTGACTGTGAAAGAATATCCACAGTCTGCATACTTTTCAATGCAAGCACCTTTTCAATTTGCAGTATGGAAAGCTTTTCAAAGATTGAGATATATATTGTTAAGACAGGGCATTGCTGAAGGTAGAGTCCATATCTCTTGGTGTAAATTCAGCTTTGTAGGAACAAGCCCATACTGAAATCTCTGTAAGCTGTTGTAAAAAACAGAAATATTTATTTTGTGCTGAAGTTAATTAAGTGGATCTGCACAGTCTTGGGGAAAAATACTTCATTCAGTGGCAATACTAAATCTGTGTTTGTAAAACAGGCATGCAAATACTCATAACTGCTGCACTTCAGCTCAACAGCTTTTGGCAACAGAAACCATGCACATCTGGCCTTCATCCTACTCTTACTTGCCTGAGTAACTCCATCCATTTGAGTGGTCTTAGTGAGGCATTAAGAGTACTCATGTACATAAGTGTTTGCCGTGTTCAGAAAGCTTTGCTTACTGTTGAGTAAAATACAGTGAGAACAATGGCAGTGGTATTAATGGATCCAGGTGTGGTATGCTGATAGCTCTCCAGAGTGGAGTTTCTAATCTCATAATCTATACTGACATTTTTCTGAAATTCTTTCTGAAACTTTAAGACTTAAAATGGTTTCTCAAAATTTTGGCATCATGTGGCAGAAATACTTTGCAAGGATAGTATATTATATCAGTCTGTATCTTGATATGTTCCTTCATCATCACTCCAAAACAAAGGTCCTACTGACTGGGTGTTATGAGTCACTAGGTTAAAAATACTCAGAAAATGAGGAACTTTGACAACAAGTACCAAAGAGTGCAGAAGATACTTGTTTTGTCTGTGTGATCAAAAACGGTGGCCACCAAGTCTAGTGCTGAACTGAGTGTCTTTGTTTGCAGTAGGACCTGTCGACTACTTGATAACATTTGAAGACTTGCTAAATAATTTCTTCTGGGATTTGACACAAAGCAATTGTCATGTGACTCCTTGGACTTCCCAGGAGAATACCAGAGCACATGCATTAATGTCTACCCTGTGTGCTTCCTGATTCCTGTAGGAAGTTTATCATGCAGTGAGAAATCTTTAGCATCTTTATAGTGTAGTGGTCATTTTGATAAGGACAGCTGCTTGATACTTTTTGTCACTAGGGGACCTCCCTTCACGCCAAAAAATACTAAATCTTTTTTGTTCACTCCAAAAAATACTGATCTTTTTGTTGAGTGCAATTTAAATTGTTTATTATCTGTGTGTTGTGACTTTGATCTAATTTCATTTTTGATGCCGTTTGACACCTGGTAACCTCAGACGTGTTTGAAATTATGAAATTTTTTTGTCTGCTAAAGCTCCTGCCACCAGATTCCCATTCCCTTTTTAGACTAGCTAACAGAGTCAGAGGCTCATCATATGTCATTACTAAAATGACCACAGCAGATACTGTTCATGAAGATGCAATTTAAATTACAACCCTAATGAACATGAAAAATACAAAATAATAGAAAATTTAGGATTACTATTCATAGTCGTCCTTTTTTCCAGCTATGCTCTGGCAATACCCAGTAAAAGGACTTTTTATGGAAAGCACATTTCACACAAGAATTTCCATACAGAAGTAGACAGAAGAAAGGAGAAATTAAACCCAGATTCTAAAATAAAACAAATGTCAAAAATATAACTGCCTACTTTTTTTTTGCTGTCAGTGTTTGAGAAGACATGTATGCTTATTTCAATACTGTGAGCTTCTGGTTTTATTCTATGTGGGAATATGTGTTTCATTCTTGTAAGTGTAAAAGAAATTAGAGTTTTTAATCTAATTAATATTTCTCTCTGGCAAGATATAATTGAAACCTAAATTTTATGTATTTGAAGTCTCACAGTAGTAGAATATAAGAGGGACTGGAAGTGAGAGGGGAAACTATACCAACACAATTCACTTATTTTTCAAATAATTTTCTTAGTGAATTACACCGTAGATTCATTTGATTGTCCAGAAAGGATTTGCACGTACCTTTTTTATTCTGTTTTTACTAAATTAATGTGCTCAACTAATTACGTAAATTACGTAATTGTTGTATGTAAAACTATATTTTAAGGTAGAGGCAAAGTAAAAACTTGAGGAAGTGTTGATGGAAATTTGTTACTTGCTTCATAAACATTCAAGCATAGTTTATGAGCATCCATTTCTATCTGGCATTTCTGTAAACTTGCCACCAAATGTGGTTTCATAATCTGTGTTATGGCATTCACAAACTAGCCAATGATCACACTAGAATTTGTTGCAAGCATTCAGCTATTAAAGGCAAATAAGTATTTCTTCAGTAATTCCCTTCCCTGGCACCACAAATTTTGATTAGTGTCATCAAAATAGGCAGGGAGAGAAGAAAATTGTTTAGTCCAATTCTACATGAAAAGAAAATTAATAAATTTCAATGTATGAACATTGATCTCTGTCTTAGTAATGTCTGATTCTATCATCTCTAATTTAGCGTCTAGGTGCCAAATTTTCTGCATATGGGAGGAGAAATCTAGAGCCATTAGGGATCTTTGACTTAAATGATGAAATTAGCACTTCCATGGGGACAAAACCAGGACTTTGAGTAAGTATGTGGAACTCTGCAGAGAAGATTATGCAATATGAGTATTTATGTGGAATAGAAATTATTCTTCCTATTCTGTTTGCCACTCCTTGACTGCTTTCAATTACTGTTCCATGCATGCAGCCAGCATATTGGTTGCCATGTGTCATGAACAAGTCACATAAACAATTTGAAAGAATCCAAATTCCACCCCTACAACGTGGCAACAGCAATGGCAGGTACTTCAGACTTGTCTTGTGTTAGTAAAAAATATTTTGTTGTAACAATTGTGTGAGTTGGCTGATGAATAGCTTGCTTTATTCTCTTGAGGTGGAGCACACTCATAGAAATGTGTGCTGGTTTATGAGTTGCTGCAAACATGATTTCCTTGAACCCCTGTAACTGCTACAAGAGTGGTAGGTTCATGGAGAAGGGACAGATATTCTTTGGTGACATGGGATTGCATGTCAGAGGAAAAGAATGGGGGGATATAATTTGAGGATGCTAGAGAACTTATATCCAGATAAGTTTAAGTGGAAGCAAAGATGATGAAAATAAAAACATTCTCTTAAATATCAGTTCAGAGTTTCAAGAGTTAATTTGTTGTGAAGACTTAGGAAATTCTACTCCTAAATCTTTTAAGACAGGTTCAAAGTCTAGAAAGACCAAATGTCATCAATGACTGTCATGATTTTGTCCATTTCCTTTAAAGTACCAGGGTCTGGTATCTGTGGAGCATATGGTATAAAAAAATATGTTAAAAAAGTTTTTCTCTGTTACATTTGTACCTGTGTTTGCCATTTCTGAGATTTGCTTGGGAATGGAAGTTGTAATTGGTAGGGGCTGACATAACACTGTTTGGGCACTCCAGCCTTGCTGGAGTGATTAAAAGTCAGCAGACTAACCAAAGGTGATTTTTCTTTTTTTTTTTCTCTTTCTTAATATTTCTTGAGCATCTTATACAAAACAGGTAGTTCGTAAACTGCAAGGAGAAAATTGCATCACTGAATTTTTTTTTTTTTTCTTTTAATGTAGCCGTATTCCACACTGGCCACTGTAATTTTGAGATTATTTCTCAACAGGACACGTCATTGTTTATTTTCTCTAATTACAGTTTGGGATGTGAAACTTGACTAAATTTGCCAAAATGACAATCCAGTGAACCAAGACTAGTTGGGGGAAAGGGCAAGAATTGGTATTTTGCAGTGCAGATTCCATATTGATGGGGTTTTACTTTCTTTTAGAAGATTCCTGGATAGCAGAACCTGAGGTTACAAATCCCATTAAGCAGGGAGGGGGTTGAAAGCAGGCCATTGTGTCTAGCAACATCCCTGGGCTTTGCATAGCTCTGGCTATTATTATCCTACATAACTCAGCCTGCTTTCTTAATACAGGATTTATCTATTCAACAGGTGTGCTGCTTTTATGTTTTGGGATTTTTGGTTTGTTTGTTTGTTTTTGTCTTTAGTGTGGACTAATTTCTTTCAAACTGGAGTGCTGTTTTGAATACATAAGATTTAAGTGGGTGTTAATTTAATCTTGGAAGCTGCTCTGATGGATAAACAATAGTAGCACTTCTGGCCACAGTATGATGTATTGCAAAAGAAACAGTATGTAAGCGTGCCAGAGTTTTACAAAGCCCCCTTCTTTAAAGATGAGAGTGTACAGATGTGTTGAAGTATATCCAGTGTCAAACTACAAAGAAATGGCCATCCCTTTACAGACTAATTAGACTTCCTACTCTTGCTGATTTGGAGTCAACAGTTATTCTGTACTGCTTCCTTGGCAAAACAAGGAGGCATGCAGAGAAGAGGATAAGACAGCTTTGACTTTCCTGCCTTCATAGAGGATCTGAGCTTCTGAAGGGAGAGCTGTGTGTTTTTATGTGGTTACTAACATGGTCACTGATATGGAACTAGCACCAAAGGGGAAAAAAGTAAAAAATTATCCTTTACTTTGTTTCTGTGATGGATCTGTATTATAATATTTAAACTTTTTTTTTAGTTACTGGTAAATTCTCATTCAAGTACTGGCCCTTCATCTGTTAAGCATGTTTTCTATTTTCTGTAGCACAAGCTGAATGAAACTGGTAAATTTCAAGAAAAGTTTCTGTTGAGGGGAACCAAATTCATAAAAGGTTCAACAATCAAGTGCTTCTTACTTCATATGATACAATTTATTAATCATAAAATTTATTCATTTTGACATTCTAGTATATTTTACTGTATTCCCATAGGAACATGGCATTGGCATACAAAAGATTGTGTTGTCTCCAGAAAAGAGGGATCACAAAGCAGGAAGAAATACTTATGTTCTAATATGAATGTTATATAACTTCAGGACCTTTGATTCTGCAGTATACTATTGAAGTAATTTAGACACAAATTATGTCTGTAGTGAAGAAGGGAAACAAACTGGAAACAATGTATTTCCTCCAAGTAATTTGAGGGGAGAATATCTGGGTAAATTCTACTTTCCATAAACTGTTGTGGTATCTAAACCTTGCATAAACACATCTAAACACTCATAATTTCTAAGGGACTGTACAGGAGGCACACAGCTTGTTCCACATGGCATTTGAGTTATCCAAATGTTAGGAAGAGAATCATAGATCATAGAATCATTAACCCAGCACTGCAAATTCCATCACTAAACCATATCTTTACCATTTGAGCAACAGCCATAACGTGAGATTTCTGTGTAGTTAAAAGGTTGCTTTATAAATTTCTCTTATTTTCTAATAAACCTGGCATAACTGCATTAGGGACCAAGTAATCCATGCCTGGAATTAAATTAATTTGGTTATTTCTCAAAGGCTAAACCAACTCTTCATTAGTGTTTGTTATCATACTGCAGCCATACTCATGTTTTTGGTTTTAGCTGTGCTTTAGGCCTGGCTGAGCACAAAGACACAAATTAAGGCTGTGTACTACCTTACACGGTGGAAATTATCACAATGAAAAATAAAGAGAATGTGAACAAGTAAATGAGTGTAAGAGGAACACTTGTATTTTCCAAGCAAAATAAGGTATTTCAGACAATACTTCTTTTAACTCTAGAATGAGAATATTAAAATTGCATCTTTTTAACACACCAATTCTGGACAGATACACAGAAACATAATCTGAGAATGCCAACAGGCAGTGTAACAGTTATTTTTAAAACACAACAAATAAATGGGAGTTTTAACTGTCCTGCAGTTTCTGTTTTCCATGACTAGAGAATTTCATTACTATTTTCACCAGGGAGATTTAGCTTTAGTGCCATGTTGTAAGGTCAGACTGTATTAAACTTACTACATGTGAAAGAAAAGGATAAATTGTAAGGCCATAGTGTGAATTCTGCTGTTGGAACTTGGTATGGGGCTGTGTGGAAGTTATGGTGCGTTTGCACCTAGAATTAAAGACTCATTTTTGTCATTGTTTGTATTTCCACCTCTTCTTATATCCAGGTAGTAAGAGTTATTTATTGCATATATTACAGTATGACACAATATAGAATAAAACTAGAATCATCATAATCCATTCTAAAATGCCTACAGAGAAGCGAAACATTTGCATTTCCCTGGTATGAACAATTAAAACTTCTCTGTTTCCAAAATACCGGCAGATTCCAGTTCAGTTTAAATTACCTGCTTGCCCAGGTTGTTCTGGGGACCAACTCTTATGTATCCCTACAGTTCTTAGGACAAAGTGTGGAAGCCTCAGCTGTAAGTTGAGTAAGCTGGAGTTGTAAGTGTGTAGAATTTAGGGAAAGAAATGTATTTGTTAACTCTGGTGTCTTTATAGTTACTGATCAAACTCTGTCCATTCAAACGTAGCCTCCTGGTTTGATATTAACATTCTTTATCTCAGTGATAATTTTGGTGGCACTGATAGCTTTCTGTAGATAAATTCCTTGCATAATGGCATTCTCTGATACCCTCTTCATTTGTTTCACCAGAACTGTTGGTGTCATCTTACCCCATAATCTTGCACAGGCATGTGGACAATAAAAATCAATTAAGTAAATGAGAACCTGATCTTTACAGTATCTCTACAGATGACTTGAAGTAGATTAATGGCTCTGTTTGTATACATATTTTCCCTGGTTAGTATCAAATATAATAGCACTATCATTTATGAAAAATTATTAAGTGAGTACTTGTCATGTGAATTTACATCCTGTTTCCTTGCCACTTATCACAAAGCTGGAGGCGATACGCCGTTTCTGGTGTTCTGTTCCCAGAGGAGACAGAGGTGCTATAGCTGCGGCAAATGTAAACCTGGCAGACACTGGAGACAAGGAGGGGGAAGGAAGTACGTTAAGTGCTTAAAGGTGGGTAGTGTAAATATCATTTTCCCACTCCCCATGCTGTTGAAATCCCAAATATTTAGACCAACTGATAAAGCCAAAAGAGAGCTCTTTGTTCCCATGCGCAAAGCAAGGGCGTATTTTTGAAGGCTGCTTAGCTTCAAGTGAGGGGCGTTATTGCAGCAAGAGGAGCCATGGTCTAAGTTACCTTAATACTTCTAAGACAAAACTGCTAGCAGCTTGGGCTTCAGCATGGCTGGTTGTCCCCCCTGGCCTGGGGTTACGAGTGCTAGTGCTGCAACAGCAGCCTGTGTTGGGGTGCCTCACTGCCAGCAGTACTGCAAGTGGTTGCTGTGAGTCATTTATGGTGCTTACTGGACCAGGGTTTATTAAAATATTGGTATCTGGGTGTTACTGCTTAAGTAGCCAGATTATACTTGAATCATTAAATTAGACAGATTTCTCTGAACAGTGAAATAACAGTGTCCTCAATTACTCCTTTGTCAAATTAAGCATTTTGGTGATGCCCTTTACTGAGGAAAAGCTTACTTTAGGAATATTATTTCTTTTACACTAAATCTGCATTTCCTACTAGCAGAGAAACTTCAGTCGCTGATCATGCTGGTTTTTCCCCTCAGGTCAAAATGGCATTTTTACTGCTATACAATAATTTTTCAATTTTGAAACTAATGTTCACTGAAGCACCTTTGGAGCCATACCAAATCAAGTTTAGCTGCCCAAATGTTTCCTGTTTTTCAAAGAGTGTGTGCAAAACATTTCTAACAAATCATATGAAGAGAAGTATTTGGTATCAGCTATATTTCTGTAGTAAATCTCTCTAACAGTGATGTAACAAGTGGGGTTTTTTTTATATTAAGGTACTTTAAACATAAAATTTTCCTGTGAATTTCCTGCTCTTCAGTTAAGGTTCTTTTAAAATAACTGTGTCTTGAAGGAAGAAGAGAATTTGAGTTTTTGTATTTCAATACTGATGTGGAACTTGTGCTAAACCAATAATTATAATAAATGTAATTTCCTTACCATATAGATACACTATAGCTAAATGCAAACAGAATTTTCAAACACAATGCTGCCAAAATTCCACACAGATTCACTGAAGCCAATTGAGCCAATGTAGCAAATTTCACACAATGTATTCCCATGACAAGCTGCACTATGTTTTCTTCACTGCTTTTTAGTTTACATCTAGAGGTAGAAACATTTATCTGTCACATCTAGCTTTATCCCAGAAAGGTGAAATTTCTGAGAGTACATTTCTGATCTTCGGTTCCAGGTTATATGTGTGCCATCAGCAATGAAGTTTGGAAATCTTGCTGAAGCTGTATCCAGTCTGTAAGAGGTGCCTGAACACCAGCTGGCATAGAATGTAATTAATTCTAGTGCAAAAGATTTTTCTTTTCTTTTTTTTTTTTTTTTTTTTTTTTTTTTTTTGAGAAAACACGTATTTTAATTAATAATAATTTGGATAATAATTTGACTGTTACCTGAAGAAATGGGGAAGATAGAAGATTTCACCAAAATAAAAGCCCCAACAAACCAAACCAAACAAACAAATCAGTCTGCCCATATTTCTGTTATGTGTTACAGATCTCTGTTGTACTTGTTAAGGCTTTAACATGTTTAAAGACATGCTTTATTTTCAGTGTAGCCTGATTCTCTTAGTTGCACTGTTAGCCTTTATTTACTGTCCTTTGAACTGAAGCTGAGTTTAAACTGGCTTTGTCTAGACTGCTGCCATCTCTTTATTACCAACATATTAGTCATATTAGTACTATAGTTATTAGTTCTAGAGAAGATAAATAACATGTTAGTTTCTGAGGAAACTGTAAAGAGCAGTAAATACAAATACTTTCATTAATGGCAGTGCTCTGATATGAAACATTTGTAAACAATAACTGGAAATAGTAAATTAGGGAACAAAAACAAGTCCTTCCTAAAAACTGCCTCTATGCTGCTCCTTAAGTCTCTTCCTATTGTGGGACTGCTTGTTTGTGTTCATTTAATTAAATCGTGGTGCTGAGGGCTCTAACAGTCATACCTTTACTAATGGCAGACAATAGCACAGCCTTCTCTTTCAAGTATCCTTGCTTTAGATACCATTTTATATTGGGAGAAACAGTGTGTCTGTTGTCCTGGCTCTGGACTTTATTGATCAATTGCTACATCAAATCCAGTAATTCAGATTTGTGTACTCTAGATAGTATTTGGTAATAGCATTCAGTGACACCTTAGTGTCGTATCTGTGTGATTTCTGGTTTTGGCAAAACTATGTAAGCAGTTACATCAATATAATACCTTTTTTACTAGCATCAGGAGGGACCCTTCCCTCCAGCTGAATGTACATTATTTCAGCATTAGCAGGTGAGTGGTAGGGTATGATTCACCTGTTCTCAGTTGACAACATGCAACAATCTTTTTTCTTTTTCTTTTTTCCTTTTGAGTATTCCTTACTTCTAGAATTATCCTCATATTTAATTTCGCTCTTTTTTTCCCATCAAATCTTAATGAACAATACTGTGTAGTATTTTTAATTTGCAGCTTCCAAATAAATGCAATGTTATAGATTGATAGTTGCATCTAGCCAAAACAAATGTCTTTTACAATAAAACAAAGAACTAAATGAAAACCAAGATGTGCATGTGGATCCTATGTGTCCAGTGGAGTGAATGAAATCAATAACATAATTAAATATTGTCTGTCCTCCATAAATTATATTTCTAATGGAAGCCAAGCAGTACATACATCTATGAAATAGACTGCACCAGGCATTCCCAATAGTGGAAAAATTCTCATGTGCAACAGGGAAAGGAACATAAATGCCAGAAGGATTGACTTGGAGCAATAAGGAAGGCTCCAAATTGTGGACAGAAAATGTTAAGTACTTACTTAGATATTAACTAAAGTTATATTTGACAAATATATTTGAATCTATTGCAAAGTGAAATACTGTCACCTTTAAGAGCTTGGTGCTTGAGTAGTGAAATGCACTTTATAAATTCTTTCACATGGCTCTGTAATGTCAGTAAATAAAAAATGGCCCCTCACCTAGGGCCCTTTTAGGGGAGAATTAAAAACTTAAATTCTAATTCTGAACAGTGATGTATTGTCAATTTTTTTTTTTTTTTTTTAATTTTATGATCAAGAAGGGCAGTTTAGGACTTCAATTTACCAGACGTGTGCTGGAAATACAATGTAGCAGAGAGGAAACAGTCTGGAAGTATCTATCAAAAAACAATTAGGTTTATTCTGGCATATTCCCACCCTGTCTTTCAATTTCAGTGGTATTTACTTTTATTGCAGAGAAAACTATTTGTGTTATGAGTTTATAATCCTCAAAAAGGCCTCAAAGACAAACCTTCCTATCTCATCCGTGCTATATTTTACACATTTTATTAGATGTATGTCTGCTCAGTGGGAAAACGTGGTCTCTAAGTGTTTGCATGTTCATTCCACTATACTTCAGCTGGAAACCTGACTATTAACAGGCTGCCACTTTGCATAATGGAAATCTGAGATATTTCTCCACTATATCATTAATTTACTTCCAATTAAAGTTAGAAGGAGAGTTCTTGCTGATATGGCTGGTAAAAGACAAGATAGAAATGCTCATCCATACTACACTCAGATGCATTCTGTTGCTTGTACTAAGGGGAGGGTTGTACTGTAAACTTTGGGTCCTACTGGCAAATACATCCAGATAAATGGCAGAATTTTGACACACAACAGAGAAAACAGAAACATAATTTCTTATAGTGACAGGATAAAGTCAAGTAAATTTTCTGTTCCCATGTGCTAATTTGTCATCTGACAAAGTAAAAAAAAGACTTTTGGAAGGAAGCCCAAAAGTTTTAGAAGCTCTTCTGCAAGTCACCTAGACAGGAGCAGCATTCAAGTAAATTAATCTTAAGAGAAAGACAATAACAATACTTTAGCTTAGAACGAAGACTTTCATTCCAAAAAGGTAGCTGCAATTTCTTAAACCACACAGTGGAGGCATATGCCTGCCTTCCCATTACCCCTGGAAGGACCTGTGGAGAGTAAAGACAGTGTCCCATTAATGCTTTCAGATACTGAAAAAAAAAAAAAAATTAAAAAAATCTAAATTTTTGATCATATGGGTGCATATGTAAAAGAAAGATACTCTGATTTCCTAAGAGTGCTTCGTGCTGTGGGGTTTCTTGAGGGGTTTGCAGCTGGAAGGCTGAAAAGGGAGCATCTTAAGTTATTGTCTTGTCCAGGCTGTCTCAGGCCTAAAAACCTGGAGGAAGAAATTGAAGATTGCACCATTGCTCAAAGCAAGCAACCTTAGCAAGGGCAAAGAATTTTCAAATGTTTATTATTCTTCTAATTTATCTCAAGATCCAACAACCTGTCTTCTGAGTCATCAGGTGGTAGATTGTGTTTGCAAAAGCCACTATGGGTAAAGGTCTTACTGGGATGTTCAGTATGCTCATTCCCTGATCCAGCACAAAAGTTTGGGCTGAGATCCCATCATGGAATCCAACAGCTATGTCCTATGCAGCTTTCAGTAAATGTGTCAGGACTGCAGCATCCAGTGAAAAACTATAACTAACATGTTTCAAAGGCACTTGGTGGAGGGAAAGATTAAGCAATATGCATTCCAACTGAACGAAGAAGTGAGATTCAGTATCAGAAAGAAAGTTCAAGGTGAAGATTTAAGCCCTGTTATAACCCCTGCCTCATGTCATTGCAGCGGCAGACTCTATCAGGAAGGTGGATTTAATTCCATGAAGGATAGGATGAAAACCCACTTGACATCTAAGTGAGCTGGTGCTGTGCTTACATAAAAACAAGTGGGTTTTATCGTGACAGAATAGCTCAGAAAATCATTCATATTCCTAGGAGCAGTGAGGGGAAAGAAGCCAGAAGGACCCAGTTTGAAGAATGCATAACTTGTTTTAGGGAATAGTGTTCCTGAGGGCTGAGACTTCATTCACTGTTTAGGAGGGGAGAGGGGAAGGGAGATTGAATGAGATGGAGAGAGCATTTGTACCTTGAATTTTGAAACTGTGTTATAGGAAATTGAGACCAAAGGATGACTGCCAAAGCCATTGTGGAGATGGACATGTTATTGTCTCCATAGACGTACAGTTGGCTTACTGTTACACTTTCCAAAAATGAAAGCCAGATTCCTTTTCCTCCTCAAATTTTCTTTGTTTAGATGCCAGTATCATTCTTTAGAGAGAAAGGAACTGCAGCAATTGTATGGGGTCTGTTTCCATCCTTTGCTTGCAGTGATTAAGTTGCAGTCAATTCTCTTTTTTGGTAATTCTTTAAAAAAAAGAGTAGAAGTGGATGGCAAACTAACAAATATTAAAAATGGTCATGACAACCATTACTAGAAGGTTTTGTTTCAGTCATTTGGTGGCCATTTGAGGGAAGTCTAGTCCCTTTATTTCTGTGCAGACAGCATGAGCTGCCCTTGGCTATTGAAAGGATCTTCTGAAGAAATACTGGCAAACCATAGACTATCAACCACTTTATAGTAGTTTCTCCTGGAGTAAAAGGATCTATGTGAATCTAAGAACAATGAACTATGACTAAGAACAATGTCATAATAAGGGTGTACACATAGAACTTGTGAATCATTGGTTTATGATCATTCTGATTAGGTTAAGCCTAAAATAAGTGTTTGCACCAGGAAATTGCATTTTCCTATCTTAAAGGTCGTAACAGGGCATGTCAAGAGTTACATGTCAAGTTCTTTATTACTCAATTTCATTATTCACTCCACATTTCACCATCTTGTATTTAAAGTGCCATACCAGATAAAAATGCTTCTCATTATTTTGAAAAATGGCCAATAAACATGATAATGCCAGTTGGTTGCATAATAGGAATTTGGGTTTAGATGCTTATGTATATGTACATATAAATGTAAGTGGCTTTTCATGAAAATAAGTTTTAGTTTGCCTGTGTTTTCTCAGTATGTGAAATTCAACATGTTTATCAGTGGCATGCACACAGTTAACAAAATCAGCAGTGATTTAGCCACTGCTGGAATTTCTATTTAGTAGATTTAATAGATTTCTATTTAGTAGTTAAGGTCACAGTTTTACCTGAAACTTTGAAAAATGCTTGCTCTTATTTCAAAATAGGGAGGAACATTCTTGCTTATGAGAAGCAGAAGGATGAGATGGAAGAAAATGTGTACAGTGGCTTATAAATAAAACAAGGGGACTCCAAAGCTGTTGCAGACAAAACAGTGCCAAATAGAGAGCTGCTCTGAGAAGGGCTTTGTTGGTGAATGAGAAGCTCAATGTGACCTGGCAATGCGCACTTGCAGCCCAGAAAACCAACTATGTCTGGGCTGCATCCAGAGCAGGGTGGCCAGCAGGGTGAGGGAGAGGATTCTGCCCCTCTGCTCTGCTCTGCTCTGCTCTGGTGAGACCCCACCTACAGTTCTGCATCCAGCTCTGGGGCCCTCAACATACAAAGACATGGACCTGTTGGCAGCAGTCCAGAGGAGGATAATGAAGATAGTCAAGCAGCTGGAGCACCTCTCCTGTGAAAACATGCTGAGAGAGTTGAGATTGTTCTCCCTGGAGAAGGGGAGACCTTACAGTAACCTTCAAGTACCTAAAGGGAGCTACAAGGCGGCTGGAGAGAGTTTTACAAGAGCATAGGACAAGAGGTGATAGCTTTAAAATGAAAGCAGGCAGATTTAGGTGAGATATAGGGAAATGTTTTTTTACTGTGAGTATGGTCAGGCACTGGATCAGGTTGCCCAGGGAAGTTAAGTGTTCAAGGTCAGGCTAGATGGGGTTTTGAGCAACTTGGTCTAGTGAAAGGTGTTCCTGCTCATGGCAACAGGGCCTGGGGTCTCTTCCCACCCAAACCATTCAATGATTCAAATTTTTTTTTTTAATTGCTTGTTAACATAAGCTTCTAATAATTGATTTAACAATTGATTTTCCTTCTGCTTTCCTAGGTTCACCTTCAGTCACAGATCATTTCTCTACTCTTCTTGGTTTCAGCTTTCCTCATTTCACCACCTGATACTGTCCCAATGAGGCACTGCATGAAATCAGCATTGGTGAATAATGGTTATTTTCTGACACTCCTTGTTTATTCTTTCTCCTCTACTCCACTTGCTACTGCCCCAGTGTGAGTCCCTCTGGAATGTCTCTGCTCTGACATAGGTAAAATTCTTCAAAGCCCTAACTCCTCCATTTTCTTCCCAAGAGTGTATTTCCAGCCATGTCCCAAGCATGCCCCCTTCTATTTATTCCCCTGTTCCTCATTCCCCTAGCAGCTACTGCTCTTAAATGTCTGAGCACGGGTACTGAGTGCTCCCTTGTATTGGTGTGAAATAGGTTGCCCCACAGGTTTCAGAGCCAGAATGAAGGGTTGTCTATGTGGATTTAATAAACCAGATTAATATAGCCTTTTCTAGGAACAGCCCATAGATTGGTTAAGTTCTGCTAGCTACCTTTATTTCAGCTGGCTTGTACCAGCTTGCCTCCTGCATTTAATAGATCTGCCTGGAGTTTGAGTGAGGCAGGCTGGGACAGAAAGTGTGTGAAGGAAAAGAGATGCTGTGATCTGAAAAAAAAAAAAAAAAGTATGGGAAATCATTTACTCCAACAAAGAAGAAAGCAGAACAGGAAAAAAAGGATTTAAGGTTGCATTGCCCTTGGCACCTCAGGGAAGAGTGCTGTTGAGATGTGAAGGAGGCTGCAGGCCTGGGGTCACCACAGCACAGTGAGGGTCACAGGAGGAAGAGGTTTTGTGAAGAGGAGTATTGGAGATAAGACCATACTGTAGGTATCAAAATTTTTCCAGACCGTTTCTTTCATTGTTGGGTATCAACACTATGGGGAACGAGTCTTGCATCAGACAGAAGATAATTTTGAAATTTTAGTGCTTCATGGCTGTTAGAAACATAATTAAAAGGCTACATTTTCCATCATTCAGGCAGCTTGAAATACAGGAGAGGTACATAGATAAAGCATTAAGTGAAGGAACATAGATTATTGGTTAGACAGTGTTACTCTCACTCAGATTCCATATCTTAACAGTTGTCTTGGTGATTTTAATCACTGGGCTGTGCAAGACTAGTTTTTATTACATCTGTAATTTAAATGAATAATTCTATCATAAGCTAGAGCAAACAAACTAGAATACATTTACATCTATAGAGACACAAGTGGATTCTTAGCTCCTTTATTAAGGTAATATTTCACTTGAGCAACACACGTATTAATAAGATGATTGTCTTTCCACGTTATTTTCAGAATACAGCACTTCTTTTATGGTGTGCATCTATGAGTTCTCAGTTTCTTCCAGTCCCTATGCAAAGGATTAATGAGTTATTAATACACACATATACATATATATGCATGAATAATTAGTACAAAAGAGTTCCTCTTCAGAGAAAATGTGAGTTATGACCAAAATATATTCACATATATCCTTTACACACACATATAATACTCACACAGTCTTGCTGTTTCTTTTGCAAAGCAAGCAGAAAAGGTTTGGTGAGTTGCCAAAGAAGTCAAGGGAAAATAAACCCAAAAGCTCAGGCATTCAAATCTACTATGCATTTAAAAGTAAAAAAAACCTATTCCATGCTAAAAGAAACCCAAATCAGAGGACCTGCAGTATCATCAAGTTTCATTTCATCAAGTAGAATAGAAAAACTTGCATCCAACTTGCCTGCAACAACTTTTGCATTATTAACGAAAATCGAACTGAATTTGGCCCCATTGAACTGAATTTGGCTTTAATAATCTAATTGTAGAGAATTTTTTTAGGCATGCCTATCTGCTTTTAAGTTATTCCCACAAATTAAATAAAAAAAAAAAAAAAAAAAAAAAAAAAAAAAAAAAAAAAAAAAAAAAGTTGGTGGGAAGCTTAACTTTGTATTTTCTGAAGAAGAAAGCCTCAAGGGCCACATTTTTTCAGAAGCTTGGACAGTAATGTGTAAATTGCACGTATTTGCTGACGCTGGGAAAGATGAATGTACTTTCTGGCTCAGAAAAGGACAAATGCTTTTCTCTGCACTGAAAATTCAGTCTGTATGAACTTGCTTCCCTGTACCAGTTTTTGTTGAAACCTGGTTTTCTGGCAAAAATTACCTATTTGCTATTTCTTAAAAACACCAGTATATCACATTAATATGATAAATTTGAATTTAATACAATGCCACATTTACTGTCTTTTTCTGCAAATTGGCTTGAGTAAAAAAGGTTGAAGACAAAAATTCATTGATGGTCTAAAGAATACTGTTTTTAAGAGCCTGGAGTGCCTAATATGATGATTTCAGTACACAGCCAGCCTATAGAATCATAAAATCATTTTGGTTGGAAAAGGCTTCTAAGATCAAACCCAGCTGTTAAACCAGCACTGCCATGCCCATCACTAGACCATGACCTTAAGTGCCATATCTCCATGTTTTTGAAAATAAGTCAGTGTGTTTAATTCTGGTCTAGTATAGAAATTGTTTTCAAGGTGCTGGCCCCCTCTTTGTAACAATTTTTAAATCCAGTATAATTCGGAAAACATTAACAGTCAGATTATTCAAAAATATGAAAACAAATGGAAAATCAGGAGAAATATTATTCAATATAAATTGGAATTTTTTTCTGTGTCCCCACACAAAATCAGCTTTTAGAAAGGTGTCTTACTATAATCTCATTAAAATGGAACATTCAATAAAGGGATATTCCTTGGCTCTTAATATTCTCAAGTTGGATAAAAGGGAGGGGTGATATTGCATATTGTATCAAAGAGGATGTCCCAGTATTTATTGTCAGAATATTTCCAAACAAGTACAGACTAGATGCTGATGGGGAATGGAATTCTCCAATGTACACTCTGACATTTAACCCAAAACTTTGTTTATAAGACTTGTCCGTGGGTTCTAACACCACTGACTAAATCATACCTTCCTGTATTTTGATTGTTGTCGCTGTTAGCAAACAGCATTTAAAACATTTCTCACAAGTGTACTCGCATTCTGTTGAACATTCAAGAGCAAAAGAAAAATTCAGTCTTTTCTCCTGTTTTTTTTCCTCCTGACCTTTTTTTGGATGGGGGATAATTAGAGCTAAAAAACAAAGGATAGAAAATCTCCTCTCTTCCAGGAATAAAGCATTCTGAAATTCCCCATCTCTTTCTGTGTTTATCTGGCAGAGCCCCAGATTCTGTCACCAGTATTTATCCTGCACAGATCCTTATTCCAGCTTAATCCAAAGCCTGTTGAAGTCAGTGGGAACCTTTCCCTTAACCTCAGGGGGAATCACTCTGCTTGTGTAGGCAGAGCAGTTTCAAATTATTTCCATTGCTGATTGCAATATAAGTACTGGTTGAAATCAGTAACCTGTCCTGAGATCCAGTGTTGCAGCTAAACTGATGACATCTTAAGATTCTATTAATGCTCTTTCAGTTGTGCTTTCAGAAGCTTAAGTAGTAACAGCTGCCAGAAAAAAAAAAAAATCCCCAACAGATAAATTACTTTACTGAGAGTAAAGAAATTAAGAACAATGTTACAGCTTCCAGAGACTGTCGTCAATAACCATCACTGGAGACATCATAATGATTCTTCTTGTCTTTTGAAATGTCTATGTCAATAATACAAAGTTATTTAATTATAACTCAGGAAAAAATCCCCAACCTTAGTTTTTGTCTGGAGATTGTTTTTAATGATAGAGGCTAAGTTCTTCTGATACAAGATAAAGGGGGAAAATATGGAGAGCAATTTAATAGATACTCTTCTTACTGACTTCATATGAATTTGGGGTGTTCAGACTTTACTAAATCTGAACTGGCTATTTATGGAAACTTATTACAAAAAAACCCCATTTAAGGTCTTGATGACTATTGAACTAAGTGGTGTTGGGAGTCATTCCAGGCGGACTACTGCAAATTCAACTCCATTTTCCTCGTGAGCTTAATGGATGTCTGCATTCAAGTTCATAAAAAAAGAAAGGAATGAGAAGTGGAGGAAGAATGTAATGATTGTAAATTCATGGCTTTTAATGATTTAGATTGTTCATCTTTACAATAGTTAGTATAGTGGGCATTATCTCTATACACACATTCTGACATAATATGTGTGATACTGCAGAACAGTGGTCTGAAAAGTGCATTTACAGTTACATTGTTAAAATATTTCCAAAAATGCTTGCAGTGTATGAACTTCAAGTTTTTGCATATCTTTTTTACACCCATTTAATTTTGATCTTGTAATTTTAATAAACTTAGTGCATATTTCATATTTTTCAAGTTTTTCTGGTTTTCCAGTTTAATTTATTCTCCTTCTGTACCTCCTTCAATCATCTTCCATTCTCTTCTCACTGCAATGTCCCTTGCCTTTTTTTACACTGTAGCTGTATTTTCACTTACTGTCTCTCCATTATCTGGCCCTGCCTGTGCTTCTTCTGCACCTATTTGGTTTATCATCCAGTCTTCTACCAATTCCTTTTCAGTGCTTCTACCATTTTCCCTTCATCTTCTTTCTGAAATTCCTACCACCTGAGATTTCCCGTATCTTCTTACTCACCCTTAGATATTTGTCTTGTGCCACCTGATACACTCACCCTTTTTCCTCAGAAGTGGTTAGGGGTTTGCACTCCTTTGTTTACATGTGCTTAATTGCTTAGATGCTGTGGGAAATTCCAGTGTAGGGAGGAACCAGTTGCCTATTATTGAGCAAGGAGAAGGTGGAGTGCCGCATGCTTAGGGGCTAGAAGGATGATTAGGAAGCCCCTGTGCCATCTGTGGACATAGTGCCACTTCCTTTTTCATCCTCCAAAAAGGCATGAGGAAAGGCAGAGGGGGGACAGGGAGGAAGCATGTTTCACAAGAAGAGAGAAAGGGCAGCACCCAGAGGAACAACCACTCTCAATCTCTAAATGGAGTCTTTTATGGTGGGATCATGTAGCAATACACTGAGTAACTCTTCTAATGCGTTAATATTTCTAACACGCTCCTTTAAATTTTAAGTCCTAAGGCAGTTATTTGAAAGTGGGATTCCAGCATTGCAGACCTTTTCATAGAAGGAGTTTGGGGCAGACACTGGTGCCTTCACAGGTCATAGGGCTAACACGTCTTGTCCCTAAGGTGAGTGGAATATGCTTCCCACATGGAAGAGACTGGCTTTTACTGCAGTCCCATTCACCTCTCCACTGAGACTTTGAACAGAGATCCCAAGGCAGATATTTGTTTACCATGATGATGGTAAAACCAATCATTGAGAGCTGGACTCCAACAACTTAGGACATAAAAGAACCTGTATATGAGATCATTGCTTTAGGGACATATTTGAGCTGCTGAGTCATTAACTCAAACTGGTTCGCCAAATACCTCTAGTTTAATAAATTACTGTCTATACTAGTGTTGTGAAATTAATAAGCAGCACTAACATTCAACTGGCTGAATTTCCTTTTCAATTTGAAAAAATAAATAACTACGTTCAGGATAGATTAGACAAAGGTTAGCTGCAGGAAGACATTTCAACATCATAATGAAAATGGCAAACTTCAAAAGAATTACTGTATGTTTTTTAATTAATCTTTGAGACTTATCCAAAAAATATTATTAGACTAAGTTCAGATTGTTTCATACAAGGCATTTCTTTTGAATTTGTTCTTTAACCCTCTGCATTCTCATGATTGCCTACTTCTAATGAAAATAATTCAAAATAGCAAAATAAGAAAGTTAAATAGGAATGATGTTTAAACATCTTTAACTTTGTGAATCTTGAATATTTATACTTGTACCTAAATTTACATTATTTGTAGTGTTTTCCCTCTGCCACTTTTCCTTGTAATAGATTTCAGAGATTAAGAGTGTATATAAGTAATCAGTAATAATTACTATTGACAGAGATTTTGCTCATTTCTTTTTATCTTAGAAGTACAGTACCCCTAATAAGTGGTATAATGTAAGATTTAGAGCCTGTAAGAAATAGCTCTCACGATTAGCTAGACCTTACAACTGAAATACAAAGCAAGCCACAGGAACACTGAAGCATCCCCAATTCCTGTGCTGCAGGATCTGTCCTCTCCTCTGGTGTCCTGGTCTATGGGCAAAGCTTGCTCCTTGCTCCGGTAAGTAATGGGTGATTTCTTGCCACAGGCTGGAATTTGTTCTGGGAAAGCCACCGTCTCTCACTGCAGTTTTTTCTGTGGTGAGGGCTGTCCCGTGCCTTTTTATCCTCGGCGCTGGGGAGAGGGTTGTGGTGGTGGGAGGATTACACTGCCAGCTACATCATCTGCACTTCAACTCCTCCTGGCAGCCAGCAGGACAGCCGGCAGGGTTATTTCATATGTCCATATAATCCCTAATGCTGTCATATAACCCAAATGTTTAGTGAAGTAACCAGTCCCCCAGTCCCCAGGTTCTAGGAGAAGAGTACAGGAGATACCTCTACTGAGGCTAGGACTGGTCCACATTTCCCAAAAAAAGGAAAAACGGTGCTTAAAAATAAGAAAAAGAGTTAGAGAATAAGCAAAAGAGTTAGAGCTAAGAGTTTTTCTTCTTTTTAAAAAAAAAAAAAAAAAAAAAAAAAAAAAAAAATTTTAACATAGAGGCTTTGACTGACTGTTCTGGAATACAATTTGTTCTCTCTATGATGTTTGGAAAGTTTCAGTACAATTCAGGGAAATGACTGAATATACCTAGGTAATACAAGCTTGGAGTTCATGTTTTCAGGGTTTTTGGTGGGGTTTTTTTTCCCTCAAACTTACATTAATCTTACTATTTTTCGAAACACATGCAAAATACAGATTTTTGGTACTTTAAAAGCTATGTCATTTTTTCATTTAAGTAGGTCTTAATATAGAGTGAAATTGAATAACTTTTATTTTGGAATCTCTAACGAAACATCAACTATTTTTAGGGGAAAGGTGCAGGAAAGTGGGGGGAAGCAGGGTGGAAAAGAAAGAAGGGGAAAAGAGGGCTTGAAAAAAATTATAATTGTAAGACTAAAATACCAACATTTCACACAGGATTAAATGGAAAATATCTTCTTTTCTCTTTGCATATTTTCCTATGACTTGTCAAGCCCTAATTTTGAGTTAGGGAAGTAGACATTTATTTTTGTCCCCTTCCCCATAAAATTTTCCAGGACTTATTTATCCCTCATGAAGAAATACAACCTCAACTCTTTTTCTCATTCATTCTCTCTTAAATTAAGGAATAAAGTATTGATATAATCATCCAACACATGCCCCATAGAAATAACATTATAATGTTACATTAATTCAGTTCATGAGACTATATTTTATGATGTTTTACTATGTCTTACTATACAGTAAAAACAGAAGAAAATGCAGAAAAATTCACACATGATTTAAAAAATTAAAAAAAGAGAATTAAGGGTGACTTGGGCTATGACAAGTAAAAGGAACAACCTACAAACATAGTCTTAATTACCCCTCACTAAATAGAAAATTCAGGGGACTGAACACTGACATTGCAGTACAAATAAAGTCTTGTTTCTGTGATGAGACTTACAGCACTCTTTCAAAAGAAAAAAATCAAAACCATGCATCTAGCTCAGCTTTCACAATGAATTCAGCATGTTCATATGCTGGACTAGGTCTTCCATGACAATTCAGTATTAAAGCTGTCCATAAAGCTTTGGTGTCTGTTTTTCCACTTCTGATTTCCTTTCCCTGTTTTGCAGCTAGTCTGTGGAACTGCTGATAGCTCTCATCCCCCACAATCACAAAAACATATTCCTGTTCCAGTAGCACTCTCTTAATGAGGTTGTACCTTAGCTTTTCAGGGTTTTTTCACTGACTTTTACCTTTGTTTTCAATTATATTCTGCCTGTGAAAGGAAAAGTGAAGACATAAAGAAGAAATAGCCAGGAGGTGAGCAGAGGTGTGCGCTCATACATCATCATATGGAAAAGTTCAGGTTTGGGTGAGACAGATACACATTAACCTAGTGATTCTGAGCTCATTTTGGCTCATCTTAATGGTATTCCTTTGAGTAAATAAATTATAACCTGTTTCAGATTAGCTGCTTTCCCTCACAGCTTTTTCTTCTTTAATTGCAGGATGTTGTATGTGTGTCAGGTCAGCTTCGAGTAAGATATGTGGCTTAACTGGAGGTTCTGGAGGTGGGTGATCCAGTTTCAAGTGGAGCTTAGTGAGCTGGATAGGGTTAAGTAGCCATATAATAATATATATTGTGATACAACTTTTCAGTCCTTACCACATCCTCCTCCAGTCTCAGCTCTGTTCACTGATAGGAGTCTATACATGCACCTGCAAGAATCACAATTATTTTTAGAATTTGGGATGCCTCTTCATTGTGTGCAATACCTTCAACCAGTGAGAAAAGGGGACCAACACATGGGAAAGGAGCTGAAGGCAGACAAAAAACATTTTAAGGAAGATATGAAGTACTTGTTCCTACTGCTGCCGTAGTGTTTTAGATTGAAAAAGAAATAATCATTACTGATGCACTTTCACTTCCCTATTAATTTTTACTATGAGGAAGACTGAGCTCTACAGGAATGCATTTTTAAAAAATCAGAAACATTAAAAATGCAGCACAAAATTTACAAGGGAAACAAATACTCTAAGACTTTTAGGCTGCACACTTATTATGGGGGTACTTTTCTCTAATTTTGGTCTTAATCTCTCTACCTGTCAGCTCCCTTTTTGGAATATTACAGTAAATCCACGTAGTCACTCAAGGGTACTGAGTAATCAACCATTCAGATATAATGGTGAGGGTAATTCAAAACATACATTGAAAAGTTCAGGGTTTGGACTGTTTTTCTCATATCATTCTTTTAATGGAAAGCACTTTTTAATTTCAATTTACTGTGCTCCTACTGGCTGGGGCCTGAGAGTCCAAAGCATGTATTTAATCACTACTCTGAATTCACACCAGAGTATGTCCTACTTAGTTCAGCTTTTAAAGAATTCTTAATCATTCACTTTGAGGAGCTGAAGTCTGTCAGACAAAGTGTTATCTGTATCACTCCATCACGTTCTTCAGGCTCAAGAAACTGTCTCATTTCTTCCTTGTCTTTTGGAACAGATATTATATGCTTCTTTTATTTATCATAATGCATATGCGCAGGAAATGGAATTTAAGTTCTGAAGGCAGGTCAAATTTTCACATACTTCTGAAAAAATACTGGGTAGTTTTGTTCGGTTGGGTTTTCTGTATAATTTATTGAAAACTGGAATTGCAAGGACTTTTACTCATATCTCAAAAAAAATTACTTTGCACTAATGTTTTACAATGTTGGTGTGAAATTCCTGTGGTTTCAGCCTGAACACAGTAAAAAGTTTCAAAAGACCTGTGGATAAGCTAGTTAAACACAAACAGTTCTAGCTCATTTTTTCTCTCATTTTCTGAAAAGTTAAAAAGGGTGTATATATTTGTTTTCTGCTTTCACCCTACAACTCAGCTCTTTGAACCCTTCTTTTAATTTAATGTGCTTATGTTTAGCATCTAATTCCCATTCTGCATGGAAGTATATTATTTTCTATGACATGGAAAATAACTACTTGCTTATGATTAACATGCAATTTTTTTCAATTTGTATGTAATTCTATGATTTTTTTACCACTTATGCTATTATTGTAAAGAGTGATGAATGAACTTCATGCAGTTCCCTCTGGCTTCAGTTCTGATAAGCATCCAAATATTTTGATACTTACTCAAAACTTATCCAAAGTTTCCTAAGCTCTTGAGTCTGCAAAACTAGTCTGAACACTTAGAGAAGGGCTTTCCTCATGAGGTTTCCAGTTGTTCCACTAATGGAACCTGATGGAAATACCATGAGCTCAGCTTTTCTTCCAGTTGGTCCAAATATTTAACATCTGGACAGAAAACGGAAGTGAGAAATGCTGCCCAGAAGTTGTATTAAAGGGAAAGTTGGGTTCTTAAAATAGGTGAAGAATGACTGTTTTTTTAACTTCTCCAAACTCGTACAATACATGACTGAAAAAAAGATCAAGACTCCAGAATTAGAGATGAATCAAGTCAACTGGCACCTCAGCTCAGCAGAAACCTGTTGCTTAGAATTTGGTTATTCATGAAGTAACACATGTGGAGAAAAAATTAAAAAAATTTGGTGCCATTTTGTAATTTTTCAGTGATGAGTATTTATTCCAGTCAAGTATTTGTTCATTCATGAGTAGGTTGTGGGAAAATGGTCTTGTACAAAATTATCAGTGTGCTTCTTCCCAGTACCAAAACTCTGGGAGAGACCCTAGCTATCAGTGTTACCTTCTCTAAATAGCTCTTATTTCAGAGTTAATCTGCTAAGGAGATGGGACAGTTTAGGTGGTGATGAGCTCAGCATTGAAATTACTTGTAGCCACAGAGGCACATTTTTAGACAAAAGAATTGGATAGAAAAATTATTTTACCCTGTTGGTTGGTATCTATTAAGTTGAAATGACAGATTCTCTTTGCATATCCTCTGACTCTACAGGCTCTGTCATACCACATGGACCTTCCTGTTTGAACACCAGACACCAGCTCAGATTCTGACTGCTGATTTTTCTTTACTGATAACATCATCATCCTACAGAGTTCGTTATAGTAGGAGTGCATCACCGTGCAAAGTGAGCACCACTCCCAAGTTCATTCATCTGAAGCTAGAAAAAACGTTATGAGGTTCCTCTTCCCCTTTCTAGAAATGAAAGTTCAGGAAGCAGAGACCTCCAGCATTCTTCCACCCCCACAGATCAGAAATGTGTGGAAAAACACCAGTGGCAGCATGCCCCAGTAGGCTAAGATTGAGGACCCCTGGAGTGCTTGATCAACAGTAAGGAGTTGAAATGGGCTCAGAAAACAAGACACTGATCAAAGACATGAAATGGTTTGTAAAAACTATCCAAATTAATTTGCTGCCTGATCTGGCTCTTGCTTTGTTTGAGGTCACAGACTTCACAGAATTTTATGGAGGGCAGAATGTGCAGACACTGTATATGCCATACTCTCAGCACTTCATCAAAGACCTCTCATCTGGTACAAAGCACAAAAGCATTTTAGCTGGCAGTAACCTCCCTGACAGGAAATATTTCATAGCCTGAGTTTTACGCACATGAAAGCTCATAGAGAAAGTATTAAATGAGATAAACAGACTAGTGTATGTTATCCCCTGAAATCCTGCACATGCATTGTAAAAAAATATTAGAGTTACAATTAACTTTATGCTGGTTTTCAGGAGACAAAAACTTAAATTCAAGAACACAGTGCAATCATTTATAGGCAGTTTTCACCACTTACAAAAGTTAGTCGACATGCTCCTTGCAATTCCCTTACCTCCCAAGTCCTTGGAAAACTGTGCTGGCTTGGTACTTGATTAAATATAGAAACTGTGTGCTTTTTCCCGCTATCTAGTGGGTTAGCAGCCTCTAAAACATGCTCACTGACCCAGCATCCAGCCATCCCTGCCCAGCACTGAGGTGAAACCACTGCATTAAAGCCCAGAGTGGAAACTGACTTGACACCTCTTCAGCATCTTACTAATGAGAACAAGCCCTGTGTGAATGGCACTTTTAATCTGAAGGGAAAATATATCTCCAGGGGGAAAAAAACCCAAGCAAAACAAAAAAAACCACAAACAAACAAACAAAGACAAACAAACAAACAAACAAACAAAAATCCAACTTAATAAAAAACACCCTCCTGATCCTGTTTGCTCTGCATTTACAGAAAGGTAAGGCCCTTTCTCTCAGATAAGGGGAAATAAGGAAACGCAAGCTGCTTAGAGACCTTCTGAAAGTAGAAAAGCCATAAATTGGAATTTATGAGATTAGTTTATGTAAAAACATAGTGAAACAGAGCTATATGTTGAAAGTCTGAAGTAATTCTTGTACAGATGTGAGTTTTTGAATTCTTTAATTGATATGAGCTGGTTTTATCAACAATTCACATCAATTCTGCTACTTTACCTTTTAGACTGATGCCCAAACCTCTGTCCTCAAACCCAGCATTTAGGAGCTCACCTTTGAACTTTCAGACTCAGCTGTGGGTACGTAAAATGTTTTCCTCAAGGTATGAGAATGACCATACAGAAAGCCATCAAGAGTTGTAGAATGCAAAGCAAATTTTTTTCCCTTGGAATTTTTGAGAATGCATATGATCTTGAATTTTCTTCATGAGCTTATAGCAGTTTTAATGTGCTAATATTCTCAGCTTCCTTTTTATTGCTTCACATTGTTTTCTCTTTTACACTGTTACAGGCAATAAAGTTACAGCATTTGCACTTCTTTAGAAAATAAACACACATTTTCCTAAGTACAATTGATAGACTAATATAGAAGAGACTTTCAAAACAAAGCTTCATTGAAAAATCATGTGTCTCAAATATTGAAATGAAGTATCCAGACATAAAATATGGTATTTCATACTATTATTTCATGAAGCATTCTTTAACATTCTTATAAGATATTTAAAGGAGTCAATGCAAAGTTGCACAAAATATAAGGAAATCACCCTAGCCGTAACTTTACAGAAATACATGAACAAAGCCATAAAAATTGGGGCCTTTAAACTCATGAAAAATATTTCACTAATTATCTCAGAATATTCATAAAACACTCTGCAATATTTGAAGAATATGCTACCCCTGTAGCTAAGAATATTCAGACCCCACTTGCTTGAGGTGTAATAAAAATAAATGGAAAGCAACATTGTGACTACAGATGTGGTAAGAAAAGAATAAAAGCTGCTTGACTTTATGCAGGGCTCTCTCACTAGATATCAATATAAAGAACCTTCCTGGTTATAGCACTGCTTCCCAGACTTCTGTAATTGTTCTCCTCTTAATCACATTGTGCAAAAGACAGCCTGCAATGTTAACCTGAGTTGGGTGTTGTAATGCAGCCTGCAGTTTCTCATGCTGAGACAGAGATCTTAAAATCACTGTGACCTACACAGAAACTCTCACTCTTGCTAAGCAGCAGTCAGAAATTCAGCCCCCTCCAACTACCCACACCATACCATGCCAAGTTGTTTCACTATTGATTAAAGGCAGATGTGACACAGTGAGCTGCTGCCAGATAATGATCAGCATTTTCTCATTAGTGATTGGGTTCCCTTCACTGCTCTGCAGCTCTGCGACTGTCTTTAGAAACATGCTACTTCATTGTCCAGAAAATCTGCACTGCACATAATCCCCACTGGATATCACAGGCATTTCTCACCGGGCAGTGTTCAGTTTGTGCTCCAGAAGCAGAGTGCTCCTGCTGTGGAGGGGTAAGCAGATTGATGGTTGCAAAAGTGTATGACAGCAAAAGCAGAACAGAGCAATTAACCAAGAAATAGCTGAAAAAAACCCATGACAGTGGAAAAATCCCATTATTTCTTTGGGTTTTTTTTTCATCTTTACTGCCAGTTTCTGGAATTGCAGACACCTCTAATGCCTTCCAAGCAGGGAAGGAAGATGTAAGTTTCCAATGCAGCCGGCAGATAAACACTACACATGTATTACTAATCTGGGCATGGATGACAGATTGATTTCTTCCAGATGCTCTTAATTTACTGTGTAATCTCATACCAGGTAGGTTCAATATGCCCAGGAGATACTGAGCTCATGTACAGTGAGTCCAGTGCATTCTAGAAGACTTTGCTGTGCACGTGAGGAAAATGCAATAATCTGCAGGTGTACAATAAACCCAGTGGAAAGAACTTGTAGGTTGACGTTGTCCCAGCCCACACCATGGCTCATGTGGATTTGGCTAACCCAGTCCCAGCAGTTCTTGCACCCATGTTCAGGGCCAGGATTTACAATTAAAGCAAGCCTGTAGATTTATCTGTTTTAAGGACAGAGAACAAAAATTGACCAGAATAAGTGAATATTAATGTTCAGTATAAAGTTCATGAAAAATTTATTGATTCTTTTTTTTAAAATGGGAATGGTTTGCTTTTATTGCATTGCATACTGATAATTTCATTGAATGATTTGCTTTGCCAGGTCTTTTATTTCTCCATCCTTCCTAATCCTGCCTGCTCGGATCCATGGAGTACTGTGAAAACTTTGGATTTCTCTGATGTCCTTTTGTTTTTCTCTTTCTATCATTTCAATGCTTTCCTACCTATGTGTAGTGAAGTCCCATGTCCTACAGATTTTAATTGAGCAAAGCAAATCAGGATCATAAGCAATGGTGCAAACTACCACTCTCCAAGAACGCTAACCTCACCCCCGAGCGAGGTTCCGACCAGCATTCTGTGGCAGTGGCGCACTGCCTTGCACGCTTTAAAGTGGGTCAGAGCTGCATCACCTCCACCCACCCATATTGTGTCCCTAGTGTGTTCTGTGCTTCAAACGAAACTGATACACTTGAAGTGCCTTGGAGTCCGTGCCAGCAGCTCTGGGACACGGTGGGACAGTTTGTTTTCTTGAGGCGAGCAGGTGGGCTTATGTGCACTTCCCTCTGCTGTGCACGGTGTGCAGGGTCTGTCCCCAGCGCCCCGCTACCTGGGGATGCTGCGAGGTGCTACGCGCTCAGGGCGCTGTGACCAGCAAGGGCAGTGTCCCCACTACGGAACCTTCTCAGAGGTAGCCCGTGTCCTTTACGGGTGGCTCTGGGCCTGCGGCTATCATCTCCTAAGGAACGCCTGGGGATTGCACACCCCTGGCCAAGCCCCTACCCAGTGAGCCGGTGTCAGCCTGGAAGGTGCCGTGTGGTACCGCCCGGCGAGCGCCTTCCCGGGGCTGGGCACCCGCTCCCCGGGCGGCGCGCCGGTCCCGTGGAGCAGCTCCTCGGAAGGGGTGCTTGGGGCCCCGTCCTGCCCCCGGAGCGCGGTGGGCCGTGCCGTGCCGTGCCGTGCCAGCCCGCGGGGCCGCGCCGGGACCGCCACCTGACTGCGGGGAGCGGGCGGGGCGGCCCCTGCCCTCCGCGGGGGCGGCTTCCCTCCGCACCGAAGTTTCCCCGACTTGTGCAAAGCGAGAGGCAGGTCCCGCCGCGGCGCGGGGTGGGAGAAGCATCGCGGCGGAGGAGGAGTGGCTCGGCGCGGGCGTGGAAGAGAGGTGGGCAAGGAGCGATGACCTTTGCGAGGAGCCGGCGAGGGAGCGGGCCAGAGGCAGAGCGAGCGGCAGCGCGGGAGGATGGTTGCTGAGACCCGGAGGAGAGCCGCCCCGTAATGTCACCATGTAAGTCTTCTCCGCGCTCTGGGGCGAGGGCTGCGGCTGCCGCCCGGGGCGCTGGGGGAGCGCGGACAGCCCCGCGGGCTGAATCCCGGGGCGAGGAACGCCGGGCGGATCGGCAGGGCTTCCCCACCACCCACAGTAGGTGGGAAGGTATGTCAGGGCTGAGCCGTGCAGGTAGGTAGGGCTGAAGGAATGGGGAAATGGGGACGTTTCAGGCCGGGAGCTCGGAGGGCAGGGCTGGCAGGGCTCTGCCCCGTCCGGGCTCCCGTGTCCGTCGGCGGCCGCCCTGCCGGCTCCCGGGCGGCCGCTGCCTTTCCGGGGCACCCTAACCCCCTCCTTAGGACGGCTCTGGTGGATTTCCCCGTGCTTGCGGACAAGTAGCGAAACACTTGGCCCCGCTGGCCGCCTGCCCTGAGCGGCGGTGCCCCCGCATCCGCCCGGCCCCGGCCTCTCGGCTCGGGGCCGTGGCCGCTCACGTCGAGGAGCGCTGGCACCACAGGCAGGCTTCCAGGTGAGGTGCCAGCACAAGTAGGGAAAAAGTAGAGGAAGGGTAGAGGGAGGGCAGGGCGGGCTTCGGAAAGCATTCGCAGCCCCGCCGCGACTCTTGGCAGCGCCCGGAGCGGGGACAGCGCGGGGCTCCGCCAGCCTCGGGGGGCGAGGGGCGGGAGGGGGATCCCCCTCCTGCCAGACTCCCCCAGCCCTGCGCAGGACAGTTCCCTGGCCTCCGAGAGCCTTCCCCGCGATATTTCTCCTTTACTGACTGTCCCTCGCCGAAGGTAAGGCGAGCTACTGAGGTTTGGGGTGAGGCGTTCCGCCGGTTCGCAGCCAGGAGCGAGAACGTGGGGATGCACCCGAGGGAATCAGCACGAGTGAAAAGGGCAGGGGGCTCTCACACCGCGCCGTCAAGTTAAGGCAGAAATCAGGAGTTCCTAAAGATTTAGTGTTGTCGTGCTACCGGGTTGGAAACAGCCAGCAGATTTGTTGCCTGCAACTGGGAAAAGTTCCCTTTGAAAGGAAAGCCAAGGGACTTAGATGGATCTGATAGGGCTGATACCGTTTAAATTAAAAGGCGGTGTCTTTTTTTTTTCCTTTCTTTTGATGAGCATGAGAGTATTTTCAAAGTTGGCTGTAAGAATAATTAAGAACAAGTAGTGCTTAACAAAATGAAAGTTTTAAGGGCTATTGTGTAATTAACCTTTCAAGACATTCATGTACTACAGTTTAAAGCAATGATTTCAAAGTTAAAATCAATTCTCTATTAATCTTGGGGAACTAAATTGGGAGTTGCAGTCATCTTTCACTTGCAGTTCCACTTAGGAGTGATTAAGCTTAAAATATTTTTGTTTACAATCTATGTGAGAATAAAAAATGTGAAATTGGTGTTATCTTTCTTTTAATTCTAAAGTGTCAGCAACATTTTTCCTTAATAGCTTTAGACATGTCAAAGACCAAGGAAAGTCACATCAGTGTGCTTGGGGCAGAATTCACATCCTACTCCAGGGAACTTCTGACAAAGTTTTGAACACAGAAAATCATGTATTCAAATTTCTATTGCATGTTTTGAGATGGTACGGTCTACAAAAGAAATGCTCCAGCAGTATTCACATTTTGTGTATGTTGTCCTGCCGAGCTGTATATTCCCTAAAATGTGGTGCTGTTTTGTCTTCTAGCTGGCTGCTGGCACATAGACTAAAAGATTTAGTAGCTGGATGTAGCAAAACTCCCAGTAATTCCATCTTGAACTGTGTCAAGTTACTATCCATTTATGGTTTAGATAATTTACATGTCTATTTTGCTCTTCTGGAATGAATTGTGAATAAGCTCATTGTCTCTCTATGTTATAGGAAATGAAAGTAGCTGTGGACTAGACTGGGCTGAATTGGTAGCTAGAGTGCAAAGCTGGTCATGTCACACAGTGTCTACACTGGGAAATGCAAGTCCATAGAAAAATTAGTACTTTAGATTCAGAAAAATCAGACTCCACAGAGGGCCAAAACCCTCAAAACCCCCCAAAATGTTAAGAGGAATTGCTATTTTTAGACTATATCCATCTTTAGTTGATGTACTCCTACCATAGGTGTCCTAATAATTCCCAGATATGTTAGGTACAATGCTTTGGTTCTGTGACAGGCTAGAGTGATTTCTTCAGAGCTGCTAGTGTGTTACCAGCTGGGGACAGAACAGGGCTTTTTCATTTAAACTGATACAAAATAGAGAAGAAAACTCACTATGAACAGTGTTCAGCGGTTTTTATGTAACCAAAGACCGAAATAACCCATATCTCTTCTGAGATCTTTGTTTCAGATCCATCCTTTTGCTTACCTAAACTTAGGGTGTGTTTTACTACATTGCTGTTCTGATATCCGTTCCCTGTGCCGTTAATGAATGTTAAATGACAGGACCCATCTTTTTATTCTTATTTAAAGTAAGAACACAAGACCAAAGGGGTCTCTTGGGCCACCAAATCACTTCTGTCAGGGGACCATATCATTCATTCCTTGATAAGCTATAAACAAGCCAGAACTGTTAGCTAATTTTTCTATTGAATGATTCATATGCTGTTTGTGTTCACCTCTAGATCTTAAGACTAGTAACCAAGAAAAAGAACCTTAAAATAAATATGGTGGCTACTAAGAGGTGAATTATATCTGCAACTAAGTTGTGTTTTTTTAAAGCCTGGGAAGTATTTGTCAGTTATTACAGGACCTTATCATAATTGTCTGAAATGTCAAATTATAAAAATAACAGGGATGGATTTTGTTGTGGAAGAAGCCTTTTTTGCTGGCAATGTGTTATCTGACTTCCATCCCTGACAACTTCTTGTGTGGACAGGAATGTTACACATCACAGTGTAAGGCTGTGAGAAGCCAGCTTTCTGAATTTTGACTTTTTGTCTCTGCAAGATCCTAGGAACTTATAAATAACTGATTTCCTCACTAATTTATAGCACTCAGCTAGTGGTTATGCTTTGTAAAACAGTTCTTCAACAGTCCTCTCCAAAAGAAACAGGTCTGACTCATGGTACCCACATTAGTGAAGTGTTTTGGTAGCATGTGCTTCTGTGTTCGTTGTCAGAGTTTGATAAAACTTTTTCTTGTTGACTGAGATGATGCGGTGTAAAGAGAATTGTTTTGTCCTTCAGTGGTGGAGAATGTAATTGGAGAAGACAGTTTGCTTTTTTTGTTTGTTTGTTTGTTTATTTATTTTGGTGGAGAACTGTGTAATTTTTAATAGCAGCTATGTAATTAGCTTTTTATTTTGGGGAAAAATCTTTATAGCTACTTCTTTCCTTCTTATTGTTTGCACTTATTTATGCTCTGCTCTGTTGTTGCTTATCCATGTTCTTGAAATCTTTGTTGACTAGCACTTTTTACATGGGTGAGGATGAGGAAAGACTATAAACTGTGACCCTGGAGTACTGGCTTGTAGGCATTACCACAATGCAAGTAAACAATAGTAGTTAAAATCTCAGCAGCCATAAGGGTTTGGGCATGCTGGCTTAATGTAACAAATAGAAATTGGCCAATGAAATACCTCTTTCAGACTAACTTAGAATTTCGTGTTCTTTTGGAACAGCACTAGAGGAAGTGTGACTGGATACATCCACACCAGACCTAAGCAGCAGAAGCTAATCATTATTTTTCCTTGAGTATCTTAAATGTGGTGTCTTGGATTCTCCAGTTACTAAATGGACAAAAACTTTGTCTGAGCTCACAGAGATTTCAAAAGTGACAATACAAAAAGTTTATCTGTTTGATGAAAATCAGCACAGATATATTCTGAATTAATAAATAATTGTTTGTTTCCTAGTCTGATAACTGTTAACTGTGCTTGCTCAAAACAGACCTGCAACAAAAAAACAGTAATGCAGCCGCTTCTACAGGTTTGCATTGATAGATTAAGCAGCAGGATGCTATGTATCTTCTTAGTACCTGCAAAGTCTTCTGTAGGAGCAGGAGAATTCTTTTGTGTCTCTGGTATGTCATGGTGTTAGCCCCAAAATTTCCATTTTCCCCCACTCTGTGAGTATATTTGCATGCCATGTGTGCTTGCGCATGTGTGTAACTGTTTTCACGTCTCCAGAGGACTTCTGTTCAAATTCAATTTTCTAAATTAATATTAAAGGTATTGTGGGTTTATGAATTATATACATTGGAAAGTAGCAGTTCCAAAACCTCAGCTTTCTGTTGTCTGAGATTTTAATAGGGATTTTTGGATCACTAAGTTGAAGGACAATAATTCTATTGTTTGATAATCCAGTTATTTTGTATGTCTGGATTCATCAAAGAGATTCTTGTATTTCAGAGCCCCATGTTTCCTAAGCTTGTCTTCAACACTTGTTAAGTTTGACTTTACAATATCTCAGAAAAAATAAATGTGGTTCAGATTCCTAATTTGATACAGCTACCCACAAAGAACTGAACTTCTTTTGTAATCAGATACCTGTGCTGTGTAACATTGCACTCAAGGGAAGCCTAACTTATCACAGCAGTCTGCTGAAGTGCTTTTACCTGGGCCCATTAGCATCTAGCCCACAGGAGTGCTTTGATGTGATGCCTTAAGTTTTAGCTTTCATATTTTTCAGATTTTTCTACTGCCTTAGCGTGTAACTCTGAACTTTATATAAAGTGTTAGCAAGTTCTCTTCACAGTTTAATTAGACAAAACAATCCTTTTCCAGCCTGAGAACTGAGGACACCGTTGCAGCTTCAGGCCCAAAAAGTGTAAACAGCAGTGAATTGAACAGGGCAATCTGGGAGGATGTGACTTCATAACCTGAAGCTGTAATTGGACAATTAACCTCAATATGTAAATGGACCAAAACTTATAAAAGTGTGAAAACCTGTGACCAGGTGTCCATCTTTTGTTCATCTTGGGTCCATCTTGGGTACAGCCATGGCCAGGCTCTAGTACTACCCAAGGTGTATCCTTTGAAGACCTTTTAATAAATATCTACTTTATTCCTTTAACATTGTCTAGCCTCTGTTCCAAGTAGCCTCTCACAGGCATTAGATGAATTACTATTTTTAAAGCTGAAATATTACTGTTCCTTTACAATGATTTATCTTGCTGCATTGGTTTCCACTTTGGGAATAAACAGAAGCTTACCCTGGAAGAGGTCCTGTATTTGCCCTCAGCTTTTGCTGGTGGGTTCACAACAATATCTATGGAGCAGGAGGAGTTTTGTCCTTATCTATCTCAGTATAGGTAAATAATATCTTACTGAACAAAACCCAGTTATCATCACCAAATGGGAGAGGAAGGAGTTGGTCAAAACAATGCGTGTTATATTTCTCTACTTGTTACTTCCTTTTGCTTGCTGCTAACTTGTTGAGTAAAGTGAGAGGTGAATGTAGTGGAGCACCATTCATTTTGGATGCATGGTTAAAGGTCTGAGAAAATGTATTAAGAGTTTTGCTTCCTGTTCTGCCCACAATGGAGGAAGCATTTTGGTTTAGCCGTTACATATCCTCTAGGCTTTAAGGGAAAGGAAACTTTAACTTCAGGCTATAACTGATAGAGGCTTTTCTATAGCTGCATTTATTTTATTAAATGATCAGGATGTCCCTGACTTCTCTGTCAGCACAGATGAGCTCCAAAATTTTGGCAAGGAAAGTTTAAGGATTTTCATAAAAGTTGTCAGCAGAAAATATCATAGCTGTCAAAACATTAGAACTGAAAAATGGAGAACCTTGTTAAGGGCAGAGGCAAATTATCATCTACCATCTTTATGTAGTTAATAACAAATATGTATATATTATGTATAATTAAATAGAGTAAATGTGTTTATATGTGTAAAATTTTGTATTTCAAAAAGATCCCTACAACTTAACACTTTCAGGCCGTGCTTCTTGTTTCTGTTACTAAAATACCACCGACATCTATCTGCTTAGAAGCCCAATGCTGAGCAGTCTTCCATTTTGCTGTCTGCTAAGAACCAGACAATATAATTTCTGACCCTTTTTAGCAGACTTTTGTCTCCATTTAAACAATATTAAGGCCACCCATAATTTTCACTGCTTTACTTACTGCAAGTTACTAATTTGACTAACAACAGAGACTTACTTATTTTTTTGTCTTGCAAAACTCCCTGAATTCCTGGTTGCTTTTCTTTTTTCCCACAGGATGTCTCATGTAAGTGAAATGTGGTGCTATCACTGGAAATGGAAGCTGCGGCATTATCTCTGCTTGTTTACCACCTATATTATATTCATGCAGCAGGCAGGTAAGTGAGAAATTTATCTTCTGGCATAAATAAATGAGCTAGGACCCCAAAGTTTTAATGACCGAGGATTATGCTTATGTATGGCTGAATTCTGTACAATAGAACATTTGGATGAAAGAGATGCATTATGATCACTATTTGTAATTTTATAACTTGGGTCCTGTGTTCTGCTACTGCTGAATTTTCTTTTTACATTTTTTACAGTTTTGCTATTATTAATTGTTATTATTTTTTTCCTTTTAATTTCTTCTTTGAATACTTTCATTTTGTTCTTTCTTTACATTTACCTTATTAATGCCTGCCTCTTTTGAATTTCTGGTTGTTGAAATTCTGTGGGTAATCATGTAGTTCTTCCATTTTCCACAGTATTGTTTGTGCTTGCAGATTGTGTATTTAATAACCCTTCACTGTAGTTCAAAGTTGTAAAATACCTGGAGTGTGCTTATTATTTTTAAGCTTATTATTTAAAAGCTTTTATGGCTCAAATAATAGAAACATTCCTCAGCAAAGTACAAGCAAGTTATATGTAAGATAACTGTACACTGTAAAGAACTATCAGTTTAAACTTGACATCATCTTGATCTGTGGTGGTGACACTTCAGCACAGCGTAATATAACATTCTGACTGTTTTCTTAAACATATGAATGAGAGATTTCATTTAGCAAATGTCTTGTCCTAACCACCAGAGTGCAAAGTATTTTAGGACATCCAGCTGCTTTTCTGGAAAAAAGATGTCTGAAGTTTATTCTGGAGCATATGAAAATTTTGGAGCAGCTTGTGGTGCCCAGCTAATTCTATATCAGATGGGTAGTTTTGTTTTGACAGGTTTGCCATTGGAATAAGGATTGTTTATATATAGAAAGGGCTTCTAACTTCTTTGGTAATATTTTTCTTTTTCTAAAAAGTGCTTTTTTAATTTTTAAAGCCTACACTTTTTTTTTTTTTTTAAGACACAGAACAATGTTGCCGCTGTGCATTTGCACTTTCCATATTCATGTCACTTTAATAGGTGTTTAACATTTCCATTAAACTGTAGCTGGAAATGCATTTAGGATCTACTGTCACCTGTGGCTCCTTTGGCTGATGGATTTTGTGTCCCCGTGTTCCTGGTCCGTACTTGGTCTTGGGCCATGCAGCTGCCATTCTTCGCACAGAGTATATCAGCAAAACCTCTTCTAATTCACATCTGCTGTGTGCTTTTACCTGGTGACTAGAACATTAGGATGGCAAAATTATTATCCTTCGCTAATTCCTCTTCATAAGAGATAATTGATAACTGAAATTGCAGGTGGCACAGCTCCCTAAGCCCCATGAGCCAGAAGGTCCCAGCCGGTGTGCTGTGAGGGCAGAGAAAGCCAGCCACAAGGTCACCTGTGCATTCAGCTAATTGCAGCACACCATGGTGCTGAACAAGTAAGGTCAAAAGCCCTCTGCTAAACTCCAAGATACACTTCTGCAAGATCACATATGCCCCTGGCTAACCTCTTCAGCATTAAAACGATTGGTGCCAGTGGATTGGTAAAAGCAGCCAAAGAGTTCCAGTCTCAAGTGCATCGCTGTGGGGGCTTTTCCTTTCTTGCCTCTGCAGGAGCAGATTTGAAATCTTCAAATCTTTCAATAAATGGAAAATATATTTTCCTGTCTGCCTGAATGATAAGTAGATAAATAAGGAACGCTGGAAATGCCCAGGTTCAATAGACAGATGTTTGCTGTTCAGCAGTGAAAGAGATGATAAGTAGTCTGCTGTTAATACTTGACTGAAATGAAAATGAGACATTTACCTTTACAGGAGCCTGTCATTTGGCAGTACGTGCCTGTAGACCCTCAGGGCTCATACTTCTTTTTATGCTAATGTAAAAGCATAGGTTATGCTGCAAAATGGAGTCTTTTCATCTGCCTTTTCTAATAGAGCAAGACAGACGAAGCGGGAAACACTGCTGCTCTTGCATTTTTTATTTCATGTTCTTGAAAGGTATTGGTCACTTTGGCTGCGGATTCATATGGTATTCATAATCTCTCTGGCAGCTTAAGCTTGACTGAATTTACAGTAGAAATCTCATAAAAGCCTGACATTCATCCAGATTCTCTAGTGAGCTGTAAGCTTAGAAAGCTATTGGTGCTTATTAAGCTTTGCCCAGAGGAGGTTACATACAAGCAAGGGATTAAGATCATCAGGTCCAGGTTTTATGGATTATTTAAGGGGCTATTCATAAGTATAAAGACATCAGTCACACTGTGACATGGAAAAATGCAAAAAATAATAATTTTGTAGTTTAGTTTGAGGAGAAACTACAGTACTGGGCCTGCTTTCAGAAACAAAGCTTGGGAGAGGGATTACACAGCAGAAAACTGAACAGCAGCGGGATGGTCTGTGGAAAGAATGTTCAACCACAAATTGGTAAAGTACTGATAAGCAGGTGCACAAGTGGAGTGCAATCCAGAAGTATAGGTCTAACACGTCAAAGGAATCAATGGATGGATTGTGGCACTTGAAACAGAAAGACATTATTAACAGGAAAAATTGATAAAAAATATAACATATATTTTAGTTAAAATCTCAGCAGCCATAAGGGTTTGGGCATGCTGGCTTAATGTCATGCATTGTGGGTCAGGGTGAAGTTACTGCACAGCTCAGTTAGTAACTTGTCAGGTTCTGTTCCTGTCTGGGGTAGATGTCCCTGATAGTCTTATGTAGGTCATTTAGCTGTGCCTCAGTTTCCCTGTGATGAGTGTATGTCTCACCTTCCTTGTAAGCACCTTGCCATCTTCCCATGAAAGGGCTGCATAGGAGCTGAGATGTTAGAATGGGGGTGTTTTAAACAGAATTAGTTAAATCTGTTTTTATGAGACCCAGATATCCTTAACTTTTTGTTTGTTTGTACGTTTAATTTGTTTCAGAGAGCCCAAAAGAGAACAAATGGAGTGAACAGAGTTCTAGAAAACATAACAAATGAAGGCAGACAGAAGCAACAAAGATTTTTTTTTTTGTCTATAATAGGCAGAAGAGGGAATGCATAAGAACTAAGAATGTTTAAGGAGGTAGGTGCAGTGGGAAGGGATAGACTGATCTTTTCAGGCAGTCGTAAGGGCAAAAATAATGGGCTCAAATTACAGCAAGATAAATGAGGAGAGAGCATCCCATCAAATGGTTTAAATAGCAGTGAAATAGATGTCAAGAAAGACTGGGAAATCCCAGTCCCTGGGAATGTATAGTAATGTCTACCAGAAATGGTTTAAATCTACAGTCCTCTTTCCCTGGGGCTGAGAAATGCATTATATAATTTCCTAACTTCTCTAGTATCTACAGTTCTTTCTTAATCATTGTCCTGTAGAATCTCTTTTGTTTAAGAATCTGGGAAGTGAGGAGACCCTTTGTAAATTGCACTTTTTGAAATATGACAGTGCTTTTGCTGTGCCTAAAAAATTGTCTTGGTGTTTGTTCTGTCACAATGGCTTCAATTTATCTGAGATAAAGAAGCATCAGTTCAGTATGGAAAGGAAAAATCAGTTGCTTCAGGTGTGTGTAACCTCATAAAAATATTTGGTTTAGTCCCCCCTTGCTTTTTTGCTTTTCTGCTGTCATAATAAAATATTTATTGTTTCAATATTGTGCTGTCTTTTGGAGTTGTCTGTACTTTCTATGGTAACTCTGTGGAGCAGAACTGGAGTTTTCTGTGACCTTAAATGCAGATTGCAGTTTGCATAATTATTTTCCAGTCTAGTTTTTGAGTGTCATGTCAGCACTGGACCTTCAAGAGTTTTGAGCATTTGAACATTTGAGGAGAGAGATGGCAACATCCTCATAAGAGTTTTCACCTTCTTATGTCATTCATAGACTTATAATTACATACGAGTCAATAAATATTTTAAGTTTTGACTGTTGTGCAACCATATTTAGTTTTATTCAGAATGTGGAAAATACTTATTTTAATGAAGACATGAGGATATTTATAATTCTTACCGCACTATTTGTTCATATGCCCCATGCTGATGCTATCACAAAATTACTGTGACTGTAACTAATGCCAGAATGAAAATTTGTCCTTTTGGTTATCCATAAATAAAGTGCATTGGTGTCTGTAGTTACATTTCCATGTCCTTAGAGCAGTTTAATCAATTCTCAGGAGCTCACCAAAGCATAAATTTCAATTCTGTTACTGTCCCTGGAATCTTAATTTTGGTGGTGATTTCTTTTTTCTTCAAAATTTCATTCTGTATTTAATTCACTAAGAAATAAAAGACAAATCTGAAGGCAGGTTCTTCACCCACATGTCTGATGATGATCCACAATATAAGGTTGTTTTTGTCTGTTATGCTTCTTAATTGTGTCTGTGTTGATAAAGGAGGGATTAAAGTTCTTTCTTGTTCATGGGAGCATTTCAGAGTGAATCTGTGGGTTCAGAAGCCCAACAAGAGATGGGAAGTCAGTATGGTGGGAAGGATTGCTCATGCCACCAGTGCTAGCAGCAAGAGTTAGTGACATAGTGGAAAGGGGTTGGCTTTATCTGGCACAGCCAAGTCAGGAAGTGTGGTTTTTCACCACTGATCTCAAGCTGCCTACCCAGACAAAGATCCTATCACCAGGCAAATGATGAAGTGGTTGTCAGCACATTCCCTTATCTTCCTCTTTCTTACCATGCACAGAGCAAGAACCGAAATGCCAAGGCACTAGCCCAGTCAGTCAGCACAATCCTCACGTACAGCAGGGGCTGGTTTTATGAAGTTATTGCTTGCACTTTGTCGAACCCTCTCATGGCATCCCAGGTGTGGGAACAGGTGTGCATTTATTGCTGAGCAGGGCAAATGTGACTGATAGTTCTGTCCCTGACTCAGGCACAGAAATTCTTATTTCTGAGAGTTATGGAAAAAGTCTGGGAGTTTAAAAAGTTTGGAAAAAATATTCAGTCAGGCAGTCTCTTGCCTTACAGAGGCATACATAAACCATGAGTAATTGGGAGATTAGTCAGAAGGAATCTATGTATTTAATGGATAGCTCCAAGGTTTTTTTATTCTTTCTTCTTTCTCTGTCAGTTTGGGTTTTTTTTAATATATTTTAATTACCTTAAACAAAACATATCATAAGCTATCCCTTTCATGTTCTGTTTAATATCTAAATTTTTGCTGGCTTGAGGCACGTGTTTAGAATTTCTGTTGATACAATTATTGCAGAGCAAAAGTTGCTAGTCAGCTTTCTTGTATTTCTCCTAGTTGACAGTTTGTTAATATAAAAGTAAATTACTGTTGAAATGAATTTCACAGGAACCTGCCTCTCATTACCTCTGTTTATTTTTTTTAGCTATAATCTTTTGACAGTATTGATGATTTTTTTCCCTTATATGTTTCAACCTCATTGCATTAACCATGACAACACTGCCTTAAAAACACAGTGATTTTTCCTCCTTGCAGCCAAACCCATATGGAATGTGCTCAAGCATTTCTAAGCTGACTATGACCTCATTGTACAGGGTCTCTGCACTCCTTTACTAGAACAAAGGCTAAATAATGTACCTCTCTATAAAGAATATGCCTTCAAAGAAAGAACAGCCTGTCACAGAAGGTCGAGTCTTTACAACCTGCAGTATTTTAGAATCTGATTATAAATTATTTTTGCCTCATTTTCTCTGTTCACTGTTAGAAAATAAAAAAAAAACATAGCCAACAAAAGCTTGAATGTTTGTCAATAGTATTTATCACAACACATAACAAATGTGCCTGCCTTAGCCATATATCCAGAAATAGGCCCAAGATTACTTGTGGCCATCTGGATTGTACTTTATGAAAGGCTATCCTGATAGAGGTAATTATGTGAAAAAAAATGTTTTTCTATGGTATTTATCAGTTACTCTCAAAAAAATTAATGAAAATTTTAGAACAAAATGTGTTTCTGTCTTATTAAAAACCTGAAGTCTGTGAATGCCACTTTTTTTCTCCTGTGGATTACTAAGTGAGAAGCATTGCATCATGAAGTGAAGGTGTTAACTAGAAATAGAAATTTTCCAGGTAAAAGTTCCTAACATACAGTCTAGCAATTGTGTGATGTGCATTTCAATATGTATCACAATTAATACTGAGTCATTAAAATGGCTGATTTAATATCCCAGTGGACCTTTTAGAAGTGAGCAATTAGCACTGTAAAGTCAGCATTTCTCAACCAGAAGGGCTGATCTTGCAGATTTTAGATGACTATTTTAATTTCAATGATTATTTTTGCTAGAACATAGTATTTGTTTACTTAGTGGGACTGCTTAAGCATTTTGCACAAGGTGTAACATGTAATGCTTACTGGATCAAGGCTTCAGTTATCATTTTCTGATAAAGAAATGTTAAAACTTGCATTTTCACACAGCTACATCTCAGACAGAGGTGTCTGAGATAGATATACAATACCAAAATGAAGAAAAACGTAAATGATGTTTATTTTTCAACAATCATTAGAAAAAAAAAAAAGTGAGGGAATTGTAGCTACAATCTAGTAAGGTACTGCAATGTAAGAAAACTCACCTGTAAAGTAACATTCCTTGTTAAGACTGTGTATGAAAAACATCTGATTACATTATTCACATGTACTGTTTCTGAATTTCTTTCTCTCATCATGGAAGAGAAAAATATCTCTCCTATGGCCAGAAAATAAAGTACTTTAGCTATAAACTATGAATATTTTCTACAGAGTTAACAAAAATGTTAAAGTAATAATGATAAGTTACATTCAAGAAGTACATCCCTTGCTGTGATATGTTGAACCAAAACTACTTTTCCTGCCCTAGGTATGATAATGCAAGCACGCATGCCTCAAGGGAAGGGAGGGTTTCCAGATACCCCTCTTGTTTTGTCTGGGTTCAGTGCTTGTTGATCTGCTCAGTTCCTGTAAATGACAGACTAAGCTGCAACTCTTGCTGCAGTACAGGAAAATTAAGTGTATAATTCAGAGTTAGAAGTCTGCCTATGTAGTCTGGCCTCCAGATATCTTTCACACAAGTCAATTTTAATTCCTGTCTCTGAAAAGATCAAGCCACTTTCCCCTCTAAACCAAACTCCAGTCCTATATTCTTGGTACCACTAAACTTGTGCTCTTCTTTTATGAACTTTCATAAAGATCATAAAACTCCTGTGGAGTTTTTCGGTTTATTTTTTCCCCCTGTTTTCTGGGGCTACAGTTGCTTGAACAGTATGTTGACTGTTTTCAATAAGCTAATTGGAAACAATTTTGCTAATTGTTCTTAAGATTTCTGCTCCCAAAGATGTTTACCAATTCCCATTCTCTGAATTTCCTTTTCAGTAACTTCTGAACATCTTTTCAGTTGTTTACTGGTTTGTCCAAATTCCAGTGTAGCAAGTAGTCAAATTTGACAATAGAGGTCACCACAGTGGTAACTCAGATTGCATAATCCTCTAAAACTACTGCTATATTAATTGAGATGTAAGACAGTTAATATTGTATGGAAGTGTCAGCATGGTATATTTTCAGAGAAATTAGTGTTTTAAAGTTTGTGGCGGCTGAAAAAGTATATATTGGAAAATAATTTACTCAAAAAGTGACAAGTATTTTTGAAACCATTTTTCTTCTGGATATCCCCAAAGCAGTCCAGCTGTATCCCAGTACACTGCAAAACAACTGCTTTTCTTTCCAGAGCTAAATATCAGCAAGAACTTGCAGGGTAGATCCATGAACACAGGGTAGATCCATGAAAAGACTGTCACACAGCTAATGTAGTTTTTGAGAGGATACAATACAATCAGATTTTTTTCTAGTTGCAGCCTTTTTCACTCATGAATATGCTTCTTAACGGGTGTCAGACAGAAAGCTGCAACTCCCTGTCTTGAACAGAGTTTTTTTTGTTCAGATGCATGCTCTGGCTTCTCAGAGCTCTTTTAATTAAGAGCTGTGCAGTGACAAATCCATACCATGAAACTCAAGGCATTTTTTAATCAGAACTTGCTTTTTTAGGTAGAGAGAAAGACCTCATGGTTGAAGTTATCACAGAGGCATTTGTACAAGTGACCCAGTCCTCTGTGACTCTTTTTTTAAGTGTGAGGGCAACTGTTTTTTCTCATTGTCTAGATTTTACAGGAAAAATCTGTCAATGGGTTTAAATTGTGAATGGTTTTTTTTTTTTTCCTTCTTCTGATTCTGTCTAAATGTCTTCCATATCCAAAGTGTGATAGTCACATATTATACTGCACTTTATAGAAACTGAAAGCCTATAGAAAATCCTGAAACAATTTGTCTCTTGTTAAAAGTACAGAAAGAAACCAGTAGTGTGTCTTTTGCAATGAAATCTAAAATAACAGAGATTTAATTCTGGGTGTGGGTGCCCACCTAGCCAATGTTTTGAATAACAGATCACGCAAATGGTGTTAACTTATCTTGGGTTTTAATTTTGGTTTAAAGAGCCATTATATTTCATGTATGTATATAATATACACACAAAAATAAAAGGGCAAAATTCTGGTGTTGAAAAAGGACATCATTTGTACAATGGGTTAGAAGTGGAGTTTAAAAAAAAATTGTTTGACTGATAAAGGTACTTAAAGGAAGTTTAATTATAACAATATTGGGCCTCCTCCCTCACATGGGTAAGCCTGGTACATCAGATGTGCACTAGCTGCTCTGGTTACAGTTTGTTATATAACTGGATTATAAAGTGTATTTTTTTTAATTTGATCAGTCAGATTTCAACAGTATACCCTTTTCTTGATGTCTAGTATTTTGATCTTATTTTGGATTGGCTGTGCTTCTGCTAAAATCTTGCCATTGGAACTGGCAAAGGCATTTTATATCAGAAATGCCACCAGTCAGGCCTTCCCTCTGTCTGTCTCTGCATATGTGACTGTTAAGTGATTATTTCACTACTTTAGAAGTGAATTGCAATTAACCCTTCTGCATTCCTGGGAAGCTCTCTGTGGAACTCAAAAAGGCAGAAATATCATTGGAAGAATAATAAATTTCTCCTTCTGGTGGGTGGCACATGGCAATCAAAAGATACTGCTGAGGATTCAAAAGGCAAACATCTCTATGTGTACACTCCCTCTCTCTAATAAAATGTACACATATTTTTCATGTGGGTAATATCACACATGATAAATTTCTAAAATGATAAATTTCAAAATCTCTGGCCAAAATCTAATAACTTAGACGTTACCTGCAAATAATATCTAGCATAATTGTCTGGGTTTGGGTGGGTTTCTTTCCCTCTTTATTGGTAGTGTTGATGTATGTGATACAAGTATTCTATTTAACACTCCTATGCTTATTGACTCCTTTGACTATTATCTTCCACAAAAGAATCTGAAGTAGTTCTTTTTTTTAGAGCTTAACAAAATTGAATTGATGACAATTTCATCATGGAATCAATAGCTAAACTCAATATCTTAGGAAAAAATGCTTGGCTGAATAACTCCTTGCTGAATAGCACATCATAGCAATGGAATGTAGCAGATGCCAGAAATGTAGCTGAGAAGAGCCCAGTTTTAAAAGCTATTGTTTTCAAAACATTTATCTTGCCTTATTGTCCAAATAATTTTTCTGGTGTAATAACTGTGCTGAATCTGAAGGATAAAATTGCAACATTAATTTTAAAATTTTGCCATGTTCTCTTTAAAGCATTAATTTTCTTAAATAAGTAGTCTTTTCAAGAAAGTAAAGGAAAATAACTTACTAACAACATAATTGTGAAAATAATGAAATTATTTCATAGAAAATATGTGCTTTGCTTTTTAATGCTTAGGAATGGTGAAATTGAGACAAATCTGCTTTAATCTTCAAATAGTTTTGCACAACTTCTGGACTAAAATATAAGGAAATTCTTAAGTGGATGTTCAGATGTGTATGTTCCGGTGATTGCTTCATAGATTCATTTTACTACATGGATTCATTTTGGGTCCCTCCAAAGTTAGTGCAGGTTTTACTATCCTTGAATAAAAGCAGAGTTACATCACTGTGAAGCTCTTTGGAAAATCCCTCCCCAAATGTCCAAACAGAAACTATTTGAAATTTGTGTCTTGGCCAAGCAGTGCTTCTATGCCAGAGGAAGCCAAAGTTCTGCCCCGTGGTTTTAAAAGATTTAACTTGCATGGTGCTGCATCACTGTTCAGTGTTCAGAAAGGATAAAGGCTTAAAGAACGAAAGAAGAGTTGCTGTGTACACTTGGCAATGATTATATGTTGTAATTTGTGGGTTTTGTCTGCAGATTACTGTGATCTCACCCAGTGAAATGGAAGAGGTTTCTGTATTCTGTTTTTTGTCTGTGTAATCTCCATGTCATGTGAATCCTTTCTTGGTACTTAAGAATTGACTTGAGCTCCAGCAAAAAATTCAGATGCACAAACTCTTCTGGAAGGACTGATACTGACAGACTTTTTCTTCCAGCACTGTTCCTGCTTTTTTTGGGAAATGGTACCATTTGTGGGAGTCAGAGCACCTCAGATTCCCAGAGATTGAGTGTTAAATGAATATTCTCAGCGCTCTCAAGAACTGAGCCAAGGAGAAGCCAGTATTTTTGCTCTATCATTCTCTTTTTCAGCTAGGTTTACTACATCTGTTTGGGGATTGTTCAGTAACTGTCAGAGTCAGTTAAAATACCATAAGAATCCAGACATCCACTCTGGTTTTTAATCCTAATGTCCAGAGGAAAGCTTTGTTTTTACTTTTGAAGTGAATTGCTTTTGATTACAGTGGCATGATTTTTTGAGCTTTCTTACTTTACTTTAGTGCATTTGTTTCTAGTGAGAAGACAGCTGAGCCTGGCCAAAGTTTTAATCCTTAGGGTGAGGTCTACAACGCTTCTTATCTTAATCCGCTGCTGTGTTTATTTGCTTGAAATATGTGGAAATCTGAAGAAACATTTTTTATTAGCAGGGATCAAGCCAAAATTTAAAAAAGAGAAAATAAGATCTTTTAGAAATTTGTGGTATTTCACACTAGATTTCGATTAGTTTTCCTTTGCAGAATTCAATATAAGAAATGATACAAGGACAGCAGAATGAAAAAATACTGTTACATACTGTAATAATAAAAATACAGGTCATAAATTAGAATCTGATCATCAAAACATGATCATTGTGAGTCACAAATATAAATTAATTAATAGCAGTTGATGAAACTTTTTTTTTTCTTCTTGTCAGGAAGCTCTTCTGTGGTTCTTGCAATACGTTCTTTATACGTTGTCATAATTTAATTCTCTTCATGTTTGTGGTTCAGTTTTTTATACTGGCCCTCACAATAGCTCTCATCAACAGCCCCCAGTTTTTCCTCTTATATCATTCCTCACAGTAATTATGGTGTCGTTGTGTAAACTTAGAAGTGTATCTACAAATACTGAGGGTAACAAATATGACAGTCAAATGCTGTGCAAGCAAACTTTGTATGGCCGAGGTGCTAGATACATTTAAGAACCAGGTACTTGGCAAGGAGAGAGATATTCTGCACTATTATCTACCACTGTTGGGCTATACTTACCAATTTGCCAATAATTATCAAAAACACCGAAGACCAATATGCCCAGTCTAAACACTCCTCTGGGAAATATGTTTTTCCACTATGGACCTTTTTGGGGTAATGATATGTATTGCACATATGAAGCTTTCAGTAAGATTAACAATTTGCCTGTTCTGTTTTTAAAGCTAAAATGCAACTCAAAAAGAATTGTCCACCTAAGTCATAAGATAAATATTAAATAATAATAATGGTGGTATTTTAAATTATTTTTCTCCATGTAACATGAGCTTTCATAAGTAAATGAGTACTAGTTAGCATTAGCACTGCTGGAGATATATAGTCTGGAGGTAGCATCAACCTTTACCCTGTGCTTGTGTACTGCCATAAATAAACCCTCTTGACTGGTTCTTGGATGTTACTTTAAAAAATACAATTACTATAAATTATAAATCATAAGAATGATCCTAAACCATTATATGTTTATGATGCAGCTTAAACTTTAACAGAAGCAGATGTTGAACTAACATTTTGTATCAGTTTAAGGACAAATATCCATACGGAAACACGGTATTGGTTTTATTTGGATTGTGCAGGTGGATCTCCTGTGTGCGCTGACGGATTTATGAACCCAGACACAGATCACAGAGCCTTTGTCCACGCTTTAAGTAAATTATATTCTTGAGTATAGGCTGCTTTGGTCATGGAAAAATATATCTGTATGAGACTTGAATGAATAATGGCTTTCATTGTGAGCACCTCTTTATCAGCACAATAAGAGAGGTTTGAGTGAATGTCCAGACTCCCAGTTGTTTGTGGGTAATGCCATGTCCTTGTTTCTTTTATAATTATGACACAGTATGTTAATTTCTGAAATGCCACCTTCTGTTAAATGGCTCTTATTTGTCTATTACTGCTTTAAAGTAACACAACCTTTTAATCACACCAATTCTGACAAAGAGTAAGACATTCACATATTTTTATTTTGCAGTAATTTCCTGTCATATGTGGAGGTGAGGAAAAGCTTGGGATTCAGCTGGTGAAATAAAGAATGATAATCTAGACGTAGCAGTTGCTACTTTAGTTGCTGTATCAGAAACCTGTGTGGTAGGCCAGTGGGCAAGTTTTCCTCCGATTATCACACAAGGGTAGTTTTCAAATTTGACTTATTTTAAATAATAGAAGAAAAATTTAGAACAAAAGTATATAAGAGAAAGTACTAAAGATAGAAAGCTGGCAACTCAGTAATTAGGAAATAACAGATTTGAAGAATTCAGCTTACTTATAGATTTTTCCATTTTCACATCCATGGTGAAACACAGGGTGTATTACAAAGCCACTTGCTTTTTGTCATTGGCTTTCAGTTTTGTACAAAATAGACATGCCAGGAAGCTGAAAACAAATATGATCTTTAAGGTCTTTGCTGAAAGTGTGCCAGAGGTAAAATATGTACACTGATTAAAGAACTGGACTGCAAAGAGATCTCATGGTGAGGGTGGCTGAAGGCTGTGCTAGAAAACTGAATTCTGTCTCTATTTTCTGTTACAGGTGGCTTAGCAAATGAATTTCATGCCTGTCTTTAATGTGTCTCAGTTTCTGTCACTAATTTAAACCTATAGAATGATTTGCATCTCTGATTGCAGCTGGAGTAAACAGGAACTGTCTTTGACTATATTAACCTATATAATACTGCAAATAACAAGTTAGGTCTTGCAAGTCTGAAACAGCTAACATCAGAAGAGTTTTCTGATCTTGATATTCCCCAGGTATACTTCTGTAAAATGAGTTTAAGAGTACTTCTTCCGCCGCAGCCTTATTGTTAAGTTTTTTAATAAAATAACTGTTGGACAAATGTTCAAGTATTATACTAATGAACACCACAGAAGAGCTCATGAGGAAGTCAGTGATAATGCCTCAGGAGAGAACTGGAATCGCTTCAAGGCTGAGGGTAACACATCGAAGAACAGAAGTAAAGCAGGATACTGCAGACTTGCTTATTTCATGGGGTTTGTCCTTCCTGTGCACTGAAGGAGATCCTGCAAAAACAGTAGTATGTGATTATATAATTGGAGATTTTTTTTCAATTATCTGTGCGCAAGGGCCAGAGGAAGGTTAACTCTGGCATTTCCTAACTTCAGTCGTCCTTGATTGTGCAACCCTAATGGTGTCTGACTGTTTCTGGGAGGGGTTTATATTGTTGAGATGTCTGTGTATATGTAGATAAAACTATAATTACTCTTAGAAATGTGTAGTTAAAATTCTAATGTACCCCATATGCAGAGCAGAAAGTTCTCTTAACAAAATGTAATTTGTTTATTTTTCTTGTTTCATGCATTCCCACTTAATCAAGATGTTCTCCACTATATTTTTGAGACACTTTAAGAAAGCTGAAATTGACAGTGATTGGAGTAATCAAACCACTTCCCTGTGAAGCAATTTGCTTAGGACTAGGACTTCCTTTTTCATTTAATTATTTATTGCTGCAGCCTTTGAATGATCCAGCAGTTAGAACAACTGTAGCCTGGTTCTGTACACCTATGTCACACCAGAACACAGTATTTCATAATAAAAAGGAAAAAAGGAACAGAGAGATATTCTGATTTTGTACTCCCAGAATGCTCTTATCACTTGAAAGATTTTTTTTTTTTTTTTACTTCATTTTTGTATTCTGTGTTTAATTTCAGGAGAATTTCTGGTTACACATTTGAAAAACATGATTTCTTCATCTTTGGTATTTTCTCCAGGGTGATGCATAGGTGCAGTTTGGTTTGGGTTTTAGAGGAATTTTTTGCTTGCTTGTTTACTTTTTGTGGTCTATTGTTTGGTTTTAAGGCAATGTAATTTTAGTTTATTGATGATTGATTTGTGTTGTCCTGTTGAAATAGAAAACAAAACAGTTGGCACTAGAAATAGAGGATTCAACATTACTCTTAACAAAAGAGTGACAAGAAAATATCTATCTAGGGGAAAGACGTTTAAACTTTTACTTCTGCAATGTTAGTTTCTGAATCAGCATCTGGGAAGTCTGGATGAGCAGGTCCTGGGTAGACTGAAGTTTGAGGGAAGGTGGCATTTTTTCTAGGAAGTGGGGTTCTCTAAAATGCATGCAATCTTTCTGTGTATCTGAGGTAATGGCGGGTGCCCAGAGCTTTGTGGAGAGATTCCTACTTCTTCAGCAATAAATAAAGTAAATAAATGAATATAGTTAGTAAATGGTAGGATATCTTTGATGTCAAGATAGTCTGCTAGATGAAAGACTGGAACTGGCATGCAGTGCCAAGCACCCCCTGCTTCCTTAATGCCTTTGGTGCCAACATCCTCAAAAAGAACAAGGGTTGTAATCCTTAAGACACCAGGTTTGAAAAAGGATTTCCTTTATATCTGAGGTTGTTTTTCTTACTCTCCAGACTTGTAGTTAGTGGTAAGACAAATGAGTCTTCAAGAAATTATTAAATGTTTAATAACTGTATCAGTTTTCAGATTACAGATTATATGAAATAAATTTTTTCCCTATTACTGTGGACAAAGTCTTGATGCCCACCTGCCCTTGGAACAGAAGTAGGTCTGTTACTTCTTTAAGATGGGGTCACACCAGCCCAGTGTTCATATCTAGGCATCTGGAATAGAAGAGTTAAAGCAAGGCCTATGTGCGTGATACTTTTCCTCTAAACTCCCACTCTTCAACTCTTTCCATTTTGGGAATGCAAATCTAACTGAGGCTGGCATGGTTTGCCTGTTTCTTCTGCAATGGATTTCTGCCAACTAGTTGCCCACTCCCTCTGAACTCACACACCCACAGCTGTCCTCAGGCAGGGAGTGCCATCTGTCCATTTCCTGCTGAATGAAGGACCACCTTCTTCTCCTTGCTTTGAACCTGGCTCCTGTAACAACAGGTCACTAAGTGATGACAGTGAGCAGGTACTCCTTATCTCTCTTTTGTCTGTCACCTACAGACCTTTTGTAGACCTTTGTCTGTTCTCCAATGGGAGAGTTTGAGAGTACCTGGCTACTCCCTCTTTTGCTCTGGCCATCCCCACCCAGGACCCACACCCATATATCCTCTTCCTGTGGCTCAACAGCTTCATTAAACCTAGGCTGGGACATCCACATGTGCCATAGGCTGTCACCTGGCTAGGGGCAGCAGGAGATGGGTTACCCATGATGGAATAGGATCTGGAAGCCAGGCTGATCCCAGCACAGACAGGGTCCTTCCTGAGTGGATATAGCCTCACCATGTCTGGGCTGGGTTAATAGACAGGGTGAGGTGAAGAAGCAGGTCCAGGGTGCATCCAGAGAGTCTTGTTAGGAGCAGCCAGAGACAAAGGCCAGAGACAGATACACCTACAGCATATGTCCAGCAAGAACTGAAAGCCAGTTAAGGGCTTTTAGTGCACTCAGGGCACTGTCATGCTTATCTATGTTGAATTTTATTTGTCATTTTATTGTCTATTCACTCTGTCTTATAAGAGACTCATTTTTCTGTTCTTTACAGTTTGCCTTCAAGGTATATGGTCTCTGGAGCAGCTTTCCATTATCAGCAAACTTTGTACTCTTCTACTGCTTTTCTGGAAGCACTAATTAGCGTGGATACTGGCAGAGACCCCTGTAGAACTCTGCTGGTGACTTTTTTGTGTTTTTATGCCTTCACATTTGCTCCAATGCCCTACTTCTTAATCAGTTACTTATCCGTGCCAAAACTTAGCTTTTTTTATACAATGGCTTCTTAGTGGCCTTTAAAGCTTATGGTGAAAGTCTTTGCCAGAAACTTTCTGGATACCCAAGTAAAATATGTCAGCTGGGTCATAGCTGTATATCCATAGCACATAACACAACTGAAGCCTGCAGAGAACTCCAAGAAGTTTATAAGACAAAATGTCCCTTTACAGGAGTCATATTGACTCCCCAAATAGATTTTATTTATCCAGGTGTCCACTAATTCTAGCATTTCTTGTACCACAGATCCTTTGTGGTAGCCAATGCACTGGTCTGGTCAGAGGGAAAAATTTGTGGTAAACTAGTTTTACTTGACTGCATGTTACCAGCAAACTGTACAGGTGCTAACATTATTAACAAATCTTCAGGATGTATGACTTGTAATTACACTCCTGTTCCAGTGCTCTAGACTAAGACTGCATCTGGTAAAAATGGGCCTGAACATAATAACATGTGTTTGATCATGTTGACAAGCAGTGGAAAGGACTGAGCGGTACTTCAGGTCCTTTATTAAAATGTAATGAAAGCTTCCAGCAGCTTAATTAGTGGTAATTACTCACAACTGTGAACATTAGCAAAGCAACCTTTTCAGTTGCAAAGAATAGCAAGACCACCCTGTGACACCTTGGTGAAAATGTCAAAGGACTGTTTGTCCCTCAGACTCTGAAAAGTGCCATCACTGCTAAAGGAATGGACTAATTCCTTCTTTCTTCTGAAATGCAGAAGAGACAGAGAGAAACTGCGATGCAGAAGGAACTGAGAGTCTGCAATGTACCATATAAGTTCTCAAAGTTCTTTCTCACAAATGAGGGAACAAACCTATTATGCACAGAGCAGATATGGTAGCAATAGGACTAATGGTCCTACCTCTCCCTAAAAGGATAGAATACTTCCCCATATCCTCATATCAACTCAGATAAGGTCAAATATTTCTTGTTGGTAAGCAGTTCAGCGATCAGCTGGTTCAGACATCAGAGGTCTTTAGACCTTTCTGTTTGAAAGACCATGCAGATGTCAGCTCTAAGCTGAAGACAACACAGTTTTGGTTTTTCAGTAATCCAAATGCCAAGAAACTTCTGATACTATTACTTCCTTTAAAGTAATTGCTTTCTCAGAACAGGGCAGCTTGTTGCTTGTAAATGAAGTAGCAAGGTTTTCATGTGCAGGGAAAAACAAAATTGGCTTAAGGGAGATTTAACTATGAGACAAAATAATGTTAAATATTTGTACACTGGGACTGTACAAATGTAACCTTTCAAAGTGCATCTGTTCTAAGAGTCACAGATTACAACCAGAATAAGGTGATTTCCCATTATAGCTGCTGCTTTGGCTTTTGAATGAAACCGGACCTTTGGTTAGTGTTAGGGATTCAGTCCTGGGAGAAGGACTAGCTTCAGGCAGAGAAGAGTTGCTTTCAGCAGTAGGTAGCAGACCTTCTGTAGTCTTGCTACTTACAGTGTAGGGTGGCCTTGCTGCCATTAGGGAAGGGGTGTGAATGGGTGGTTCACACTTTTATCACCTCCTAGTGATAAAAGCAGTAGGTGCTGCATGGTTGACCGAGACCTCTTGTGATAACTCTGCATCATCACTCAGCCCACTCTGTCTCTTAAGCTTTGGTGAAGAGCCTTCCTCACAACCCTCTCTGCAGACAGGCAAAGTAAGACCATTCTTACCCTATCAATAAGGTTTGAATGTAAGCATGGCGGTATTTATTTTTTTGTTGATTTATCCCACTTGGAAGGTTTGTATGATTAGCTCTTTTAGGCTGAATTATTTGTATTTTTGTCTCTGTTGTTATTTTGCATTTGTTTCATCAGATGCCACAGAAGTAGCACTTGGGAAGAGTCAGGAAGCTTGAAAGAAAAGGTGCAATTCTCTGTCTGGTTATAAATGAACTCGCTTCTGGCAAATGTTTGCAAGTCATAGTTGGTGAAGAATCCAGGAGTTGACTGATTACTTACAAACAATCCTCTGCCATTTCCATAACTAAAAACTGCTTAAAATTGCTGCTGGCACCACACTGTAGTTATGTTTAGAGTTGAGGCTGAAGCAACTTACCAGACGATCTGAAAAGAGTTGTAAGACTGTCACCTTTAATACCCCATAGTGGGGCGTAGTACCTTTAGTAGTGGAATAGGTGACCACAGTTTCAGAGGCATTTAGATCAGGCTGACTTCACCTTTTTGTTTCTATGGCATGGCACACATGCAGGTGGTACCAGAGTGATTCTGTTGGAAGGAACGCATTCCAGCCAACCATTAAGCACTGCTCTGCAGCTTTCATAACTGATCCAGACTGAAGAAAATATGCAAGCAGTTACCATCAGAGCTATTATGAGAATTTTTCCTTCATGTAGTAGTTGCCGCCTGATCCTAATGACTCAATTACCACATGCTACAAAATGTTGTAATTGCTGTTAGTCCTGAATACTGTCAGAGCCTGTTTTGGCTGTTCTGGCTGAATAGTTTTGAGTCTGACTACAGGAGGTGATCTGAACTACCTGGATGGAGAAAAGCCAGCAATCATGAGAGTCGCAAGAGAGCTGTCTAGCACACCCAAAAGCTTTTTATACTACAAATGGATCTCCAGCACTCTGTCTCACCGCAGAATATGCTGCATAATAACACTTAAGAAAACTACAAAGAGAAAGAAAATATCAGAGTTACTGGAAAGCTGTTTGGATGAGGAATTGAGTTGCTGTTATTAAATATGATTGATTTTTCTCCCAAAAATATATTGTTTATTACTGAAACTTAAAGGCATATTAATTTTAAAGAAAAGGGACAGGATTAAAAATTCTAGCTTAAGTGTTTTAATGATGCAGAAAAAAGTTGCTCTGAAAATCAAAGTAAAATTTTAAGTAATTGTTTTGAATTTTCTTCACTATTTAAAAAAGGTTTTCTAAAAGTTTTAAAGACAAAAATAATCAAATATTTTGGCACTTATCAGAAAGTACTTTGCAAAATATTTTTTGAAGGAGATTTCTTTTTCTCCTTTTGTATTTGGAAAAAAAGACTTCCCATCGAAATATTCCTACACTACTTATTTTCAGAAGGCTGATTACACCTATCATTTTTTTAATTTTTCAGTTCATCTTTGCTGCACCAAATTAATGTCTGTATCAGCTGACCAGGTATAAGGTTCATATTAGGTTTAATACTTGCAGATATTAAAACATTTATTGGCATTTCCATGCACACTGTGGGAAAGCTGTACTGAAACTATCCTGAACCATACTGAAGGTTTCCCTGTTGGTTTGCACGCACTGCTCAGCAACTTTTGTTGAAAAACTTATAATGATTGATGCTAGTGCCAACCACACAGATACTAAAATAGATTTAATAGATTTCATAAGAACTAGGAGATCTGGAATAGCCTGTCTCCTAAGGAAGTAGGTACAATAATTTTTTAATTCTAGGCCAGCAGTGGTTTTGCAGACCTTGGCACTAGGGTCACCTGGAGTAAGTAGAGTAAGAAGGAATAATTTCCCTAAGGAGCTCTTTATATGGACTGTAGCTTAATTGAGCTAATATCTGAGAGTCCTTAATAGAAAAACCCTGAAGAGAGCAATCACTAAGTTTTATTGACTGAACTCCTGACCAAAGTCAGGATGACCTGCCTAAAAATTCTGCCATTCTTGCCCTAGGAGTCTACCATAGTTCTGGGCTGTCAATGGCTTTTGTGGAAGAAATAACAGTATTATAGGACAATAGCAAGGTGGATTTAGATGAACATGACTGTAGAGTAAAATGACAATTTGGTTATGCACATAGGGAGTGTGAAAGGAATTTTTCAGGTTTTCTTATCCATAGCAATTAAACACCATGGTCAGGGTGAAATGCAAAACTTCCTTTATTTCCTGTTTATACAGGCTCTATCCTTTTTATTCTGTGCTTCTTGTTAAAGGTTTTTGACTCTTTCTCCTTGTTCCTCTGTGCTTTGACAGCCTGTCCAGCTTAGTTCTCCTACAGCCATGGTGTTGGATTAATTTCTTCAGAGCTGTTATGAAATCACTCATGACTCATTCTGCTCTTGCTTCCATGAGTGAAATATGTCCTCTAAAAAAATCTCATGGTATGGCAAGGAACACTTACCAACTTGTTAAGTATGCTGAGCTGTGTTTAAGCAGATCTACAAAGCGGGTTCCAGCCTACACAGTGCAACATTAATATGCCTCTTCCTAATTCCTGTCAGGGTATAGTATATAATATTCAGAAGGAGACACTATTAGGAGACAGGGAGAGTCAGATCAGCCCTCACTTTTTTCCCCACTAGGCTTTGTCTGCTTTTTTTCTGATCCATTCTGTGAATACAATGATACGATGACTTCACAAGTAAAGTGGTGTTTTGCTGTGCCTTACCTTATTTTCAGTGTCTGTAGTTTTCCTTTTGGGACTGTGTGTTGGGACTGTGTGTTAGAGCCAAAACTCACCAAACAACAGTAATATGTTTTCAGACCAAGTCTTGCCTATTCTGACACTACCTTTATAAAGGTAACACATTGCCCAAAAGAGGTTTTTACTTACATTTTTCCTTCCCTCCATAAAAATATTGTGATCTGTTTCATTATCTTACAGTTTTTATTACTTCCTGCATTCAAATATATGTTAGAGGGACACAGGGCAGTGTTATTGGAACAATTTTTCATATTACTTCTTGTTTCTTCAGATTTTTTCTTCATTGTGTATGCCTGGCAGGAACCACCTGGAATAATGACTCAAAACTAACTCTGTAGATTTATTAATAAAAAGAACTAAGAGCTTTCGCTATCCTGTTGCCTGATGTCTTCTGGTCAGATAATGTAATCACTCACAGGTATTATGCTTTCCAAAAACTTGCCATGCTTTTGGTGTTCACTTTAAGCAACTTTTATATTTCTGTTGAACTTTGTGTGTGAGGGTAGTAAGATAGGTAATTTGTTTCTATGACAGAAGAAGTTCATGACCAGCACTCAGATCACTTGATGAGGTTTTGTTATTGTCAATTATACTTTTTCATATCTGAGTCTAAAGGCTGTGGTACAAATCCTGCTGTGAGAACATTTCTATTGAGTTTTGAATGAAGTCTAAAACTAGATGGTCTGGCCAAGGATGATGAAAGGTGAAAAGCTTTTAGTAGGCATTAAATGTTGAACTAAAATAAAGAGAATCAGATGCATTTTATGTGTAATTTGTTTAATATGTTAAAACATACCCGCTTCTTCAAAACTTAAACTTATTGCCCTGAATTCCTATTTTGAAATGTTCCTCTGCACTTCTGATAAAATGTCTAAAATATCAGGGTGAACAACAGTGAATGGAGTTCATGGTAGCTTTCTCTGATAGGATGCAGATGTGGGAGATAGCCACTGTTCCCACCAGTCTCCTCAGACTGCTTTTGAACCCGGCACTGATATGCTTCAATGGCCCCTGAAGTAAATCTTCAATGCAGGGAAATGAACACTGAGATAAACACTAAAAGAGCAGACATAGAAGTCATTGATGGGTTCATTTATGAACTCAAGTTTACAGTTTGCAGTTTAATAGTTTACACAGCACGTGTGTACAAATTAGGAAAAAAAAAAAAAAAAAGATAAAAAAGAGAACCCCAAGAACACTGCTTTATTCCATTGTTGTAGAAAGTGAGTATAAACACCTTGCTGCTCTACTTGGTGCATTTGAAGAGTCATACTGGTAACAACATGGCATGTATCATAGCAATGGGCATATGCTTTATATTTTGCTGCATTTTTAGTAATTTTCACACATGGCAAATTGCTTTTCTGTTAAAAATCACTTTGTCCGTAACACTGAGATATTTCTGTCTGATTCTCCCTCCAGACCTTGCAGTTAACTCTTCATAATCATAAACCTGTAGTCATGGGTAAAAATATACTTACTTTTAGCTATTTGCTTCTTACTTTTGTTGTTGGCTGTTATTGTCAAGTAAATCTACATTAAGGAGGCAAACACACATATACATCCCTCTTTAAGAGATGTAGGCTTCTACTCTCCATGCTGTTATGTTTCTGTCTCTGGGCTTGCACCATTGTTTGTTCAAATGATAGCTCAAAAATTACAGTATTGCAAATGTTAAAATTTTCAGGATCTGCAGAATCAGAGAAATTGTGCTTTAAAACTATAGCAAAAGGTAAGTAATGTGAAAGCAGTGAGAACTGTAAGCTCCCTGGGAACTTCAGAATCATATTTTCAATATTAGAATTTGATTAGTGTCTCTTCTACATTTACTCCTTTTATGAGGTCTCGTTTAGTTTGGATCTCTGCCAGGCTTCATCACTGGAAGACCCAGGACTTATTATCCTGTAGGAGTCAATCTTTGTGGGTTTGAAAATTTCAGCAATAGACAACTTGCAGTCAAAGTGGGCTTCAATTCTCAGAGGTGTCCAGATAATCTGTCTAGATACTCAAATTATTTTCATATTGCTATTAGTTCATATTTTGGATGCAGAGACAGAGAAAACTGATAAATGGACTCCAACTCTAAATAAGAAAGTACCTTTTTCATTGTGGCTTTGAAATAGGCTTGAAAACAGTTGAAATCTACTAGTAAGTAGTGTTGGAAATGGTGTTAAGGCAAGCGCCACGGTCACTGGTCTATGCTGAGGTAGGTTTTGCTAGAAGGATTAGCTGAAAAGTTGCATAGTGAGGATGTTTTGAGGTGATGACACGTATTAGCTTGCTTGAACTTCAGAGCTTTGTTGAATACAAAACAACGGCAGAGTTTAATATTTCGGGAAAATATTTTTAAAAATAACCTCACACAGAAGGAATATGGGAGCAACCCAGTACTTGGCTTTCTTTAATTGAGTAGTTAAGGCAATTAATTCAGTACAATGTGTTAAAGGTCAAGTAAAGGGACAATACATGGTTGTTAATGTGAGTGTATAGTCATTTTTAAGAGAGAACAGTTTGTTCACTTAGTTTTATAGAAAGATGATGCCATGAAATTTTCTCATACTCACTTCCCGTCTCACTTTAAGGAACACTATGCACCTGTCATTATACTTCCTAATCTTTTAAAACCTCCTTAAACAGTGTCTCCAGAGTTAGCAAAATACTTTTTCCTGTCTGCTTTATATGTAAATAACAGATTCATGAAAGAGGTTTCCTTTGCTTGATTGGCTTGGTTTGGTTTCAGAAATTGCAGAGCAAGTCAATTGTAAAACTGCAGTTTCCATTATATGGCAAGGGCTTTAGATGTTTTCAAATAATGCTGATGACTGTAGAACCATCTCAGAAAATAAATTCCTTCACATGAAGCAAGTTCTGTTAAGACTAAGAAAGCACTCTTGGTCTTATATTAAGCTGAATAACTTGCTGATTTTGATTTGGGGAAACAAGAAGTTTCCCCAAACAAACAAATCTATTTTCAGAATTCCTCTTTCAGTTAAGAATTGATTTCTCATGGTATTTGAGATTGAAGCTGTCTAGTATTGTGTAACAAAGTGCTGTGTGTGTTTTTAACCCAGAGACCAGTTTAACACTTTTGTAGGCGTGTTTAAAAACATCACACTGATATCTGTTCTTTAAGATGGAGAGTAGAAAAATACTAAAACCAATACACATCTTGATATCAAGATCGAATTATAATTTTATATTTGATATCAAATCTTGTTCTTGATAACAGACAAGTTTTAAAGCCAAAATCAGTCAAGCTTATCATAGTTTTTCTTGCTTAAGAATATTTTCAGGTTTTATGTGTTAAGTAGTCATAGTTGAAAAAAAAAAGACACAGTAATCAGTTAGTTATTTCTGATTTGACCACTGTGAATTTGAGGACTTTTTTCAGTAAAGAAGCAAGATACAAAAAGGGAAGCAGGGCACATGGTATCCATACTCAAGGAGTTAATACATGTAGTTTGAACAGAATCAAATTCCTCATTTTGAAGTCCGTTCATCCACAGAATATTTTTCTTTAGGGAACTGTTAGAAAAAGGCTTTAGTGTTGGAAAAAGCACTGGAATGTGTGGGGAGAATTTTTGATGGATTGCAGTGGGAGTTCAGTGTCTAGAGCAGTTGCAGTACTGGATGGAAGTTAGAAAAATAAATCACATAGCCCAGACTGACGAAAAATAAAAGGTGCAGGTATAGTCACACAAAGATCAGTCATTGTAAGCTTAATGGAAGCGATAAGGAGACACTTGACTGCTCAGTACAAGACTTTGCAGTCTGTATTCACAAAGTTTTCTTTTCAGCTGTTCTATGGAAAGAAGTACACCAACATGCAAGGGATGGAAATTAATAATACATCAGTAAAAGAGTAACTGTTTTGACCTAGGTATTACAATCACTTCCATATTTCCATCTGATAAAAACAATATGATAAGAAAGCAGTTTTAGATGCTGTATAACTGAAATTATTCAAAATTATAATGAATGGCTGGTTTGAGAATATAGAGCAAAAAACAGCATTGGAGATATCAGAGCAATATTAAATGTCTAAAATGCACACACTTCCCTACCACAATAGATATTAATCTGCCATATTGTATATGGCATTATTCTGTTCTTGTCAATGAAAAATATTGTGTAATAATTTCTGATCTCACTTTTACTTGTGTAGCTGGAAGCTTTCTGGAAGACTACTTCCAGAAAGTCCCTAAATTAAGTTGGAAAGTTGAGACCCTGGCTGAGCAAAGATGCTCTAACCATTTCCAGTCTCCACACCCCTCCATTGAAACTGTACAAAAAATACCTGATATCCTTATTCAAGACATCTTTGCAGTTTGGTCTGGGCAGAACTCAGTGAATAATATAGGATTACACTGAATATGTTATTGGAAGGTGAAAGAATGGTTGATTTTGTATTATGGTGTAGAACAGAATATTTCTGTGTGTAATAGAAAAGAAATCTTAATTAATTTTTAATGTTAAAAAATCCCAAAGCTTTTTTTGCTTAGATTGCTACATCTCACAGATCAGATGAGGCAAATATATTACCAACAGCATCTGTTTTTAATAACTTAATAAAAGGACCCAGAAAACACTAAAGTACTGAAATAGATACTTTGAGAACTCATAGAGAGGACAAGTAATAAAACACTTAAAGTGTTTTAAAGGCTCTGTGTGAAATCAGTTTTGAGCTGGTGTTTCCCAATATGTCTAGAGTGCCTTGGTATTTTTATTATAATAGTGAATTCCAGTGTAAAGTAATTTTTCAAAGTTTTTGTAATTTGCTAAATAGCAAAATGTAGTTTCAACATCTACTGCAAGATATCCATGTAATTAATACCAAATTTTCTGGAATAGCTAAAAAATTCTTAAAAAAATCTAGATACAAAATTTGGCCTGTAAACAGACAAAGCTTGAAGAATACAATTGACAATCCATACAATAACCCTGCTACCTTGTGTTTTCTAGAGGTCTTCATAGAACTTAAAAATTATTCAGAAAACTAAAACTATTCAGAATACTGATAGTAGCATCCAGAAAAGACACTCCAACATTGAAGCCTAGGAAAGAAAGAAATTGCAATTTAAATATCCTCTTATAAACAATAAAATATTTTGAATGCATTATGGATCAAAAGGAACTGCTTTGGATATTGGGTGTGTGTTGGATTTGCTGGGTAAAGCACCTGGTGAAAATACAGTATTTTCTACTTTCACTGCACAGAATATTCTGTTACCAAGAATTTAATCCTAACAGCTTTAGTCTGTTTCCATATATATGTAGAAGAAATGTATGCATCTGTATGACTGAGGTCTATCAAGAATAACTGTGCCTAGTTGTAACATTATTTTAACCCATGTCTGCAGAGTTCGGTGGGAACTCAAGTGCCTACAAGCCACTCTTTCTTACTAAAAGACTGTCAACTGTTTTTCCACTCATTTTTTTAACTACTTCCCAGAGAAGCTTTACATGGATAAACACATTATCCCTTGTTTGCACAAGGGATAATGTATTTATCCATGCAGCTCTTCAGTTTGTGCAGCCTGGTTGAATCTAACTGCACCCATCGATTTATTCCAGCTGAGGATGTGATCCTCACTGTAACAAAGCAGAAGCAGAGCAGCTGGGAGCCAGCAGCCAGATCTTCTTCCTGGAGCAGACAAAAGTACAACATTCTTGATGACCATTCCTCTTGTAAATTTTAGCACTATTTGTGATGAAGTGTAATATTTATATCCCAGACTGAAAAACATTATGCTACATGCAGCAACCTCACAGAAAAGCCCTCACCTATTCCCACCCTATCCCTTCCCTGACTTAATTTTCTTTTTACTTACATGTATGCTAGCTAATGTGCTTATTGTACTCACCTGTATACTTGCTAGTTAGTTAATGCCTTTTTTAAACCAGCATATCTAAACTGAACTGTCAATACCTTTCTTTGTCCCAAGCTTCTGCTACTTTGTGGAAAAAAAAATCCAACTCAGGCCAAAACTAGCAAGTCAATTCTGTTATTTTTATAAGATTATCACAGGAATGCCAATGAAAATATTCTTAAGTTACAATGGGTGTAACACAGGATTTTCACATTACCCCCTCCCTCTGGGGGAAATCCATAACTTTGTCGACAGTGTGAACTCCACTCATATGGGTCAGGGCTGATTTACCCAGTCAGTGTGTTTGTTTCCACTTCCATTTTCATTGGCACAAAACCAAACAACTAAGGGGAAACAGGCAGTGCAGGGCCCCCACCCTGGCTCTGGACGTATTTTCTTCTATTGTAGCTGGTTCCCTCAATTTCCCAGATCAATCAAAACCTGCTGGAGTCAGTGCTGTGATAAAGTCAGTTGCTGTCAGCGAGTAGGATATCTGTGCTAGAGTGATCAAGAGGGGTCAGAGCTTTTTTAGTGGCAATAATAATAACCCTACAGAAATAAATACCTAATGAATTCCAGCCTAAAATGGGGCCTGGGGGCAATATGGGATATCTTGAAACACCCTGAATCTCTAATGGTCTCTGTATTGTGCTGGCATCCCACTCAAGAGCATCAGCTCTTACCTTTTCAAGACTATCATAAAGCTTTGGAGATCCAGCACATAACAAATACTGATAATGTCAGTACTTGGATGACTCCTTTGAGGACTGGATAGAATGGTAGTCTCGAGAAGTCAAGACGTCAGTTCCCTGAAATGTTCTGTCCAAAGTGTCAACAGCCTACATATGAATGGTACACATTAAACCTGTGCAAACTTCCAGTCCATCTATGTGCCTAATGAAGAGATTAGGAATCAAGCTGTCCTTTATATATTTATTTCTGAAAAAATGAATAACATAGTCTCTCTTGGCATAGGACCGTGTTACACAGTTGTGTCAGGAGGAAGTGCAAATCAGCTTCTGCTGTCCTGGTTTTAGTGAAAAACCTGCTCCTGGATTTAGTAGTAGCTGGTTACTGCCTGTGTTCATGGTAGATGCTTCCTGAGTCAGTAATTTACTATTCTCATGTCTGCTTTTCTAATCTTAACCTGATTTGAAAATTAAGCTTTGCTCTTCCTGATTTTTTTGGTACATTATTACTGTTACTGACCTCAAGTGTATCCTGAAAGATAATTTTAATTATCATGTTAGAAACAGGATGTAATACCACCTGTTTCTTCCAGATTTCTGTTTAGTGTTTGAACATCAAAACTAATGAGAACTGTTTAGTTGGCTCCTATGAAAGGTACACAAGATAGAGCCTTGTGTGCAGCCTCACATGGCTTCGTCTGCTTTCCCACATATAGCAATGGCCACTTTTACTCCAATGGGATATGCCCAGGGCTGCTCTTTGCCTTAGAGGCCAGCTCATGCTACGTTTCAAGTGCACACAGTTACAAAAAACTAGGGTAGCTGTGTCCAGGTTGCATGCTGGGAATGGCCTCTGACCTGTGCTGACTGCTCAGCCATTCCCAGGAAGGATTTGGAGAAGACCTGTCTGGGCTGGCCTTGAGCTGCAGCCATGTCTCAACCAAGATAAAGCTATTAATACTGTTCCTGGACAGTTGGTTAAGATTAATTTTAAACGTAAGCCATGAGGTTTACAGTTTCTTACAGTTATGTCTCATTGATTATTTTATGTCTGGAGGGATTCAGAGATCCTGTTAGACATTTGGGAAAATGTCTGTGCACTTTCTGATTTTTATGTTTTCTGCTTTGACAGTTTTCAGGTCAAAGTTCCACTGGCTGGCATTGTTACATAAGAGAAAATATTGTCTTTTATCAGTTTTCAATTTGCCACATATAATTTCATTAATTAAGTGTTTTGTTCCTGTCTTACAAAACAGAGAAAATAATCAGTTCTAATTCCCTGTGATGACAAATTTAATTTGTCAATAAACTGATAAGCAATAAGGGCTACAGCAACAGGAAGCAGGAATAATAAGCGAATTCAGAGACAACAATTACACTTTCATGTAAGTCTCTATACCAGCCTGTAAGGAGACTTTTTCTTACCATTTTGTTATTCCTAGGTATGCCAATCAGTTCATCCATTTGAAGCATATGTTGCAGGACATAATGCATCAGCAAACGATGATGCAAGGCAAGCTGATAGGACTGGCCAGGGCATAGTACACTCTTTGTCTCCTGGCTTCAGTGGCCAAAACCCAATTGTTGAATTATTTTGTGAGAGCACAATCTTGTCTTTCATTGAATTATAAAAGACTCTGCCAGGGTTATGTGCTATTTCCAGTCAGGAATATGGAGGCTTTAAATTCTTACTGGGTACAAGGAGTACTATGAAGATGAGGCAATAGGAATGATGCAGAATGAGAGTCTGGTCTGAGTTTCTAATAGTGCTTAAAACAGTGATTCCTTACAAATCAACCAGAAGAGTCACATTTTCAAATAAGGAGAATAACACTGATACAAAAGATTCTTGCTAACTACCACCTTATTGTACTTGTGCTCTGCAAAATACATCTGATTATGTGTTGCAGAAGAATAATGTAACATTTCACTGATAAAAAGCTGATAAAATTTTATTTTATAAAATATGCCGATTATATTACAGATGGGTCTATGCAGGTGATTTCACAGAAAAACTTGTAATGTTTATCCTATTGGGAATGTCCTCTATTTGACAGCTATTAATAATTTTAAAAATATAAGGAATGCTTTAGAAAATTATTTAAATTTTGCTGAGTTCCATTTTTGATGACCCACACTACATTGCCTGTGGTTTTCATGACCTTCAGTTTGACTGTTCAGTGTTTGGAGAAATTAAAAAAACTTCTAAGGGTGAATTGAAATATATTTCTCCACACCCAAACTGTCGAGCATCAAAGCTTGCTACTGATGCCTTTGCAGAGCTGGAAGTTGGTAAAACATCCTGCTAACAAAGGGTGGTGGAATGGGTTTGAACCCTATCCAGAGGAATATTTTTAAGTGGGGAGGCCAGGGAATAAAAGGACATTTTTAGAAGGTTCATGGCTGACTTAGAATTAAACTTTGCTTTTCCTGGTCTTTAGGCACAAAGTAATTTTGTAAGGAAATTAATTTTGCAGTTTGGTGTAAAATATCAACCTCCTTTTTCCCCCAAATTCAATCTGCATTACTTAATTATATGGTAACCACATTTCCATATGCATCCTCTGTGTTTGAGAGTGGATCTCTGTCCCTGAAAGGGTGTTTGCCAGTATTGGTCCAGTTATTACTCCTTTCATTGAAAAGAAAACAAAATGGTCAGAACTAGAGAGCGTGGCGCAGCCTTCCTCACTGCTCGTGTCTGTGCAGTGCTCCCATGTGGTTTTGGAGTCATGTGCTCCCATTCAGCCTTGAGGGGGCTGCAAGGCTGAAGACAGGACTGCAAATCTCCAAATACAGGACTCAAAGACACCATTGTGCAGGAAAAGACTTTAAACAGTTGCTGAATTTTAAGTCCATGCTTAAATTCAAAGCATATCTATGAGGTTATAGGATTTGCTCAAGACTTCTGGGAATTTAAAGCTGTGCATGTTGTAGAAATGCTAAAATAGATATTCTTCCATATGATGATTACAAATCCAGGGGTATCTGCATTTATACACAATCACAGTCGTATTTCCAAGCAGTAGACCTCAACCCAGTAACATTGTTTGTGAAGGGACAAACTTTTGTACACATCAGAATGAGTCTTACTTCCTTTTTGTTTATTGCAGAGATGATCCTTTATATTTTTTTTTTTAAATCCGAATGTTTAAATAGAATTGGGATTGTCTGTTTAATTTGATATTTACAGTACCTGCAAACATTAAATTAGGTGTGGTGCATAATAATTTTTATCAGCATAGTGTAGCCAAATAAAGATCCTTTTGAGAGATCATACAGCTTCTACAATTTGGAAAGTAAATAAAGAAGCAAAAATAAACCTGCCACATCTCCTCATTTGAACTTTCCCAGACTGAGCTCAATCAAAGTGTGGGTTGCACAAAGAGCAGAGTACATGGTTTGGTCTGCAGAGGCTCCAGAAGAGTGCTAGGCTTCCTGTTTTGCATAAACCAATTGAAGAGGTTTTATCTCACTACTAGCATAAATGTGAGTAATCAGATCAGAGTATTGCTTCATGTTCAGAGTGAATGATGGGACATTTCTTTGCAATTAAATATGCTCACACTTTGCATATGGACATTTTTCTAGATCTACAGATTGCCTTTACCTTCAAAATGATTTTAAGGCGAAGATAAGCTACTGTCCAAGCCTATGTCATAGAATAGCTGTTTTTGGTTTGGTGTTTGTGTCTTGCTGGAATAACACGGGTTTGTTTGTTCTGTAGCCATTCCAGCCCACCCACATCTTGGTGGTTTGGCCCTTCCTTGTGCTTGTCTGCAGGTGTGCCCATTGCTGACCTCATTCACCCATCTATTTGCAGTCATAAGTACATCTAACCTAATGTTTGGTCATATTTGTGTTGTGATATCCTTGAAATAGAAAAAACCCCGAACAATTAATTGCTTCTTACAATGCAAAACTTTTTTCCACCTAATGTTCATGAAACTAGGTGTTTTTTCATGCTGTGACATGAAATGATTATAAAGTTTGTCTTTTATTTTGGGCATCACCTCACACTTGCAAGTGCCTCTGCTGTGCCACCTTCCTGTGTTTTCTTAGTTCAAATGACCACCCTTGTTAGTACTGCCTTTTACAATATATGTAAAGTGCTTAAAAGTTCTCAGATGTCAATATGAAAGCCAATTTTAATTCTGTATCACTTTTTAATGCCTAAAGTACTAGGCACTCTAGCTAGATTTTCTGTGGTTTAGAATTGGCCTAATTCTGTCAGGCAGGGGAGATTTTGTTTTCACTTGAATATGACTAGAGTTAACAAAATATTCACCTTTTTTTTTTTCTGAAAATTCAGTTCCAGAGCTACATAAATTTATTTCAGTATATTTTCGTATAAAAATTGTATCATCTGCAGAGAGAAGTAGATTTAATTTTTATGCCAAAATGGAATCCAGCAGCATTCTGTTTTATGAGGGAATCTTGTAATGTATTTCAAAAAGAATATTGGTAGTGTTAGTACAACCTACCCCATGTCGTTGGTACCCTGTGCTACTGCCTAAGCATGTGGAGTTATTTACACTACCTTCAGCTTCAGCTGGGAAAAGAAAGTTTCAGTGAAAAGCGTAACTCAGTGTGAAAAAAAACTGGATATTGCAGAAAATGCGAGTATGGGCTCTTCCCCCACAGTGGCCTTGTTTTCGTTTGATCCTAACCTTCACAAAATTGGGGTCTTTGAGGCTGAAACTGACAGTGTTCCAAACTAGATTGCTTTTACACTCTTATAAAAATTCCCGGGAAAACAAAATTTGTTGTCCAGCACTTCACCAAGGTTGGGTAAGTGCAGAAATGAAAGCAGGTGGAGAGGTAGAAGTCAAAACTCATGCCTGAGAAAGAAGTTCTGAGTATTATGGGACAAAAGACAGGTTTGAGTGGTAAAAAATGACAATGGAGAGAAGTGGAGAAGTGTGAGAAACTAGAGTAAAATATGAATATTAGCACAGATTTTGGAGGCAAATCCTGGAATGTGTTAGTCATTCAAGAAGAAAATTATTAAAAAGAGAAGTACAAACGTATGGTATAAGATTATATAAAAAAATATTTCCTTCTCAAATCTGCAGCTAGGCATTGTAGCTCTGTGTCTGGCTGTGGCTTTAGCTTCCCACAAATAATTCACGAAAGTTGCTTTTGAAAATTGTGTATTTCAGTACTTACTTGGTAAGTAAGTTGTCTTGGTGAGTTCATATGGTGGAACTCAGTGCTGGGACTCTAAAGAGGCAAAATCAGTGGACAGAACAATCTGGAAAATTAATTTTGTTTCATAGGATATGAGGTTTGCATGTACACAACTGTTTGTATGGTGCAATCATTAATGAGCCAGATGTGTTTTCCTTAGCCCCTTAGTTTTAGGGCAGTCCTCAGGTGATTCAGCATTCAGTTGTAAGAAAGACTAGGGTAGGGTATTTTCTGCTTCACACAAGTTAAAAGGCATATATGTAAAATAGTCAGGAAACTCCTAGAAGAGAGTGAATGGTTTCATGGTTAGGAAAACTGGCAACTGTGAGAGTGGGATTCTATCCCTGCTTTTACTGATAAGTTCTTACTAAAAGCGGTCAAATTGCTCTAACCAAAATTTTCCGTTGGGCATTAAATACTTACTTTTGATTTTCTACAGTGGGCCAGATTGTCAAAGTGCTGTCCCAGCTACAGTTTAAAGTCATTGGTAGTGTGCTTTGCACATATAAAACCCTGTACAAATACAAAGTAGTTAAGGAAAATCAGTAGTTTAATTTCATTGATTAGGAGCCCAAAATCTGTGGAAAGTTTCTCCATTTTTGCCCATTATCTCCATGCCGTGATAGGAAAAAGCCATTTCCCCTACAGTCTATTCTGCTTCTGAAGTCAATTAACATTTTTGAATCACTTAGATATCTTTGGTGAAAGTTCTAAGTAGCTCTAGAGGAATTTATTAATTTCCCTTTTCAGTTAAGTGTTGAAGTATCACACTAAATACTTAAATATTCTTTACTATTGGAAGTATTAGTATGATGCCGAAAAAAAATTGATTATGAAATGAAAACCCTACTCCAGTGTATTCTCATGATGGAAACAAATGTATTGCCCAGCAAAGCTTTCAATTTAGGAAATGTTGAAATTAAGTTGATTTCACTGTCTGAAAAGGCAATTCATTTTGGTTTGGGAAAGAATAGAGGGTGAGAAAGAGAGAGGCCTTTATTAAATAAAATATATTTTGACAGTGAATATCCTTTGGTCTTTGGTGGTAAAAATTACTTGACAGGCACATTCTGGATATGTGGGGCTCCTAACCAGGAATATCATAGCTAAATTTGTTCCCATTAAAATCAATAAAGTATCTTGGATTGCTTCTAGAAATGTTTGTGGTGTGTATTGCAACAAGTATTCATTCTCCACAGTTCAGAATTGCTCTGGGCCAATGGGATTGCAAAATATCTGTCAGCTTTGGCTGACAGCCTAACGTTGCCACAGCAATTTTTCTCTTTAATGAGTAAAATAGGTGATGTTTATAGAAAAATAACTGTCTCATGAGAAGCTGTGCAAAACGTTCCATTTAAAACCATTCTGTTTATATATAGTTTTGTTGTTTGTTTTCTTTTCTTTTGACTTAGTAGTGTGGACATTTGCATGAAAACAGGATATTTCTTCTTCAAATTGCAGTCATGGACAGAATAGCTACTATACCAAAATGGAGCCAACCCACTTAAAAAAACCCACTATTTTGCTAAATCTGTTTCTTCTGTGTATGCAAAGTTTTGACCATTTATTTTCCTACCCTAAATTTAGGGGCTGTTTTTTTTCTTTAGTTCTGTAAAACCAACAAAACAATATGGATGTAATAAAATGAGAATACATTTCTGCAAAGATTAAAATATTTAAAAGATCATAAATAACATTTATGTTTTAATATTTACAGTGTCATCAGGGATAAAAATATTTTTGCTATATGTATTAGCTTTTTCTTTTTACACAGCCTAGAAACAATGATAAATCTCAAGAAAGAGAGATAAATAGAAAAGATGAGTCCTATTTTTGGTTGCTGATGATCAATAGAATTAATAAACACAAAGAACATCCGAGTTGTCTCTGATGGACAAATTTGACTTTTCCAGTCTCAGGTTGAGTATAATATTCTACCAATTAGGGACATACATTTCTACTGACAAGTAGCATATTTTCGCTGTTTGGCAATGTCTTATAATGCCCATAAGATTACTTTAGGTGTCTCAGGATGAATCAGTGTACATTAACAACCATGTTCCTGTATGTATTTACATCACTTAACACCTTAGTCCCTGGCTTCAGGTCCATCTGAGTACCCAAGGAAAGTTCACAACTGCACAGAGAGCTCTGTGTCATTTGTTTCTCTGGCAGAAATGAGAAGGAGAGTGAGTGAGGTGTGCTGCCAAATCCTCAGCCCCTGTAAGCCCTCATCTGGCAATCAGAGTCCTGGATCACTTAGCCTTCCAGCTGGCGGCAGCTCCAGCCAGAGCCGTCTTACAGGCACTCTGCCCTGTAGAGGCTCATCTGTCCTGGACTAGGAGACTGCCTGCAGTGGCTTGTAGCACAGAGCATGCTTTTCCTGTTCCTCCTCCTCTCAGTCTAAGGTGGTTCTCTGAAAACTGATACCTACCTGTGCAAAATCCACTGGATGAAGCCATCATCTTTTGTACAACTGCATGATTTACAGTCACTGTACTAATAAGTAAGTATTCCCTCTCTGGCTAAATGGAAAACCAGGGTTGCAGTACAGGTGGGTATTGTCCTCTGACTGTAAAGATTTGCAGGGAAATTTAAAATGGGCAGCTCTTTTGTTGTACTACACAGATCAAGTTTTCAAATTCCAGGAGCACCATTTCTTCCCAAAGCTACCTGCAAATCTTTCAGATAACCTTTTTATCTCATTTGAACAAAAAAGTGTCCTACTATGCTTTCCTAGTGTAAGCAGCTTGCATTTGGCTCTGAGAGCCCAAACAGTCTCTTTACCTCATTGGGGCCATATGAATTCATGCTTTGCAAATAAAGATTATAAAAGCTATGTAAAATATACCTCTCCATTCTAACTGCAGATGTAAACTGAATTTCTGGCATGCAACTTCACAGGGTCAGGGTCCATTTGCTTAGGCCAAACACCATTTAAGTGTGACTGAAAAATATCAGGACCTAGTCTGGAACAAAACATCAAGGGCTCTTTGGAGAAATTAGTTGGATTTATTCCTATTTTATAACCATCCTGTATGTAATTTACACTCGACAACTTTTTAAGTTGTTTTTAGTTTGGGCAACTAATAATGCATATTTTTTTCATCCTTGTAGGACTTGACATGGGATTGTGGCTTGATGAAATCTTTGCAAAGTAATTCAGCAGAAATGGGCCAGTTAGTTTCTTTGGTTATTTCTTGGTGATATTCAGTTCTCACCTATTTTGTTCAGTGCTGCTTTGGAACACTGTTACAGATTTTAGCAGCAGGCAGTTCACAGTAATTATATCATATAATACACTAAGTAAATATATGATAATTGAGCAAATGTTAACCAAACAAGCAATGCAACCCTGGGCACTAACTGGGCTTGAAATTCTCATGGGTAAACACAGCAGGTGAGCAAAGGAGTATGACAAATAGGGTAAGAATTTCTTAAAGCCTGACTGCCACAAATATGTCAATGGAGCTGAGTCAGCATGGGAAGAACACAGTAATTTACTGTTGATTCAAAAGCCAGTAGCTCACTGCTACCTTTCTGGGTGATGTGGAATGCATCAGCTGGAAATGCAGATGACTAACCTTCGGGGACTGCTGCTTCTGCTGCTCTTCAGCCCAACTCTTGTGCTGTTCGTTCCCAGGGACGCTTCTCTGGAAACAATAGCATATCATAGGACTGCTGGGATAACCTACAATCAGCATCAGACCAGCAGCCAAAAAATGTGAATGATACCAGTCATCTTTTTAGAAGTTGCAGTCCTAGAATTTGCCTTTCTGAATTGAAAAACGTTGCTTTCACTTCACCTTTATCAGGGCAATATACATGTTAAATATCTATATCTATATCTATCTATATATCATGTGCAGAAATTCTTGTTGAGCAATATAATTAATATTTCTTTGTATAGGATTTCCTACATAAAATATGCTTTTCCTCCAACATTTCCCCACTAGAAACAAGGCCTTTTTTTGCCTTTCTTTCTCCCATCTCTATTTTTCTGTGTAAAAATACATTTAGTTATTATGTTGATCGTTACTTTACTCTTAAGTCACGTCTCTGCCTGACCTCCAGCTTTTCTGTTTTTATCATCAGCTCATGGATGCTATGACTGTAGGACCGTGCTAACTGACCCCTCTGGAGTTTTCACTTCTCCGTGCTTCCCCAGTGACTATCCCAACAGCCAAGCGTGCAAGTGGATCATCCGAGCACCTCATGGATTTATCATACAGCTAACATTTATTGATTTCGACATTGAAGAAGCTCCGGGCTGCATTTATGATTCACTGACATTAGACAATGGAGAAAGCCCAATGAACCTTTGTGGCATCACTGCCAAAGGATTATCCTATAATTCTACAGGAAATGAAATGATTGTGTCATTCAAAAGTGACTTCAGTATCCAAAAGAAAGGATTTAATGCCAGCTATGTACGAAGTAAGTAAGTCCAAAGCATTTCTTCCCATTATATATATTACAAGGAGATGTCCTATAAGGATTAGAATTATACTTCCCAAAGGAATCAAGTCCTCCATGAGAAAAGAATGAATGGGTGAGGCTGCACTTTACAGGGTTGTCTTGTGTCTTTTATTAGCTAAATTATTCTTCTTTGGATCAAAATTGTTTTATTCCAAGACACGACAAGAAGTGTGTTAGAAAAACTTTTCACATGCAAAGATTTTAGGCCTAACAGTTCTCTCCCTGCCAATTCATGCTGGAGAATTTGGAAGTAGGATACATGTCCTTCAGGTCAGCACAGCTGCAGAAGGACATAAAAACCTAAAGGAGAGCATGAGATCAGAAAGATCAGCCTGGACTTTTGGCCCAGTGTAACTCCCAGCAGTGGGAGAAGTTTGTGCAGAAAGCAGAACTTCTCAGAGTTCATCCAGCCCCTGGAACAACTTCAGGAAGGAACTGGCATTGCAGAATGGCTACCTGTCATTCTAGTTCCTTGACCTTTCTTTCCCTTCCCAAAATCTGTAACAATGGCTTTAAAGGTTTTAAAAAGACACTCATGGTTTTTTTCCCCTAGAAGATAAGTGTACAAACAATTTCTGATTGGTGTTTAGCTTTTTGCTTAGAGCATTAATTAGAATTAATTAGACAGTAAATTAGACAGTAAAGGGCAGTGAGGTAACCAAGGGCATTAGGACAGTCACTGTCAGACCCTGAGTGTGGCTCACTCTTCATTCCACTTCAGGGCTGTAGTTTCCAATTGCATGCTCTCAGTAGACTTTCTTTTTGTGGTGGTTGCACACCTTAAACTGAACACTAGTATTTAGCCTTTATATTATTGTAGCACAGTTATGTTCTGCAGTTTGGCTCACTCTAAAAACACAGAGCAGGGAAGTTTGGCAGTTCTCTTTTCAGTCACAAGCACATCTTCATCATGATTAGTTTAAAATATTTATTATACATTTCATATGTTTTAAAATAAGTAAGATAGTAGGTCCCAGAAGTCATAAAACAGAAGTAGGCATGCTTATGTCATCAAAGTCTGTGTGCAGTCCTGAAAAAAGTAACATCACAGTGAGCTAAAAATACTTGTCTCTACTGAAGTCCTTTCATGCTGACAAAATAATATAGTAATAATTGTAGGAGCACCTGTTTTCTTATGAAGCACAAATCAAATTTTCTGAAAGGCTTCTCTATTTGAAATTAATAAATCTCTTGCTGTATTGTAAAAAGTTGTAAAATCAAGTGAATCATAAAAAAATCGTATGCAGTCAGATTATGCAAAATTATTTCTTTATTCTTCTTTAATATTTTATGTTTAAGTATCGCTGTAAGAGGTGAGTTAATTGGAAGGAATTAAAAGTTGCAATGTTGACCTCAGCTGTGTTTAATAAGGAGAGAAAAGGTCCACAAACAGACCTAGAACCCTTTGTGTATATATATGTACAGTAATGTATTGTTATGGCAGCAAGAGTATTACCTCCATGACAAACTGAATAGTACCTTATGCTCATGGATAGCACCATGAAAATTAATCAGTCTTGGAAGATAGCCTTTTATTTTGTAGAAAATAGGCTATTCTCCAGTGTGAGTACATGTATCGAAGACCTTCACCAGTGGCTTATATTTTAATGTTTCACATATATATTAGTTCACAAGCTCTGTGTTAGTGTTTGCTGTTAAGCACTTAGGTTGGGGCTGGCTTTATGTGGTTTCATTACACCAACTGTGTAACTTTGGCCTGACATCTTGATTTTGACTGTGGATGCTGGGATAGCTGTCTACATTCTTTTAGGGCAAATTATAACTAAATTCTACTTACTCATCACAGTTGTGCAGTTGTGTTACTTTCCAACATAGTTACAGATAAAGATCATAGTAAAACTTAACCTGTTTTCAAGACCCATAAAAGGGTCTTGAAAAAGGGATCATAATGTACTGCTTTCCTTTCAAGTTATAAATGCATGTGGAAAATAGGACATCAGTGTGTGCACACATTGAAATGACAGTGCATCCACATGGCAGATGTCAGTACTGTGCTCTGCTATGCTTGCAAGGAGTTCCCAAAGCCATCCAAAAGATTGCACACCACTTCAGGTCATGTGAAAAATTGTACACCCCCTCACTTCACATGAAGTTTCAAAGCTTGTACTTCAAGTTGACACCATCTTTAACTACTAAAAATGTGATATGGGACAAAAGCATTAATTTCTCTCAGAACTGGGGGAATGCAGTTATATTTTTTTCCATTTCTCAGAAATTATAATTTTTATATAATAATAAAATTATTTTGTTCTACTTTGAATTTCACAAAGAAATGCAAAGTTGGAAAGTAAGAGGCCATTCAAAGACACAATTTTCTATCTAGAATGTCATTTAAAAAGACATTAGTGATGCATACATCCTATTATGCAGTATGTACACAGGACAAAATACATGTGGGGAAAGAGACACAAGAGAGTGAGTTGTGGGAGGTAATTAGTTTGGGTATAGAACAGCTTTTGTGTGACTGCTCAGTTTTATGAAAGTTTCAAACTGGGTTTTGCTGAGTCCTGTTGTCCATATCAAATTGGCCACCCACACAAATGTTTGTTTCCTGCTTTCCACCTCCTGCAACATTCCAATAGCAGATAGATGGGCCATATCCTCAGCTGCAGTAAAGCAATCCAGCTTTACCAGTCTTAGGGGAATTATGTCAATTCACACCAGCTGAAGAGCTGTCATGGTCAATAATTTCCTAGTAACACTTAATTGTGCAAGTAATAACTCCACCAGTAAGTAGAAGTCAGTTGCCAAAAGGGGAGGAAGGAGAGCCAACAGACCTGTGTTAGCACAGAAATGCTTGAGGCAATTTAGCATACAGTTAAGCAGGACTGCAGTAGCCCAGATTAAAAGCACAATTCGCTGAAGTAGTAACAAAACAATCCCAAACATACTTGGTCTGTGGACACTTGCAGACTTCATTAAAATTTGGCACATTTCTTCCAGCATCAGTGACAGGGCAGAGGAAAGCAGAAAACACCACTAAAGCACCAAACTATACTGAAAAGCCCATCAGCTGGCAGGAGACCAGTGTTCCCTGCAAGGGATTGTAAAACAGAACCTAAGGACTCCTGGCTTGCTTATACGAGAAGGGATGTATGAGATGTGCGACATAGAGATGCAAATAAGGTAGATGTTCTTCACAAGAAAATGTGTCAAAAAACCCCATGCCCATTGTAATCCAGTTATCACAGAATAGTCTGAGTAGGATGGGACCCAGAAGAATCATCAAGTCCAGCTCTGGAGTGAATGGCCCATACAGGGATCAAACCCACAACCCTGGCATTATTAGCACCATCCTCTAACCAGCTGAGCTAATCTCAGGATCTTCTTAAGAGAAAAAAAAATCATATCATTCTGAAAGTATTCTGAAACACCTAGATGAGTATTCCAAGAGTATATGTATATTCTTTCTCAGAGAATTACCAGTTTCTCTGATACTAACATTTCAATTCATCAGTGTGATGACTGGCTGTACAACAGCAACCAGGAAAGAGATCTGCAGTTAATATTGATGGCTGGATTCAGTTTTTTACACGAGGAAAAAATACTGGCCAGTTTTGTCTTTTTATTATATGAGGAAGCTGCCAGTGGTTAAATCTGTACGATGAATACAGCAAAACTGAGCAGACTTCTTCTTCCCTACAGGAGCAAAGTCCTTCCCACTTATTTATCTTTCTCTACTGTCTAAATGTGACCAGGTTGCCCATAACTTTTCTGACCACCTGGTCTGGATAGTGCTCATATGTATAAACTTCTTTTTTGAGCCTTGAATCCTTATGCTTCTTCTGGAACATTTTCCATGTTACGTAAAGGAGCTTACAGTATAATTAACCCGCTAAAAAATGCCCCTGTTTTCAATGGAGAGTTGAACGCATTTTCTATCTATAAAATTGTTACAGCATGCTTTTTCCCTCAGGAAGAAAAATTAATCTATGAAGTAAATCCAGTAACTATAAAAGCCCGGTATTTTTCTCTCTCCCCTCCCATTATGCAGTTGCTGGGTTGGCGGATAATGTGCAATGCTTTATGTTATTTTACTGTGCAATATATGGGTCAAATTATGTTCTCATGTACATCTAAATATGGTAGTTTGGAGCTAGTTCAGAGTCTTTGCAAGCAACTGGCAAAGGGAACCTGCAGTACCACAGACAAGACAGAGTCCTTACACACCAGATATCTATTTCTTTTCCTGGCTATTCTCTCATATTTGAAAGGGTTTTATTTCATTCTGAGAAGAGAATATGTGTAGTAATTGGTGTAAGTGTTGTGACATGACTGAAAAATCCCATAGGAGACTGGGAATTAACTATTGTGGCAGTTATTCTTCAGGTTCTCAAGAAGCAGTTTCACTTCCAGTGTATAAACTGTGAAATGTGTAAGTGGTAGCAGTCATTTGTGGGAGATGCAGGTCTGAGGCAGAACTGAGGAGCCAGAAGTTAAACTGAGGGCTGTTGCAATCTGTACCAGACACCTTTGCATGTCTGTTACCCGGAAACTTTTCTGTGGAGAAATTTGCTGGAAGAATTGTGATGCCATAAATGTGCCAATAAAACCGAGCATATTGGCATTTTATTTTGAAAAATAATGTTCTCTGAAATACAGTGAACAGAATTGTTATTCATGTACTCATGGAGAAAAGGTATGTGTCATGGTACTTTCTCATTTGGTGGCTGCCATTTTGCCCAGGCAAATGAGAGTACTTAACAACAATTAGAGCAATTCTGCCTAAATACACTTACAGCAATACATAAATTGCTGTAGGACTAGAAATTTCTAGATACTTGTGCGAAGTCCAAAACTGCTGACCCGACTGTTAGCAAATAGGAAACAGCTTGGATAGAAATATTCAAGAGCACAGGATTGCAGTATTTGACCAGAAAGCTGCTGGGGACAAAATGAGATGCCTAATGCTGTGCAAAAATACCCATTAGCTGAATTCAGCAACAAAGATTTCAGTTTTCCAAGGAATGTAATAGGGGCTTTCTTCTATTGCGATATTTAGAAGAAGAAAGGCCTGAACTTCACTGGCTTAATGCAGTCATGCAGAGAAGTAATTAAAATAATGTCTCTTAAAAGCAAGTCATACTGTGTTTTTCAAATAAGTGGTTTATTCCATTGCTTAATGCATCTTTATTAGATGAATGAGAAGTAATTTTTATTAAGTGAGCTGAAGCAGAGTTGGAGGTCAGTAGGTAATATGTCCTAATACTGCTCTTAACGCAACTTATGTGGTTGTTAAATGGGTGTGACACAGCATTCTCTGTCCCATTGAAAGGATCTCTGCATATTTTCAGTGAGTTCACTTGCAAGTCAAATTCCCCTTGGTGTATGCTGTTGATATATTATGGTGATATAAATGACCTGATGAATGTTTGATTTAATGAATGTTACTTTAAACTTTATCCCCTGCTGCCAGTCTGCCTTTATTCCTATATGATGAATTTATTTGTTTTTTGTTAGTTTACTTATCTGCTCTTGGTTTTAGTTGCCGTGTCTCTGAGGAATCAGAAAGTCATCATTCCCCAGGTTCCTGACATGGATGCTGTGTCTGTGGCAGAGACTGTCTCAGTGCCAGAGCTTAGACAGTTTACACTGTGCTTTGAAGCAACCAAGGGCAACAGCGATGACAACGACGACTGGAAGGTTTTCTCCTACACTGATGCATTGTTGAGAGAGGTCTTCAGCTTCGGGAAGACCACAAAAGGCCATTTTCTGTCCATCTCAGGCACACAGTGCATCCTTAAGAATGCCTTGCCCCGAAATGCAGAGTTTTTCACAGGAACCTTTCAACAGCTGTGTGTGGTATGGGATGGCTTCTCAGGCACTATAGGTATACATGCCAAAAGCACCTATCATGTAGTGGACTGTCCAGAGATCTTTGACAAAGTTATCCCTGGAAATGGGAGGCTGGTGCTGGGCTCTAACAGCAATGAAGTGAGCTCTCTAAATGGGGACATTTACAACTTCCGCCTCTGGAATTTCACCATGAATGCGCAAACACTGGCCAACCTCAGCTGCGATGTGAAAGGAAACATTGTAGACTGGGAAAATGAATTCTGGAGTATTCCAACTTCAGCACTGAAAGCAGAAAACAATTTGAGTTGTGGTAAGTATGCCTTGCCAAAACTTTTTCGCTTATTTCCCCCCCACACTTCTGTATTGTGCTGAAGGTATCACATACCAAGATGGAAAAAAATGAGAGTATTCCCATGAAAGAAAAAAACACAAGTTCTTACCTTTATTAGCATCTCACTCAACTCTTACCATACACAGAAGCTTTGAAAGGGCATGGAGTTGATTCCTTAAAGGAAAAGAACAAGTCCCCTAAGTATATTGTGTTGCTGCTGAAAATGATCTGCAGATCAAAGATTTCCTAAACACTCTATATTGGCTCATACAAAAGGAAGATAATAGCTAGTACCTGCTAGCCTCAAATAAGATTTCTGTGGTCTCTGGAGAAAAGAAATATGTGTTAGCTAATTAATTATTAAATGATTTTTTATCTGCCCTTTGGCCATTTGATTAGCCAGAGGAGCCCATGCTAGCCTCATGCTGTATATGCAGAGCCAGCAAAAGCAGTGACAAAAAAAAGTGCATAAGAAACAGGAAACTAGAAGAAAATATTAAATTAGAGGAGGTGCACAGGAAGGAAAAGTTTGAGATCAAAATCATGAGATTTTTTCTTCATGATGGCATATGGTCCTTTTTTTAGACTGGTACTTACTGAAGGTCTTTTTTCCTGTAGATTACTCCAGAAGATAATTTTCAATACTTTTACCAACTTGTTCTCATTTTATGGCTCAGAAACTTGATTAACATAAATATCCTCGACTATTTTTTGTATATGTGACAGAATCTATCATCATTCTGAGAATCCTTAGTTTAAAAGAGAAGCTGCTATTCTAGTTTCTGTATCTAATAGTTCATGAGGGATTAAGGTGGCTAAAAAAGCTGCTTTTCTTTCTTTATTGTACTCATGTCAAAGTGTGGGATACTCATTCACAGCCAGAACTACTGAGAAAGTTCTTAATATGTCTCTGCTAAAAAAAACAAGCAACACCTATATAAAACCACAAGCAACTAGGTGCCTTTGCCTTTCTACCAGAACAAAGGAAATGCTGATCTGACCACAACTGTTGAAGGTGTTCTGAACTAAAGAAGTTGTTTCTATTTCATTGGTGCAAACTGATCTGATAGAGAATCATTTCCCAGAAAATCATACTCTTCCTACACTGTTACACCATAACACTTTAACCAAACAACCGATCTCTGTAAAAGCTGCAATCTCATTTAAATTTGAATGGACTAGGAGCCTTGTTCTTCTTTCTGTTAAAGACTGTACAATACTAAGACACAAAAGTAGTATCACAGCTGTGGTCGTAAAACACAGAACACAGAAACAGTAGAATAATTTTCATTCCACTGCCTTATTCCTTGGGATGTGAGTGATCAATAGTTTTCCTGCAGCAGAACTTTGTTTTAGGAAAAGTATATTAGTGTTTCTACTTTAGGCCCAGTATCTATACAAGTACTTTAAAACGTATCTACATATAAACATTGTTGTTGCCTCTAAATAAGCTTAGGAGGAAACTGACTTACTAGCCTGTCTTTTTCTTTCCTTGATATGAAATCACCCTCTGGGATACAGGCTTTCCTGAGCCAGAGTATTCATTAAAGAAAATTCTGGGTGCAGTGCCATTTCAAAAATGGTTACTAATCCCAGAGATGAAATTGTTAGAATTGTCTTCCCTTCCTCCTCTCAAGTAAAAGCCTTCTTTGTAAAACCAGCCTTCAACAGGAGAGTTGATGAGTCAGGCTATCAACCATGAATAAACCACTGACATTGGGGAGCTGACTCTGATTAAGCTTCATTTAACAGCAGTGAAAGGATTTATGCAGAAAAGGGTTTTTCACACAGCTCCAATAATGCTTCACCAGGAAGTGGCCTGTAATTTAACAAAAAGCAAGCCAAGCATTTAGCAGTGATCTCAACATATCTTTGCCCAAACAGTGCTTACATTTTCAAGGGGTATTATTTTCATGGGTTTTGAGACAAAGCTTTTACAAGCAGATTTATGAAGCATAAAACACTGGAAAATTGTTTCAGATAATCTTTTCATCGTTTTACCTTTTATTAGTTTGTTCCTTAGACTAATGTTTTCACAGCTGTGCAGTTATGGTGGGGTGTTTGTGTAAGACTTGACAGAATTCTGGTTTTATTGCCATACCTTTGTGCAGATGGTATTTAAAGGTATTCATACACAGCCTAGGTATCCAAACTTATTTTAAGACAAGTAACCTAGGTAATGATAGAAGAATGGCTATTGACCACCAGTTCAGAGTTCAGTGCAGGCAAACTGAGCAGCATTTGATCAACTTTGGTTCTGATTCTGCACTGGCTACAGCTATAGCAGGATATGATCTACTCATTTTCAGGGTAACGTGGCCACATATCTCTCCATGCCTGCAAATTGTTTTTTTTCATATCATTAGTCCTTCATACCCAAAGGCCAAAGGAATCCTTAATTTCACTCTCAGATTTAACACAGTGTGGGATGTGTCTGCCTTAGGCAGCTGGACAATGTTTCAGGCTTAGATAATTGCCCTCAGTGCTTTTTATGAATAGTGGAATCAAAAAGGCTATTCCACAGGTCAGTGCATCTCATGCTGGAAAAGATGTCTCAGAGAAGTCAAAGTTCATTTGCTGTAGGAGTGCCTGTTCCTCTCCACTGACTGTAAAGTCTAGCATGACAAGCAGATACAGATGTCTGAGATTTAGATATTTGAAGTGAGATGTATCACACAATGTGTCTGTAATACAGGTTCATAGGGTCACAAGTCCTGGCAGCAAACCTGCTCCAGAATTGGACTCCTGTCCTCATGGGCCCACAGGTCCTGCCAGGAGTCTTCTCCAGTGCCAACTTTCCATGGGGTAATAGTCTCCTTCAGGCATCCACCTGCTCTAGCATGTGGTCCACCATGGATCTCCATGGGCTGCCAGGCATAGCTGCTTCCCTATTGTCTGCACCATGGACTGCAGGGGAAGCTGAACTAAGGCACCTGGAGCACCTCCTGCCCCTCCTTCCTCACTATCCTTGGTGTCTATGGGATTTTGCTCCCACACATTCTCACTCCTCTCTTGGCTGCAAGTGCTGCTGTGCAGTAACTTTTCCCCCTTTTAAGATCCATTATCCCAGAGACACTACCATTGCTGCTTACAGGCTCAGCCTTGGCCAATGCATCCATCTTGGAGCTGGCTGGCTTTGACTCTATTGGACATAGGGAAAGCTTCTGTGAGAGGTTTCTCACAGAACTGCCCTTGTAACCCCCCTTGCTGCCAAATGTTTGCCATGCAAACTCAGTGCAATAATCTTCTGACTTAAATGTTTTGTGAAGTTGGATTTGGTTTCTTTTTTTAGTTTCACCAAATAAAATCACAATATTGTTTTAAAAACTCAGTAAAGAAAATATGAACACCCACAGTATTTCCAGCCAACACTCAGGTCATCTTTCCATCTTACACAACCGGGGTGAAACTTAGAGTAGGTTTTGATATTGACTGTTTAATATTAGCAAGTTTATTTTGTGAGGAAAAAAACCCTCCTCATGCAGGGGATAGTACACTCGCTTAGAACATCCTTCCTGGAGTTCATAAGAAGTGTACCAAAAAAGTGAATTTGCCTCTACCTCTTAATCCACTAAAAAAACTGGTGAAATTTTATATTTGTTGAGGACCACTCGTTTTAATTACACCCTATATTTATTGGCAATACATGTAGTGGTATCTGTGGCATGATACAAATTCTGTGTCAAAGCTCCATGCTTCATTTGTTCTTGCATCACAGGAAATATTTTCTTAGCTATCTTTACAAGCCAATGGGTGGTGGCTAATTTTGGGGAAGGATAGTGTTTTTCATGAGAGAACTTCATTGAGTCAATGTGATTCTGAAGTGGTAAAGCAAAAGCCAAAAGGGCAAAACTCCTAGTAGGTTCACATTTTGCTAGAGCTCTGTGGTCCCTTTATGTTCAACACAGTGTGAAAAGGCAGCTGTATCTGCAGCTGAACCTCTGGGATACATGAAATGTAATTAATGGAGTTGCACCAATTCTTTTTCGGTAGCCATTCTTATGTGCCTTAGTTTTGTCTCCAGATCATCGAAGTGTAATGCTTGTTGTTATGAATAATTCTGTAGAGATACAGACTTATAACATTATCTGTTTATAAATCATGCATACCAGAATATTAATCACACCCTCGCCCTGGGCAGAGGAACAAGTTTAATCACCTTTTATCTGGTTGGTGTCTGTCACAGGCACATTACTCAGAAGTGTGTACTGGGTAGCCTGGGCTGCAGCAGCAGAGCGTAGTTGCTCCTCCACAGAGTCCATTGTTATGAAAATCCCATAAATCCCATGGCCATACTGACCCCTTTGCTTAAACCCATCTCACAGAGTACACACAAGCTGCATTCCTTTAATGTGATGTTATTTAGTGAAAGCTAAGAAAACCATGGGAGGATACATAAGTGGCTGACTTGCGAGTCAGCAGGGAAGAATCCCTGAGCTGCAACAGAACCTGACAACTTGTAAGTCTTACAGGCAAATGGCAGTGTCAGTTTTGCCAGCGAGAAAAATTAGGCAGCAGAATGTGTCACTGCATGATATAATGTGTTTTAAGCCCAGTAACTAACTAACCCTTTCTAAATTATTTGATTTCTTCCTTTAAAGGCTCATATCTAATTCCCTCTTCTTCAATTGAACCAACCAGTTGTGCAAACCTAGGAAGCCTTTGCCAAGGTAAGAAACCCAGATCCTTTTCAGATCTTTGGAAAAATCTGTATTTTCCTTGGGGTTTTATTCCATTTCTTTTTTATTATCATTTATAAAAGGGTGAGCAGCAATAAAAAATAGCAAGGAAAGGAATTATTTAGCCTCATCAAGTATGTGGGTGTCCTGTACGTACAATATGTGGAAAAAATGTGATTGCTCCCTTGATAATACATTTTCCAAATAGTCTCCATTATATCAAAACTGAATTAACTGTCTCCTTTCGTTTCTTTCTCCACCTCTTTTCCTCCTGCACATTTTCACAGTAAAATATTAACCAGCTTAAGTACTAGGTAAATCTGTAAAAAAAAAAATGAGCAGATGTAAATAAAGGAACTAGCTTTTATTCAGGTTTGTGTTTTCTTTCAATAAGCTGTTTTGAGGCTAGGTACTTTGAGATTAGCAGGTAAAATAATTGCCATCAAACTGCAGAATTCAGCAGCTTTTAGAGAAAGAAGCATATGTTACGGCACTTAGTGATGAATTAATAATGTAAAAATCACCACATATAGAAATTCATTAGGTGTTTATTTAAAGGGCAGCTCAATTGAATGCAAGGAATGGGTGAACCTTACAGATTTCCATGTCACATGAGTCAATGGGCATGCAAGGATGGTTAGGTGGTACTGTTCTGCTCAGGTGCTGAAGTTCCATAAAAAGTGCTTGACATGAGCAATATCAAGCCATTTCCATAACACCTTCTTGAACACAGGCCTTACAATATGTTGGCATGCTATGTTAAAATTTAATTGCAGCAGCAACTGCACCAAAAATATCTAGCTTTGTAACCCCTTTCCAGCTGAATGGTGGAAGAAAGACACAGAAGAGAGTAAAATATAAGAGGAGAACAAGAAGTCTCAGAACTCTTTCAAAACTAATATTTATAAGTAAATCAGATTTAGCTTAAAAATAAAGTGGAAAATGCACTCTTCTTGGAAAGCCAGTTTGAGATCTATGTCAGTTTTCAGTGTACTTTTCCCAGATTTTCCTGAGGTAAATTTGGTTCAGGTTCTTGGAGAATATTGTACTGGTTTCCACAGAAAAAATGAATTGCCATTAAATTCCATAATCAGATTTTAGCAGTAATTTTCATGCATCATATTCACAAAGCACACTATCTAAATACTGCTACTCAAATAGTTTGGGTAAATGAGGCATCCACAATTACTCAGTATTAGTCTTTTATATATATAGGGTACCACTGTATAAATATCTTCCTCCATTCTTTTGGAAGATCTCTGAGGGTTTTCCTCCATTAAAAATGGCATGGTATGAAAGGGAGAGAATGTCTTTCATAACATCAGCTAATATGGCTGCAGAAATGGACACACTTTCAGCTGAAGAAATCTGCTTTTCTAAAAGCCTCATCCTTTGTCCCAGCTTTATTAACTTGCTCATATTGCCTCTGATAAAAGGTGCTGCCTTTCAAACTTGCCTTCTTAACTTCTTAGACAATCAGTAAAGACTTCAATAAAAACTATGAGTATTTTCATGAGGGTAATAATCTTTTCTCCTCTAAAAAGTGTTTGGTAAAGTGTCCCTTGTATTCAGTTTGTCACTTTGGAATAAGATGCCAGATCAGGTCCACCCCAATCAGAACCATCATAATTATAGTTATAATAAAGAAAATCATAAAAATATGTCTGGCTATTTCTGTCAATACTACAGATTTTGTCTAAACTGAGAGGCCAGGGATTCCTTATTTTGTTGGTGTTGTGCAATAACAACAGTAAAAGAGTTTGTGGATGCCAGGTTATGCCAGCTGTGTCTGATGAAAGAACTGATTTCTCCATTATCCTTAGTAAATATTTTTGTTCATTAGATGCCTCCTTTAGCAGCATTGGCTGGAAGACACAGTCTATAAGAAGCCTTGTAAATTATTCCTCAGACAATATAGCTCTGAAGTTTCATGGAAGAGCTTTTATTATATTTCAAGGTGTCACTTTATACTCACTTTCCCAGTTAGAATCTGTTTATTCCAATTTCCAAATTTTCCTTGTCTTTCCCTAATTTTCTTGTCTCACTGAAACCTGAACATGAACCTGCTCCCTAATCTGTGACAAGTTTATGACTTTTGGACTCAAAATGTTAGATAAATCAACCTAGCAAAACATAAAAAATGTGATTTCTTGCCCAAAATATAACTGGTTAACCTTACTAGTTTGATTCTTGGTCAAATTCTTCCAAAACTATGCAACACTGAGAGATTTTAAATAAGGGTTTTCAGGGAAAAGATCCATCAGTGAATGGATTTGCATTCCCTGGGAGTTACTGAATAAAACTTAATTAAAACTAACTCAAAATTATTTCCAAACCATTATTTGAAAATTTTGTGGCATGATCTTTGAATTATTCTAGCACATATATTCTATCAGTCCATCATGGGGGAAAATTGCAGTTTTGTCTCCTCCTTCTAATTTTGAAAAGTGTTCAGCTGGTTCTCCAGGATTTGTGGAGTGAGTCCTATTGGTGTTAGTGGGAACAGTACAGCTGACTTTCTACATAAAGCTTTCAAAATATATATTTTACTTCACCTGTTCCAAGTCCAATTTCAATTCTCTTCATTGTTTTAAGTGGAGTTAATGGAATCCTTACATGAGCAATTTAGTTTCTCATTTGTTTGTTCATATTCAGTCTTTGAGGATGGTTAAAGATTCTTTTCACAAGCAGAATTCTATTTGCATGCATCTTAGAACTTCTCCATTTTCTGGTCTTCACACAACCAAGGCTCTCATGAGAGAATTTTATGAAAGGAGTGCAGGACTGATCCTGCAAAATTTACCCTGGCAAAATTGCCTCTGAAGTCAGTACAAGTGAGGATTGCAGGATTGGGGCCTCAGCTCATATATATTCATTACTTTGTACAGAAAAAATAATGGGTTTTTTTAACATTTACAGCATTGTGTGTAGATGGTTTCATTTTACATTGTCATGCATTGTTCCCATTTTGTCTTACCTAATTAACATTCATATTTCATTCAAGTTCACCTCTTTCTCATCTTTATTACCAGCTACTGTAAATGCTACTACTCCTACACCACCCACTGTCACCACTAACATGCCTGATACTAATAGAAACGATAAGCCAAACAATGGTAAGAAATCCTGTGTTACATTTTTCCTTGTACTGTGTCTAAAGCAAATTTGTTATATTTTAAGGTGTGTTTTTCCTACCATCATAATGTCAAGGGTCATGTCTCAGTTCTGATCTCATTTACACTGAATAAATCTGGACTAAATCTCTGGGCCATGTCAGAATGGTGCAAATGAGAACAGAACCAAACTCAGTGTTTATTTGTTTCCTGTTTACATGGCTTTTCTGTGAAGGGACTAACTTTGTGTCACCCATTGCATTTAGCAATGCAAAGAGCAAGGGGAGGGAGAGGGATTTTTGGAAAGGGTCTGAAAAGAACCGTGTTGTTGCAGTGTTTCAAGTCTGCAGATTGTCAGACACTGTGCAGCTCTCGCTTGTGCAGCCAGGGTGGTAATAGGCTGAGGCTGTCTGTTCCTCACTAGCTCCTCGCCATTCCTCAGGCACAGGAGCCAAGTGGAACCATTCCTATGGAGCAAAGCCACTTCCACTGAGTCAACAGAAATCTTTCCACTGACTTAAAGAAAAGCTGGATCAGACTTTACTAGGGAAAATGTTGACAGTATCAGATATCGTTTACTTTTCATTTAGAAAGATTAAGGGAAAAAATAAGGTACTAAATGAACCTATTATTAGCACAGGAATAAAGCCAGGATTTCTTTTGAGGCTTTCTCAAATTCTGTGATATCACTGTCTCCTAAAGACTGAGCATCATTTTGTGAAGTGCTGCTAAAATATTTATTAGCTTGTTAAAGTTGGTTGTTAAACACAGAAATAGATTTTGCCAATTTTCATCACAGACTTAAATGTATATTTTTTAAAAGATTTATTTTTTCAGTGTACTGCATGGAAATAAATTAGAATCTGGGTGGGGTTTGTGGTTTGGGTTTTAGGTTGCTTTTATTTGGTAGGGTGTTTTTTTCCCCCAATCCATCAGTTGTTACTGTAGGATTTAAAACTCTTAGAGCATTTTTTTCTCTTGGCAGATTGTTTATTGTATACTGGCAATCAGGCAGTACAGTACACAATGTGAAAGAATTTATCTGAATCCAGACTGGTTTTAATAAGCTGTAGAAGTAAGAAGAAAGAATTGAAAATTTCTTCCAAGTAGTGTTTGCTTTTTGTGGAGCCACTCACAAATATTCACCTGAGCAGTTAGCTCTGATTTTTTAAATGACAGAATGAACTAAATCTTACTAATATTAGTATGAGTAAAAATTAGACAATTAAGTCCTTTCTCTAGCTTTGAAAGTCCCAAGAAAAAGTAGAAAGACTATGAAAATAAAACAAGTTCACTTATGGTAGAAACAAATTAAACTTTTACTCAGCTATCGGGCATCATTTTCCACTCTTGGTAAGTTGATTTGTAGACCAAGAACAGACAGCCAAGAACAGAAAGTTAAGTTACATATATTTTCTTGAATCCATTAACTATGTGGCTTGCTACACACAGACCTGCAGGAATTCAGACTTCCTGCTACAGTTATCTTCAGAATGAAGAGAAATTCACCTGAATTTTCCCATTTGCGACCACAGTGGCAGCAAGAATCTAAGATAGAAGGGATCAAAACAATAGGAATTATCTCAACCCCAATTATTTGGCCAGTGAAGCAAAAGCCTCTGCGTTTCAGTAAAAATATAGCAGATGATAACCCAGAGAGAAAAAACCCATACAGCTTGATCCTTCCAACTTTGTCCACACCAACTTCTTCTGAGGAGACCAGCAACAATACCTTGACTGCTTTTACAAAAAATGTCAACCTAGGTAATACTGTAATGCATCAGTTGCCAAATGAAAGTATTTTTAATTATTCTAGAAGTCCGTTCCGTAGTACTTCTGGTGCAGCAGATGCAGTTACAGAGCCACCTGTGAATGCAGCAGTTCCTCTTCGCAGCAGAAATCCTAATGGAGATCTAGCAAGGACTTTGGCCAGTAGGCTCCATCTTTCTGACTCTGAGCCAGCATTCCACTCTCACATTAGCAGCAGCAGCAGCAGCACTGCTTGGGAACACAAAAAAGAAACTCTGTGGATTTCATCCTCCAACAGCAACACAAACAATTTCATGCACACAAGCAATGTCTTGGAGTCTGTGAACTGGTGGAATGAGCCTGTATTTCATCATCGTATCACCTCTGACACTCAAGAAGACAGACATCATTTTCTGTCCAGCTTGTCTGTGTCACCTATAGATGAGAAATTATCAATACAAAAAAGTAGGTTAGATTTGGTAGACTTGGCGCTTGAAAATTTTTACCTGGAAATGATAGAAGGCAATGCTGACAGAAAAACATTTTCTACACAAGCTGCAAACAGTGCATTTCAGTTTAGAGAATCTATGCACATCAAGGAACATCACTCAGAAAGCATTACAAAATTAGCCTCTGTAGAAATTCTACATGCAAAACCAACAAGTTTTTTTCAGAACATGAAAAAAACATACGCAAAATTTATGCGTGACAGCCAATTGACAAATCTAGTCCAAGGACACAGTAGAGAACTATTAAGATTTTCAGCATTTCTGGTAGAACCAGGCTGGACAAGCTCAGCATTTAAGCATGTTGCAACAACCCTGCCTGTTTATCAACAGCTGTTGACTGACACATATTTGAAAAGTGACAGCATATTTATATCTAGTAATAATTACTGGTCTCATTATTTACAGCATTCATTACACTTTCAAAATCCAAGTGAGACCCTTAGAAATGGAGCACTGGAGAACAATTTAGATACATTACATGGTAGTAATGAAGACTCAGCATTTTCTATATTAGAGACAGAGAACATGAATCCAGTTGCTGACTCCTGGGACTCAGATTACTTGGATTTTTCAACAAAATATGTAGATATTTCCCCCTCTTTAAGAGCAAGTTTCTGGACTCTTTCCCATAATTTGAAAGAAGCATCTCAAATGTTTGCTGGGGAGCCATCAGAAAATTTCTGGCTTTCATTTAATAAACAGCTTTCTTCCCCAACAGAGAGAACGCTGTCCATTAGTTTATATACTGACAGTATCTCTGAACAAACATCTGCCATTGGATTTTTAGGTCACGGAGCTGAAGAAGTTATTTTTTCTACTCATGTATCAACTTTGGAAACACAAACCTTTAGTCCATTTATTCCAGGCATTTCAAAGAGAATTTCAGAAAGTAATGGAAGGTCATTATCACAATTGCAGTCAACAATGAACTTTGCAAACCTGACTGTGACTTCCAACAGTGAATTTTATTTTGATTTTCCCTTCCCTTCCCTGGAAGCACCTTACATTCAATCCCCTCTATGGGAACAGGTAAGTCCTTTTGATCAGATATTTGAAAACTCCACGGACAGTTTGCACATGCAAATTCGAACTGACATAGTAAGTGATCAAACTGACATGACCTTCCTAAACAATAGGCATCAGCCTGTTTCTGTCTTTCCAGCACATTCAGGAAGCCAGCCTTCCTGTTCAAGCGATAGCCGAGCTCCCTTCTTGTTCAGTACACCTGGGACTGAGGTTACATGGATAGTTGAGAGTTTGATAAGCAATACAAGAGCACACAGAGCACTGCAGTCTCAAAGTCTTCTGGAGAATGATGGTATAACAAATATCATTGATAAACCAAGAAGTAAATTTCAAAAAGATGCAGGTATTTTTTTAAAAAGCATCAGTTCAATGACTTCTGACTTTCTTCCAGTGTCTTTGGAATTAAGGCAACTTCTTCATTCAGAGTCCAAATTCAGAGACAGCATACCTCCAAACAGCTATTCCACACCTCCACTCCCGAAAAGCTTTCAAAACCATCTTGATACAATTTCTCCAAGCCTGCTCCCTCAGTGGGATGTGGGAGAGTTAAACTTGCCAACAACAGAAACTCCAAGAAATTATCTAACTCTTTTAGGACAAAACTCCATTGAAAATCAAGTGGACAGTCCAAGATACTCTCTCTGGGCAGTAGAACAAGAAATCATTGACAATAATAAAGACATAAGGGATTTTGCTGTTCTGACATCAACAAACATACCAAGGCTTTCTGAATGGAATTCAGAAGGGGAAATATATAAATCCTTTAGCAGGAACAGAGAAGAAATGTCTATCATTACTGCTAATGCCTTGGATTTAGAAAATGCTGATTATGGACATTTTGCAAGTCTCTCTTCTGTTCTGGAGTCATCAAGAACTGCAATAATGAATGATGTGGTACCTTTGCCATCTTCATCTAGCAGAGTTTTTATTCAGCACAAAGGGACCAACTTGACAGGCACTCTGACAAAAGCTGCAGCAGCCATCCATCACTCTCTCATGGAGATCCAAACATCTCTTTCTTCTGTGACATACCATGAGTCATCAGTTTCAGCCCATGTTTATTCCTTGGCCAATTTACCATCTGGGACAAGCCAAAACAGCACCTCTTACCCACCACTGAGACAACTTACTAGCTCTGCTGCAGTCCTTTTGTCTTGTTTGTGTGACGCCTTCACTGAGCTGGGCTGCCTGTGTCGACCTGAGTTCCACTACAGTATGTCATGCTGTTAAGATAGATGTAGAAAAAAACCCAGATCATCTTATCTATTAGATATTGAGTTTGTAGACCAAACGTAGAAGTAGCTGTCTTTCTTCCTTTAGCTATAGGACCATTTAGCATATGCACATGTTTTGGAGTGATAATTACAGTAGAAGAGAATTTATAATATCTTAGTGATAGTAAATGTCATTAATGTGTGATTTCTAATATTTCTCTAAGACAGCTCTCATGAGACTGTGAGGATAATATACTGATTTCCATGTATTTTATGTAATTTGATGCCAATTTATGGTTTGGGAGTGTATGAATGTTTTTTACTGACATATTTTTGAGGATTTCAGTTTCAAAAATAAAAGATTTTTCGAAACGAAATATTTGGATAATTTTCGTAACAGAATTCTAAAAAATACTCACATTTGATTAATCATTATATTTTTGTAGTTGCTGGTGGGTGTAGGGAGCATTGTTTTCCAGGCTATTTTTTCCTCTTTTTTTTTCAAATTTTCTTTGGCTACTTTTCACCAATTTTACACTCTTTTTTTTTTTTTTTTTCTTTTTTTATTCAGCAGTTTGAGGTGGGATTTCAACTGTTTAATTTGAAAAGGGATAAATATGTATTAGTTTTTAGTTTTTATTATATGCCACTGCAGTCTCCTGAGAGTATTTTAAAATGCAGATTTGTTCTTTTTTTTTTTTTTTCTTTTTTTCCTCATTAATACATGCTTTGGGTCACCATCTAGGGGAGATCTTGAAGCTATGGCCTAGTTTGTAGCTACTGTGTATGATTTATAAAACACTTTGCATATTCCTATATTGAGATGATTCTGTCACTATACATAATTATGTAAATAAGGTTATAATTAGATATATAATTATATATGAGTTTGTGAGAATAGATATAGTGCACAGTTTCTGTATGTGTGTATCTGTTTGGCACATATAAAAGGTACACATAGATTTAAAATTGAATATGTGTTTATACTGAGATATATACATATAAAGGGCATCCAAGTCTTGCAAGTGTTTTCAATTTACCCAAAGTCCAAATTTCTACTTCCAAAGACTTAATTTTTTTTTTTTTAATCTATCTCAGTTATAATAAACTCAAGTACATTTTCAGATTAAACTATGCACCAAATTTGTGTGCCTCCTCAGGAGAGTTAAAAAAGACAGTAAATCAACATGAAGTTCATTTTGCTCATATCAAAAATTTAATCCTAGCTTACCAAAGAAGGTATCTGGTAAACCATCTTCTTTAATGTTTTATCATAAAGGAATTTTTGTACCTATCTCAATATTCATATAATTAATTCTGTGTAATTAATTGTAAAGAAAGAACAATGCTCCAACCATTGCATGAATAGTAATCAATGCATGCACACTTAATTTGGAAAATACTGACTTAAATTTTTTTTTCCAGATGCCTTTATTTCAATAGTTCTAATACAATAATTATCTATGAAGTTGTAAAATTATGACATTTGCTCCACTTAAAATGCCTTTTATTTAGATTCCAAAAAATAGAGTTCCTTTCCTGTCAGAGACAGAAAGGGATTTCTGTATAATTATTGTCATGTCCTGCTCTGTCCTATGTAGTGCCTCTGTAAGGTTTACATAAGATTATATAAACGCATGTATCTTGATCATGACCCACAACGTTGGTAACAGCCCAAGACCAAGCAATGCCACAAATGCACATACATGCAAGTGAATTGATCCAGAAGTCCTTAAACCGCCCCCACATCCTGAGAAATTTTACCCAACTAGAGCTTACAGAATGTTTGGTAGCCTAATGAAAAAAAAATAGACTTGTGGAAAGTACAGACTTTTAACACAGAGCATAAAGATGAAATGGATTGATGTTATTTATTAGATGTGAAATCTTGTAATGCTGCCTACCCACTCATGAGCTTAAAGAGAATTTATATTTATCCAGTGCCATTTCAAAACAGTTTTCTGAATATAAAGTTGCACCAAGCCAAGTGTTACACATTTTGTGACTGAAAGATGGTTTATTCAGCTGCCAATTTTGTAAAGCTAATATGGGTTCTTCTACTCTCTGGCCATTTCCAGGCCTGAGAGTAAGACTGTGCTTTGGAAAGCACATATCCCTTCTTACACCTAATTCTGTCCTCAGTTACCTTGCTACTTTTAATTGATGAGCTTTATCTGCTCTCACAATATTTAAACTATAATCTGCAGTGGTTCAATTCTGGAACATATAACAATATGCCTAGGAGCAGAATTTATCTGTGTTTACAGATTGCATTTTTTATAATATCTTTTTAATTCCTGACACTGTCATGATCTTAATTTACACACCACATTAAAGGCATATGCAAAATACTATTTTGATGTATGTTGTCTATGAGTTTCCATGTCACATTTCAAGTGCCTTTGAAAATATGGAAGGGGAGGGAATTCTTGCCAAAATCAACAGGACTAGTAAGAATGGGCCCAAATATGCAGGCTTATTAGTTTCAGACTTTAAAGGCCAGCAAGAGTGTGAGGTGGCTTTGTATCTGGGGTGTAGCACAATTTTTATATTAATCATGAAGCTAACGTCTCATTATTACAAAAGCTAAATTTGCTTAGTTTCTAACATTATAATGCTCTTTTTAATGGACAGGTGGCCTATTCTACAGGATATCTATAGTTGTCTCTAGTTCCAACCCCAACTCAGTGTCAAAAGTACATGATGTTGTTGCAGAATGGGTAAGTTAAGTTCTCTTTCCTGTGCGATTACAGATGTGAATCTGGCCCACCACTGTTATCAGTTGGAAAAGAAAAAAAAAAAAAACCTACAAAAAAACTCTTCACATGTGTTCTCCAAATATCTTTTATTTGTTTCTGCAGTAATAAATTCTGGTCTAGCTGGGGCTCTTCAGCACTATGGATAAAATTTAAAATGTCTGTACTATACTAGCTAGCTTCTTAAGAAATGTAGATAGCAGGTGAGATTTTGGAAAGTATGGAGAAATCAGAATCGTCCACCAAAAGAGGTACATGTCTGAGTTTCAACATCACTATACAGGATAAAAACATTGTCCCCAGTTGCTAATAAGGTTTTGAACCTATATTGTGGCAGAAATCGTAGAAACACCAGGCAGTGTTGATTTGTGTGAGGCGATAAACTTTTTCAATTTATCCTAGTGTTTGCTACTTCTGAAGGTTTCTGCCATAGGTCAGTTGCCGAGGATTCTAGCAGTCCCTGGTTTTTCAGCCAATTTTAGCAGACAAGCTCCTCTCTGGATAAAGGATTCTTGAAGTTCTTGTCCCTAAAAGTTCTTCTTGCCTGAATAAAGATATTCTCTGTCCTTTTTGACAGTTCACATAGTCCCACTCACACAATTTGTAAAACCTTTGTAACAACTACTTACGCAAAAATATGATATCATGAAATATGGCGACTGTTCTGTATTTTTCATTTAATAAACCTGGAGATTTCAGCTATCAGAAGTTAAGGAATCCATAAATCGGAATACATATATCCAGGAAAGGTACATAGGTGTCTGAGCCAAAGAAACTAGAGGTGCCACTTGGCCCTAGCAGAGTATGCAAAGGTGTCTCCTGGGGGAAAACTGAGCAGCAGTTGAGCACTCAGAATAAAAAGTACAAAGGTCTGAAAAGAAGCTTATCATAAGTTTGGAAACTTCCAGGTGAAAATTTAGCCAGTAGCTTTTTCAGTAGATCTGTTCTATTCAAAGTGTATCTGAGGATTTAGGATATGGAAGAGAGGGAGAAAAGGAAAAGGTCAGGATCCTGTGCACTTATCTATTCAGTCTGTCATGACCTTATACAGATTTCCTTCTGTCCACAAAAAAAGGGCCACATTTCTCACTACCAGTTGTACAACACCTCACTGAAAAGAGAGTGTTCTCTTTGCTTTGCAAAACTGAAGGGGATTTCTCAAGGTGCAGAAGGGTGAAATTCTAGCACGGCTTTAAGCAACAAAGAGTCCCATTAACATCTTGCCATTCATGTGATCAATGTCTTCCTGTTTTTCAGCTGAACCGTACTTTCCAGAACTGGAATTACACTGTGTATGTGGTCAATATCAGGTAAATTAAGGAGGAAGATATTTATGCTGTATTCCTTTGGAAAATTAATTCACCCTAATTATAATGTCTGCTTCTTTCATAGCATCCAACCTGCCTCTATAAGAGAGGGAGCAAGACAAAAAAGAAGTATTAAAAGGTAATATTTTTTTTTAAATATGTTTTCTCAATAGAGACAACTATTGCTGCTATTGCAAGTGGCTTTACAACAGTCTTTATTGTCTATTATTGAATTCATTGCCTATTATTTGGCATATGCTGCAAGTCTGTAAATATATGACTGCTGGAAATCTCAGTGTTCTGAATGTTCTTAGAAACCTAATAGTGGTTATCATGTTTGTTTTGGTTTAAACCTATTGAGCTTTAAACCCTCACAGAGAACTTTTTCAGAGCTTAGGTTTTATCTGTCACAAAACTGAATAGATACTTGATATTTAAGCTGTATGACACACCCAGCTTACTTTAGCAACAAGCTTTGATAACACTGGTATCTGTCCACTGTCTCTTCATTTGTTCTCTTGAACCAGACACTCTTGAGTTAATAGACATCTTACTAGATGGAAAACACAAAAAATCATGCTAGAATTGAAAGCTAAATGAGTGTGAGTTAAACTATTTACCATATGCTCTCATTTCCTGACTTCTGCTGGGCTTGGAGACGCTGGAGTTGGAACAACCTCAAAGGCAGCCAGAGAAAGTTGGATGGGTCACACACACCCCACACACACACACCCCCCCACCCCAGAAATCTGGCCTCCATGGGCTTCTTTGAAAGCAGCAGGCTGATTTCTGAGGGATGTCTGGGGAGGGAGGGAATCTTAGGACCAAATTAAGGAGAGGAAACCAAAACATAATTAGTCTTGTGAGGATGGGGCAATAAGTGGGTATGGGATGTATCTGTTTGCACTGTAGGCAAAAGTCTTGTTAGGAAAAGACTTCTAACTGCTGACTCTTGAAAACTGCCTTGATAATGGCAGTAGAAGTTGTACTTTTTAATATCAGAGATAGCTCAATATTCCCAATTTACCATCAGGAAGTAATTAGTGGTGCTTCCAGTTTTCAAGAGTTTGCCTAGACATGAAAAGATCTGTGGAAGGGTAGTATCTCCTTCCCACATAACCACAGCAGAAAGACAGCTTTTATTGGCAAAACCTTTAAACTGGTACACTGGAAGCCCCATCTCTGAATGGGCTATTTTGCTGCTTGACCTACATTTACGGTAGGCTGTAGTGATGTGGGTAGGATTTTTTTTCACACTTCTAAATGATACAGTTATGCCAGCAAGGACTTTCAAGTGGAGACCACACCTCAGGTTTTACCAACAATCCAAGACTGCTGAGAAATGTAAAGCTTTCCCCATCCTTATTCCTGTATCTTTTTATGAACCTAGAAGCTGAGCTGCACACCTGATTTCTTCTTGTCTCACTTTCCATCCTGCTCTTTTTTTTTTTTTTTTTTTATTCTCCCTAGTCTTCTCAAAAAAAAGGTTGAAATTATTAAAGTAATTTCCCTTTTCCCTTCCCTTTCCTTTCCCTCCCTTTTTTGACATCCAGTGAATATGCCACTAAATTACTTCTCATAATGTCTTACTCTTATGGGGAAGTAACCCCATCTCTATTTCTTCTGTTCATTATATGTAATTTCAGAGGCAATGGAATTAAATGCTCATAATATGTCATTTTTCAAGGGAGGCCTGGTGTAATGAGAAGCTAGTTGTCTTGTGGGCTCTAGAGCACTTTGTGTCAAGATCAAATGGCCTTTTTTTCATCATTCTGAAAAATTTAGGGTAAATGCTGGTCATATCACACCAAATGTTAATGTTCTCCAAACAATCAGCAGTTTCATGTTGTGAATGTTTTCTTAGAACACACAAAAAAAAGACATGACAAGATCTTGCTCAACCTAGAAATTCAGATGGAGTACTGCAAGGATAATTAAAAATTTAAGTGAGCTACATTATATGTGACTAACAAAAATTACACTTTTTTATGTTCTGTATATGTACGTACACATGATTTTCTGCCTTTTTTCATATAGCGTTCATATCTTGAATACATCTTCATGCATCATTTACCTCTTACAGAAGAAACATTTGGTCAAAGAGAAAAATTGGTCAAAGCATCTTTAGGTCTTAGGTTTTCTGCATATATATCTATGTTTGTCTATCCTTCCCATCTGAAACCAAAAAAGGATCACCTTCCCAATAGTCTTCAGTGTTCCTGGGTTTAGTCACCAGTTCCTTACATCTTTACATCTGTTTCTGAATTTTGTGGGAAAGAAATCTGTTGAATTTCTGAAGATACTAAAAGCAAACCTTTTTTCCTACTGCTTCCAGATTATTGCTGTCAAGATTCTTTGTTAGACTTTCCTTGAATTTTTCCTGGATAGGACTCTTAGGAAATCCTACAAGACGCTAGGATAACGTTTGAGAGTATAAAGAATTAGCAACTTAGAGGTTAGAAGTTCTAAATACCTAATGGAAGTAATGGTAATTCTTGACTGCCTAGGTGATTCACTGAAATGTTATGGCTGAATTCTTGTATGTAACTTGCTCACAGTGATTTCATACAGTTACTATTAATTAAATGTTCCTAGAAATTATTTCTGTGAATAGTTGCCCAAGTATTTTCTTATTTCTTCGTTTTGGATAGTCAAGTCTGTTGCACTCCTAGACATTCTATTATTTCCCTTAGTTTTTAAGTACTTCTTAAAAAGAAGTACCTACCTTCACGTTCATCTTAACAGAAATTTACTTCACAGTTAAAATTTAAGACCTAACACAAAAGTATTATGGCCTTAATTTTATCTTTTACAGAAATGAACATATTAATCTTAACTCTTAACTAACTAAGCCTTATTTCTCTTTTCTGAATTTTCCACAAGATCATAGCCTTTTTATTTCCAAAGCAGTATAACAGTTCCTAAAGTTGTTCTTGAAAAAGGTTTTTCTTCTCTTTAGATGGATTCATATTCTTGTAATTCAGATCCCATATTTTTTGCATTCCTTTTGGATTAGTATTTTATACAGCAGTTAAAAAAAAAACCCCAAACCAACAAAACAACATCCCCAAGCCTGTTCTATGCATTTTGCTTTGCTCCACCCTTATTTACCACACTGCTTCCTCATCAAGGAGCTTCAGCTGTCTCTTCCCCACCTAGTCTTCTTGCATGTGAATGAGGAAGAATGGTTAGAGAGAATGATTCAGAGAAGAAATAGTTGCTGGAAGTGGGAGGTAGGAAACTGGCTTTTTTTTTTTTTTTGTCACATTAAAAATAGCTATTTTCCAAAATAACATTTTAAACTACTGCATTCTGGAGAAGAGCAAAACAAAACAAAATTATTGAAGTGGATTGCTGCTCTTTCATTGCTGTGTTGTAGGAGCTGCAGAAATCCAAAGTACACTGTGCTTATTGGGCGTTTATGTACCCGGTGATGAGCGACAGAGAGCCAAGTCCAAAAGTGCATATTATTATCAGCACCTTTAATACTGTGACATCTCTGGATGACAGCAGTATATATCAAGCTAATACTTTGGTAGATTATTAACTACTTTAATAGACAGAATTTTATCAAAGCTATATTTGACTTTTTGTCAGCATTCAATTTTTCCTCTGGTTGTACGGTTTCTGCCTCTTAATAAAAGGGCAGCTATTCAAAGGAGACAGGAGTTCAGTGGATATAACTATTTCTTTGTCCCTCTTATTGTTGCACAAATCTTTGAAGGTGAAAACAATTTGTGGATTTTATCCAAGTGAACCAATTTTTTGGATAAACTAGAAATTTGTTTGTTTCATTCATTGATTCTTTGCCTTTTAAGAATCTGCAGCTTTGTCAAAACTTTCTGTGACTGCTGCTGCTGCTTTTCTTGGAAAAGTCCTACTGACCCTAGTTTTTGTCAGATGACTACGTAAGGCTGCCTCACAGTAGGGGAATTGGTATTTAATAAAGAGTTCAGCTCCCTTGCTTCTCCTTTCTTCTCTTATTTTACAAGCAAGCAATTTTGAGAATTCAGTTTATGATTTTTTTTCTCCACTTAACATACAATAAGTTTATGCTTGTTCCAACTTCCACTGTTTGATAACTTTGGCCTATTTCCAGTGTTGGGTTGATCTTTCTATGGGAAATAATATTAATGTTAGTACTGTTAAATATCTCATCCAAATTAAAAACCGCAGTGGTAGCCATCTGCGTAAAAACTACTACATCTAAACAGAAATCCCTTGTCTTGGGAATGAAAATAGAGAGGAAAGCAGGAAATCAGAACGACCCATGCCTACTCCTGCTCTTTTGAAGTCTGTGGGAGTTTTGCCACCAATGTCAGTGAGGCATATTCAGGCTCCTGCATGCTGTCTTCTTGGGTGTTGTTTTGCTTAATGGAAAGTTTAATGCACTTGGATAAAATGTTAATTAGATTGTGTAATAGTTTTAGACAAGAGTTAGCAACACTAGATCAACATAATTTTGCTTTACTAGTCCTTAGTAAAGTATTAGGTTTTTTACATTCTTTGTAGAGTACTTCAAATTATTTTTTATGAAATAACTTTGCTATTCTTGTTATAAATGAACATCTGTGATGTCTGTTCCTATTTCAAAAGTTTTCCTTTTCAAAAGTTTACCGGCGAGGTTTTGGGAAGGACTTGGACCTGACTCTACTCCCCAGAACTTCAACTTCAATGTTACTGAAGGTTGTAAGGGACAGCCTTTACCAGGGCTGAAAAATACTTTAAAATGCCACATAACATGTACATTATATGTAATACTTCTGTTTGAAAAACCAACCAAAAAGCACCAAGTGAAAATCCTCAGGTTTCTCTACAGTGTTCTGTTGGCATCTTGTGTCCCTGACCTGTGAAGAAAGCCTTCATCACAGATGGAAGAATTTGGGATTTCCTTTTGAGTGACTGAAGAATGATCACTTCTTAGTCTCCTGCTGAAGCTTCCTGCCCTTTTCCAGCTTCCAATGCCCTCCTTTGTCTTTCCACTGACTTTAACTAGATTTAGTGTAGATCTGTCATTGTGAGATACTGTTCTTAGAAAAGCAGTGTATTGGGGCATAGGGAGTGGGGGTTTTCTTCATTTTTCCAGAACATAGTGCAAGCGTAACCAAAAACTCATTTCAGCAAAGACCAGCTGTTCCATGTGAGGGATTCCAGTCCTTTCTGGTTTGACGCTGCAACTTTCTCTAGTAATGAATAGGCTTCATACCAAATTAGCACATATTATCAGTGCTTTCTGTTGAAAAGCCAGAGTTGATTTTATTCTCACACCAGATCTGCAAGGAGGAGCAAGACCCAGAGACACAAGCCAAGGCACGAGGCGTGACCATGGTGCTTGCAAAATTGTTCTGCTACAATGGTCATTAACTTAAAAGGAAGACTTAGGATACTTTTATTTTTAGTAGTCCAAAATGTAGCTGCAATTTTTAGTTTTGTGTCATGAAGTCTCAGATTTTATATTCTAACTATAACATCACCTCTTCCAGGGAAAGGAAACTCTTCATCCTTGACATTTCTTCAAATGTGTATCTTATGTCAAGTCATATTTTTTTGCTCTCTGTTTTGAACATTTTAATGTATTGCAGTCAAAATCACCTCAAGTAAAAGATTATTCACAACTCAGATGCTTCAGATGTGGAATGCTTTTAGTTTCCCTCTGCTTTCATACTTATTTCTGTCTTATTCTGTGTGTTTGCTAACATTTTGTCTGCTCTTTGTATTTCATCTTCACTGAGGTGACTTACAGAACAGTCAGCTCTTTTTTGTCTGTTCAGTTAATGTGGAGTAGTCAAAACTTCACAGGTGATTCTGTGGTCCTACTTGTGCTGCCAGTCTTCAGTTATAGCTACCCATCATCACTTATCCTCAGAGACAACATAACCATGAGATTAGCAAAGAATTTAATGTTTACATTTGAAAACTATTTAAAATATGCCAGGGTAGTCAGCACTGAATTGCCAGTGACTTTTAGTGGAAATTTGGATTCCACAAGTATTTAGGTTCTTTAAAACTGGTTCTTTATATTCTTTAAATCAAGTTATACTAACTCTGAAAGAAATTAATAGTGATTTGTGAAATAGTTTGACAACAACAGTAATTCAGGATTAGCTCAGCCTGTCTAGTACAACAGAAAGGAGAAATGTGCATAGCTAATTATCAACCACATCTCCCCAGGTGCAAGCCAGTCTGTGCTGCAAGGTTCGTGTGGTTTGTTAATCCTTCCTTCGGGCTGCTTGCAGGGCACAGCAGCGAGACCACAGCCCGTGTGTAGGCACACTGTCCTGGAATAGCTCTGAGTCACGCTGCCAGAGAAGAAAGCTGGCTTTGTGGTCTGGGCCATGGCAGCACAGGCTCCACCACCGCCTCCTGTGCCTCTGATGAGGACGCAGCTTTGTAAATTCCTCTCTCTGAGCCAGCTTAGCTCAACAGACCAGGACAAAGTGGGATAGACACTGGTCTTCCCAAGGTTTCCTGCTTGCTCCAGCTGTCACCATTTCAGTCAAAGAAAAGAGAAACATACTAATCCCTGTTGTGTTTACCTACACCGCTGTCCATTTTCTTTATTATATCGACAGTAATGTTGGCAGTACAAGTTACTGGAGATGATGTGTCATTTGTAATTGATTACTGCTGAGAGAATCGATCTGCCTTTATACATCACATAATAAAAGATTTAAAGCTGGGTGTAGCAAATCCAAAATGACCCCAGCAGAGCATGGCAGCCATTTATTTGAGTGCAGGCCATTTATATGAGTGCAGGCCTACTGTTTCCCAAATTGAGGATTAGCTCTTCACCATTATAATGTTTTCTTTCTGGGATCTGAGTGTGACAAAAGTGGAAGGAAGCACTCAACTTCATACTGCGTCAGCTGTCAAGTTAAAAGGTATTTATTTAGTCTGGGAAGCTAGCATGAGTCATTCTGAAAAGTTTATGGAAATTGTTTCTATCGTATTACAGAGTAGGCTCTTATTATACAGTATACATGACTTGTGCTCCAAGAGTTTCTCAAAAAACAACAGATTGGTTTAAGGGATTATTTTTATCAGTGCTTCATAATCAATAGTTTTCTCTGCAATTTTTCACTATAAGTGCAACCAGTTCTACCTCATCTATCATTATCCCTTCTATTTTGTTGGCATTATCCTTCCTCACAGGTATGGATACTAAATATCATTTTGGTTAGCTGGGAATCCTGAAACAGGCAGCTAAGCAGTAGTGACTGTTCAGAGTGTCTGTTCTGCAGCCAGAGTGCTGAGGTAGGGAGTGGCATTGGCATATCAAGTTTTCCTCTTCTGAAGTAAAGGGAATAGATGAATGAAGCCAGAATCTTTTAGGAAAGATGGTTGAGTGCCAGGAGACTCTGGGGCAGAAGATCTGGAGGGCTGAAGGAATTGGCAATCCCTTTGGCAATTTCCATACTTCTGCTAAAAATACATGCCGTAATAAATTTGTGCTTGTATGTAACATATCTGAGGTACACAGCAAAAGCCTGCTAATGTATGTCCACCCTACCAAGGCTATTTGCCATATACAAGTTAAACACTCCACAGAGACCAAAGGAATGTTAGGAAGAACTCAGTATCTCTGGGAGCAGGGAAGGAGCGACCTGGCCAGAGATAGCTGGAATTTCTCTGCTAAAATATACCCACTGGGAAAAGAGAAAGCCAAGCCTGCAGGTGGTCACATTTTTATCTTTCTTCTCCAGCAGCATGTTACCAGTAAAGCAGTGAATATGTCAAGAAAATTAGGCACATCTGGAAAGTTCCGTTCTGAGCTGTCATCATGGAGATGTCTTTCTGAAACATTTTTTTAATTGAAGTCCTGGTCTGTCTAGGAAGGAGTACCTGAAAACCCTATTGGCCCTCTTCAGCACCCCTACAGATTTTTTTCTTCTCCTCTTCTTCCTGTAGACCACAAGCCCCTTTAGCTCACTGTTGCTTTCTTGCACAGGGGGCCACAGGTGAAAGCACCCCTGATGGGTGTGTGCCCTGCTCACTGTATGTGTGCTGGCAGTGCCACCACTCCCCAGGCTGCCAGGAACAGCTCACACACTCCAAAGGTCTGTCTTTATTCAGTCTGATGGGTATCCAAGGGCAAGGCTAAGATGAAGACAGCCCAAAGCATGTTTGTTTTTTCCTTTTTTCCACATTTTGGCTCCCATGGACATCCAATGTTCCATGCTTTAGTGCTTTACCTCCTACTAGCCAGAGCCAAGCAACGCTCTCGGGTACTGACATATTCTCATCTCCAACATTTCCTTTTGTCCCAGGAGGAAATTTCTGTGCCTTCCACTCTGGTCTTATTTCCTGTGTCCTGCTAGAACTGGTTTGCTGTTCATGATTTCCCTTCACGAAAAGCTATGTTTTTGGACAAGGGTGGGGACTGTTTTATTTTGTTCACAGGAAAGAGGCTTGTGCACTTTGAACTACTTTTTATGCCCAAGAAAGTAGCAGTGGGCTACAGTACAGAATTAGAGCTATTAGAATTTGAGCTATTAGTGCTCAAACTTTGATTAGTCATCTGGGGAACTCAACTTTCCTAATTATGACTAAAAGCTTCAGAAGTATGTCAGGGTGTTTTTTCACTCCATAAAAAACTTAGGAGATTTAAATGTTAGGCATCTGTTCTTTGTTAATCTCACAGTCTTTCTCTGTAATCATTGCAGAGGTGGATCCTCTGGAGGATGACTTGTCCCACCCTGACAAGTTTTGTGAGGTGGGATGAATCAGCTCTTAAGTTCCTAAGCCATTATCAACCAAGATTTTTAAAATTAATTAGGGCTCATTTAGAACTCACAACTCTATGGTTTCATCTTCTGAGCTCTTGTGAAAACATTTCTTAGCTCTTTCAATGAGATGCTTCTTTGAAGGTAACTGGAAAATTAAATTTCCCAACCATATTTTCTTGTCGTAGCCATATATATACAAAATTATTAATTTACAGCTAATGAGTTACACTGTTTTGGTAACACTGTTCCGTACTCAGAAAACTAGAGTTTGTCAGATATTTTTATTTCCACACATTTGGCCTCTGCTGTTCTGACTGAAACACTTGGATAATTTTCTTTGCAGTTTTAGTGCTTTGGCTCTTCTGGTTTATAATTCTACCAATAACATCAATTTAGAAGAGGAAGACATCCGACAGAAGCTCATAAGTAATAATCGAACCATGGAAGAAGGATATCAGCTTCATACTGTGAATGTTGATCCAGTGGGTAAGTAGTGTTCAGCTTTGTTACACAATTTTTTTTTTTTATTGCTTGTTCATAAATAAGTATCTTCTGTGTTAAAATAATCACACGTTTCCAAACAGTATGATTGTTTCAGATTTTAAATTGTCCCTATAAGCCTCATTGTTCCACTAATCTCAAAGAGCCATGCTCAAAATAGCACTTTTAACACAAACAAAGTTGCCCGGATTGCTTTAGTCAATGTCTTGCTGTCTGGTTCAAAGAGGCTGGGGCAGATCCTGACAGCTCCTCTGGTGGTTTGAGGATAATGAAATATGCTTTACAGCCAATGAGACATTTTGGACCTCCTAGGCCACTCATCCCCACTTCTCAGTGGTGTTAAGTTGCCCTTAATCAATCATCAATTAGCTCTCATCTCTTCTGACTCAACTTCTACCAAAGATTGCCCCTCCTTTGGAAGGGAGGAGGTGAGGCTGCTGGAGTGCAGATTGATGCAGCTTGCACGTTCAAGTCTTTCCTTTGAGCAGCAGCAGCATAGGTAATCCCCCATTGTGCACACGTCTATTGCCATTCCATTGCAAACAACCAGGCATTTCATTTGAAGACAGTTTTTTGCTGTAGACTGGTTGATGAGCTGAGGACAACAAACGGAAGATGATTAGGTGCAGAAATTTACTATTAACACTGATATACTCATTTTTACAGAAAAATGTTTGGCTGAAGAAAACCCCCCAAACTATTTTTGGCCAGATACCAGGCCTACTGTGACAAACATCACATTTTGCCATGGGAGCTCAGTCCAGACTGCATCAAGAACCTGGTAGGTGTTCATATATCTGAGAAGCTGAGTTGTTTCTGATGCAACTTTCTGGTTATGAATAGTTACTATTTAGATATATATAATGGTTGCCATTGGCTGCTATTGTATTTCAGGAATATTTTTTCTTTACCATGAGAGATTAGGTGGGTGCAGTAGTAGTATGTATTTAATTGATAAGCAAAAAAAAGACTCATCTACCACTTCTGTAGGGCATATTGGGGCCCACAATTAGTACATGTTCAGCATGACTATAAACATAACATCTTCTTACAGAATGAAACTATTTTGTTCAAGTCATAGAATCATAGAATGGGTTTGGGTTGGAAGGGAGCCTAAAGATCATTCCAGAGCTGGATGCAGCCAGGATATGGTTGGCTTTCTGGGCTGCATCTTTCATCAACATGCCCCAGTTCTTCTCTTCAGGGCTGCTTTCAATCCACTCTCCTCCCAAGTCTCTATTTGTGCTTGAGATTGCCCTGACCCACACACAGGACCTTGCACTTGGCCATGATCTATATGTTACCGTATCCAAAGCTTCACATTTGCTACCACTCCACCACTACTATCTGACTTGTGTAAGAATTAGAATAAAATTCTATAAAGATGAGATGTGTATTTGGTTTAATCAAAAATACCCCATCTCACCTCTTCTTAGGGGAAAAGTAAAAGAAATTGTGAAACAAATATTTTGCCAGTAGTTAGTCATAATTGAAGGTGGGGATAATCTCATGCTTAAAGATTTGAACTTGAGTTTTTAAGGTTTAAGAAATTTTCCCTAATGTAGGGGTTTTTTTGCAAACATCTACAAAAGACTTTGACTCTGTATGTCCATTTTTATCCCATTTTACAAATGGGAATATTATTACTTCTGTTTATGTATTACCAAAACATTATGGCTTTGATCTCCTTTGAGTACCTTAAACATGGTTGTGATGATGCAATATTAATTAATTCCTTCAGTACTTAGGATGATTAATATTAAATGCAATATATTAGTCTTATCCACCCACATTGCATCTGGAACATGTTCTGAGAGGACCAGATCTTTTTCTTTTTCCAAACAGTATGGCAACATGGATATGAATCAGCTTTGATTTTCAGTGCCAAGCAGGAAAGCAGCCCGCATTATATTTAAATAACTCACTTCCTCAGCCTCCTAATCTTGTACAAGGACTGATTCTGACTGACCAACTTTTGTTGTATAGCGAGTTGAGCAGAAATCAAATTGTCTTTAGTGTCAAACCCTCAGAATTGTTAAAAATTAAGGTTTCTGGCCTTTGCTATCCCAGTTTTACTTATTTTTATGATTCATTTGTGGTCTACACTATACCATTGACTGTGTACAGTGCTTCTCACTAAAAAAAAATCACTGTGTTCTGCCCTATGCTATGCCTTCCTTGCCTCTGCCTCCACTAGCTTTTGCCAATATGGAGCATTGGTGGGATTTGTTTGGAGAGAAGAGGAAGCTCTTCTAGTAGTCTCTTCTAGTCATCTGCATTCCACAGTAGGTGGAATTTTGTGCTTTTACAATAAATGTGATCAACTGAGGAATAGTGTTATTTTATCATGTGCTCAGTAAAGGGATATTTTTTTCCTGTTTACCATCCTGCCTTTTTCCATGCTGTGACAACACGACTGTCTTTAAAGAAAACTGAGGCAAAATTGTGCTTAATTTTGGAGCCATTTTTTCAGGGTGATTGATATGATTAAGAGATTGGAGCATCTCTCCTACAAGGAGAGGATGAGGGAACTGAGCCTGTTCAGCCTTAAGAAGAGATGACTGAGGCTACCTCATCAATGTTTATGAGTAACTGAAGGAAGGCTGTCAAGAGGATGGGTCTGTTTGGTGGTTCCAAGCAAAAGGACAAGGAACTACAGACAGAAACTGATGCACAGGAAGTTCCACCTGAATGTGAGGAAGATCTTGTTCACTGTGTGGTTTATTGCCCAGAGAGGCTGTGGAGTCTCCCTCTCTGGAGTTACTCAAGAACTGTCCACACAATCCTGTGCCATGTGTTCTAGGATGACCTTGCTTGAGACGGGAGGTTGGACCAGGTGACCACTGTGGTGCCTTCCAACCCAACCCATTCTGTAATTCTGTATTTTGTAAGGCTTTAAAAAAAAGGGGACTCTTTATATCTGCCCTTCACTTTGGACCTGGATCCAATAGTTACTTACCCTAGTTTTCATTGGTGGAATAAATTTATACCTTCACGTGGTTCCTGTGCAAGTTCTTACAAGAGGTATTATGTCTTGCTATTGACTAGATCAAAGCCATTTATATCAAGGAGAAATTATAAAAACAACATCTGACTTGACCATAATAGGGGCATAATAGTTTGTGTTCATATTAGGGTCTTTCCTGAAATATAAGGCCAGAATTTCCACTGGGAAACTGGGATTTCTCTCAGCACTATCATTTAATCAATCATGTACTTTCACTGTAAAGTATACATACATGTTTCACTAGGGGCCATGTTGCTAGAAATATTGGGAATTGAGAAGAGTGTACCACTTTGACACCTACATAAGAACTAAGAAGTATTTATGTAATTTTGTTACGATATTTCATGTGAATTTTGTCTTTTTTCCTCTTTAGCTATTTGGGTCTGCAGAATTATACATCATACTGGGGTCAGCCTGATCTTAGAAATTGCACAGGTGGGTAGTGTTGGTCTTTGGAAGGATATATTTTCCCTTTACACTAAGTTGTTTAAATCTTTCTGAATAAAGCAGTGCAAAGTAAATAATTAAACTCTGAGGAAGTGCACCCAAGTTCAATTCAGCTCACGCATTTAAAGCTCTGGAAACCAATTATTGAATTAAATCAAACTCTTCAGGTAATTTAATCAAGAGTAAATGAAGGCAGTATCTTACCTCTATTCGATATTCAAGTTAGGACAAATTTTTAAATATTTTGAGTGCCTGCCAGGGGAAAGACTCCTGCTCTCTTCACTGGACTTACAATCAGACATTTTCAGATTTATTCTCTATTTCTAAAATACCCTTTTATGTCATTCTGTCCTTGAAAGAGTAATAAAATAACAAGAAACTATATTATGGTCCCTTTTTTAGTGCCAAAGCTAGTGAGGAGAATTATACAGTCATATGTATTTCAGAGCACCTACAGTAAGCTCTTGTTCTGAATTGCTGTCTTGGAGAAGCCTCTTTTTCTATCTTTGTTGATAGAGGTGTCCTAGGGAGCCTGGCTACTTAACTCAGTCAACTGGGTACTTGCAGTCAGATTATATGAAAAACATCACTTCATGTAAAATGAACATTCTACAGTAAATATATCAAAACACTGTATTACAAAAAACAACCCACAGCCAGATGCAGACTAAAGAAGGCTGATTTTTCAAAATTGTATTTGCAAATTCCATTAAATCTCAAATATTTTGATGTTGTTAAAGGTTAGTGTTTGTATCAGTTTTCTGTCAGGTGGCACTGAAATTACAGTTTAACCTGTTCTGCCATTAGACATCTAACTTTCCTTACCAGGGAGATTCTTATGAAATTTGCTTGTGTGCTGTGCTTTCCAGGCCTCTGACAAGTAAGACTAGCATCCTCTGAGAGAACTGAAACATTTGCAAGGGGGTCAGACCTTTTTCAGAAAGCTTAAAAGAGTGAACACTTTTTCAGTAATAGACACTTTGGATGCATTTGTTTCACTTCAAGAGTGAAAATTCTTCCCAGTGAAAAAGAAAGGATAGCATAAGGAGGAAAAAAGAAAGATACTATGCATTGTATTCCTCTCTTTTTCATTCAATATCCCCTTTCTATAACAGTTCTGATTTACAAACTCAAATCAAAACAAAGAAAGACACAGCCAATGAGGATAGTATATAATCAGCAGGTCCATCCTATACACTTTCAAAATAATTATAAATTTGACAAAATGATGAAATCTTATGCTAATTTCAAGTACCATAGAACACTCTCTAGCTTTCAACAGCAATGATAAAAATTTGTATTTCTGGATTACTTCAGGACTGTAACGCATTATTTTCTCTTTTTGCTTATTCTGTATGCTCACAGAAAATGCAGCAGATATTGCCAATCAGCTTCTTAATCTCACTGGTGAGGGGCAGCAGCTGACCTCAGACAAAGTAAATGATGTTGTGCAGAAGCTCAAAAAAATTGTGAATGATGAAGAAATCGATGAATCTCTGGGTTCTACTGTTGTGACAATTTTTTCCAATATTCTAGCCAGTTCAGACAGTGTATTGGCAGCCTCATCTTCAGAGTAAGTATTTCTTCATTTGAGAAGAGCTTTTGAGAGCAACCTAGGTTGCAAAAAAGTTGTAAGGATTCATCCTTCCTTGTACAGACATACCAGAAAATTAAAGTTTTCTGATTTCCATTAAAAAAAAAAAAAAAAAAAAATCCAGAATAGATGCACAAATATTTCTTCTTTTAGTGTGCATGACAAAGACAAAGTAATTGGATGGAAAAGAAGTCTTCTGATACACAACAGAGCATAGATAGAAGTATTGTTGGAAAATTATTTCAGGACCGGTGATACGTAGCCACACAGTTTCTGTCAGTGAAAAGCTTTTGTTTTCAAGAGCAATACATAAACTTACAGTCTAACAGTCTCCTTGTGAATGCACTGATGGGTGATAGAAACATAGTGAATAACAAGAGGATCATCTTATGATGTGAGGACCATTCAGAACATAGTTGGGGGGTTTTCTGTATTCAGTTTTTGGAGTAATTTTTATTTCTGTTTTTAGAGCTCTAAAAACTATTGATGCCTTGGCTTTAAAGATCAATTTTGCTGGACCATCTATGAGTATTTCAACAAGAAATCTTGCACTTGGAGTGTCTTCTATAAATTCAACTTCATTCAAAGGTGGTTCTTTCAGTGTCAATCCACAGAATAATGCATCTGATTTCCAGGTATAGAACAAGCAGTTGTATTTGAACATCAAGTGTGCCTGTTGTTCCAAGTATGATTACTGTGGTTCCTATAAATCCACTTACAACTCCCAGTTCTCCCCCTACTTTCTATTTCCTTTTTCCTACAATCATCCAAACAGATAACAGATTAATGTAGTATTTCCTTGAGTGACAGGAAACACAGATAAACTCACATTCCATGCAGATAAAAAGTAGTTTGGCTTATAAATCCAGAACACACTTGACCCTTTTTTAGTTTTGTGGGAATCTTTTACTAGTGAAAAAGGAAAATAACCTTTAACAATCTGAGGTACTGGCCATTGAACACTATCTAACAACTCTTCTGATGTTTTTCAGCTTTAAAATAAGCTACCTAGATATAGGTATCTACATTTGTATTTCTGAAGTTACAATAGTTCTTCAACCTTCCAGTGCAGTTTAAACATTTTGTGCTAAAAGAAGCCTAAGTCTTATCCAGTTGTCCATGCATAGATTGATTGGCTTGTACCATTTAGCATATCTGAGGCAGTTCAAGTCATTCATGTGGAGTTTGACCAGCCTAAAACATAAAAATAAACCCAACAGAGATCACACAAAATTTAGGAAGGTCTCCAGTGCTACAGTATCTAGACAGGATGCTATAGTTAAGATATTTATCATCACCTCAAAAATATTTTTTCTTTGCTTTTTTTCCCCAGAAATAGAAACAAACAGACATCTAAAACTTTGAAATACTGTTTGAGATGCGCATGAGCACCTAAGGGATTTTCCAAAGGTTATTTTGAAATCAGTAGTGATGAGGTGCCAAAAATTTGTAAATTTCACTACATGCCTGTCTGCATCTTAAGGCACCTAAATGTTTTTAAAAATGCAGTGCAGTTTAATTTTTTTTTTTCATTTGAATAGGAAGTCTGTGAGAGAGGTAATGTAATCTCAGTTTCCTGGGTGTTTAACCATTCAAGTGAGTCTTACTTGGAGAAACACAGAAAATATTACACAGAAAAAGAAAAAAATCTGCTGTCATTTGGGCCAGAGGAACTAAAACTGAATTCAACAAAATATAGCATTATAAAAACAGTTAAAGACTATTCACTAGAGTGTAAGTATTGTATGGAAACAGATTAATTCCTGCTGCAAAGTGTAAACACAACAATCATTTTTATAAGGTACTATAGACTGTAAAAATCAAAACAAGAATGAAGACAGAAAAAAGTCTACTTTCTAGAAAAAGAAGTAGTAATATAGTAGGCTTTAGGACATATGCATATACATAGACTTTAGTTCAAAACTCAAAGGCTTGTTTAAATAGACAAAAATAGATTTAATGTACTTGAGTTTTCACTTATGTATATTCCTAGATATTTTAGCTAAAATTTCTTTGACTCAGTTTTATCAGATATTTTTGGTGATTGTAAATCTACTTTTGTTTAGCTCACATATTAATGAAGCTCAATAGCTGTTTGTGAAGCTGAATAGTTCTTTGTTGTCAAAGGAATGTTTCATCTGCAGATTTCATCCTTTATTTATGGAAAGAGGAAAGGAAAATTCTAAAGCCAGGTTTTGGATGATTGCATGTAGAACAGGAATTACCATCTGTGGCTTGAGGACATCCAGGAATCTTCTCGTCCTGGAATCATTTATTACAGCACTGTCTAAATAATCATAAAATCCAAACTCCGTCAAATTATTTATAATTTTCCTATTGGAACACAAGCTTCTTCTCAAACTTTCACATTTCCAACAGCTGATTGAGAATTCTTAGCATCCCTCCGACCAAAAAAGTTGCAGCAGCTGTGTGTGTTTATATTTTCCATGCCTGTCAGAAAGATACTTGCTATCCCTGCTGAGGGACATTTCCTTGTGAAAGCCCAGTGATGTGGTGATCTATCCTAGGCTCGTCAGGGAACATTAAACTCTACAAGCTGTATGTCAGAATGTTTCCAGATTTTTTTTTGGTATTTTTTTCTTAAAGTAGATACCAAGCAAATTTATCCACAGCAATTTGGAAAGATTCTGTTTCAGTCCCCTGTGTCTTTATATTTCTTGCCAAACCTTTGACTAAGTAAGGTTCTGGTGATTCATATTATTAAATTGTTCCTGTAGTATATCCATGCTTCTTTCAAGAAGCCTCTTCAACTCTATTTGTAGACAGTGCCTAATGGGACATCTTTATCACATACACACTTTTTGTTTACTGTGGCAGAATCCACCTCTGAAAACCTGGTTTTGAACTACATTTATCCCTGTCAGGAGATGCCTATGAGCTACTTCTTACTGATTTCCAAGGGTGAATAATCTGTCAATAACCTATGACTTTTAATTTTCTGTTAGCTAATGGTGCTTTTAGAATTACGCAGTTGTCCATGAGAGGTAAAAATACACGACCAGGATGCCTCTGGGGAAGTCAGTAGTGGGAGTTCCCATATCTCACAGTAAAATTCTTAAGTGCTTTTACTATAGAGCCACTTTGAGCTGGCTTGCTCCCCTTCCTTCAATGGATATGGTGGCACACCTTGAGAAGGCCATGGTGGGAAAGTCATCAGTCAAAGAATTGCTAATAAATTGCAGGGTTGCATTCTCTTTTATTTCCTACTCACTTGTTGCTTTCCTAGGCCACAAAAGGCTTTTAGATTTCTGATATATTGTCAGTAAAGGGTAAATTTATATGATGCCAAAAAGTGTCTTTTTTGTGCTACATAACACAATAAATATGGGGAAGTGACACTAGTAATTTTTAAATCTCCTTTCTGTAACAGAGGAACTATAAAAGCTCATAAGAGAATTATTTCAGATGTGTAGCTCAAGCCAACTAATGCAATTTAACAAAGAAATATTCAGAGCATACTTTTTAGTTCTCAGCATTGTTTGCTATGAGGAAAAGTATCTTGAATGTTACTCAAAATGGTTATGACTGTCATAATTACTGTCTCATTATTTCCAAATCATCATTATAGCAGTGGAGGAATTTGTTTCTTTGTTGGCTTTATCTAATATCTTTTTGTAGCAGAAGACTGATCTCATGCTGGAAAAGTGGGAAACGTCCCCAGGCTTTAAAAAACTTAGTTATTGCATCAATTCCTACATAGACACAAGTCATTTTAGTGTTGATTAATTCTTGTTCCATATCTAGATATTTCTGTGTAAGAGTGTGAACCCAGTTGTGGGCAACAGATGGTTTCTTTATTGTTTGAACATGTTCTCCCATTGTTTTTATTTAACAGATAGATTTTGACAAGGATCAGACAAGTGCTATCGCTTCTGTTGTTCTGCCACCAAGTTTACTGAAGAATTTAAGTCAAGATGAGTTTGAAGTTATATCCAGGGCTCAGTTTACTTTCTTCAATAAAAATGGTCTTTTTCAGGTGAGCATTAATGTGCTTGAAATCATTTCAGATAGGGCAAATCAAAGCCAGGTGCTAAAAGTTTCCTGTAGTGTAATCCTTTCGCAGTATTTCTTGAGCTACAGGAATTAAAAGAATATAGCAAAAGTAGGCACTAAAGACAGCCTTATGTTCAAAGCAGCAAAATAGTTGATGTCACCAAGTTGAGTTGAAGTCAGTGGTTTAACTGCAAATTCCTCTCACATGTGAAATAAACCTTTTCTCAGAGTAATCCATAGAAAACTGTATCCCAACTGCTTAAAATGAGAGGAAAGCAGCAAAAGCCTTTAAAAAAGGCTTTAACTTCTGTTAAAATGCATTAATGTAAGTCCTTGATGTTCAGTGGAGCCACGCTCTTTATCAGGAGGGAATTTGGCATCTAGCACTGCCAAGAGCTCTTTTCCTTTTAAGAGCTTGTTAGCAGTCGTATCCAGCTGACTACTTTACATTTAGTTTGAAACCCTGGGCTGATGGTTAGCATCAAGAGAACTTTTGTTCATACATATACACTTTTGTTTTCATACCTGTGTTCTCATAAACATACCATATTTTAATAGGAATAAGGATAACAATACTTGTACCTGAAACCTAAACATGCTCAGGTTGATTTGATGTTTCATTTTTTGTATCTTATCAAATGGTAATGGTAAATAGTGCCGGCATGATAGGTGCCAAAAATATTAGGAAGTGTTTGCAACTTGGAAAAAGAAAACCAAAACCAGCTTACTCGGAAAAAAAAAAAGAGAAAAAGAGTTAATTAAGAAGGAAACATTGTTTCATGGTGAACTGTAGAATGTGTCTCAAAAGACTTGAGTTTGTTTTCCCATCAGTATTTCAAGTGACCTTTGGCTCTTGTGCATCCGCAGAACTCTGTAGTATTGTATTGTCCCTATATTATCGTTTTTATTGGCAGTGTATCCAGATTCTTCAGATAATCTAAGCAAGAAAATACCCATGACCCACAGTTGCCTTCTGAAATACACCCCAAAGTATTTTTATTTTAAATTGTATTCGTTTTAAGCCTGCTTTTGAGAAAAACAGGATGGATGTCTTTAATAAAAAACCCCCCAGAAGAATACAGGTGGAGGCTGGTCATAAAGGCATAAAATCATATGAAATCAGAATATGTCCCTGAATGGTGCTAAAATGCTTTTCTAAGTGGTACTTAATAAGCCATTGAAAAACAAAAACCATGAAAACCTTAATTTTCAACTAAAATGCCTTTCATTTTTTGTGTGTTTTTCAAACTCTTCATGAGTGATGTGTTTAATAAAACAATTTAAAAATGTGCAATCCTCACATTTTTAAGTCTAAAAATAAAGGTGGTTAAAGAAAAACAGGATTAAAATAAGGCCTACAAATAAACTGAGCCACCTGCCATCTCAAACCAAATAACTTTATCTATTAGTATAGGAGTATTTTATTTTTATTGCATTTCTTCCATGTGCAGTTACAAAAATCTGAATACTATTAGCTGTATTCTTTAAAAGTATTCAATATAACAGTGAAACATACTTTGCAGCATTGGAGGTGGTGTGTTATTTTATTGCAACTGAGAAAATTCTAGTAAGTTTTGTCTTGTAATTAATTAAAGATGGTTCCATTACTTAGAGGACTATATAAAAGCTGTTCAGGGTGGGATTCACTTCACCATAGGCAGATGTGTTCAGTGTAAACATCTTTGCCTGAACTGTTGAACTTCAGCTGAACACAGCCTTATGGCTAAATAAGTAGTAATCTGTATTTTACTTTAATACACACATAAGAATATATCAAATTTCCTTCCCTAAAGAGACCAACAATGTCTTGTTTTTCTTATCTGCTACAGAAAGAATCCACTGAAACCTGTGGAAATACGCCCAAGGACTTTCATATACTTTGTCAGATGTTCAAATTTAGGGGTAGCCAAGAGATTTTTCTTGTCTCGATACTCAAGAGCTGCCTAGAAATTTGCATTTTCTTTCCTCTTCAGTTTGTAGGGTTTTAGGAAATTTTGCCACAAAGCTCCAGTGTAATCTGAAATACTGTGTCTGAAAATTCTTGGATATGGTTCTTAAGAAATAAAACATGTTTCTCAGGATAATATGCACATAACAACTGAAGCTATTGCGTCTCTCGTGAGTGGTGGGGTCTCACAAGCTTAGTGCTGAGCTGAAACATGATGTCTTGTGTTAACAAAACTCCTAAACAGAAGGAATCTAGAGTTTGGGAGTTTGGCAGACCAGATATTGGGAGGGAAAGTGAGTGGCAATAGAAGTCTTCATTTGGTCTAGGATCTGCCACAGGCAGTGACCAAGCTTCCCAGCCAGGCATCTAAATATGCAGGTGTCAATAAGAAACCTATCAAAAAGAAAATAGCATTGCCAATGCACTTCCATTTCAATAAATAATTCGTTACCAAGGAAACTTTTTCTTCTGGAAAATTGTCAGCTGCAGGTTAAAAATCCTACCAGTCAGTGGTAACATCAGAATTCTATTTAAATTCCTATCAAATAAGATCTTACAGAAAATTCTATCCCTTTCAGTATGTAACATTGCTTTGACTTTGTTTGCCACTTCATAGTCATTCATTTTAAGATGGAGGACAATTTAACAACTATATGCAGAAAACAGTTTATTTTCTAAAATCTTTGCATTTACTAAAGGACAGTGTCAACAATAAGATAAGTGAGCTCGTTCATGCTTGTTTAGGGAAATGAGCTAATCATATTGTGTTGTTATCTGCCATATTGTTTGAGTTATAATTTTGTTTGCCTTCTAACCTCTCTCTGTAATTGTGCCTATGCATGTTTATGGCTACAAGGAAAATAGGGAAGCTTCCATGAGGCTAACCCATAATTTGATTTTATAAACCTAATGTTCCTATATAGTGTGATCAAAAGTACAGAAATGCTGACAACTTACTTATTCTGTCAGGCTGAAAAAATTAAACTGCTTTTATGTTATTTGCCACATAAGCACTTATTATATTTTTTCTTATTCTCTTGAAGGATGCAGAAAATCCTGCCAATTTGACCAGTTTTGTGGTAGCATGCAGTATTGGAAACTTAACCATTCAGGATCTTCAGGATTATGTGAAGGTTACAATCAAGCATACCAAAATCCAGGTAAAACAAGACTTATTATTCAGAGGATCAGGAATGCAGATTATATATGGTAAAGGCTGATTTATATGGATGGATTTTGAGTAAGATCAAACTCAAATCAAAATTAAGAAGTCTAGAACAAAAAAAAAAAGTAAGCAAAAAGTAGAAACAAATAACCTCTCCCATCCTCAAGCAGTTGCACTCCATTCATGACCTAACATTTATCTGCAAGACCATTGATTCTGCCCCTCAGCAATGATTTCTGTGCCAGTAACTGTAGGTGAAACCTTTGTTAATGACCATATTCATGACCAGGGACCAGGGACATGATTTATTACGCTGGAACTTCATAATTACTTAAATTCTTTGACCAAACATTACTTGCTTTGTTAATAGTTCCCAGAATTATTTTGTTGTTATGTGGTTTTCATCAGGAGAATGGATAGAAACACATTAATAAAAGATTACTACAGTAAATATAGGGAAATACAGACCAAATGCAACCTTTTGGCATATACTGTTCCAGTTAGAAAATATGTGAGCTTGATCCCATTCTCAGTATCTAATCCAAAGGAGTCAATAGCACTAGAAATGTTAAAGAAAATGTTAAAATGCAATACCTAAGAAAATTGTTTATGTAATGAGAACCTGGTTTGTAATTTTTACAGCTCAATTAACTTTATCTTGCATTGCATTACAATGATTATTTCAAGGTAAGGCAAAACAACTTACCCTTGGGTTCAGCAGGCATTTGCACATTTACAAGCTTTATGTAGGGGATTCATGGAGAAGCCCTAAGAAAGTAAGCAATAAAAAATATTTATATTCTATAAAGACATCATATTCATGGATAACTTCAGTAATAAGAAAACTTTCTGAGGATGTGCAAAAGGAACCATCAAACATAGAAACAGTGCTCTAGATTTTGCAATTTGGACAAATCCATCTTTCTAGCAGAAAAAAACCCTAATTTGACACTACACAAGTTTTCAACAATCTAATGATATGGATTCATCTGCTCATTAAATGAAAATAAATGCATTTCAACATCTGTTGTAAATGTTGATGAGATTTATGTCTGAAGAGATATACAGAGTCTACTTTTACATCTGTTCTTAGGAAGATCCTAAACCTACCTGTGTCTTCTGGGATATGAACAAAAATGGTAAGTTTAAGAATACTGTAATTTCTTTCATGAGGGGAATAAATGTGTCTGAGTTTTAAAATTGGTCACAGTATTGGCTATTTTGCTTCCAAATCAATCCTTACAGGGTTCAATAAAATCCACTCAATGAAGTGCATAATTTCTTCTGGGTAGTATAGTTACTTGTAACACCAAATACTAAATGCTCCTTTCTAAAATTTGTATTTAATGTGAATATTTTTAACATTTTAAATTTTTCAGTTATGTTTTTCCATTTTTTCCCCATCTCTGCAGTTTTCCACTGCTCTGTCTGTATGAGCAAATTAAATTATAATGCTATTCAGACACATGAATAGTTCTTAGCTATAATTTTGACTGATGACTTTTTAAAAAACAGGCTTATATAGGTATAAGATTGCGACTGTTACAGATCTTAAGCTTTTTTGGTCGCATACGGAGACACTCATTAATAAGGCAACATTTTAGACCATTCTTCATCGAAGAATAGTGACTACTGCCAAACCTGTGTGTGATGTTTTACTCAGGCTCTTAATCCTTTGCGTAAAGTTATTCTCTAGGATGATTTTCCAGATGTCTCTGTTTTAGAGATCACTGCTGAGATATTTCTCTTCCTTACAATTAAACAGATAGGGCTGTAAGATTTTGGATGGAGAGGTTCAGTACACGGAGTCTTGCAAGGAATAAAATCTACCATCCAAATTTGTATTTCAAAGCAGGAAATACAGACAGAGCAGCTGAGGAGAATGCATGAGGATTAAAATGAGCTAAAAATCATAGAAACTAGTTAGGAAGCTGAACTTAAGAATCACATTAAAGCAGAAATACACAGGGAGGGAGGAAACTATTCCCAGTGGTTGCTTGAGTAGAGAAGAGTTGTAAGTGGTTTTGGAACATCTTCACAGTATTCTTCACAAGACATTTTGAGAGAATGTCTTGCATTTGAGTGTTGATTGTCTTGAAGTTACAGAGCAAATTATGCTGGATTTTGTCAGGAGCTATGAGAAAAAATGTCTTTAAGAGTCAGAATATGAATGATTTCACACAACTAGCTCATATTTTGGCAGGGAAAAAAATGAAAAAAAGAAACAAATTTTACTTTTTAACATTTAATTTTTATAACTAAATCTACTTGTTTTTCAGAATGGCCTTTTCAAGTGGAGTGGGTTGGGAATAGTTCACTTCATGTTTTTTTCTAAGGCCACCAGAGATCATTGGGAATACCCACTCTGACCTTCTGCATTACATGTTGCAGAGAGGAAGGGCGGGACCCTCTGCTCCTGGGCCATAAAAGCTTTCATGTGCCTGAGGATATATGTGTGGGAGGCAGGCAGGTGTAGACATCACATCAGTGGGGGAAATAGGAGTTCTAAAACCATCTTATTATTGAGTAAAACTAAGGCGTGTCCTAATGCATGATCCACGTCTTACTCACTTAACCAAAAAGGTCCCTACCTTTATTATATGTCTCCATCTGTTGCTTCTGCTCAGTAGTCCATTTCTGGGACACTCATTTGAAGTGATTCTTTGCAGAAACCAGGAAATCTGACACTAGCTTCTCTCCAGGTTGTTTTTAATGCTGGCTCATTCGATTTGAGAAAGTGCTTCTGCATTTGCACAAGATGAAGTGAGAAATCTGCTGAAAGAGAGGTTGACATGTGTTTGTTGGACAGCAGTTACTCATGTTTCATTTCCACAGGTGGCAGTGGTGGCTGGAACCCTGCGGGCTGCCAAGTGGATGCAGAGTCCAATGAAAATGAAACTGTGTGCTTATGCAACCACCTCACACATTTTGGGGTCCTAATGGTAGGCAAACTCACTGCTCACCAAGATACCTTTCCCAGAAACATCAACACAGCTTTTGTCTGGTGTCAAGACAACTCTCATTTTTGTTACATGGGTATTTTCTTTCGCATATAATTTTCAATAATAATAATAATAATAATAATAATAATAATAATAATAATGTGATTTTCCCCCTTAGTATCATAAAGTTATCTTTTCATAACAAAGTAGCTAGTGGTAAGGATTCAGGAATGAGATAATGAAAAAATCAGCAATGGAAGAATATTATTGTTGTTACTATGATCATTATTAAATTCTTTACATGTGGCTAAATATTATTTTTTAAATACTTTAAATGTACTCATGAGAATTTTCTATGTTTTAAAAATATGGTGCTACAAAAGACCTGAGGTTGAGACTTCTGAGTGATACCATAATACAAGTAGGATATTATAACATCCAACTTAATACAACCAAGGCTTGGTACTAAGATTTCCACCAGAGAGATAGGGAAAAAAAGTGATCTTAATGAGTCCTAAGTTGCAGGGGATCTCTGACATATTCCTTAGCAGTATAACCTGATAAAAGTGACCTGCAGCTGAGGCAGGAGATGTGTAACAAGAGGGAAGTGAATAAGAAAAAAGTCTATTTGCAATTTCCAGATTGTGAAAGTGAGAAGTTGCTTGTAGGAGAAAAAAACCCCAAAAAACCCACGAGAAATAGTTAGAAATGCTGTTTTCAGAATAAAAAGAAGAGACACTCATTGTAGGGAAAAACAGGGAGAGAAAAATGTCCTCCAGACAGTAGAAATAGTAATGAGGATGAAAAGTCAAGGGAGCACAATAATTCTCTTTCATTCTTAGACCGAAAGATTTGCCCCTTGCAAATCTAGTATGCAAATCTGACAAGATTTGTCTAATGTCATAAACTATGAAGCAGCACCTTTTGCACAATGTGAAAGCCCATATTGGCTGTTTTCTTTCTTTAATCAGTTGGGGAATGTTTTATATTACAGGCCTTCTTTCAGAAAAAGACTGCTCACAGAGCACTGGTACAAAACACGTAGCCCATACTCTGTCAGAGCCTTAAGCAATGTCTCCAGACAGGGTGGCTGGCACAGCAATGTCTATCCATGAGATGAAAGAGGGAACCATATGGGGCACTTCAGCCTCTGCAGCATAGCCTCCAGCCTTCAGCTGCCTCCAGCAATTTGCACTTGCAAAGTGTTTTTCAGAGAAAAAAAAAAAACCCTACATGAAAAAATGGAATAGTGCCATCTTTTCTTAACTTTTGGTGGTTGTTTATGCTCAATAATGGGCCAATACATTTTTTTTTTGCAGCTGAAATTAACATTCTTTGGCCTGCAAAACATAGCTGCAGAAAAGATGTTGGCTCCTGGTCACAGCAGGAATAATTCCTAAGTGGAAGTATTTGGTATTTGAAGTAACTTGTGGCAGTGTCAAATAGGACTTAAATTACACAAGGGGGGACACACCACACAGGCAACTTTGACCTTCCAGACTCTTCTTAATAGAACTGCTCTCTTCACATAATTCTGAGATAGAGATATGGAAAGGCCACAAACTTTGTGTCTTCCTTCAAGCTAAGTTACGGTGTTGTTCCACTTTTCATCCCCAAAGGGATAAAGAAAAGGCTTTCTTTAGGATATATTCAATAAGCCTCTTCTCTTCCCTGAATGCTTTAGTGGCATAAGGAAATAAGGCAGAAGGTCTTTGAATTTGGGCTGCCATTCCAATAGATTTTTACAGTTTTGACCGTTCTAATTGCTTTTCCATTTCAATAATTTCTTCTGATTTTAATTTAGATATTGAATTATTTCCAAAGAACATTCTCCTTACGTATAAATAAAAATCCTGCTTTTTACTACAAAGGATGTAAGGTTTTGTAGCATTTAATGTTTCTTTTTGCTAGCTAGTTTTGCTAGGGACAACAGTGACAACAAATGTAGAATTGACATCACTATCTCTTAGTGTTTGCTCACATTTTCTCCACAGTGATATAAATCTGAACATTCTCATATTTTCTTGTCCTTAAAAAAGGGAAATAACACTGGCATTTTTTCTCAGATGGTACCATGTGGCAGTTAGACAGAAAAAAGAGAAAATCCTTAGAATGTTCCTACTGAATTTCCAAAGTTTTTTCTGTTGTCTTTGTCACTACTTTTCTGACCAACTGTATTTAAAAGCATAGTTCTTACGTCAAAACAGACCCCAAATCCAGAAAGCAGTATCTCGTCCTTGTTTTCAAGTGTAGATGATCAGTTTTATTGACTCTTATAGATTTTTAATAACAAAAAGGCCAGAAATTCATGTTCAATGAATTCAAATGTTGCACATTTCAGTATGAATACTCTTAAGTTCCATTTTTCAAAATCTTACATCTTCTGAAAAAGAGTTGTATACAGGCAACAGAATTAAAAAGTTTGCACACTGGAGACTTTTCCAGAGAAGGACATTGGAATTCCTAGTACTGAATTATAGGCTCAGAGTCAGGCTCTATCTGCTGTTCCCAGCAGTTATAATACTTGGAGCACAATGTTTTGAAGAGCTGCGGGAAGGAAGTGAGAGGTGTAACAACTGTAGACCAAGTACATGCAGTGAAAATGACCCCCAGTGTCAAGGTTACAGGGGTATTGCCAGAATGCTTTTCAGTTTTACTTGACTAATTACCAAGAAAGAGTGCTGTGCTCATAGCAAAGGTGCTGCCTACAACCCATGTCCCTTCCTTGTCTCTCACAGGACCTTCAGAGAACCGTGACACAAATCGACCCACAGAACACCAAGGTCCTGACCTTTATCACTTACATAGGCTGTGGAATATCTGCTATATTTTCAGCTGCAACTCTTCTGACATACATTGCCTTTGAGTAAGTAGTAATTCTGTGAAGAACATCACAAAGTACCTGTATGTGAAGAATAAAATAAGTTAGTCACATGGTTAGTGCGGTTTATTTGCCTAGGAGGGGAAGTCCATGTTTGAAAAAAAGTCAAACCTACAAAATCAGGGTCACAGTGCTCTAAAGTGGAAACTTTTTCAAGGGGACATAAGTTCAGGGTCTGTCTTCCAGTTTCTGATGTGTTGTGCTGCTCAGACCAGGGACTAAGATGAATGTGTATCAAAATTTTCCTTTTAGCAAGACAGAATCCTCTGGATTTTGAACAGATAGATATTATTTTAAAATTGTTGAACAGGGTTTTTATAAAAACAAAACAAAAATTGCCCAATGTGAGCATAACAGGTACCAAATTTAAAAAGAGCAATTTCCAACTAGAGCAGTTATATTCTATAGCCCTTCAGAAAGAAGTAGAAAGAGAGATAAAACAAGAATAAATTGTGAAGTGTTACAACAATTTCAATAGAAGTCCTCCTGAAATGTGAAAATGACTCAAGAGAAAGCAAAAATTTTGAAATGGTACAGTTCTGTGAACAGCAAAAAGAGAAAATAAAGTTAACACAAAGAAAGCATTGTGCCAGTAACAGGACAGGACACAGTAGCTGCTAAAGGAAGATAATTTTCTGGGGACAGAAGGGGGAGGAGCAGCTGGAAAAGGGGGTTTTCAAGTTTTAAATATCTTTAATGATTGCATTCCTATTATGTTACCTATGGTATAGTGTTATGGTTCAGGTTGGCAGCAATTGTTTGCTGCCCCTCATTACCTACATTTCAATGGGGATCAGTTAAAAAAATTACTTGTTCTTTAGTCTTCCTGGTATCCTATTTAAAAAGAAACATAAAACCACATCCACTGGACAAATATACTCCAAAAATTAAGCTAACATATAGGGCCGCATATAAAATGATCACAGATGACCTCCTGTTCAGATATACTTTTTTTTGTTTTCATTTAAAATAAAAGGTATTGGTTTATATTTCATTTGAAAGACTTTTTTTTTGTTTGTTGGTTTGGTTTTCTGTTTGTTTGTTTTAAATAAAATGTCAGTTGCTAAAATATTGCAGCCGTTAATTAGCTCATTATGGACCCAAAGAACTGATAGATTACCCCCATCACACACAGCTGAACAGCCTTCAACAATCCCACACAAAAATGCACACCACTATGTCTTATTGCATAAACCCAGCTGGAAGGAGTTCCTTGAGCTTTTATTGACTTTGTGAAGGGCTAAACCCAGCTGCAATAGGTGGTTTGTGTGATTGCAGTAAGCTAATCATGTGCACCTCTGTTTCTGTCATTAGGAAGTTACGAAGAGATTATCCATCCAAAATCCTGATGAATCTTAGCACAGCCCTGCTCTTTCTTAACCTGATTTTTTTGCTTGATGGCTGGATTGCATCCTTTGATATTGATGGCCTCTGCATAGCTGTAGCTGCACTTTTGCACTTTTTTCTTCTGGCCACCTTTACATGGATGGGACTGGAAGCTGTTCACATGTACATTGCTCTAGTGAAGGTGTTCAACACATATATACGGCGATACATACTGAAGTTTTGCATCATTGGCTGGGGTGAGTTCAGTAAATGCAATATTTACGTAGGATGCATGCTGCTGCATAAAATACTTTCTATAAATGCTGCTATCTAAAGGCTCTCTATCAGAAGTACAGAGTAGAATTTATATCAGTGTGTCGTTTCCTTCCCTCAGCCTTCAGCAGTGCTGACACGCGGCCAGCCCTGTCACCAAGTTCCTCCGTGTGATTCTGTGTAAATACACTCTCACTGGCACTCTCCACCCAGAGCAGCTCCCAGCCCCAGAATGAGCTGAGACACCAGATAAACTGTCTGTTTTCCAAAGAGGCCAGAGTGAGAGAGGGGAAACGTGAGTGTCGTGTCAGAGATGGAGAGCTGTGTCACATAATGAATGCAGAAACCTTTGCAGTTACTGCAAAGCCTATGGGGGTTTTGCACTGACTTTCAAAAACTTTAAGTCTAGCTTAAATTTTCTTGCCAGCAAGCACAAAGCCTATTGTGGAATCAGAAACAACCAAAATTTTCTGAGACTCAGCTCAGTGAGATCCTGGCTGCCCTGAGCAATGTACACAGCAGGACAGAAATGGAAAAAGCAATACTGAAAAATAACTGCAAGGCTTGGGCAGCAAGACTTTTATTCTTCATTTTTGTCCGTATCAGGAATCTGTGGTTTCTCCCTGAATGCACATATTGTGTTTGGAATAATGCAACACAATACAAAGCCATTAACCTTATGGGTAGAGCACTGACCTCAGTACAGCTGATAATTGATGTCTTTCCATTGGCAACTAGCATCCTCTTTGGCAACCTCAGCAGAGGACAAGGGCTGAGTGGTCGGAAAAGCAAATTAACCTCTTCCCCTTTGAATCTGTTCTGTTATAGCAAGGATAAGACATGTAAATAAGGCATATCAGGAAATGTACATTTCTTTTGTGCAGTTTTTTTCTTCAGAGTTCTCTTCTGCATAGTTGTCTATTTTCCCCAACTACTCCCTCTGCTTTTTTGATTAAGAAATTTAGTTTGCTTTATGGAAGCAAGGGGACCACATATAAATAAAGTATATATAATATGTATAATGCTGTAGAAGGTAAATAATATGGTGTATACAAGATAATGTGGTCGAGAGAGGCAGTGGAAAAATTACTGGTTAAAGTTCATGTTCTCCAGTTACACAACTTTATGAATTCAATTAGCATGAAAAAAATCCCTCAAAATATCTCTAATACTATCCCTCCACTAGATCTCATTTTTGCAATAGTCTTCTCACTATATAATGAAAGCCTGTGTGCAGTTGTAAATTTAATTTTGAGTAATTAAGGGATATTATTTTACTTTAGTTTATTATTTTACTTTAATTTCCTTACCACATACGAAATTTTTGCCTTACAGAACATTACAAGACTTATTAATTAATGCCTGTTAATTGCTTTAATAGTTCTATATATTTGTTCTGTTTGGAAAACTGTTTCCTTCTACCTTCTCAGTGCAGTTTTCTCAGGATATTCTGCACTAAGGCAATAGGACTGGAGAAATCAATAATTCAACTTAGCATGGTGAATTTGAAAGTTTAGGAGATTTGAAAGCTCACAAGTTTTCTTGTGTTACAGGTTTGCCAGCTCTGGTGATAGGAATTGTTTTAGCAAGTGCTAATACAAATGCAAGTCATGTTTATGGCAAAGAGTTATATGGCAGAGATGCAAATGGGCAAGGAGGAGATGACTTGTGAGTATATCTTTTGATCTCTTAAAATATAGCATTTATAATTGCTTTGGAAAAGTCAATGGTGCATTAAACAAAAAGGGCAAAACTTCAAATGGTTAGAATCTGTAATGTGAAGAAGGCTATTAGAAAAATTGGAGGGAAATCTGCATTACCCAATGCCAGGTACAAACATGCCTCTGACAAAAGAATAATTTATAGATTTTGTCAGGAAAATAAAATAAAAATGTTTATTTTGGTTTGTCTTAAGAAAAAAAGTATATTTTCCAGGTAAGAGCAAAGAAAGAATTTGTATAAAAATCATCTTCCTTTGTAAATCAAAAGCCTTTTGCCAATGTGGTTCAATAGTCCTCTATGTTCTTCTCTTGATGTCCAGATAATAACTCCAAATGCCAAAATTTTTATGTGAGTGCTCTTTTCCTTGCCTGGCAAAGCTTCAACGTGATAAATAAAACTTTAATTTTTTAATTTTATTATAGTCTCATGCTGAGCATTCAGGCCACTTGCTGCAAGAGGAATTATTTAGAGCTCTCATATGGCTGACTGTCAAGTGGCTACCTCAAAAGTCCTGCTGCTTCTCCAGTCATGCTCAAGTTCAAGTTCTGCTTTAGCTCTAGTGGCAGAAACTTGAGATATTGACACTGAAGATCCAAGTTTGCCCATTGTGTTAGTAAATCATTCAATGCTTCACACAGATGACAGCAGGGAATATTTTTGTACTGAATCTAAACTTTTTTCACAATGGGATTGCAGTTTCCACCACTTCTCACTTTTTAAATTAGTTTTGACTAAAGTGTGAGACAGCCCTCAGATTTCTCATATGATAATAATATGGGCCATAGTCACTTAAGATGCCTCTGGGCCTTATCCTGTTTCCAAACAGAATATAGACAAATGTTTCATTTTGCACTATAGTTCTGCATCAGTGGTATCAGAAAGAGGCTCATTTTCCTTTCCAATCATAGTCATATGATTAATTGGAGGGCAATTTCCATTAACCAAAAATGATCCTTTTTGTTTGGTTTTTTAAAATTTTTTTACAGCTGCTGGATCAAGAATGAAGTTGTCTTTTATGTGACTTGTGCCGGCTACTTTGGAATCATGTTTCTAATGAATGTCGCCATGTTTATTGTGGTGATGGTGCAAATCTGCGGGAGGAATGGGAAAAGAACCAATCGGAGCCTGAAGGAAGAGATCCTGAGGAACCTCCGTAGTGTCGTCAGCCTGACCTTCCTCCTGGGCATGACATGGGGCTTTGCTTTTTTTGCCTGGGGTCCCTTAACCCTTGCTTTCCTGTACCTTTTCTCAATTTTCAACTCATTGCAAGGTAAGCTGAATTGTTGTTCTATGAATGAATAGTATTTGATCTGTTACTGTTCTGGGGCATACTATGTCCACTGATTGGACCACGGAACTCATATCCAAGCTCGCTAGGCTTTCCTTTGATATTTCACCATCATTAGTTTCCCCTTATAATAATAATAATAACAACAACAACATGTGGGTTGAATATCTCAGGTAAATTAATATGGTTTCAATGTCTTTTTCCATAGAACAAACTATATTATAAATAGAGCTCTTCCTAGCTAACAGCCTGCAGTGTTCTCTGTTGAGATACATGCCGCATAAACTTCAGCATTTCCTTTCACTGATTATGACAAATATAGGAAGCCTTTTTCCTTAATTTATTCCTGTAGGGAATCTGTAAAACTCATAACTATGTTATTAAGGTATGAGAAACTCATAAAATAAAATTCAGTCCTGTCTCAGTGTAGAGAGATAGCAGAGGCATATGGGATAGTCTTTGCTTAAGAAAAATCCAGTGACTGTCACAGCCAGCTTATTTTCTTTCCATTACTCAAGTTTTCAATATTTTACTTTTCCAGCATAGTTTGTCTTTCTGAAAAATGCTGTAAATTGTAATCAAATGGTTATAAATTACAGAATTATATAACTGACATTTTAAAAAAATCAGCTCATAGCTAAAATATGCATATGTTTCAACTGCTATAAAATTCACTACCAGTGCTTGTCATACACACCTATAAAGAACAACTAAATTCATAATGAAGAGAAAACCCCGAGGTCATTGGAAGTGCATGTGTTATGCCACACACAGATTGACATAAAAATTAAATCTGTTGGAAAATAAAAAGAAACCAAGCCAAAAAAACCCCCAAAAAACAAATTCAAGAATGTCATTGAAGGAGCATGTGTTATGCAACACAAATATTGAGATAAAAATGAAATTTTCTGAGGGTCAGCAAAATATCTTCTCTTTATGGAAAAAGTATTTAACATCACCCTGTGCAGATTTTTTCTGATACAGTTGAGATGTATTTACTGCGCTGAAAGATTTATTGAGCTTTCATGGAAAGAGAATCTTGTTGTGGGTTTTTGCTTGGGTCAATTTCAACCTAAAATGCTAAGCAAAATGACAAAAAATATTTGGATGTGGTCTCTTACTAGCGACTGTTTTTTCCAAAGAACAGATTCTGATACTCCCCTAGCAGCATAATGAAGTATTTACTGCACTGTGTCTGCGTTAGAAATACAGACAGGCCTAGAGAGATCAGAGGTATGGGAAGAACATGAAAAAAGACTTAAATTCTGAAAAACTTGCCAAGGGTCAAATTGAACAAGTTCTTTGTAACCAGAATTTCCAGTGCAATCAATTAAGCTTGTATATGCAGTGTGCATACAAGGTTGACCAACACTGCCTAAGTGGGCTAATAGCACAATTTAATGGAAAATGAATATTTGGAAGGCAGTTAAGTCAGAAGATAAAACTGAAAAATATGAGATGTAAATGTAAAAAGAAGAGTGCTGAACTTCCCACGGATTGTGGTAGCAATGATCATGCAGTCTATGCTCAGACATGTCTTGTCAAGCAATAGGAGATAAAAATCTTCTTTTGGAAGGTACTTATTGCTGTGTCAGAAAGAGCTAGGCAAAGCTCAAGAGCTAGGCACAGCTCCAGAATAAAGGAAGAGGATGTTTAAAATCCTATATAACTGGTGCAGTGTTCATGTAGCAGTAAGGGTGCGGAATGGGGAAAATCTGTATCAAGAAGCATTTCCTAGCAGCAAAAAGCATTTAAATATGGCAAGTCTTTCATCAGTATTAGCAGCTTAATTATGGAGATGGTGGTAAGTACTTCTTTCTCAAGTTTTTGAAAGCTGCATGAGTATTTCAAGTCATACCAGCAGCTTCCAGCAGCAGTTTTCTGTGCACTGGCAATGAAAAAGTAAATTGCAGCAACTGCTAGTGTTACTGTACTTTGCTGTTTCATCTACAAAGGAAATTATTTTTCTCTCCTTGACGCTCAGAGTAAAAAAATCTGGGAACATTTCTTTTTTGGCTGCTCATTTTATATATATGCCTGGGCAAGCCAAATACTTTCAAGTTAGAGCCAAGCTAGAACCAAGCCTAGGGTCTGATTTGTCTCTGGGAAACAAAACCAAAGCTGTACTACTAAAAGCACATTGTAAACTTAATGAATAATGAAATACAGAGAAAAAAAATTCTGGAGACCAAGCCCAGACAGGGCAAAGGCAAAGTACTCAATGCAGTACATTTGTTTCACATTACTATGGAATATGCATTTTCTTTTTAACCATTCAGAACATTCACTGCAATTTAATTAAGCATCAATTTACTAAGTTTGTAGGCTGTGTAAAAGCCCCAAGAAGAACTGTGAGCCACAAACAATATCATATCTCCAGCCTTGTAAGAGCTGCTAGTTGTTGCATTGAACTTGCTCTGTGCTTTAAACAAATCGCATAGAAAAATATTCGACCAAATGCAAACTCAGTATCCATAATCCAAGAGAGGTTACACTTGAGATGCATTAAGGTGATGCTGTTTTAAAAATGTGATTTTTCCTTTTTTTGCTCATCAGCTCTTGAAAAACTTTGGAAAAATTGTGTTTCATGACCCAGCACCAACTTGAAGTTAACTGATTCCAGAGGTCTCAGCCTGGCCTGATAAGCAAATACAGCAAATACAGCAAATGCATTAGTGCAAAATTAGGCCTCAGTAATTTGGAGAAGGTAATTTAATTCTCCAGAACATTGCTATCTAAGCTATACCCTGCCATTGTGTTCTGGCAGCTGAAACATAGTAGACATTAGTATGCAGAACTATTTATGATGACCATAAAGGAATGGTTTTAGAGGAAGCCACTTGACCACACTTGCCCACATCATGTAGCATTTATTCACATCTAAGATTAAATCATGAGGGATCTGGCAGTAGCATTTTGCCATCAGGTGTTCGGCCTCAGGTTGACTCTCTCACAGACAATCCAAGTAAAACAAGAAACAGGCTAAGCCACAGAACAACGAAAGATTCCATAGCCAGTGCCTGCCTGAGAAGATTCAGGAGCATATGAGATTTTCAGCTACTATATTTAGCTCCAAGTACATCTGTAGAGGATGAAGTCATACCTTACTCCCTGTTAAGACCTGCCTTATCACATGGGTAGGATGCTTATCTCCTGTCTTGAAAATAAAAACTTTAAAATTCCATAAGAAAAATCAACTCTATAAAAGTATTCTTAAACACATTTATTACAATTATATATGAAAATCAGTTAGTTTTCTTTGGAGGTAAGTTACTGGACTCCTAATTAGTACTTGTGAACATATTCTTACCATTTTCATAATAGTTTCAAGTACATGCATGTGATGCACATAAATCCAAGTGTGGTTTTTCAGCATTTGGCCTGCACTCAGCCCACTATATTAGGACACCCCTAAGTTCCATTTACAAGATGTCTGGTTTTAAAAGAATACAGCCCACAGTTCTGCACATACGGAACCATATCCAGGAGATAAAATATCTCCTTGTTAATATAATAATGCTGATATTTATTTTGTAGTCTCTCTCTTGCATCCTGCTGAGTGCAAAATAGTCATTTGCTTCAAAGAAAAGATCTTTTAATCATTTTCCTCCAAGAAAAATAAAAGAACAACAAAAAAACAAAGAAAAAAAAAAAATGAAAATAGGAACACTGACTTGAATTTAAATCAACAATCCAAATATAAGACATCATAATCTCTGTATTCTGATATCCCAGACACTTACATGGCAACTAGAAGATGGGAAAACTTTAGTTAATTTCCATATGTCTTAAATGACACACAGATGATAATAACAAAATGTGAAGATGATGTTTTTTGTTTGTTTGTATTTCATAGACTCCTGATAAGAAATTTCAGCTAATCTGTTTATAAATACATGCTTCATTTGGTGTTTATTTGCTTTTGTCACAGGTTTGTTTATATTTGTATTCCATTGTGCTATGAAAGAAAATGTGCAGAAACAGTGGAGGAGACATCTCTGTTGTGGCAGATTCCGACTGGCAGACAATTCAGGTAAAGGCAGTTCACAGCTCCCCTCCTTAGGTGCTGCAGTTGTCTATAAAAGTCCACATAAACAGCTTGCCATGTTATTTTTAATGTAATACATTACATTAAAATAAGGTAAGCCAAAGATATGGAAAAATAGGTTAATCATAGGTTGTCACTTCAGTACTAAATATTTGCCAAGGGACTTTTCAGATATCACTACATAAAAAAATCTTAAATATTTCAGGGTTCCACCAAAGGCAGGTGGTAAATTTTTTAGTGCTATGGGCATGGTATTGGAAGGCCCATAAGAACCTAAAAATAAAAAAAAATTAATAAGAATCCAGATATTCAAACTATGTCATACCAAACCCAGTCTTACTCATTTTCTCTTACATTAAAGTATGTTGACTTTGAATTGTGTGCACTGTTAAGCTGATGTAGGAGCAATTCTTAAAAATTGCATAGAAATATTCTGACTTCTTTTGCTTTTATCTTTGCCTTTTTAAACTGTTCTGTCCTTTGCAATTGAATTCAGAGACTATTAGAGACTCAGAAACATAAAAAATTGCTTCAACAGAAGCCTGATTAGGTTCTAGGACTGAAGTTCACCTTCATCTGCAACAGTCAGAGTGAAAGGGGAGATTTTGGTTTGAACACAGGAAAAGTACAGTGCTTGGGCCACTGTACTTTTAATTTCCTGCACCTTTGGCCTTCTTGGATGGCATGAGTCTGCTGTGTTCAGGCAACTGGCTCTTCCTTTGCTGTCTGATGTGGTGATTTGGACCATACAATTCTTTCTCATGTGATTTTTGTTGAATGGCCAGTGTTAAAATCTACAGCTGGTATAAAGTGGCATAAGGTCATTGCTCTCTATGGTAAGCTTTCCTTTTGAGTAAGAAAACTTCATTCATTGTTTCGTATATTCAGTTTCCATGTGATTTATCCTATAGCTCCAGAACTGAAAAACAAAGATGGATAATTTTTTTAATTTTTTTTTTTTTTTACATGCTACTATTGGGCAGCTTGTGCGTATGAATATGATAGAAATACAAACATGAAGGATTTGATGAAGGATGTGGATATTTCTGTAATATAGCTAATGTGATGTCATTATGTCTGGCATTAACCAATTTATCTCCATGGGCTGGTTTTAATCTCCATGAACCTGACACTGTTTTCAGGCAGAACAGTGAAATATAAGTCAAATGTGAACTTGCATACCTAAACACTCTAACAATAATTTAGTATAAAGTATTTGTCTTGATTTAAATCAAGGCTGTAATGGCCTAAATGTATTTGGCTTGGACTTCTCTTTCATTTTGTGAATTTCATTGAAGTACAGTGAATAACAGCAAAATGACTAAATTGTGAAACTTCCTGCACTTGCCTGCAATTGTATGGTACAAAAGTAGTTAGATGGTTTTATTCTCCTGGTATTGGGACACTTGTGATGAATTTTTAAGTGCTAGTTTTCTTCAGCTAACATTGGTATTAGCTATTTAATTTAATTTTGGAAGTTGCTCTAGCATAAGAGCCTATTGTATTAATGGTCTGGACAAAATCCTTTAAATGTGAATGTTATTATATAAGCTTTATTATATAAATTGTGTGCCAATAAGCTAAGCAACAAGTTAGTTGTTAGTATGTAGTATCTTCTGCAGCAGCAGCAGCAGCAGATCAAACCCTCAGATGATAAGATTGTTCTAAATGGTCCTATCTATCCCTTTGCTATCACACTTGGATTTTGCTCTTCAGGTCAGGAGCCTTTGGTATCCCTGTACTGCTACAGAGCTTCTCTGCTCTTCTGCATTCTGGAAAGCCAGGCCATAGCTGCAGTTCTGCTTCCAGACAAGCTATTGTTAGAACATTAGAACCACCAATTTCAACTGCTGTGGTAGAATAAATCAAGTTGGAATAATTGTATCATTCTTAAGAACCAAAGAGGATACCTAACAGGAAAAAGTATATGGTATTTGTTATGTGCAATACTAAGAAATGCATCAGATATTTGAAATAATTTTAATTGAATTATTGAATTATTTATTATCTATGGTAGTTATTAATGTAAAACTTTTCAATCATTTTTAGATTGGAGCAAAACAGCAACCAATATTATAAAGAAGAGTTCTGATAATCTTGGGAAATCCTTATCCTCTAGTTCCATCGGCTCCAATTCAACCTACCTAACATCCAAATCAAAATCTACAACAAATACATATTGCAAACGAAACAGCCATACAGGTGAGTTCTTGCATTGCAACCCAGTGCATCTGTGAATACATAGGTTTGTGTTAAAGGCACAGCAAGCATTTCTACCCAAAGGTTAAAGAGAGAAAATGTCATCAATCCCTATAGTGTCAGTATTTTTAAAATATATGTTACTGTCTAATAAGAATCATTACCCAACATGCAATACATCCAATATATAGATCTGATCTCCATATATTCCCATACTAGTTGAAGTAGGCTTGATGAAAGCAAATTTTCCTTATTATCCTATTGTAAACACAGGGTAGCCAAAGCACAGAGAGATGACGTTCTTCACCCACGGTAACATGAAAGCTGGCAGTACAGCTGGAAATAGGAACCAAGTCTTCAGAGTCCAAGTCCAGAGCTGATTGTCTTGGTTAAACTCCTTTCATCTAACTGTAAAACATTTATGGGTAAAACGACAAATGGAGCCTACTCGGAAATGGATACTGTGTTCCCAGAGTATGCGTTGTCTTGCCCTTCTACAAATAGCCATATCTATTGCTTATTTATTTAGATGTCAATGGCATATGTAATAAAAGGCATCATCTGTATTCCACTCATACCATGAAAATGTGCTCATTTTAAGAATACTTTAAGGGAGCAAAGAAAGAGAGCAGCTTGAATGATTTGCAAGTTTGGTTGTGTCTGAGATAATATTTCAGAAATTCACTTATGTAGTTCAGATTTTTTTTTGTTACTCTGTTTTGTGAGTGCATGTTTTTGTCCTGTGTAAAGTCACATAGCATTATTATACCATACTCTTTTATAAATATAGTGGAAATAAAATCTGCGCACATATTTAACTCGAAGGTGTGTTTACTTGCTTTAAAATATTTATAAGAAAAAATGTTTAGATATGAAGTAGATGAAAAAGGAAAGCTATATTGTTTCTTAAGTATTAATTATTTTCATTAAGCCCCCAGTGTCTCATTTGTGATGGCACACTCTCCTTTCTTGTTGTATGCCATAGTTTCAAGGAAATACCTTCTTTTTTTTTAATTGATGATCATTACCCGCTGCAGTTAGGCACAAACACTCCTTTTTTGAAATAAATACACTGTTGTTTTCTCACTGACCAAGATTCAGTGCATCCATTAGCATGAGGGATTGTCCATCAGGTATTTTAAGAGTTTAAAACTTTATTGTTTATTGAGAACATACATGAAGTACATCTGCTTTGAATGCAGTAAAAATGAGAGGCATCTTGGAAATTCCTGATAACTGCTAGCACCTGAGCTTGCTCTTAGGACTGCTATTCACAACTGCACTGGGAGCATGTGGCTGGTGCCTGCCTTTCCAGGCTGCCTGTCCCTGCTGCCAGGTCAGGTTTGGTGTGCAGTGCACCCAGCTGCCCTGATCAAGCTGTTCATTCATCTCTCCCTGAAGGAACACTTCTGCCAGCAGTCTTCTACAAGCAGCATCTTTAGTATCCACTGATCACAGTCCTATTGTTGATTTAATAGTAGAGGTGGACAGCATTGTGCCCTTTCTGCAGCAAACAGAGAATTCCCTTTTGTACTCATGGCAGATCAGTCTTCATGGCAGATCAGTCTTTAGATCTTTGTTCTTTGGATTAATGGTAAAAATATGCTAAAATGTTTTGTTGGACTCAGGACTTTTTATCAGGCTATCAATTAAAAAGACTTAGTGCTGAAGTTTTTGCAAGGTGTTCTTGACGTAAAACAAAGAAACTTTCCAGATAAGAAGTAGTAAAGTTAAAAGAAACATGTATATATATTCTTCAAAAATTATGAGCTTAATCCCATGCATAAATTATTCTTAAAAAGTACTGCAGTTCCTAATGCAATCAAAGTATTTAATATAATGGTTTATTGGACATTAAGGGGGATACAACAATATTCTTTTTATTTTTTGGAATTTTAATACATTTCACTTTGTTCTCTAAAAATACACATCTTACTCCACAGGAATTTTTGATAACACTAGGTTTTTAAAGACTGACATATCTTCTCATGTGTAAAAGTAATAAAAGTATTAAAAATAATATTCAGATTCTGATGTTAATATAGCTGAACTTCTCAGTTTGCAAACTTAGCTAAATTGCAGGCAAAGAATGTCATAGCTACATGTCTTGGCAAGTCTTGTTGATATGGTTATAATGTGCTCCCTGGAATTGACACAAGCATTCATGTGTTTGTGGTGTAGATAATGTCTTCTAAGGCCCTTTCCTCATCAGTGGTGGAGCATTACAGGTAAAGTGAGAATTGCTTTTGTTGAATGCATGGTTGGAACAGGGTGGAGGGATGCTTCTTGCATGATGTCCTCATTGACGCAGAGGATTTTGCTAATCAGAAACGCTGCTTATTTCTATTACATCTTGCACCACTGATGCTGAATCAAAGGACAAGCATGCTTCAAACTCTGGGTGTCTGCACTCTGCATGGGGCACGAAGCGATTGGAAGATACCATTTTAGAAAAAACAGACATTAATATCCTGACTTAATGCTTGTGTACAGTAGTCTGGGGAAGGGAGATTATCCTGAAACACCCATATATGAAGCATACATTAAAAAGCAAAAACAATCTGATTGAATTCTAGAACATTGTTTAGTATTTATCAAAGTTATTGCATAAAATTTAATATATTTGTATTTGGTCTATGGCATTACTGGATTAGTCTTTTAGACATTGAGATTTTTATATCCATTAGCACCCAAAATTACTCTGGATGATGAAATATGCATGCCCGAAAGCCCTGCTATGAACATAGAATACAGAATGCACCAACACAAATATTAGATTGACCCTCACAGGAGAACAAAAGAAGTTACTACAGTATGTTGTGTCCCAGCTGTCAACAAACACAAACCAAACTATTTGTAGAAAGTACTTAAATGCCCTCTGTAACTCTTCCATTAATTAGAAGTTAGGACTCTCTCTGCAGAGAATTCAGTCACACAATTCCCACTTACTTCAGGGATACGTGATTTTAACCTTGCACTTAGATGTGAAGCCACTGGTTAGTAAATGCATACATTTGAAAGGCTCTCAGTACTCAGAAATTTCCCATTGGACATGGAGTTATTTGCTGCAATTCATGAACATTCTTGCGTGCTTTGAAAAATCATCCTGATAAGCCTCAACATGCCTGTTTCTGTTTTAATGAGTGAAACTGTTTTGACTTCTTTGTCTGCAATCCATTTCTTCTTCGCAGCTCTTTGTGCTCTTTTATGGCTTGATATCATGACTTTTCCAGGGATGGGTTACTTTTCTATTTATTTCTAGTTGGTTTATTCTAAGAAAAGTTTTTTATGAAATCATAGTTCAAATAGTATGCTTAATTCTTAAATGATCCTTTAACAAGGAATTTTTGGAGATGACTTCACCTAGGTCTTGTAAACAGCCATCAAAAATGTCACTTCTACAAAACATTGCTTCTCAGGGTACTCCACCTTACTGCTGACTTGCAGTGGTACAGATGTTGCTCAGATTCAGGGAATTAATTCCAGCTTCACTACAATGGAAAAGATAAGAAAGAGAGGTCGGTTAGGACAGCATACTTGAGAAAATGAGAGACAAGCTCTCTCTCATTTCTTGCTACATTAGCTCTACCTACTGACCATTCTCTGAACAGCACTAATGCCAGCCGCTGAAGCAGACTTTCCCAGTCTGGTTGGGAATTGCCTTGCTTCTTTACCTCTTCAGCTTCACCCTTGACCTCTAGCTCATGGACCCTGAAGGGGTGCCCGGTTGTTGCATCTTTTCCTCCCTGCAGTTTTCAGCCTGCACCCTCTACATTATGAAAAAAAAAACAAGGTGAGGCTAGGCTAGGCAAACACAGAGTTTTGGCTCTGGTTATCTGCTTTGGGATGAAAGACATCCTCTGCTGCATTCAGCACAGATTATATTATTTCTGTGCATAGCTCAAAACATCCGCTGTTGAAATAATGAAATCTGTTCACAATCATTCTTCAACATTTTATTATGTGGAGATCCTATTTATTGAGATCCAGTGCTATCAAAATGGTTTTGGTTTGTAAGATTCAGAGCATCAGGAGTAAATTAATATATTAAAAGCTCATAGGACTCAGGAACACTTTAGGCAAAATAATAGAGGGATAATTTCAAGATATACCTGAAAGGTCTGCCCACAAAACCAGACATCTCAAAAGAATTTAGGAGAAGCAATCTCAAGACAAAAAGTTCTTTGCTAACTTTTAGAGCGGTAAGTTAGTTCAGCAGTAGTGGAAGTTGAAGGCATATCAATGTGGGAGTCACACATTTTTTAAACTGTGAATTTGCTAAAGAGGCCCTAACTTCTTCTTGTTGCTTTTTCCTCCTCTTAGAGAATGTTTTTCTTGACAAACCATCTTCAAAATTTGCCCAAGAGGATGGAGAACAGACAACAATCATCCCTGTCCACCAGGTTATTGACAAGGTCAAAGGATACTGCAATCCTCACTCCGACAACTTCTATAAAAATATCATCATGTCTGACACATTTAGTCGCAGCACAAAGTTCTAACTGGGTTTCTGATTTACTGTTTTTTTAAATCAAAGGAAAACAATAGTTCTGGCCGGAATTGAGAATGTTGGGTGTCAGAATGGGACATGTTCAGGGTTTTTTTTCCCTGTATATAGTGTTCTCCTGCAAACAACTTCCACTTAAGGACTGACTTTTTAAAATTTTTACTGTTGGGGAAAATTACAATTTTCTACCATTGTATTGAGCTGTTTTTAAATGCATGCCAGCCAGCATGATGCCTAGACAGCTAATTGTCATCCTGTGTAAATTGTTTAAGACTGAAGAGCCACAAGCCTAACTTTAAATTTTATAATCCAAACAGAAACAAGTCTTGACTCCTGGAGAAAATAGCAGACATGTCATGCAGTACAGGCAAGCTTCTATTGCACAGTTTGTTGATGATCTTTATCTTTTGAAAAATATGGATTTTCCCTATGACACTTGTTAGATTCTTGCTTCTTGAATGTCTAGTGCTGTTTCTTATTCATAAGAGAGTAAAACCCTAGCACCACTTAAAGGGTTATTTTAAACTGTTTTTGCCTAAATAGACCTGATCATGCAAACCTTACTCACCAAAACAGTATGTGCTGTAAACACAGGCCAATTCGTATCCATATATGTAGAAAAACAGTTTACAAAAAGTTGTGTTTCAGCATTTATTGATTGGTATGTATGAAATGCAGTGTCTTCCATCGAGTCTATGTTAAATGTTCTTTTTTCACAAAACAAAATAGCAAAAAGACATTCAACTATATATAGATATATAAAGATATACCTAGAACTCTACACATATTTTTGTAGTGATACACACAGTAAGTATGACAATGTATACCAGAGACAATCTGAAAACTATGGACAGTGCTAAAACTTAAGTTTAAATATTTAACATCAAGATGAATTCTTTGTAAACCCATGAGTTTCTTAGTCTCTGTACTTCACATATACTGTGTGTATAGACATCTCCATCAGATGGCATTGCAACATTAGGATAACCAGGAATATGTTTCCCAAAAATAAATAAACAACATCTTTCTGGACACATAATATTATTAGTATTGGTATCCCTCTGTCACCCCTTTGGATGACTTTTTTTTGATTGAGATTGTTGGATGCACAGAGTTTAAATGGTGTTGAGGCAAGGAATTTCACATTGCTATACTGTGTCCATAATGACACTGAGGGGGTGTGGGGTGTGTATGTGCAGAGAAGAGACAAGAGCATAAAATACTTACGTGTTTTACTCTCTATAAATGTGTGACATATTAGCAAGTGACCTTGAGTGCCAAAATGGCATCTCTCCTCATGAACCATGTTTCACCCCATGACAAGTTTTATAAAAATTTTAGCTGCACATGTTTCTGAAGGCGTGTGCTGAAACATAAAATGTTTTTCAAAGTACTGCTTTCAGAGGAGATTGTCTCCTAATGGAAGTCTTAATTTTTAAAATTATCCCTTTTTTTAAAAACAAAATATTTTTAGCCACGTATTTAATTATTTGAATTCAGAGAGCATAATGTTGTGCTGAGATTTTTCAGTTGCCAAACAGGTGGATGCTCAGTGACTAGGGATGTGGATTTGTGCTTTCTCTGCTCTTTGCACATGCTTTTGTGTGCAGAGATCATTTAATGCTGTGACCGCACAAATGGCACATTTCCCGTGGCTGCAAACACCTGGTGGGAGGAGGATGTCCTGATGGTATTCCACCCAGGAACACTGCTGTCACTACTCGGGCCTGAAAGAAACCTCACTCTCATAACTACAAACACATTTGCGGTATATGGATGGAAGTCAGCCCCATTCACTCAAACTGTAATTGATAACAGGGATAAGTGTTGTCAGATACCTTTAATAATTGAAATAATTTACAGAGAGATTATGTACAAGCATTTACTGAACTTATATTTTATCATCCCACTTGCTTAACTACTGTAGATAATAGTGTTCACAATAGCAACTTACTGTGAGTTTTCTACCTGATTAAGATGTCCAAAAGTGAAGAGAAAGAAAACCAAACATTCCTGAAAAAAATGAGGAACCAGTAAAACATAATAGATCAATAAAATATAAATAAAAAGAAAACGTAGTATCCTGGACGAAGCTGAGCTGTAACCTTTCAGTTTAATGTACCTCTACCTGTATTTTTGCTGAATTAAGTTTTTTTCTCTTTTTTTACTACCGTGTAGTAATCTTAAACTGTCTGTGTCACTTAGTTGCTCTTGAATGCTCTCAATTCTATAATGTAAAGCTTCTGTTTTGTAGATGACATGCTGTAACCTCCCTTGTACATATTTATTTATTTGTGAGGTTAAATATGTCAAATATACTTAGCACTATAATGACTGTTCTTGTTACTTTAATGCTAGGTTTATGCTTCATCATAGAAGAAGAGGGAAAGAATAATTTCTCATATGTTTTTTCTAAATAACTTGTGAAACAATTTACTGTAGCTCTATCTTTTGCGACTTTGAAGAAACTTGTCAGTGTAATTTGTGATACTAGTCAGTGAAATAAAAATAGTGTAACAGATTTGAAGATGCACTAAAATGGAAAGAAACCTTTTCAAGTAAACATTTTTTATGTTAGTGTCCCAAATAATTAAAGCCTTTTAATAGTGAATGTTTGACTTTTATTTTTCCTTTTTAGTGTTTAATGGCAAAAATTACACAGTAAATTTCTGGAAAATAATCTTGTGTTTTTTAAGTACTTGAGACAGGTACACGCCTAGCCAAAATATTGGAAATAGATGTGCAAGACTAACTCCATCTCATCAGGGGAACACATTTTGCAGAATATGCCTTTCCCTTTTGTAATTTACTCAATGCCACATTCTGTGAATGATCTGGAAGTTATGCAATCTCATTTATTTACAGTGGCACTCAAGTGACAGAAACGAAAGGAAAATCAAAGCAACAGGCACTATGCTGGGATTATATTTTAAAGTAATACAAATGAGTAATCTAAAACTCAGGAGTTATCCTTTTCTATATGTTTCTCTCCAGCTGAATGTAGCCCCTCATTATCAATTATTTCAGTCAAGTGATCACTGCTGAAAAATTTGATTCAGCCAATCACTTGATTAGTATACGCTGATATAGAAACAATAAATGTCACACACTAATGGCCTACCTTTATTTGCTTACCTCTAAAGAATATGGAAAAATGCTGAAATGTGTCAGATCTGCTCCCCTGTATTTGTCTCGTCACAGAAAATGCACAGAATACAAGGATTTAGCAGTGATATATTTTAGAAAGCATTAAAAAAAAAAAGAAAGACATGGAAAAAAGTGGCATTTAATAATGAGGCTATGGGGTGCACCTGTGTACAGTCTGTCTGTGTGTGTCTGTGGACAGTGAACACTACCCTTGGGCTTTATGCCTTGAAGAGTGTGGGAGGACCCTCTGAGGGAAGGAGCCCAGGTTTTTTTTTCCCCAAGTAGAATCTTGGCACCTGCCAAACTTGTAAGGAGTGATTTGCAGTGTTTGGGGGTGGATTTATTTTTCTCCTCATTTCATCACTTTTTAAATACCAAGAACAATTTTATTTTAATCTTCTACTGTTAACAGCTTCCTACTGTAACCCATTGAGTTACATAAAATGCCACTTCATTTTATTACTTTTGAAAGGCTGATCTATAATCAGACACATCTATGTAACTTCAGGGACAGCTACTGAGTTACAGGGCAGCAATGTGTCATTCATGGAGTCATTATAAAAAGTTTTTATGCGTTTGCTGTGTATAAAGATGTATAAACCCACGTATGGGTCAGCAAATTAGGCAAAGGCCTTAGAAGTTAATGCCAGGGAAGTCAACCATGCAAACCATTCTGTGGAGCAGACCTTTCATGCCCAGCATTCCAGCTGATGCAGTGCCAAGGAAGCTTTCCCCTTCACCCTCCACTTAGCTGGTCTTTGGTTACTCAGTCCATTTATTTGTCAGATCTCCTGGAATCATTGTGACAGTTCCATCCTCAGGATAGTCATTTGCTGTAGTGCTAGAAAAATACTGTAGTGCTAAAGAAAGAAAGGGAAGAAACAAGAAGAGAAAGGGAAACTGAAACTAAAAGAAGAGAAAAGGTAGTTGCCAAGGCCTGCTTTGAATCTTCTTTTCACATGACTTCTTGTCCCTTGCCCAGGCTGTGTTACCCTGACCAACACTGGAGACAAGGCCATTGGAGTAGGTAGGACACACCACCATGGCTATTGTACATTAGTCAATGTAAATTAATGTTTCTGACTCTCCAGATTTATGTTAAAAATCTGTGAAGGTTCTTCAAGGCAACAGTTCCAGCATTTCCATGCTTGAAGACTCACCTAGAATAATATTTCTGTAGTTCAGGAAGAAGCTAATTCCTCTCATGATGAGAAATCAAAATGATAAGCACCACACCAGAAATGGCTGAATAAATCTTACGGAAACCTTTTCTGGAAGGATAACCCTTCCTCAGATGGATCTGCTCGCTCAAAGCCAATGCTGCTGTTGTTCTCACTAGAGAACGGTTTTAGTACTCATGAGGAGTGCACTTTGTGGTGCTGTCCATATGGATTGCTTAAGCACAGCACTTTGAGTGGCACAGTTTTCTCGAGGTGTGGTGAGTGATCTACCTTACAAAATAAATGCCAGTTCGATTCTTTAGCTTGTAACAGACAGTCTAAACTGGGCACTTTTTGTCCTGACTATTCTATAGGAGTTCTTAAAAAGCATAGCTTTAGATAGAAAAGGGTTCTCAAAAATCCGAACTGTATTCCATACATGAAGTGTAGGAGAAAGAGCAAATGCTGATAACTCTGGTCTGATCTTTTCTTCCACTGCCAGGGTTTTCCAAATCTGGGAGCCCTGCAAAACAAGGGGGCAAGGAAGCCATGGTAGGGGAGTGGATTCTGCTCTGTCTAGTGAGCAGAGGACTCCCACTGTCCCTGTCCTGCTGTATTTCACAGGTCTCCAACACCAAGTGCAGAAAATGCAATAATATGGATTTACAAAATTCCACTCTGGTTTTCTTTTCTGCTTGTCTGGCTCCTGCTTTTCCAGCAGAGGGCACTGATATATTTCTAGTTATAAAGCTGTTAAAACCCAGTGAAAAATGCAGAAAGATTCCTCCATATGTGCACCGCACAGAAATAAGTGGGAGAGTTCATACCAGGTTTGTCTATTATTTAGCAATCGGTTACATCACTGGATAAAGCAAACACTCTGCACTCAGGGAAGTGAGAGGAGAGAGCTGTCTGCCTGCATTTGGGCATATTTAGTGGAAAGAGCAATACAGAGTCTCTCTGTATTCTCTCTTACTGCTTGTTACATTTTCTCCTTTTTTGCTCTGAGGGGATGCAATGGAATTAGCAACTGCTCCACTCCTGTCAGCTGAACAAACAGAACCAGCTCACCATTTCAGGCTTGTACACTGGTTTATTCCAGTACTGGGCAAATGATTTGATCTGCTGGAATATCAGCCTGTGACTCAGAAATTCACTGTATGCATAATTGTCCAGAGAGGAAAAAACCCCAGCAGCTCTCTGTTGACAGTGGCACACAGATCCATTCCTCCCTACCACTTTTTCCATCAAGGACATAGGAACAGATCTGCTGTCAGCTGGATCCTCTGTTCACTTACTCCTTCCCCATGGCACATATTACCCAGTCAGTTCAAGAAAGGTGCAGAACTTCTGAGCTACAGACCCAGCTGTACAGCTGCCCCGTGGCCATTCCGTCATAGGGCAGGACTGACCAGAAAACTGCTCCATTAGAAAATGGCACCCTGAAAAAATTCAAATGTCACATCTGCTGTTCTGGCCTGTCTCTGGACTCTCACTGGCATGTCCCTCTGAATGCACACTCTACCAGCATCAAGCTAAGGGGAGAGGAGTTGCCTGGGGGAGATGGAGCAGGGGAGGCAGGGAAGGACATGGCCTGCTCTAGCCTCACTTAATTTTTTTTAGAGAATGGCTGTTGTTGTTGTGGGAAGAAGGAGCAGTGGGAAGGGAGACCCACGAAGGGTCAGGACTTAGTGTACAGAGCAGAGCAGAAGATTAGTATGACAGGTGTCATGACACCATCACTTCTTCAAAGACTTGTGATGTTGGTGCAGCACAAGTTTGGAGTCACAGCACGGCTGTGTTACTGGTGCATCATCTTTCGGTGTCCTCACATGAGCACAGCTCAAAACAAGGCAGGAGCCAGCATGAGCTCCTCAAAATTTCTCTGTCCTCCCTACAACTAATGCTCACTTCCCAGGAACGCAGGTATGCCAGTATGCCTCTCAGTCTAGTTGAAAACATCTCCTTGCTCAGATACAATCATTTTCTAGAATTAACCAACCTACAGGGTAATCTAGGGATTATGCAGCACAGAATCACAATCGACTGTATAGGACAGTGAGGATGCTCCAAAAAGGAGGGCAAGCATGGAAAAATAGCATTTGTAAAGCTTTAAAGGGATACTGAGTGACAGGGGCTGAGATACTGTGGTTTTCCATGCAGGCTAAAAGAGCTCTCAGAGAAGTTCTTTGTTTGCACGAGGCTGAGCACTGAGGGAAGGACAGATCAAGGGGATGGAGCTCCAGCAGTCTTGCTGGACTTCAACCCATAGGTATCTTCTTCACCCTTTCTTTGATGTAGCCGACGGTGGTAACTGTGGAGCAAGATTTGAAGCACACTGATTAATACTTCTTGCATGTTAGCAGGATATATTCAGGCAGACTGGGGCTTAAAATTGCCATCCAAAGCAGCCCCTACCCCTTGCTATGGTTAGGTGGCAGCTTTTACCAGAGATGAGAAACTTATATTTATTTTAGCTAGATTAGATCCTCCAGATCTGTGCACCAGTTTCAGGCAGAGGTATAGTGATGTGAGTCTGTCATGGTACTTCTGATCTGGTTGGGCAGAACTGACAGAAAAGCCAAATGCACATTTCATTGCAGAAAAGATCAACCAGAAAAAGATCAGCACAGGCAGAAGCAGCCTGTCCCTGAGAGTGTGACTGTTGGATACTGTTGCTGGGTTACAGCCAGCTGATTTTAACACATCCCGCTCTTTTATTTTCATTGATTTTTCAGTGTCTTTCAAAGATGTGTCTTTTTCACTTTGTCTCTTGCTTTCACCCAAACCAAAACGTGCTTTGGTTCAAAGCAAATAATCAATCCCCCTATCATATTTTATCCTACCAGATGTGGTATATGAAGTTTCCTACATTCACACAAAGAGATTGTCTCACTGCAATCAGACTGTATATCACCTGGGGACTAATCTAAGGACAGTCTATGAATTGCCTCCTGAACAAGGCATGGGCAAATGATATGTCCTAGTGAAGCACTGGAAGACTTTCAGGACAGAGAAGACCCTCTGTCACTGTAGGTGTCTGAGAAAAGGTTGAACCTGGGCTCCCTAAACCCACGCATGCAAGTGCCACCATCAACACCGACAGCAGTATCGGGTGACACAGAGACAACCTCCTGCTCTGTGATGATCCGCTTTAATTACATGGAGCTATTTTTACTAACACAGCACACCACTTGAGGAGGAAGGTGCTCCCACAATAAATTCATCACTACCCTCTCTCTTATCTTATTCACCCCCTCAGTTTTTCAGCTGCAAACCCTTTCCCCAAAACAACATCCACTAAATAGCTTCACCCCTCTGAACAAGGGCCCCACAGCCATCACACTCCCACACTGCCAATAACCACTCCTATCCCCACTGCAGCAACAGCCCCTGCCCCTTTACATACAGAAACAACCTCTGTAGGATAAAGCAGAGATGGACACAACAGCAACATCTCCCAGCTCTTGAGCAGCCTGGCACTGGCACGGCGCTATGGTGCAGCAGGGACCTGTGCATGTGCTGGAGGAGCAAGTGCAGGCACCATTGCCACATCACCCCTGAGCTCTGGTCCCTTTTAGAGGTAGGGTGGTGAATCTCTGGGTTAGGTTTTCAGGCATATATATCTCAGGATTGATTTTGACAGAGCTATTAAGTGGGGAGGAAAAATAGACACCCTCCTAAGAACCTTTCTGGTTCCATTTTCTTTCAGATTAGTGTCCAGTATAGGCTTGTGTGGGCTGTTTTCGCTAGAAACCAAGCTTCTCTCTGGCACCTTTATGGACCAGGTTAAATCTGTGCCAGGGCTTTAGGTATTTGTTTTACTTTTTAAGCTTTGCAATAAAATCATGCAATTACCTGTGTGAGCATGGCAGCTATCACCTCCTTTGACTCTGCAAAGAAAATCAACAGGCCTTTTTTTCCCCAACTGAGAGAAATAAATCCATTGCTGAAGATGCTGCAAAGAACATTTCAGTGTTTTCTTTTGGTTAGGTTGAGAAAAGAAGGTGAGAAAGAAGCTTCAGGGATAATGTCCACATGAAGAAGTTTGACATAAATTGTTGAGTTGACTCAAAAGTTGACTTTACCAGGGATGGCAAGAATTAACTTCTCATATATTTGGGCATGCAGGCACAAAGTGTGCTGCAGTGCTTCCTGTTTAAGCAGCCATTTCGGCAGGTAATCAGCAGGCAACAAGATGGGAAGGATATAAGGAACACAAACTGCACATACAGCACATACACACATGCCAGAGAGGTCTGAAAAATGGGCTGTGTATTTGTTCTCTGCTTTTTTTCCTGAACCACTGTGTACACAATCCATCACAAAAGCAAAACACTAGTTTGAATTGTCCCAAAGTCAAACCACAGAAACTAATAGATAGTTTTCCTGGATATTTGCAAATAAATGTATCAACCCAGCTCCACACATTGAGACATTTAATTAAATGACTTAATTTTTGTTATTTTTCATACCACAGGAAAAAGATTTCTCCTTTTGGCAGAGAGTTCTTCCTCCTTAGATCTCAATCTCTGCCTAACAGGATTTTTATGCAAACAAACCTAGAATTGTCTTGGCGCATACAAATCACGACGGATTTGGCTGCCTGATGATAGGAGCTGCAGTAGCTTATTCCTATAAGCCAGACATTTCAATGTGTGTAGAGCAACCCTGTGACTGTGATTGGCATGTGGTTACTTTCAACCAGCTTGTTTCTCCCATGGCTGGTGCAATGCCAAGAGAAGCATTTTAATATTAAGGTGGTTGTGGAAAAGCAGCAGATGCAATAACTGGGAAACAAAAATAATATTGCTTTATGAAGTGTTTTGGCTCATTTACCTGTAGTAATTAATTACTGATGACTAAGTGCCTGAGTTCAGGAAACAAAGGTTGTTTGTCTTGTACAGTTTCATTTGTCTGGTTTAGGATGAATAGCATCCACTAAACCAACACCTGATTTTAAGGTAGGAAGCTCACAGAAATAGTTTTCTTCATATCAGCTAAACCAGGACCAGTGCGATTTAACTCTTTTGCCCTACACTTGTGATTTATTTCTTAAGCCACACTTTACAAGAGGATGAGAAACATCAGGTTCACCATGTTGATCAGAACTCTCCTACCTTCCCCAGATACTGATACAGCCAGAGCCCAGTGCATAGACTCATTATATAGTTTTGGGGTTTCTGTCATGGGTATCCTTTCAGTGGGGCATTAGTGCTGTGGTTACCCAGAACTTGCTCATCTATTGCAAAAAAAAAAAAAAAACCACAAACTAATACTATGGATTACCCACTTTAACATTTTATCAGAGTCCATTTAGCTGCACAGCAATAGCTTTTAAGTTTGAGTAGTTACATGGCATATTTTCACTGAAGAGATAGCAGAAGCTTAAAGCCATGGGTGAATGCTTCACCACGTGTATCTCTCACAACGTGTATTTATGTATCCACAAAGTGAACCTTTCCTCAAGCACTCAGACTGCCCTTTCCATAAATCTTGGGGCTCAGATTTACAATGAAGTTATTGTAATTTTAAAAGTTTGCCCTATCATCCTGAGTCATTAGGACTGCCAAGGTGAAGATTCTTCATCCACCTCTTTTTCTCCAACATGTTTTTTACCTTTCAGTTGTGACAAGTTAAGAATTGAGCTCCCTGCTGCCAGCCCTCACTCAGCTGATGCATGCTGAATTGCTGTAGCAGAGCATTGTACTCAAGACCTGAATGCACTGATTTATGAAGTGTGACATGCTACTGATGGCTTCTTCTTGTGCCTATGAATCTGGGTGTAACTAGTGGTATAAAACACAATATAGGATTGCTTGTGTTTGTGATGATCTTGATCATAAGAATAAATTATTTCAGAGTAGATGAATGAGGAAATAGGATTTTCTATTTTTAGCCTTTTTAGCTAAATGATCTCTGAATTTAAATGACATTATTGTTTTTAAAAAGCAAAACATCAACTTACAAACCTGTTGGATAATACATATGCATTGTTTCACAGAATCATAGAATGACTAGGTTGGAAGAGACCTTCAAGATTATTGAATCCAACCCATGCCCTAATACCTTAACTAAACCATGGTGCCAAGTGCCATATCCAGTCTTTTTTTAAACTCATTTTAAAAATATCTGAACTTTTTGTGGAAGGAAAAAAAAAAAGCAATTCTTTATCATACTGGATTTGTCATACTTTTATCTGCAGAAGGAATGCTGCTTCTAAGTTTATGGCAGTGGAGTTTTACGTGAAAGCAGATTTCAAAGGCTTGAGTGAAGAAAAGGGAATTGCATCTGATCAGTTACAGCATGAGAATGAACAGCACATCTTGCACTTCTCTGTCTGAGAGATATGAAAACATCTGCAAGCACACTTACTGTAAATCAACCCTCTCCACTTGTCCTGATCAATGCACCAATTGCAAGAAACTGTCAGCTACCTTAAACCAATAGCAGATTTATAGTTAAGACTCAGGAATGAGCCAAAACTGAAAAATGAAGACAAAGAGCAGTTGTGTCATTTATCTCCTGAAAATGTGAAACTCTGATGCAAAAGCCATCCCAAGTTTGTTCCCAAAGGCTGTCCCGGGAGGGTGGCAGGTGAATCCTGTGACTGCACCAGGCAGACTGGGTCACTCATCAGACTTAGTTATAATGAGATGTCCAGGCATGGTTCTGCTGGGACAATTTGTATTGGTGAGGGGCTTGGCACATGGCCTGGCCTTTGAGAAAGTGATCTGCCAGTGCACCTCTGAGCCACCTTTCCACTGAAAAACAAGGAGTGAGGGAGAAGGGACTCATTCGGACCTCATTCTGATTTGTGGATACTACGTACATACTGGGGATCTGGGAGAGCTGCTGCACTCTGCACTGGGACCAAATGGTGCCTGACAGGAGACAGGTGCCACGGCATTACCAGGGCACTAGAGCACAAATAAATCCTGAGTCCCGTGAGCCCAGTTCTGCCTGCTCAGTGGGAGTCTTTCTGGAGCACTGCAGGATTCCCCCCACCAGGAAACTGCATTACAGAGCGGGATGCCATCTCCCCTTCCCCTCCCATTCCTGGCCTTTCTCATCTTGTGGTTGCTATGCCACTTGAAACAAAAGGTTCCTCCTGACAGCAGTGCTAAGCAAAGCTCCGTTTCTGCAAGATCATTTTTCCAACACTCATCTTGTCCTCAGACTTCCTGTGGATCTCCCGGTGAGCACTGGCGCTCAGAGAACGCTGGCGCCCGGAGGAAGATGGAAAGCAGAAAGGAGACTTCTAAGACTTCTGAGACTTTCTGAGCTTTCTGAGCGCCCAGCCGGCACCTTCAGGTCCTCGCTCCCTTCATCTCAGCCTCAGGCTTCATCTGAGACCCTCAGCAGCGCCACGTCTGGCTGCGGGTGCTCCCCGGGCAGCAGGAGATGGATGGCTCGGGAGCAGGGCTCTATTCTCAGCCAGCCGCCCGGCGGCACGGAGCGCGGTGATCCCAGCCCCGCGCCTTCGGGGGAGCTGCCAGCGCTCAGGCATGAGCGGGTGATCAAAAATAAGATAACTCGGGGCCGGGGGACTGAAACAGAAAAAAAATCCTATCTGGTAATGTAGAGGAATAATCAGTGATAAGCAGCCGCGGAGTAAGTAGCGATAAGCCATGTGGGAAGCCCTTGCCACCAGAAGCCATGCTGCTGGTTGCAGCCGTAGCTCCCTGCCTGTGCTCGTTTTCCTTCTGTAGCCACAGCAGCGTCAGAAATGCAAAAGTGGATGTTTTATCTTTCTTTGATTTGTTTCCTCTCTGTGAAAAGGGCTGCCACATGCTTGGCTCAATAAACCCAGTTCAACTTCTGTATGGAGCAGTTTATGAAAACACACATTGGAGGGAAAGCAGGAAAAGGTAAAAGTCACTAAGATTCAACCAAGACCCTAAAGAGATCCCAGCTCATGACCAAAGCTTTTCCAAGAAATCTGTCACATGCCAAATGTTAAACTTCTTTCTGCTATAACTGGCTTCAAATATAGGTAAAAACTCACATAAATTGAAGCATAAGCTATACGGCAAAAACGACACTAAAGAGAAGCAAGAGAAAATATTGGAAAGGTCTCAACAATTTTTACTGGAATATGCTAACAAATAATATATTTTTAATTCTTCAGCATCTCTTTTCAATTTAAAACAAAAAAAACCCCCTATATATACAAAAGACCTGCAGACACTGACAGATGTTTTCCTTTTATGTATTAATGCTTCTAAAAAGAAAAACCACTGTGAGAAATGGTGATCAAAACACCATTTTATTTTTTGACAGAAATTACTTTTTGTTCCATACTGGTTTCAAGCCTGTGTTTTCCTGAGTTCAGAGGAGCCCTTCTGTGCCACCTGACTGCGAGCAGTGCTGAGCATAACACATTTTTCCTGTTCTGGAAATTTTTCCTGCTTAATAGAGGGAAAATCCATTGAAATGAGAATTTCCAGCAGAGGATCTAATAACTTAAGGCACTAGCATAAGTTCTTTCTGAACTCACCCGGTGCATAGATCCAGCAACTAAGGGCATTGCAGGCTGGAGAGTATGGCTGAATTAAAAACAGTTTTACTGTCCTTTGAGTGGACAAGGCTGCAGTAGTCAGTATCAGAGCTGCCTCTACCTCCTGCCTCAGGAGCTTCCTGTTTCATATTCCTATCCCCTCAGGCAGCATCCTATTTCATAGGATTTCATATGGCTCTTTGCTTGTATGAATTTCATCTCACCTAGCATCTGCTGAGTCACTGAGTTTACATATACAAGCAAAACTCGATTCCCAACACATCTGCAAAATCCCTGCCTGCATCCAACTTCCACACCTAACTCCTGTAGCAGTGTGACCTGCAAGTCATGTTTCGAATTAGTCACCCCAAAGTACCTTTTGACTTGTAGGCCACTCCTTGGGGCTTTTCTCTTTGCTGTTGAGAGGGTGAGTCAACCCTCTAGCTGCTACCTCCTGTTGGATAACTGTTGGGCTCAGAAAAACTGGAACATGCTCAAGAAAAAGCTGGGAAAAAAAGAAATCTGTGTGGAGGAACTGAATAATAAATAGCTGCAGCAGAAATGCCTGATTAGTCACAACTGTAAGGCCCCCAGTTCTGGAGCACCTGGCTGTGAATTGAAGGGGCCTGTAGCTACCTCAGAGTTTTGGCCTTTTTTTTTTTTTTAATCCTCTAAGGACATTACGCAAAAAAGTTTTAGATGTCTTTGTGATGCTATTGCTCATCTGTAACAATTTTTGCCACTTCACTGACTCTTTTTCTATATTTGCATAGTGTCTGGGGCTTTTTAGCATGCCAGGTAGACTGCTCTGAGAATTTGACAGATTTCCCATGACAGTGTGATACACAGAGCAAAGCTGCTGTACTGCCCACCTTGCATCCAAGCTCTTCATTGAGTTCACCCTCTTTCAGGTTTACATTCTTTGAAAAGGATGAGAAATAATTGCTTCTCTTTCTTAATAGTGGTTATCAACACCATTCTCATTCCAAATTCAAAACACAGCACTGTAACAGCTACTGAGAAGATGTTAACCCTATCCTACCTGAAACCAGGACAGGAACCCAGAAAAAACATCCCTAGGAAACAGACATTTGCTATAGTCTGACTCAGCAGCAAAAGCACTGAGCCATGGCAGAACACCACTTACGACAAGCCATAAAAGTTAGAAAAGGTTTGGTTGACTGTAAGTGCTGCTTCTTGCTCTGTATCTGACCAGTGAATGGAGAATTCAGTCTCTAGTATGGCCAAACCAGCAAGTTCTACAATGTTAAATTGCTTGGATGAACATCCTTCTGAAAAGAATTAAAAGTTTGCAATAAATTTCAATGTGGTCATACATTTCAATTCTTTTCTTTCTTGGTCAAAAGAAGTTTCAAATATTTTGGTGTGAAATTCTGAGAAATATATTTGCAAATTCGAGGGTTAAAAATTACTAGGAACTTGTACAGGATGCAACCAGTCAATTTCTCCAGATAAGCAGAGCATCCTTTGCTTACTACATTCGCTAGATCAGCTTCTGTCAAACTTGCCTAATTTTCAAGCTAAAGATTGCTTACCTTAAGTAGTATTTACTGCTTTTTGACACTTTTTGAGAGATGCACCAAAAATATGAAGGGAAATTACCATTATACAGATCTCCAATCAAATTCTCAAAATAGTCTGATCAAAAATAGGAATAATTTTCTCTAAGTACCACAAGATTAAATAATAATACCACTAGGTTGTCTTCTAATTGCATTCTGCTTCTTTGAACAATTAGATGCACTTATATTTTCAAGCACTTCTCTGCAAACATGAGGACTAGAAATGAATGCTTTACTTTTTAAATGCAATTAAGACAAGCAAACAAACAATTTCAGCTTCAGTTGGCATAAATCAGCATAGTCATACTGGTGGTATTACAGTCTATGCTGAACTTTTTCAGTTAATAATCACAGGTTCTTCCCGTACATCTTTTGACCACTAAATTTTTCTCACATGCTGCTTCTTCCTCAGTTCTGTAATGAATTCTAAAGAATCCAAATATGAATTGTTGCAAAGCAACACATTCTCCCTCTGACAGACTGAACCCTTTGCCTGCAAGAGGTCTTCTCTTAGTGTCTGTAACTACTTGTAGAAAGCATTCTCAAAAACTTGAGCAGTTAACTATGTGTCTCACTGTGGTCTTGCAACGCACCACAACCGACTGCAGTGTAACGCAGTGCCATAAAACTTCAGATTAGGTCAAAATTAGCCCCACAGGCTCCAGTGACCTGATATGCATCTACATGGGGCAACCAACACAGCTATAGGAGGGCAAACATGTCCATTTCTGCCTCTCAGCTAATTGGTTTTAGTTGTCTTGCTCTTCTTGCTACTTTTTTTGTGGGTCATTTGGGAAGTCAAGGTGGGGAGACGATGCTGGATCCCAACCTGGGAAAGCTATAGTTTGTCTAGTGTTTACCTGTTTGGACCCGCTTATTCTCAACAGGCTTTGAAAGCTCTGTGTGCTCTTTTCTTGCTGGAATCCAGACCTGCTTCGTCTTCTCTCAGAAAACAAACTAGCCCCAACCCAAGACTGGAAGAACTGAAGGTAAATTGAAGAGTCACAGATTTTTGTGGCCTTGGCACTCTGCTTTTCCCCCATTTTAGGGAGCTTGTTCTTGTTTTTCTTTCCCTATCACCTTTGCTGGGGCAGGAGCAAGTCTAAGTGGTATAAGCAGACTACTCACAAGGTTTGATTTCTCAACTTGACATGACTTTAATGACTTCTCAGCTGTAACATGACTTTAATGCTCATAGCATTTTATAGCCACAAATAATGTAACTGACTCTTGGTGCCTGGTTGCCAGAATAGCAAAGAAGTGCTAAGTGAAAGGCCTATTTTACATTAGCCATAATCCCTTTTAAACTGAGTGCTTCAATTTGTAATTTCCTGCCCTGAACTACTGGTGTTTCTTTTCATTTAACTTCTATGATGAAAATACCTCATTTCAGATATTTTAACACAGTAATGTTTCTACATAAGTTTAAAAATTCCAATTATAATATAATTTTAGAGGCCAAAACTGTTTTATGGCCTGACTCACTGCATCTTTTTTTTTTTCCCTTCTTCTTTTATTGTTTTATAAAAAAGCAAATTTCAGTTGTGAGTTCATGAGCTGTAATAGAAAGAACATGCATATCTGGGCTCAATAGACTACAAGTACAATTTAAAGTTTATGAAGGGGAATTCTTTCCATAGATTTTTTCTTCTAGTTCACCAGACAGAAGCAATTTTCTGGTTTATTCTTTGTCCCTTTCCAGAGGTTCTGTTTCAGCAATAGACCAGGTTCCCCTTACTGCCACCCAAGGATCGCAAAATGCTGGCAACCCTTCAACTTATGGTAATGCTTTTCAAACATGTGCAGCACATTCCAGTATAGAACTGATGGTATTTAAGGGAAGAGCATGGAGGAGAAATAAAAATCAAGAAACAGGAGAGAAGGTGCCCCTCCCTTCATGGTAGTGCCAGCCAGAATAAACAGTATCTCTTTTAGCACGGCTCTTCACATGCGGAGGGTGGTCTAGGGACAACCCAAAAATTCTCTGTCTCTGAGGGTATATATGACTCTGATGTCCCTCTTCCACCCAATGCTGTGCATGGGCTACCAAAGAGAGAAAGGGAAAGGGAAAGCTAGGACTTTTCTAGAAGACAGCCCTGAGTGAGGACTGAGGTTCTGGAGTGGCCAGTCCCTCCCACACCCCTTCTGCTTATACCATCAGTGTTGGCGCAAAAAGGCCACGACCAGATGGGGTTTGGTGTACAACAAATTGACAGCATCAGACTGAAAAGCCCTGAACAAGGCACTGATGATGATGTTTTCACTCTTGCCCTCCAGAGAACCTTGATCTTTTTTAAATAGCACAGAAAGGAACCTCTCAAAGAAGCAGAGGAATATAATAAATGCAAATGCAATACAGTATCTGTAGAGGAACACATAAGAGTACTGTGAAGGAAAACATAAAGACAAAGAGAAAAAGTTAAAACTTTGTATTTGTATCAATAAAATATAATAATTCATGCTAGATTTAGCCATGTCAATATTAAAATTCATTTCTTGTCCAAAACATATTTTGCCTGTGTTTCACAAGTTCAGAAGCAAATTCTCAAGAGAATTAAACAATGATTTTTTTGTCTTACATAAAACAGAAGCATTCAAGTATTTATGTATACTTCTATTCCAAATATTATTACCTTTGCAAGGTATCTGAGTTTCCTCTGCTTTTTTGATTGCATGGTGAGAATGATGCAATTTATATGTATTGGCCTGTAGATGTCTTCTGTCAGTATTACAGTAGCCATGGTCAAACATTTTAAGATATAAATTCATCAGTGCAGAGAGATTAAGAAAGCAGAAAACATTTAAAGTGGCTTCATGAATTTTGCATCTCTTCCCAATTTTTCCATTAAAATTTCTAACCACAACAGAATGCCCCATTGGTTTAGACTGACAATCCATCCATCTGTTGTCTGGCCAACAGAAGATATGTACAGGTACTCTGGGAAAAAGAATATAAAACAAGCCATATCAGAAGAGAGTTATGGTTTCCCCCTCCTCATCACACCTTCTGTGCAGTATTCCACATTATATTTCATATATAATTTTATTCCTCTGTTGCCCAATACTGTGATATCACACTCTGGTTTCTTACTGTCATCTTTCCCCTGAGCATCCCTAATCACCTTCAGGCCTCACCACCTCTCTGTTTTGCTCACAAATTGTGTATGGGTATATTTAACAGTGCAGCCTGCAGTAATGTGTCTCTCATGGGACTGCATTAGTAACCTCATTTCATTGCTAAAAGTTTTCATTTTCTATCTTTCAGCAGTAATTTACCCCAAAGGGGTTTCTTTCCTAGTTGGAGAGGGTTTTAAGAGTTTTTAGGGTTTTTAACCTGGCTAATGATCTTGCTGAAAGCTTGTAGAAAGTCCATATATACTTCATGGATCTACATATATTGCTTATTCAGGACTCTAACAGCTCTGTGAGGCATAACTGCCTTGATAATATGCATATTGCTTTTTTTTTTTTTTTAATGTATTATCAAAATCATGCATGTATTATCAAATATCTGTTTGAAGCTTTCTTACTGATTTTCCAGAATGAAAAAATTAGACCCACTTGTCTACACATTTCAAGATCACTCTTCAGTGACTGAGGTTATCTTTGTCAGCTCTTCCTTCCTTTGGTATCACAGAAGGTTTAAACTATGTTACTTGCATATGCAATAGTTCAGTAACATTATGTTTGGGATTCTTCAGAATTCATGGCACCATCAATATCTAGTCCTGGTGATCTGTAAAGTTTGTCCTTCTTCACACAAAAGCCTGAAATGGAAATATCTCCAAGAAATTCTGTTATGGTTTGCATAGCAGCTTGACCTGAAAAACATGTAGGATTTTCTCTTTTGGCAAAGTTTTTCTTATCATTTAAGGCATTCTCCAGCCAATGAAAGGAAAAGGTATCATGTCTTTTTCTCCTTTCTTCAGGCTGTGCCTTGATGCACAGAGAGCATCACCCAGCAAGCATCTGGCTGCAAGGAATGCACAGTAGCAGTTTATCTCTGGGGCCCTCGTCATGTCTGGGCAGCCTCCTCTCTGTGGCTTTTACCTCATGGTATCAGGAGAAAAATGATTTAATGACCTTCTCTATTCTAATCTAATTGCTTTCTGTTTGTGGCTACAAGGTACCCCAGGCAGAGTCAGCCATTTAGCATTACACCCCTAAAAATCTCTATATAATCTATGCATGCTGCCACTCCAGCCTCAGCATTATCTATAATGTCAGTGAAGTCTGTGCCTGTCAAGGTCTGGTGCTGTCCCATAGGTGTCTCACAGCTATTGGGTACTGAAGGAATCTTGCAACAGCCTATCAGAAAAAATATGATCTAGGCATGTTTTATGGAGTATTTAAGGTAAGACACATAAAAATGAAGACATTTAAGGAGCATTTAAAAACTTCATTTTTAAACAACAAAGAAAAAGGGAGTATTCTGGAGCTGAACTATGCATTCTGATGGAATAAATTTCCATTTCTTAGCAGTTAAGCCTGGATTTCCACTTTCCATGAGTATGATTCCTAAAGCAAGAAGAAATAATAACCTCATAGATATGAATTTTAGTGAGGCTAGAGGAGCCACTAGAAATATCATGTGAGAGCCCTCCTGGAGCGATAAGTCTGAATTAGATGAATTAACAAGATCTTTTTAGCTCCAGCTTCCATGCCTTAACTAAGATTTTCCATAGTTTACTGAGAGTTTTAATTCACAACTTTCCCCCACATGCACACTCTTCTTTAGAAAATCTAATATTGGCTATGTCAGGAGAATGGATTCAGGTTTTCCTGAGTCTTTGTCCTCATTCAGGTTCATCCACTCCCTCTTCCTCAGAGCTGTGTAGAGCAATCTGTAGCCTGACTATAGATGACAAATATGCATAATTTTTAACAACACAGGGGAGTTCATTCTGGACTTTTCTGAGCTCTTTTCAGTATTTTCCTCAACTTCCCTACCATTCCCAGTCCACAATAATTTGGCTTTATTTTTCACTACCATGAAAACCCCTTTACCAGGGAGAAGAAATAATTCACAGTTGGTGTGTTTCTTAGTGCCTTTGCCAGTCAAAACACAGAGCTTGCCTTTTACTGGCAACATGGTTATCATGATTCAAGCCACTTGGCTCTCCTGTTAGCTCTCTGGCATGTAAAGGAAAATTCACACCAATGAAGAAGAGAACCATCAAGTCATTAAATATAGTTATTTGAATATTTAAGTCTTTGGCTGCGTAGAAGTGTCTAGGGAGAGCTCCATATTTAACAAGGGGGTTTACTGAAGCCACGCCCACAGACAGGACTTCTGCAATTTGCTGACACCTTTGCTGAACACCCTTCTGTAAAAGTAAGCAACAAATCTGGATTGCAAGGGACACTAAAAGATAAAACCAATCCTTTCTAAGGCGGGACTCCAAGGTGTTGCTGGCAGAACAGGAAATTCAATTCCCAATGATACCACATGTGGTTACGAGGAAATTATTCTCCTGTTAGTCAGAAAGACTCCAGGTAATAAGCTGGAATTCAAATACAATGTTCCAGGGCTTGACTGGAAGTAAGATGCGACCTGTCATGTCTCACACATCAAACACTTTCAGACTTAGGCAATCCATCTTCCTTGCAATCTTTAGGCTTGAGCTAAACCTTGCCCGTTTTTGATGACACTGTGTTTGGAGCACAAATTTAGCAGCTGAAAGACCAAATGCACAGAGTGTTCAAAGAGTTATAGAACAAACTAGGAGCTTTACTTGTAACAGGTGCTCCTGGTAACATGGACCCTCCTCATTGCTCCTCCTTCTTACAATTGCTATGAGTCCTCCTGCAGCATCCCTTCTTCTCTCAGGAAGAAAACTTACAGGTCTATAAATGACATAAAAATGAGAAAGATGAAAAATCAAGATCATTCACTAGACTTGAAGAGCAAAGAAAACTTTTTTTTTCTTCATTTTCTTCTTCCAAAATAAATCTACTCTACCATAAGAATTATTGCAACATTAAAAAGAGAACTCAGAAAAAATCAAAACCCAGACAGGAAATACAATAGAGGAATAATTTTTGAACCTTCCAAAAGATTTCACTTTGAATGAGGTTTTAAACACAAAAGGGTAGGCAAACCCCAAATAATTTCACAGTTGCAATTTTTTAGCAAATCAAATGGACAAAACTCCTAAAAATAATATTTTCCTAAGGGATGATCAAATAAATCAGTCAAGTACCTGGAAAAGGAGGTAGTTTACTAAGAATTGGAAAATCCTCTTAGGAATACTTCACAGGATTGTCTAGATGAGAAAGAACAGTACTGAGATGACATAAAATCCATCCTTTTTTCCTTCAGTACACATGTAAGTTCTAAGGGAAAGTGTGTTTCTTCTATGACAATGTTATATATTTGTCTATAGAAATCTGAACCAACATGAGTGACAGCTGTCAAGGTTGAAACCCGTTTTCCTACTGAACCTTATTAATCACAAGGAAACAAGTCTAACAGGAGAGACCCATTCACTAAAACAATCTATCACAATTGGTTAAAGTGCTCAGTTGTTCTTAGAAAATTAATTCTGATTTTCTAAGAAAATATACAAAATGTTAGTCACTGGCACCACCGAGTTCATCTCTGAGCTGACATAGCCCACAGGCATTGTCAGTTTTGTACTAGACTAACTGATTTTTAAAAAAACCCTAAATGCACTATGTTCAAGGGCTCATTACCTACACACTTTTTCATATTTATAAGGCCATCTGTATACCAATGCAAATAACGCCTTTTGAAAATTAAGGTAGGAGTGAAATATTCCTAACTCAACAGAAGAAATATTATTTCTTTTTATTTGTCTTATCCTTGGCCAAGGTCTAGCCTTTAGCAGGTCAGCAAATAAGTAAGTTTATGTAAGTTAAATAAGCTTTCAGGATCTACCTATTTTCTTCATCATTAATGGGAAAAACATATTAAATTTGGAAATATTCCCCCATGCTCTAAAACATCTCATCAATAACAGACTTGTGTTTGTGTTGACACCTTTTTCTTTTACCTTCAAAGAAAGGAAGTTGGCTAAGCAGAACATCTGCCTAGACTAAATCTTTTCCTTGATGGAATCCGGTCCTTGTTTGAGTGAAATGAAACTACCAGTTTCCAGAAAATATTTGTGACAGAGGAATAGGAATAAAGGCATTAAAAGTAATTGCTTGGCAGATGTAAACACTTGCATAAGCAGAGCTTCTCTTTCTCCAATGGCAATAATAATAACGACTTTAGGTCCTTTGACAGCAAATCTTTCTCCTTGATGCTTCACATTTCAGTTTAGGGCTATAGATATGTTTTCATGACAACATATGACATGAAAAATACCATCCCTAAAAAGAATTTTCAAACAGTGAGTTGAATAAAACACCAACTTGAATGAAATGAGAAATATAGACAGGAAGGAGACTTATTTGTGCCATTTCTGTTACCCATTGCACATGAAAGAGAAGTGAATTCCACCGGAGAAGGGAAAGGAAGGCTTAGGGTAGATTATATAACAGCATTTAGCTGATTTGAAGGACCAAGCCCTGCTTTGTGACTTAGAATCCTAAACTTTTCAGTATTCTTCTACAGTGTGTTTTTAGAGTTAATAAAAAAATATAAAGTAAAAAATTTAGATTAGAACAAATCAAGGATACCTCCATGTTTGTGCAGGAAAAGGCTGAACAGTCTATTAAGAATCTTTTCCAGTTTCCTCCTTTGAGAAAACCAGGAAGTATTTGCAGGTAACACTGAGCAAAGGTGAGACACACAGTGAAAAACAGAGGCTCAGTCTGTCATGTTGCATTTCCTTAGCTCTTGCCAGTTACCACCACAGCCTCTAAATATCTGCCTCTGGGCAATGCAATGCTCCCAAATCCTTGGTAATATTGAGATTCCCAGCACCCACCTCAACCCCAGGCCTCTGAGGGCCCACAGAAGTCTGATTCTGGTCATGGGTATGCCTGCAAGCAAATTCAGTTTGGCAGCTAAAGCACATGGGAAAGAAACATGGGTCTGGGGTTCAAGGTTTTCTTGGCTTGGGCAAAGTGAAGATCATTTTTCTTCATCTGAATTCAGGTTCTATGTGAGCTATCCTCCTGCTGGACCAGGCTGGGAAGTTTAAGGGCTCTCAAAACATCCAACCTATCAAAGTGGATGTGTCACTGCCTCCCTCTTTTCCTTTTCTCTCAAATCTGTTCCCTCTCTTCATTTGACTTCTTTCTGTGTCTGACTGTTGTCATGGGTTGCAGCTCCACTCATGACCAATGGTTTAGTTTCAGCACATGGAGCTGAGGGTTGACAGGCAATGAGGAGGCACAGAGATGTTCTCAGCTGCTGCTGTCAGCACTCTTATCCACGCTTTCTTTTCACTCTGCACTGCCATTGTCACGTCCATTTCCCCAGGTCTTGAACCGGAAATACACTCCAATGGAATGACTGTTAGGGAGCTGAGATAATATTCAGGTTTTCACTTAAAAACAAAGGGTCCCATGAACATCTTTCACACTCTGTGATGGTTATTAAGGAACCCAGTCAAGGCTTTACCACATTCTTGGTATTGGAGCCGAGGTCTCAGCTGCAGTTAGATGCCAGATGCCAGAAAAACCTTTTCTAGGGGCAGGGAGGGAAGGCTGTGTGACAGCAATGTAATGAAAACATGAAAAGATGTGACGTAATGATTTTTAACTCTCTAATGCATGAGAATGCAAAGCATATGTTGAAGAAGTTTCAAATTAAAAAAAATTAAGTACTTTAAAAAATAAAGTTGATTTGTTTTTCCTAGACAAAAAAAAAAGTGTTTTTCCTACTGCCATCAATGAAGAACATGTTAATGAAAACATATTTCCCATGGACCTTTGATGTCATCTGAAAATAAGATGAGAAATTGTCGTTCCTATTCAGATTTTGGTTTTCATGATGCAAGATGTCACTAGCAATGACGTCATCCACCACTTCCATGGTATATATTTATCCAGCACTCATATCCTGACAGGGTTGTAAAATTTGATTAATTCCTTCTGCATCCCCCCCCAAAAATGTCAGTACTGCTTGCCTCATGCGAACACAATGACGATTTCTTGGATATTGTTTGTACTTTTATAAATGAAATGCAATTCCCCACCTCACTTCTCAAATAGCCCACCAAGGTATTGGATAGTAATTTCACACACTTAATTCATTATTTACAGTATTCCAGAGTACCTTATCTAATGCTTATGTTTCAGTGAACTGAAATTACTTATAATATATATTTAATCACAAGCAGTGATGATTACCATTGCATCGGACAGAAGCAAATTAACCCCATGTAATGCCTTATAATGAGGAAAATATTTGGTAAGCAATGTACTACTGAAGTTAAGTCATCTTTCAAGTAGACATTTTTAAGTAATTCATATAACTTCATGCTCATTGCAGTAGTACAAAAGCTGAGAAAATCTGATAAAATATACTTTGATAAAAAATCACCTTATTTCCCCACAGGTGTATTTTTATTCTTGCCTACTACTTTTAATGGCTCTGGAAAATATTTCTTTTCTATTTATTTGCATCCTCAACCATAAACCAGAATTGCTGATGATATCAGGATAGACTTTGGAACAAAGCTCATTAAATATTGTTAGCCTAACTCTGCAGTCCCCAAATGCCCAAAGTTTCTTTTAAAATTAGTGTGAGGTTGCTCTGCAAGAGAACTTAGCATATTATTGTACAGCACTATCTTTCATTGTTCCAGACATCATTAAGCATGGTGCACTAACATAAGGTGAAAAACTTGCATGAGGAGCAAGTTCTTGGAAAGCCACAAAAATGCTTATTGCTAGCAATGCATAACTATGCACTCTAATAATCATTATAATGAGAGGCTCTTGTTAGAAATGTTTGGGTTATACTTCTTATTGCTAGGTTTAGCACACATGCAATGAAGAGTAATTTCATTCCTTCTTAAAGAAATTACAAAACAAAAACATTACAAAAACGAAAGAAAGAACGAAATGCTATGACTGCAGCTAAAAGAGGGAAATAGCTCTTCACCACATCATAGTACAAAATGGATAGATGAGACTGACCCTGCATAGTGCTTTTAGAGGCTGAAAATATGGAAGTGTGAAGGGCATGGATATCTCTTTACCTGGAGTGCTCACATCCTTCAGCTTGCCTTCTCCAGTGAAACAGAAAGAGAACGCTTGGTAAGTTTCTAGACAGGAGATGCAAACATTTACACAAACATCTCACACAATGCCTTAGATAGGATAAGCTTTAAAATCATATAGTCCTGATGTGCTGAGGTTTAAACTGTTTGGATGTTATTTAGGCCTGGAGAATCTGGGCCACTTTAGCCAGCCGTAAGTTATATGATAAGCAGTACATAATAAGAAACCAGAATTATTTTGAGAAGAACAACTGGAAGTTTGTTTTATTTGATGATGCTTTCATAAAATGGCAGGTTTTCATGTTTTAAATAGTCAGAAGTATTTCAGATAAAGAAATTACAGGACCTCCTTAATCAATTAATGGTCTTGGAAATTCTGTTCTAAAATGAGGATGGGTTGAAAAGATCTCTAAGCTAGAGTGGGCTTGTCCATTCCAGGCATCACACATTGAAAACTAATTTAAACCAAAGGAATTTTACCTCCATCCACAAAATAAATTTCCTTGTATGATTGCACAACTCTAGAATTCCTGAATGCCTGACTTCAAGTTACACAGAAATATTAGTTTCTGAGTCACAATCTTAGTTGACTGTGAGGTATCACAGTGTCACAAAATGTCATATCATAATTAGACTTGGTTAATCTCAATATATTCCTTTTGATTAAAACGTCTAAAGAATCAGTAGACACAGGAATCCATGCCAGTTTTGATAAGAAATCTTCTACTTTAGAATATTGTTTTTTCAAATTATTAGTTGTCATCATTAGTTGTCACCACTAAACAGAGATATGTTCCAGAGACTTGTGTATTAAATTTTATCTAGTGTTGTTTTGTCTGCATTGTCCTTCCTAGTCTACTGATTAAGTAATATTATTTGGATAATAAAAACCAGGAGTGGGGGTGTTTCTAGAAATTATGTTTGCCGTGGAATACGGCTGATTCAATAGATCTAATATGCAGTTAAAAATCTCACAAATCTACACCAAAGTAGTCCTTAAAAGAAATCTTCCAACAAAGATAATTTAAAGATAAAATCCTTAAAATCCTTTCATAATCCTTAAACTAAAGTCAAAGAAGATGAGTAACTTTCAGGTTAATCATTTGAGTTTCTGCTTAGTTCAATCCTAGCAGAGGTGCTGCTTTATAGTATAGGCCATGATGGATTTCAACCCTGTTGGAAAATCATAAAGGGTTATTCTGAAATGTCCTACTGATGTAAAGGGTCCAACGTACAAGAGAGGAATTTAGCATTCACTATGCTTCCAAGTAAAAGTTTTTGGAAACTGAGCTAAAGTTGGTGAAGACATTTGATGTTCTTCCACTGGCTGCATAGGAGATTGGATCAGCTTTTAAGAGTGGCATAGAGGTCCTCAGATAAGATTTCTTTCAACTTAAAAATAACAGACTGAGGATTTAAAAGTCTGCAATAATTTGACTCTGATGGAATTTCTAAATATTAAAATAGGAAAATGTTATTAATAAATATTTCCTTTTGGAACATATTTTCATGACATATTAGCTCCCTATAATTATTTTCCCTTGAAAATTTTGAACTGCTAGAAATATATTAAACAATATTAACAGGCAAACAGTACAGAACCTCACTGTCTGAACTGGAGTCAATTATCTGACTGAAAAAATGGAGAGAAAGAGTCGTAAGTAATCTTCTTCCAAGTTCTTGAACAGGTGTCTATTGCATTGTGGACATTGACATTACAATTTTGGACAGGTTCAGGGTTACGGTTATTACATAAGTATGTTAAAAGAAAAGAAAATGCCCACTCTGCTAAAAAGGCTGTAGACAGATTGAAAAAATGGATGAAAAGCTGCCATATAATAAAATCTTGGACCTTTTCTCATTTTCAAGCTCACACATAATGTAAATTGATTTTTATATGTTTGGAATAATTTTAGTTATTATCAGTTTTAATGATCACTTTACTACATGGATCAATTTACCAATACCAAAAGCCACTTGTGTGTTTGTTCACAGAACATTTATTTGACCTCACTTCCAAAGATCTCCTTCTAGGAGACACTAATGAAAGCCATCATATTATGCAGGTACCCCACAGCTGAACCTGATGAGAAAAGAAAGAGAACTTCTGGGGCCTGTGGCACTAGGATAACCAGCAATGTCAGGGCCCCCAGGCACGCTGCCATGGTAATAGGTACTTGCAAGCCCACAGTTTCCCACTAGCTGGAAAATCCACATTTGGAAAAAAAACAACCCTCTTCTTTTGGCCAACTACTTAAAATAATGATGAGTAACAAGTAAAAGTTGTATAGAGGAAATTTCTCCCTAGAGGAATAAAGTTTTAGCAGAATGAGTGAAAAGAACCAGGTCTAAAGATCCAGAAAAACACATTTGATCCATCCCTTCAAACTTAGAAAACATGACATTACATCTTTACCTGTCCATATAATTGTTCTTGTACATCACAATCTGCCATGAGATTTCTGATCTGTGGTTTGAGGAAATTTGATTTGATAAATAGCAAAGTGCGTGATTCAGTGGGTTTGGGGTGGTCTTGGTTTGTTTGCGTTTTTTGGAAGTGATTGCTGCTGTCAAGACATCAATGCCTATTTGGAGGAATGGTTCTGAAAATTCTTTAGGAAATCTAAGACTTTCAAGATAATGGATCCCCATGTCTATCTTTTCTTTACAGAAATTAAGAGACTATTAGGACACTGTTAATGATATGAAAATTATTGATTAGCCAGCAATAGCAGAATCAAATGATGCAGTGGTAGAAGACATATGGGACACATAAAGGTGATAAAATAATATTTAACAACCATGCGTTGCTGCAATTTCCCTCCAAACAATTTTCTGAGTGAGCTGGCTTACTGGTAGGGGATACAAAAAAACTGAGCACAGATTTTAAAAAAAAACAAAAAACTTGCCACTGCCAATAGAAAATCTGGATGGTGGGAGCTTCCCCTGGCTGAATCTCTCTGGGTGTGCTCTACCAAAGAGTATCTCTGGATACCAGAACTTCCTGTGTAACTTCACTGTGTAAAATCCCACTCACTACAAAGTGCCTCCTGATTTCCCTGGAGTTACTGCAGATTTTAAAAAATGTAAATGCTAGGAGAAGCCATCTGAGCCTACTGGCATAGTGCTTCAGAGAGATAATTTTGTGGTTTAAGATGTTTGTTCCAAGAGAGGAATGTGTATGAAAAATTGTTTAGCATTTTAATCTCCTGAGCAATTTTCATGAGGTTATTGATTGCTGTGTCTCACTGAGCATTGTGGGAAAAAAAACCCCAAAACAACACCAGAAGTAGAAATTGCCCTGAGAAAACATAATGCAGACCCAGGAATAATTAGAAAATAGAACTGGGTTCTAATATCTGTCAAAAGCAAGTGAAATCTAAGTAACAGGTGATTCTTTGTTCTTCCAGCAGATGTAAATGTGCAGTGTGGAGTCAGAGAAACGAAAATAGAAATGCATTTTTTGCTTCTTCATCTGTAATAAGTTAGACTGGCAGCCTAAATCATTAAATAACTGAACATGATGAGAATTTATTCAATGGGCAGTTGAAGTGGGTCTTGAACAATCACTGCTCCAAGTAATGTGTTTTGAGCTGGAACAAAACAAACTGTTCTCAAGAAATTTCTTGTGTTCACCTGCCACAATTTCCTGTTCTCTTTTCCCTACCCCAGGAAACCTTCCCAATAAATTCCTTGCATAAATGTAGGTACTAGTGCTAGAATTCTGTCTATCAAATATAACCAGTTATAACCTTCACTTCAAAGCAATTGTGTTTTTCTCCTGGAAGTAATGTTTGGGTTACTGCTGAAGTTTGCATTTTTGGGTTGATCTGAGATGGTTGCTCCTTCTTTTTTATGCCCAGGGAAAATATTTGCATTAAAAAGTTATTTCATTTTTACTGAAAGTGTATCCTGTATTATTCCTTGTTAAATTAGGTTTTAATGTCTTTGTGTAGCCAGCTGAAAAAGTGCACTAGCAAACAGAGCTGCAGAAAACCAAACTGGCAATGCAGAATTTTGACCTGGCCCATGACAATACACACTGCAGGTCACTGTGCAGATGCTCTGATTTGCAGTGCCGAACTGAGTGGGGCAAGAAAACACCACACGTTCACAAGGCAATTATTTGTGCCTAATTGATTCCAGCCAAATGCAAAGTGCCTCTGTCAAGCTCTCTGTCAATGCTGAGTGCTGGCGCTGAAAAATAAAGAACAATATATGAAAAAAGAAAAGAAGCTTGCTTAAGAAGAATAAATACAGAAATGAGAGATGAAAACTCCTAATTCCCATTTCGCCTTGGATTTCTGTATCGTTTTTGGCAGATTTCTTCATTGAAATTGACTTCTTTATTTGCAATTCAGAGAAAACAATTTCCACCTATTTTATTCCCCTAGCTGTCCCAAGGAATGTTTGATGCTTGTATCACACTTAGGAGGCATACTTGTTTTCTTCTTCCTTTTCTTTTTCTTATAAATCTTGTGCTCAGCTACACTGTGTGTAGTCTAGAATTTTTGAGCACCTTCTTGCTGTAACACCAAATACGTGGAGAAGATATCAGACAATCCCCAGAATCTGGCCCAAATTTGGCATAACATCAGCTCTCAGGAACCAACTGTGCTATGTAGGAGGCAGCCTGAAGCGGACAGACTGTGTTGCACTGCAAAGCTGGATGAAGAATGGGCCACTTCTCCCAGGAATGTCCCCATTTTTGCGGTTAGGAGAGTGCTATGGGGACTGCACAAGGATATTGGTGCCTCTTCCTTGCACAGGCCTTGTAAAGACATGATGATCACAGCCCACATCTTACAAATCTTATAAATGTTCTTACCTGGCTGCATGTCTGAGTATGTGCATATATGGCAAGACAGAGACAGCCCAGTCTTTCTGAGGCACTAATTTACTTATGCACGTGTAGCAGAAATCTGCCAGGAAGTGTACAGTCTAACATTAAAATTGTGTCTTCATGAGCTTTGCACACACTTTAGAAGAGGGAGAACAATCTTAGATACTTACTAAGTGTTGTATTCCTTTTAGGGAAATGCCTCTCCTCAAAAACCCCTCCCCCAGAGACTGTAACCTGGCCTGATTTTACCTGCCCCTTGACTCTGACCTATGGCCTTTGGCAAGTAATCTGACCCCAACCCCAAAAGGGATAAAACCCCTGTTCCTCCATGCTTCGCCCTCTTTACCTCCATGGATCCCTTCATTGGAAATAAAGCTTTGGAATACATTCTGAGGTCCTCTTTTGGTCTTCCTATCCCTATCTGTGAAGATCTCCTCTCCCAAAACTCCCTAAATCTGAGCTAGCAGCTTGTGGGGGGGTGGAGGGAAGGGGAAAACTTCAACTAAGGTTCCATTGCAGAACGTATTAATGGAAAAAATCCTATATAAACTTTTGACAGCCTCCTAAAGCAACCATAACATGTCAGAAATCAGGGGACTTGAATAGAAGCTGAATGGTTCATCTTAGTTCGTCCATTTCCTAAATTTTGCGTGCTTAGCATGGCAGTCTTTCTGTTTCTAATGAAGTTTTCTCTTCTGAAACCAATTATTTGCTTAGATAATGTTATCTAGATGATTCATAGCAGTGGAGCCATCACCCATATTTGCACTCAATATGTTGCCACAAGTGCTAGTTACAGGCAGCCCTCACTACCTCAGACTCTTACTTAAAGGCCAGAACAGAAGGAAGAGCATCATAATGGTCTTGCTGGCTGAAGCCAGATTTTATACTTTGCAGCTTCATTAGCTGGATTACATCACAGGATACGAACAAGCAAAGCCTGAATTGATCCTACTTGACTGAATTCTAAATTAATGGAAAATGACTGCATGGTTTTGCTAAGGAGCAGCAATAATGGCATAAGAAAGTTATGATTTCTATGAAGATTTATGTCTTTATAGCACTTCTTTTCAGTTTATGTGTTTCAGCTGTGGTCATGGGACTTGAAAAATGAAGACCCTTTTGCAAGATGTTTTTTTCAAACAAATTGAAACAATATATTGATTTTTTCGGTGTGTAATTTTAGAGTTCTTTCATTTCACTTAAAGATTCTTGCCTTATCCCAAGCACAGAAATCTCATGATATTTTGGAAGCTTATTTCATTGTACTGATAATTACCAGTTATCAAAACATCCTCATCCATCCCCCTCCTGAAAGAAATTGGAGCAGAAAAAAAAAATGGGCCTATATGCGGTATCTAGAATGTATCTAGAGATGATGAGTCCTTTAATGAGCTGATATTCAGTACAAAGGGTTGGAAATCTGGGCTTGTGGACTTTTCTTCAGTGTAAATATGAGGAATTCATCTCATCTCACTGATTTTACACTTCCCCAGAAATACTCATAAGAAGGATACATTTACAAAAAATGTCTCCAGAAAACCAAAGAAACTAGTTTATTCCAAGGATGTAGAGAAAATATGATATCTCAGTCTCTTCCATTTCCTGAAGATTCTGATCACACAAAGTGAAAGCAATGTCCAGAAAACAGTTTTATTAAACACATTAACTGGGATGTAACTTGCAGAGAATCATCTAAATACACAGGAATGACCACAAAACAGCAAAAGCACCCCCTCTTTTAACAATACTCATTGTAAGATAAAATCCCATATTTTGCTCTCAAAGCAAAGAATAGTTTGTTTTGGAATTCAGGAAGCAATAATTCTCAACCACTTTAATTGGCAGAGGATGGTTTGGTAAGAAAAAGGCAGTAAGGAGCCCCTCCATTGCCAAGGTGAATGCACTCTCACATGCTGGGATTTGAAGTTCTACATTTTCTTTGCTGGTCTCTCTTGAAATAAGTTTGATTAGACAGGGTGAAAAGAAGGAACAAAATGTCATTTTGTCATGTCCTGTGGGTGTGTTATGAGTACTGTAGGGTTTGTAAATAGAAAGTTAATGTAATCTCCTGTATTAAACTTTCCTCCTTTTTCTATTTGAGATTTTCCATCTCCACAGCAGGCTAATCTCCCAATTAGCCAGACAAGTCGAAGCAGATTAAATAAGAATCTGAGTCCACAAATCTGACTCTGATTTACAAAGTATATCCAAGAATATGGAAGAGTAGGAGTAACATACAAGTAGAGGTTCACAAGAGGATGAAGGAATAGGCTTTGCTTGTAGAGTTATTTTGATTAAGAACGATTACAAATTTCAGACTGATTATATTGATTATTTTGGCCCTCTTTTTCAGCACTCTTCTGGTATTATAATTCAATTACATGCATTAACAGAGCCTATTTCTGTGGCATTTTGTTGTCTGTTTGCAGCAAAGAAGTCTTGAAAGGTTTGGGGACTGGATTTGCTTCAAGCAACCATCCAAACAGCTGAAAGATTATCCAATTTTCCTGCATATTTCATTTCTTGAAAAAGAGAAAAAGGCATTGGAAATTTCACAAAGACAACCCTTATTGAGATTTCTACCACTTCTGATTCTACTCTCAAATGAAAAACTGGAGGAAGAAACATTCATGTCAAACACATCAGAAATATATACAAACTTTGTTTATTTACTTTTTCTGTAATTAATTCAAGTGAATGAACTCATTTTCACTATTGAAGACATGAGCAGATGAAATAGAAAAAAAAACTGTAAGAATGAGGCTGGACTTTTTGCTGGTTTCCCCCCACTGACAGCAAAGAAGCTCTGCTTCATAAAGACTGCTCACCTAAACCATTTCCTGATAGAGAAGTCTTTGGCCACCTCTTCCCCTCCTCCTCCCTCTTGTGTTCCCTATCCCTACTCAGAACCTCCTTTCCACTTTCTGAATATACCTCAAAACCCTGATTACCAGACTTCTCCTTTCACTCCACTGCATAGATACCAGATGGGCCTTTGGACGTCATAATGCTGACATCCAGGTATCCTGCTGATCTTTCTTTCTGTCCAGCCTCTCTATAACCCATCATCTATGGCCATTTATTTTTTTAAAAAATCTTTGTGTGATACACATTTTTTATGTCTCTGACTGAGATGAAAAAAAATTCTTGGCTGTTTATCTATAAGAAACATTTCTCCTGTAATGCCCCTCAGTGAGTTCCTGCAAAGCCCATGGAAAGAAAGAATGGGGTGAACAAAGAGTCTGTACCTTACCCTCTGTCACTCTGTACTCTGCATCTTCTTATGAAATCATGTGCCCTTTCTTAGTGCAGAATGCACTGCTCTTGTCTGTGAACACAAAGATGCAGTACAACTCAGCACGAGGCAAGAACCCTTATGGAGTACTAAAAATATCTGGCATTACAGTGTGAGTCTGTAAGATACCTGAACTAGTTTTTTAATTATTTCATTCTTGAATCTATAGTGATGTCAAAACTAAGAGTCAGTCTTTTGGCGTTTTTCATCTAAAACATCTTTTTTCTTCTGAAGATAGTGTTTCCTTGACAGTGACCAGGATTCTTGCCAGAATAAACATGGACTTTCTGTTTCATTGAACCATCTGTGTGTGATTCAGGAAAATGGATGCTGTAGTCCAGAGAGATGTTTAATATTTCAGCTATTGTGCTTTTGGTATTTTACTCTTCTTTCAAAAGGAACAATCTGGGACTTAGGAGGCTATGGCCTAATTGCAAGTTCTGGGCCAAAAGAAATGCAGAAATTTCTTGTTGATTTTTGAAAGAATTTTTTAAGTTACAAGTGCTTCAATATTACAGGAAATAAGAAAAATTATTAAGTAAAAACAAACATCAGCTTCAAAGGCAGATGGCTCAAGGTGCTTCCAGTTCCATCCAAATCAAAATTTTCTGGTGATTCTGGTACAGTGATAAGATTCACGGAACCCAGTTTGGTAAAACACTGTCTATATAATGTGTAACAACAGCAAAGTCAATATCGTAGTAATCAATATTATGAGTCAATGATTACTGCAATCTTTTAATGTTCAGGTTGAGGAAGAAAAAACCCTAAAAAAAGAAAAATATATATATATTATATCTATATATATATATATATATATATATATATATATATATATATATATATATATATATACACCCACTACAAATTCAAAACCTCTGATATGTAATAGAACTTAGCACATTATCTGGTAGGAATACAGCCAGGGACTTTCCCACTGAGCAAAATGCAGTAAACACAGGCCAAAAGAATTACTATGGGAATGCATCTGGAAAACAAAGCCAACAGGGGTGCAGGAGGGAGAACTAAGGAAACTGTTTATTGCAGCATAACCAGATAGAGTATAAAAAGTGGTTTACTTTTCACATGCTTTATAGTACTTACTGATTCACTGATGCAGGTCAGAGAAGATATTGTTAGATAAAATTTTTCTTCTTCAATTTTTATCACATTAAAGATCATGTATGTATTTCTTCTAACTACTATTTTTATCTGATTAGAGATTTTTTCTGTGTCACAATAATTTATGAACAAAGCTCCTATTCAATTTAAAACAAAGCACTTACATTAATTGGCTTAACCTTTGTGTGACCTTTGAGCTTATAAAGTTTTTTTTTTTTAAATTAGCAGCCTTTCTTTGGATTTTTCAGAGATGATTTATGCATTTTGCACTTTCACACATCTGCTTTTAAAATTTTCCAGATAAATACTAATTATAAATATCTCTGTGTGTCCTGGTTTCAGCTGGGATAGATTTAATTCCTTTCATGGTAGATGGTACAGTGCTGTGTTTTGGATTTAGAATGAGAATAATGTTGATATGATGATGTTTTGGTTTTGGCTAAGTTGTGTTTATTCTAAGTCAAGGAATAATTTTCTTTTTATGTCTCATGCTCAAGACAGTGAAGAGGTACAAAAAATCAAAAAACTGGGAGAGGCCATAGGCAGGACAGGTCACCCAAAATGGCCAAAGGGATATTCCACATCACAGAATGTCATGCTTAGTACACAAACTGGGGCAGTTACCTAGAAGAGGGTCTGATCGGGGTTTTGGAATGGGACATGGCATCGGTCAGTGGATGGTGAGCAATTGTGTGGCTTTTTCCTTTCCAATAACTTTCTTTTTAACTTTGTTTTCAATTATTAAACTTTTCCTTTCTCAACCTACAAGTCTTACTTTTGATTATCCATCCAATTCCACCAGGATGTGGTGGGGAGAAGGGAGCATTGAGGCTGTATGGCTCTTATGTGACAGCTGGGCTTAAGCCATGACAGTGTATCTGATATTTCAGTACTTCTTCATATAAAATGAGCAAATGAGACTAGCTCCTGTTTATAATATGCTATAAACAAGTATGGATATAAAGATATACGTATATATGCTGAGCTCACTCAGTTTTAGTTACTAACAATCTGTAAGTCCAGAGAAAGACTTGTCAGTATATACTTAATGGGTTATGGACTTCAGGGACAATCAATAATGCAATTGAATTGCACAAGGTTAATTTTCTGGGATTTTTCTCATACTAGAAATGACAGCCCATGTTACAGTGATCATCTGACCATTGCATACCCAGGATGTAAGAGGTTTTCCAACTGCTGCACAGAGATGTCTTCCTGAATTAAAAAAAAAAAAAAAAAATTAAAACCTTTAAAACCTATTTTAGAGACTATTTTAAGACAAATTTATCAACTGCTTTGCTAAATCATCCAAAGGTTTAATTATCTCCACTGATGGGACACATATCTCATTTCAAGACCAAATGTATTTTTAGATGAGAATCTTTGTATGTCACTAACAGTTTATGGCAACAGTGATACCCAAGGGAAACTCATCCATCTCCCAAACTCAGAGTTGTTTTCTGTGTATAAAACTCCAAAACTTCTTTTTCCATGCAAAGAAGTGTATTGTCACCCATGGCTTCAATTCAGTGATTAAATTAAGCCAAGAACAGGATGGTGGCATAAAAGCACAGATCCAGAGTCTGAAACTCAGTCACCCTCTTTAGTGCTTCTTTTTTCTGCCTATAAAATAGAGAAAGAATTTTACAATTGATAATGATTTGTAAGGTGAGATCCACTGCAGAGCATTAGCTGTTCAGTACCACAATAGAAGCAGCAATTTAAATTCAGAGAGTAAAAGGGGAAAAACAGTAGAATAATTATACTTACAGAGGGTGCATTATTCTGGCACAGAGATTTGTATAATCATGCAAGTGTCATCATGCAAGATACTGGACACAAACCAAACGTGTTGGGCAGCTCTGCAGTAAGGCAGACCCATATCATCCCTTAGCTAATGCAGCTATGACAGATTTGGTACCTGGACACACAGTGCTAGATCCTCCCAGGTACATGTAGCTCAGAGCTCATTTGACTAGCCATATTTGTTTGTAGCTTAATAAATCTAGTGGAGAAAACAAATGTTTTTTCATTTACCCAAGAAGCTATGTCTACTGAAATAAATCACTTCGTCCTGTTAAACCATTTCACCGTGAATATGCACAAAGGGGAGTAGAGTCTATTTTGAAGGACTCAGCAGTCAGCCAAAGTGACGTCTCTCTGACTGGTGACACATTCCTCCTTGCAGGTTTAGGAAATTTAACACAGTGTGTAGAATGTTTTTCAATGGTTATGTAATATTCACAGCTCCTAAGGGAAAAGCTAGAATATCACACAGAAGGAAAAGTTCTTCTACACATAAAATAAGCCAATATTCAGATTCTGTCAATATAAATGAGTTAACGTTTGTTTCTTATTCTGTTGTAGGAATGAAACATTATGCACACAGCCTCTTCTCTGTCATTTCTAGCCCGCTCTTCCCAGCCAGTCAGCAAACCAATATAATATGCAGTGACCTGGACTAATTATTTATTTATGACAATTGTTCATATATTAAGCAGTCAGAATGTTTAAACTGCAAGGTTGCTTCTTTTTACAATGTATTTACCATCTGAATTAAATGGATTGGAAAAGGAAAGGACAGGGGAAAAAAAAAGAAGTAAGCTTACATAATTTCCCAATAAAGCTCTGATTCTGAAAGGCATTTAAGCATCTAACTTCCAGTGAAGTGTCTTCCACTATCGACAGATACAGACCAAAACTTTGGTGCCAGAATCCACACATACCTTTTTGTTCCCTCAGAATAGCTTTCTTTTTAGTTTTTTAGTCAATGGCAACAGAGTAGAGGAATTCCAAAGAACAGTTTGGATGAATCAAAGAGGGATGTTGGTTAAAATAAGCTCAGCAGTTCCTACTGGAGAAAAGCAAGTTAAGAATGAATAGATTGAAACATTATGTTAAAAAATGCTTTCCATATATGATCAAATGTTCTGCTTAAACTTCAGTTTCTTTCCTATTTTTCACTTCAACATGGACATTGGATCACTAACTGCTGTCAGGAAGAAGAGCTAGAGCTCAGTTTGCTGTTATTGCAGCTATGGCTTCAAGCATATGGTCAACATGAAATGAGGCAGAACTGCTCAGAAATCATGACTGACGTGCAGAATAAGTCACCAAGGTTCAGCTGGCCTCTGATAGCTAGGAAATCACAGAAGTCACCCTGGAAAGGACAATAGCTTCTGACTTTCTTTTCTTAGTTATGTTAGATTTGTTCCATATATCCAGGCACCACAGTGATGATAGATTTCTTAACATCTCTGAATGAATCATAGAATCATCAGGCTTGGAAGAGAACTTTAAGATCAAGTCCAAACACCTACCAAGCACAGCCACTGTAGCTCCTAAACCACTAAATCACATCACCCAGTGCCAGATCCAGACACCTCTTAAACACTTCTAGAGATAGTGAGTCCACCATCTCCCTGGGTAACCTATTCCAGTGCTTGACCACCCCAACAGTGAAAAGAATTGTCTAATATTTAATCTGAATCTCCCCTGCCTCAGTTTAAGGCCATTTCCTCCAGTCCTCTCACTGCAGACATGGCAGGAGAGACCAGCCCTGATCTGGCTACAACCTCCTTTCAGGGAGTCGTAGAGAGTGATGAGGTCCCCTCAAACCTCCTCCTCTAGAGATTATAAAACTTCCTCAGTTTTGTATTCTAGTCCAACTTCCTCAGACATGTATTCTAGTCCCTTCACACAGACCCACAGCCAGTCCAGCCCAGCCTGAAGACCACTGAACAGAACAGTAAGCCAGCTGGTGGGACTAGAATCATCCAGGACTCCAACTGCATAGATATAAGCTATGACAAATACCCTAAATTTACAAGGAGTGGTTCTCCAGGTCAAAGTAATGAGTTCTTAGGCAGAAATAAAGACTGAGATTTTCAGTGATCAAACCAAGTGGATAAGTAAGACAATCATAGGAAATGGGTCACTTAGCTCATCCTGTTGACAGCCCAGGATATCTGGGACAAGACTGTTGATGTCCGTCTCACAGAATATTGGTATTAACTCAGTACAGGGCAGGCAGATAAGCAGAGAACTAGGCTTGGAAGAGTTAAAACTCAGGAACAGCCAGGCATACAGAAGATTTACTGTAGGTGGAATTTCATTACACAGAGAAGCTCATGGCTAGAATAAGCTGCCAAAGGAAACAATAGAAGCTACTACCTTACTTTAAAGACTAAAGAAAATATTTTCAAGAAATAAATATTTGGTAGTACATCTGCCATCTCAAAGGATACCTAGCTTCCTTTCATCCCTGCAGTGTTCTCTGGTCCAGCTGCAGTATATTTTCCTCATTGTGCAATGAATTTTCCTTTTTTTTTTTTTTTAAAGGCTTGAAAGCAGCATCTGCTACATTTTAAGCTAGTTCTCTCTGCTCACCCAAGCTACTGTCACCCCTATCTCCAAAGAATGGGTGTAAAAGCAGCTTTCTTCTACCTTTTGGTCTCTCCTCAGCTTGAAGACAAAAAAATTGGCTGTGTCACTCCTCGGGTTATATCCCAGCCAGCTCAGAGCTTCTCTACTGACTGCCTGGAAACTATGCCTGGAAACTATGGAATATAGGGCACCCCAACATTTGCTCCGGGCTGGAGTATACTTTAACACAGCCATTTCTTTCTGCTTGCAATTTTGATGTGTAACACTGGAGTCTGGCTTATTTTTTCTGCTGGCAGGCAGTACATAAGGCACTTCATGGGACCTCGGAGGAAGACTCTCTAAATCTCTAATCTCAGCTGCAACAGCAAAACAAGAGTTAAAAAAAAAATCTGAATTTGGAAGTTATGATTAATTCTGAGTGGGGAAGGAGAATTAGATATGTATTAGTTTCACCATGTGAGGAACATATTTTTGCCATTACCTAAGTAATGAAGCTCCAAGGACAAGGAAAAGGAACTCAGAAGCCCTATTTTTCCCATTTTAATCCAACTGCAGCGGGGGTCGGTGCCTCCCATGTCAGCTTGTTATAATGATGAGCTACTAAGAGGTTTTTCTGCTTGTCAACTTTCTGACAACTCTTGAATGCAGTAAAGGTGGGCTAAGAGATGATTAGTCACCACCTGCTTCTAACAAACAAGTTCTCTTGAGTAATTCATGTGAAATGTTTAACTATGAATAAACTCATTTAAAGCACCAGCTCCTTCAAAGATCATCTGATGGTCATCAGGCCCTCTTCCCAGGAGACGTCTCGAGCACTGCCCCACAATGCAGCTCCATGGCCACACGCTCCAGTCCTGAATTCCTCTGGGTGCCAGTGGGGAGAAAGCTGGGGAAGAGGCACATAGAGCAGTTTATACTTCATGCATGAAAAGCATTTTGCATTTTGCTCCGTGTCTCACTAGGCATATTTAGACAATACAAGAACATCAGATGTAAGATCCTGCGCACCATTCCTTGAACCCCAGCTGCTTCCTCTGCAAGGGCAGTGTGTGCACCCTGACAGTGACATGACAGCTGCAGCTGGGACACTGCCTATGTCTGTCATTTGGTACATCTTGCTCCTTGAATGGTGCAAGGAGCTTCCAAGTGTCCTTTCTGTGTGTTTTTGTGCCAGATATGTTTCACATAGACATACACTGAACAACAAACACAGTAATATGTATTGGTCTATTACTTGCTGATTCCATTTTACTCACCCTCTCTTGTATCATTTTAATTGAGTTCCTGGTCTTGTGTTTTGAATCCATTACAATTCTTACCTTCTTTCTCCCATCTCCTTTATTTATGCTCTCCAGCTTCACTGCATGTGTCACATATATTCTCCCCAAACCCTAACATTAAAGTCACAGAGCACCTGCTCATCTACCCTCTCTTTCACTCACACACAAAAACATGGAAAGACATAAACCATGGAAAGAAATCTTATGTCTGAAGTAGTCAATGCATGTCTTTAGACTTCACACTGTTCTGGCAGAAAATAGTTTCCTAATTTGTTACAGTACTTGTCTAAAAGCAGCACACAGTCCAAAAGCCAACCCACATAAAACACCACAGTCTGATCCGTTGGTACCTGAACTAATCCTTTTGCATTTTGTGCCTTGGGCTGTATTCAAAACAAGTCTGGCATAATCCTTTTGTCATTTAATTTGGAGTGTCTCATTGCTTTTCTCTGCTGGACTTCTAAAACACTTCATAAATACTCTGGACACCAAGGGAAAGTTGGCAACATTCATTCAAAAGGCCTGCTTGAAGAGACAGTGGAAGATGGTAGTTGATACCTATGTAAGATGGTGAAGAAAAGGCTTGAAGAACAAACATGATGATAAGCAGAGGAGGAAATGGACGAAGGTGAGGATGCTGAACAGAAAATCATCTTCGAGGTGTTTGCAGTTCCCAAGGATCACATGGTTTCATTTAGATAAAAAGGCTAGGCAATTTTAAAAGGACAAACAAGTACAAAACATGATCATTGCACCAATGCCAGTTCCTTTTGAAGCATAAAATCCCACAGCTGCTGTTCTAAGTTTTCACACCTGCTCCGGGCTGGGAGAGTGTTCTCAGATCATAAAGGCAAGTGAAACAGCTAAAGAAGAGCAAGTTACATCCTTTGGCAAAGACTACAGGTGCAGGGTGGGCGGAAGCGGGGGCAAGGAGCAGAAAGTGCCATATAAATTTCACTATCAAGCTTCTTTTTCTGCCAGACCAGTCCCTGGAACACTTCCTCATGAAACAGTTTGCTATCCATTTTCTGAGAACACTTTTTTGGTTCCTACCAAAGTATATATTAAAAACTTGATAATATAATTTTGCCTTTGTGTAAATTGTCATTGCTCCATATAGAAAATATTTTCAGTATTTTCTGTAATCAGTTCTGTTACAGAATGAGGTTCCTGGACTTTGCTGTCAGTGTTTTAATTCTGCAGGATGATTTATTTGTGAATAATCCATGTTGCATCTGTTTTATAACATGTTTGGGCAGTTATTTATTTATTTAAAAGTCTTTGGTTCCAGTTTTTCTCCCAGATAAGCAGAAACAGATGCCATTGAACTGTAAGACCACGTGAAAATCAAATGATCCTGACACCTACTCCCCTGTAATCCATCCCCCATTGTCTAATACAGGACAGTCAAATAAGTCTGCACTCAGATTATTCCATTCTTGTTCTAATAGGCTGAAAAGCCCAAGTAGTTTTTTTCCTAAGACTGGATTTCATATTTTCTCATTAATAAAAATATAAATCCATTCTGGTCATAAGAAGTGGATCAAAGAGATGAAGAAATCTTCTTTACATTGATTAGAGAAGAAAACTTCATTGCACTGATCAAAACCCTTTAATTTGCTTTTTATCTGAAAGACTGACAGATATGGAAGGTAAGAGCAGTCGCTACATGAGCCCAGGTGCCACAGCAGATATGTGTGAGCATAACCCAAAGCCACAGGCTTCAGCAATTTTTACATCAGGTCATTTAAAAAGATCAGGATACAAGAACTCTAATCTAAACTAAAAGCTAAAGTTCAATGGAAATAACTGCCTCTACAGTCTTATGTTCACACTTGTGTTACCATACTGAAAAAAAATTATAAATAACAAAGAAGCTACTAAAATTCAAATATCTCTTTTGTCTTCAGTATCCTAACCTGTTGCATGCAGTACACAAAGGTAATGAATCCCTGGTCCTTGATGTTGAGTATTTTCCTACCATATTCTTTAGGAATAGGTTTAGGAATGGTACTCCTCAATTTAGCACTCCCACAGGGAGCCACTCACTCACACCCCTCTCTGCCCTCCATGTCCCCCTAAAGTAGGATGGAAAGGGGCATCAGAGTCAGAGAAGGTAAGGATCACAGGTTGAAATAAGAAAAATTTACTGGAAAGAGCAATGGGATAAAACTCCCAAACACTAGCAGCAAAAATACTAATAAAAGAATGTAAAAGAAACAAACAATTCTCACAGGAGTTCTCACCCCTGACAATTCCTGACCACTCCCTTCACCATCCTATGTGACCAGGAAGGGACCTCTTCTCCCAGGAAGAGACTTCCTTTCCCTCATCCCCAAAAGGGTTGTGAGGGAGTATTGAATAACCTTGAGAATTCCAAGTCCTAGCCAAGACCCCTCCTGGCTAGTGCAAAAATTAACCATGTCCTGGTTGGGACTAGGACACACGCCTAAAGTAAAAATGTGCTATTCACCTCCGTACTTCTGAAAACTGCCAGGAAAGTGCCCAAAGTTGACACACATGTAAATGAGTTCACTTTACTTCTTTTCACAGAGATTTGCTGTGAAGTTGATTCAAAGAGATGCTCTTCTCGGCAAGGCCAGCTTGGACAATGAAGTGGTCCAAATTACATATGGTGCAATTCCTACAGTATCTACATTCAAAGTTACTTTTGGTCTTTCCTGCTAGTCTGCAGGTATCTACAGGATGGTGAGGGAAAGCTTTCTTGTGCTAGGAGTAAGTAGATCTGAGACATGTCTTTGCTATGATAAGACATTTCCATGGTACTACTTTTACTGAAGAAAAAGGAAGATTGATGATTTTTCATTAAAAATCAAAAGAGCCAATCCAAGCCTAGTAAGTGTTGGTGGACCAAGTGACAAGTACTTGGTGGCTTTAAAATAAGTTCAATTCATTATTGTGGACACAACCTATGTAATTGTAGCAAGAGAGGCATTGTCACATGAAAAGCTAGTTTAATGACCACAAGAGAAACTCTTTAAGAGGTGAGTTGCTGGCTGGAGGGAAATGGAGAAAGGGGATTAGCAGAGAGATCTGTTCTTCCTTCTTCCTTGCTATAACTGTTCTGTAGATCAATGGAAAACCTGTTTCCAGTTTTGTCAGTTTGTAATTTTTCAACCTAAGTAAACAGATCATTTAAAGAAATGTCATTGCGTCGCAGGAGCCCAGGACTCATTCTGTTCTGCTAGCTTTCTCCAATGCCAAGATTAACACCTGCGGTAGGAAAAGTAACATAACCACTAACGCTGCCTGTTGGCATTCTCACCAGACCGGAACAGGCTTTCACTTGGTATAGCCAAGTGCTCTTTCTTTCCCCTCATCTCCTTCCCCCCCAGGAAGCAGAGATTTTTGAAGATTCAGAGATAGATAAAGACCTTCAGCTAAGTGCAAACTGGTGCAGCTTCTGTGTCTTTACATAAGAAGCTGGTACGAGGAGCAAAGAATGGGTTTATGTAGGGAAGCAAGACAATATAAATGTAATCCTCACACTGTGTTCCACTGAAACTGGCATGAGCAGCCACTGCTGAGTGACTGCTGTTTATATGTTCCACTTCCAGCTGGTTTTATGAGCATATGTTACATCTACAGGAGATATGTGTAGGGAGCAGGAACAAAGTTACTATGAAGGAATCTGTCTTCATCGATGGGAGAAATGCTTAAAAAAAGACATTTTACACACAAAATCAGAACTGTGCCTGTGCTGAAGAATGAGTTTTACAGGCAAATTGGAAGACCAAGGGGGGACTACTAACAGTGAAACCAGAGCATTTCTGCTAATGGTGATATAGCAGAGCAGGGATGTGCCAGCTCTGGCCTGGAGCAGCTCTGGTCAGGACCATGGAATTGTCCTGCCCATCACTTCACTGAAGGCAGGAAGGACACAGAAGCATGCAGGAGACCTTGAAAACGGTCTGCCGGGGTGGAGACCAGTCTCACCCTGCAGCTTATTGTAGGAGTGTCCTGTCCCCAATGCCCGTGCAAGCAGCAGAGCTCAGACAGTGGCTCTAAGCAACCTTCCCCCAGCGCTGCAGAGGAGCCTGAAACAAAAAGTAGTTTCACAGTCTATGGGGTTGTGAGCAGCCACCAAAGAGGAAGATATTCTGCCTCTTTCCAAAGTCAAAACTTGTCTGCAGAAAAATCTTAGTGAGACCAACACTCACAAATCATAGCAATCATTTTTCCTTCCAAGCACTTTGCTTGCTAGTAACAAGATCATTTAAAGTTTCAAAATGTTTTGTGGAGAAACAAAACCTTAGATTTTCAGTGTTATTTGTCATCTGGCAGCCAGTTACTCCTTACAATGAGCATTTGATTTATATTGTGACATCATGAAGCACTTGATGGAAAATAAGTGACTCACTCAGGATAGTTCATTTTAGATACAAGAGATCCAGCATACCTTGATAAACCCACATCAGCAGTTTCCATATTTCTTTGGTTATTACTCCCATAAATCAGCTTCACAGGAACACAGAGATAAAGCTTGAAGCAAAAAAAAAATTGTGTTTATGTTGCATTCAAACAGTGGAAGACCACCACTGTGAAGCTTTACTAGAATAAGGGCTAAATCCTGCTATCTGATATCCACCAGAATTTAGGAAGGAGCTTAGCTGAACTTACTGACCCAATGAGCAGCTTTAACATTTTTGAGCAGGCACATAAAGCACATTTTCACCTCTTCTTATCCTCCCTGCCCCCAACAGTGCAAATGCTTTCAAATCTTTTTTCACACAGAGCTAATTCGAGATTTTGGGGAGAGCTACTGAAATGATTCATTGGAAAAAAAGCCCAAATGTAAATGCCTTACTTTAGGACAGATTTATAAATGCAGCCAGGCAACAGCTGGAATCCAAATTCCCAAATCAGTGGAGGAGAAGAGTGCAAGGCAAGGAAAAGAGGCAAGTTTCTTCTTTCTGACCTTGTTTTCCATTTGGGGAAAAAAATCAATGCTTCTAAAAGACACAGAACTCCTACTCCCTAGTCAAACAATTAATGTAAGAACAGTTCTGACATATGTAGAGAAAAGTTGCCAGATTTATCTTCTGTACCTTTCTAGTAACTGTTTCCAGTTATGTAGCATGGCTGCTGTATCTGGTAAATTAAGTCAAAAGTAACTCTCAATTCAACAAAAATCTCTATTTAAAATGGCTTGTTACAGAATCCTCTTGCAGGAAGGATTCTGTATTATTCACATGTCATTTAATATCAACTCAGATAACTGAAAACCCTGATCCAGGACTTGAAATCCTATAGTCAGGCCTTTTCAGTCTTAAATACGTTCCCATATTCAGAATATTTTCCTTCATAGGAACAACTCCAATATTTCTGTCTACACCTACAATTAACTGAAATAAAGTTCAACATGGAAAATTCATCTAGAGGGGAAGTCTGTCTCTACAATATTTATCCTATGTCATGGCCAAATTTATATTCTCTAATGTAATCATATAATCACAAGGGATGAGACTTTTAAGCTACTTTTAGGTATTTACAGATCAAAAGATCTTTTGGAAAACATCATTTGGCATTCAAAGTCCTCTGAAACTGAATTTTGGAATCTGCTTTTCTGTGAGCATGGAGGTGATTCTTTTGCAGGAGGTGGAGTAAGCAATGTCCAAAATCTAGATTTTCTAGGGCACATGACTGACTTTTTCCACTGAAATCCATCTGAGCCAGAGATTAGCAGTGGTAAAAACCAGCTATCAGCCTCTGATACATCAGCATTAGACTGTAGCTCAGAAGAGCTTAACTCTGAAAGACTATACATCTGTTAAACATATTGGCATTTCTGAAAAGCTGGCTGAGATTGCATTCCTTGAATCAGTTTCTAGGGGCTTGTCTTGAGGCTCATTTAACCCAATCTGGGAAGTGCTCTGAATATAGCTAATTTTCATAAGGTATGGTCAGATATTCAGGAACCTGATGGCAAGATGTGGGCCAAAGGAAAATTACTTTAACCTGCATTTCTCAGTAATTGCTAGGAGGGAAAATAAAATGCATTGGAACTCTGTAGTGTTCATGTACTTCTCTTTTGTTGCTTTTTCACATACAACTTGCATTCAAAAGTGTCAGCTGATATTCTCTAGTGCTTCAGGATATGAATCACCTGCTGATAGACTTGGAAAGTTTCTCTAACAGTTATATGTAAATAATCTCTGTCAGGTTCCTGGTGCTGGGATTCAAATGGTCTTATTAAAAACAGGTGGAGGGAAAAAGTCCTGCTGGCAGTACTGGTGCTGGTACAAGTGTATATGAGCTATTGGCTGGTGATACATCTTTGCAGAGCCCTTGTAGATCCACTTATGGTGGTAGGACTCTATTCAATTCATTGTTCATCAAATCTTTAAGCACAAACTTGTGAGTTTTTTTCCTTGAGGAAGAAAATTCAAGTTGCCCACTAGGTGGATACGCAACTTGTTCAGTTTAACATCTCACATCTTGCTTCTCAGCTGATAGCCCTTGGCCCAGCAATGCCCTTCTTTGCACCCTCTTCCACACTCTGATGAAAAACTAGTTTTACTCAATCTTGCAAAGCTATCTATATTGAAACCTAACTACATTCCAAGTATTTTTCTGGTGCTTAGTTAAAACACATAACTGGGAAAAAACTTTCTGGATGAAAAATATGGGAAACTCATTAACTTATGACCATCAAGTCATTCCATTTTCCAGGTATAAAACACTCTGTTGTTCATTTCTCCAGACCAGAACTTGAGTTGAAAGCTCTTGAACAAGCAACTTGGAGAAACCGGATGAAATTTTGGTCCTGCAACCTAAGCAGATCCTCCCTGTCAGGGTAGCCAGAAAATTACCTATTATCTCAGTTTTCATAAAGCCACCAATCAATCAGTCCTTCTTTTTGATCTATATTGGAGATTTTTAGCCTGATTTTCAGTACTGTGCCCTTAAAATTCAGGGCAGAAAATTATAGAACTAAACAGAATTTACGCTACAATAAAGGCTCTCTACTTCTCAAAGTCACCACTCTCGAACCTGGCCTAGGAAGAATTAAATACCACCTAATCACAAATCCCCAGATGGTTGAAAAAGACAAGAACCCCAGAAGTATGTGTCAAAGAAACTGCAAAAACACCACAAAGGCAGTTACCTAGGTTCAGTCAGTAGGAAGCACCAGGCAATCCCATTGGTGGAATTTAGTACATATGAATGTAGCCTAAGCTAGAAGTTGCCTACTTAACTTTCAAAGGGGTAAACGAGAGAGACCTAGACTCTGATTCACAGATCACCTTGTTGATTTGAATTGAATTTTGTGACAGAAACAGGCCCTCAGCCTTTGAGAGCTGGGACTAGTGAAAGCTCTGTTACCTACATGGCCACTCTCAACTCCTGTCTGCCAGGAACTGTGCAAGAAGAGCCAGTAGACTGGTGTGTCTGTCCCCATTGAGACTACTGCTGGTGCACTGCACATGTGTTTCAGAGGCAACAAAAATGCAGATCGGTTGAGGAGGTGTTGAAGAGACTTTTAAACACAAATGCATAAATCAAAGATGGAAGACCCACAGCTGTTTCAAACTATGTATCTCAAAAATTTGGAGAAGGCTATCTGCTGAGCATCTCCTGTACACAAAAGGGTAATTTTGGTTGAACCCTTCACACAGAACTAACATCTGAACTCCTGCTGGAGTGCTGGTTGCCTCTGTTGCCACAACCACAGCTCCTCTGCAGAATCAGGTACCTGCCTTGAAGTTAATGCTCCTGCCAGGCTGGAGGGCGAGCACACTGTGCAGTAACACCTGTACTACACAGTGACTGCCCTGCCATGCAGGGAGATTAGATTAGCAACTGGGAAGCTGAGCTAATAAACTGTAGCTAATGTTCCCCCCGTGAGCCCACTAATTTGAGTGAAAAATGCTGCTTTGCTCTCATTAAGGGCCTTGTGTGCAGAAGGGATTTGCAATGGTATCAATGCACAGGTTATAACAGCAAGAAACTCTCTGACAGGTATTATGACCTTTGTAGCTCTGAGATAAAAATTCTATTATTAAGTTATATAAGCCTATAAAATTATCTGAAGTAAAAGAGATGATGTGATAAACTTCTGTGTGTCACTCAGAATCAAGGAGAACAAAGGAGAAAAGGTCTTCATGCTCTCGTTAGACCTCTCCAGATAAGATGTCTGGTTGGGAAAAAGAGGGGACTTTATAACCTCTGTCAGTGAAGCAGCAGCCCACCTGTACCAGCCTTTCTGTCCCAAACACTGCAGAGCCATGGTGACAGCCAACACCTTCTTCTAACATTCCTCAGTCATAAGAAGCCTGAGGATGAGAGCAACAGGGTTACCCTTCTGGTCTTTTCGTGCCCTAGAAACTCCACAATTATACACAAGCACAAAGAGGTTTTCTGAAAAGCCTATTTCAACATCTAAGTGTCTTTGTATGCAGAAAAGCCAATTTTTAATACTGTTCTCTTTTACTGGGGCCAGAAATACTTCTGTCTTCCAGGACCAAAAGTGAATGCCAGAAGACACTAAAAGTTGCACTTCTGGGATACATTCACAATTCAAATTTTGTTTTAAATTAAACCAGCAGACATGGTCCTATAGGACTGTTCAAGTCTACACAGCACGATAATAGACAACATATAGAGCCCTGAATTGATGCCAGCTGAGTCCACAGCAGAAGTGAGCAGGGTACCTGTGGAGGCCAGCCCCAGTGCCCCTCTGGCAGCACAGGGCTGCACTAGCACAGCAGCTTCTAGATCCAACCTGGCAACCACCCACCACTTTGGGCCAGCATCAGGATGCAAAGGGTACAAAGGATTCAGGATCAAGCCCTCTGTTTAGGCAACTTTTGGATAGCTATACCTGAAATGTTTCTAAATATTCCTGAATAGATTGGGGTTTTTTCTTCAGATACTATATCTTGCTACACCTGGAATCAATACTGCATCTGTTTGCAATTAGAAGATAATGTGCAAAACTACAGTTTTTATCGAATTAGGCCATGTAGGGAAGGTGTTTATGATCTTGAGTGAGGCATATGCTGTTTCTAGGTTGTGATTAAAGCACAGAACCGTTAAAGAACAGGGAAAAGGTTAGCTATCTTGGTATGTCTATTCTTCTTTTGCTAAATTTCTTTTACTCTGCCTTGCTTTTCATAGTATCCCTCACCTCATACTTTGTTCATAAATAAACCAAGGTGACTCTTAAGATTATTTTATGCTCTTTGTTTCAATTTCCTTTCTTGGCAATTTATTCCAAATGTCAGCTGAAATTTTTGAAATTTCTCAGATTTTTGAGGCAATTTATAGGATTTAGGTGTTGCCACAGTAGTAGAAGTCTCATCTAAAAAGGGAAAACAGGATTTGACAGAATTCTAAATTATGATTTTCAATTTGACCTGCTTCACTTTTTTTCTCCAATATATGAAACTTTTTGCAATAGCTATTGACTGTGATGGAACTGTGGCTTTTTCTAAAGCCACATGATGATCAGAGGGAAAAATACAAATTTGATAATGAAAGATGCTATGTGGAGACCAGGCTCACATTTTTCACTGCGGACAGTCTTGGGTTACCATTTGTGCTTTCTAAAGTGTAGGTGCTGCTAGCACTTTCTCACGAAACTATCTATTGTCAAATGGATGTTATTTAGAGGCAAGTTCCTCTAAAGGGAATGTAAGATTAGGATTTGAAAATCTTTTAACTTTTCATTCCTCCAGGTCTAATTTCTTAAAGTTGGCTTTTGGGTTCTCAATACAGCTAGTCCAAGTATTTGCAGTGATATTTTTATTTCCAGAATTGCCATTCTGCCAAACATAGAATGTTTTGTGAATCAGAAAGATTTCCTACAGGCTATCAGAGATGGATGCAGAATAGCTTAAAATATCATTTATAAGGTCCTCACCTTAGCAGGAGATCTACCAGCTGTTGTTTTCTATGGCAGGATAATGCCAGATACATCTTTTGCTATTTTCTCTCTCCTAATTCTTCTCTTAGACACTGGTTATTCCTAAAAGAACTCTTAAATTCCAATTTTTATTCCACCACATGTGGACAAAAATCAAATTTCAAAACCTCAGAAGTACTCTCCAAAAGAAAATGATGTTTTCTTGCTGGGGTAATCAACAGTCTTAACTACAAATACTCTTAGCACAATAACCCAGTAGGAAAGAAGGGGAAAGCTCACATGGAGTGTAAACAATCTGATGCTTGCAAAACAGTCCCAAATGTATTTTCAAATATATTCCTTCGTCACTGCTCAGGATGCTGCCTAATGAGTTGACAGTAAGCCAGTGACAGTCTCGCACAGCAAAAGCTTAGTGCTTCCTTTTTTGTACATTCGAGTATTCCCTATTGTTTTGAAACTGTTAGTAATGCTGCTGCTTTGCCTTTGCCATCAAACAAGCCCTTCTCCAGCAGTGACTCATTCAAGTTCTGGCACTGCGTAGGATTAAGGAGAAGTGTTAATAGGAAACGCTTGGTGACATAGATAGGAGGAGAAGGGGAGGAAATATGCAAAGCAGAGTTCTGTCTCTGTCATGTTTTCTCTAATTTGCAGAGTTTTCCACTCTTTTTGGAAACTAGATGCTGGGGGTCACCACACTGTATTCCCTGGATCTGCAGAATGCTGAAATTCCAAGGAGCATAATAAGTTATTGAACACCACATGATTCCATGCTGTTCCTATTAAAAAGATCATTTATTTCAATGGTCTGTGCTACTTTTGTTGTCCACAAGGCATGTTGGGTTACTTCATTCTCTCCTGAAACTTCACAGCCATGGAACACTATGGCTGCTAAGTAACACAGCTCTTCCAGGGTGCTACTGGTTACTAGACTGTGATGGCTTCACCTGACTGGGATGGACAAGAACAAGAATGTTAATCATCAAATGAAACATGACCATTGCATCCCATAGCATCTACAATTTACTTAACTCCTTTGACATGAAAAGCAAGAGATAACTCCCAGTCCAAAATGTTATTTTTTAGCGCTTCATAGAGTAACTGGCATTTGTCCTCTGCAATTTCAGAGCCTTCAACAAGATAAAGGAGTGTGACTAGGAATATAAACTGGCTTCATGAGTTTACTTTCTTTTCTTTTCTCCATGTAGTTTTAAAATTTAGCCCATCATCTTTTGTTCCCATTTCAACTTCATGCAGGATTAACACTTCTCTGTTAAAGAGATGCCTCTAACCTGCACATTGAAGGGGTTCCCAAAATACTAGTAGGACAGAATTCTTCAGGGAACATGGGCATGGTTCTCCTTCTTGATGTAGTGTCGACATTTTAATGGAGTTCTGCAGGGAATGGAGTACAATAACCCTGACATTGCCAATCTAAAATTGATGCAAGAGGAGAGTCAGGTTCTGTATTTTTATTAGCTCTTAAAAGTAAAACAGTAAAAGTAGTTTTGAAAACAGACAGAGAGGTGAAGAGTCAATCTCCCCCTGAGAGGAAACTAAGTTTGGTTTATTTGTAATGTATTTCTTGACTGTGTGTCACCTTGAACTCCTATGAAAAGCATGCTTTTCTGTACCGTTGTAGTTTTTCTCATTTCTGCTTTACAGTCTCTTGGGATGCCCACTAAAAGCATGCCAAAGGGGTGGTGGAAGGGTGGGGGCTTAAATATTTTAAATCTATTAAATAAAATTACACTTTTGAAATACCCAAAAACATATGAAAATATGTTTCCCCTCATGTGGGAATTCAGCTGTTCCCAGGAACAGCCTGGGTGTCAGGAGACCAGAGTAGCATATGAGGAATGTATTAAACAAATGATGGAAGGAGGATTGAATAGCTCAGGGAGCTGGAAAAATAATACATAACTTTTCATCTTGAGTCTGCCCTGGACTGACAGAGCAAATGAAAATCATTAGACTCTGAAGACAGTTTGGTGGTCCATGTGGAATCACTTGGTGGTTTCTCTGGAGTTACTAATAGACAGATTTCTACATCACAAAAACTTCCATACATTTATCACCCTTTTCAGCAGTCCTAGTGGAAGCCAAGAATAAGGGTTTAAGAGAGAAAAACATTTAAGCATATGCTTAAAATTAAGCACCTGCTCAAGTACTTTTCTGGATGAGGACCTTAAAAACTGCACTGCTAATACATGTGGTAAAAATATGAAGAGCAGAAAGGAAAAGGGATTATTCATATGCTACCTGTTCTGGAAAATATTTTATTTTCATTAAATAGCTTTTAGCAACATCACATTGTATTTTAAAAAAAAAGGAGAAAAAAAAAGTCTCAAGGCTATATTCCAAAGGCCATCTGTAATGGACAATCAGAAATGAGCAAGTGTATCAGTATCCTGTGCGCTCTCACTGGAGGCTGAGAATGTTAAGTCCTCTCATGTGCTTGCATTTCAATGTGGAATTAATTAACAGATGCCATCATATTTTCCATTTCTCTGCACTAGGCAACGTTAGAAACACTGAAGCAACTTCCAGGTAAGTCAGCAGAAGTACCCAGCAAAGTGCAGTACCAAAAATCTTGCTGCAGTCCTGCCAATCTACACAGTTGTGTTAGAACAATGCAGGCACACCGATGTGGTTTCCAGTTTTGAAGCCAGCTGAAGGATCCCAGATTATTGGCTTCGCATGGGACCAACAACTTTTCTTTGCTCCCAGTGCAGGCAGTGAAGTGTAGGGTATAACTGTGCAGGGCTTCGCTGTGAGTGACAGAAGCAGAGCTTCATTTTGCAGAGACACATTTTCCCATTTGTTTTTCACATAAGAGTAAGGGAGATTGAATGCACCAATCTGTCCTCAGCAGGTTGATCATACTTGCTTCCAGTGCAGAATAATACCAAGCTGAGGAAAAAAACCTAACAATAAATCAAAATGAAGTTTTGTCCTTACCTCGCCCAAAGATTGGACTTAATTACACCCCTTAAAAAAAAAACTGAAGAAAAATAACTATTTGGCCCATGATTATTTTTGACTGTACTGAAGTTGCATCAGGAGTATTTGAAAGATATGAAAACTGTTGTATAGTAAAAATGGCTTTAATTTTGAAATTAGATACAAACTTTGTACCAGCAATGTTAATTGTGGCAGACTATTCCTCTGCCTGACCTCTCTTCTTTCTACAAATTAGCTAGAAACTAAAGAGGTATATTTTCTTCCACAGGACTACCAAGTTCATATGCTACATTACACTGCTAAATACAATTGTGATAAGATAACTTCAGATCATCTTTTCTTTCATTACCTGACAAAAAGATTTAAAAATCACAGGGGCTACCGCATTTTATCATTATGAAATGCATGGAAATATTGAAGCATGTCTTGACCGATTGTTTTCATCGGTGCCAGCTACTAGAAATTTCAATAAGAAAAAAAATCTGCTACAATTTTTATATTATTTAGGAATGGAAAAAATTGATAAGATAAAGCAAGAGAACGTATATAAGTTTATTTAACAATGTGCTATTTCTATAAGATATCATTCTAAAAATAATCCACTCAAATATTTGCTGAAATGTATAGACTAATGGATTATTTACGTGGCAAATTAAGGAATTGATGACAAATATTTTGGCCATAAAATGAGATTAGATTTTTACTTAAAATTACATGACAAACCAGAAAAAAAATCACACAAATTTGTTTGCATATATCGCAGCTCACCTTCCTGACTTAACTTTTCCCTCTACCCAGCAAAGTTATTCTACACCATTTCTGCCAAATACTCAAAAAGTTCACGAAAGAAGCTGAAAGCATGCGCTTAAATCTTGTCTCAAAAAATAGGTCTGAAAAGTATTTGCAGACAGTGGTGGGGTCTACTACAGTCCTCTTGAGTGCCATTCCAGCTCTGGAAACTAGAGCACACTTGGGTGGATGCAGGGTTTTCTGTCTCTGTACCATCCCAGTACAATGCCCTTCAATTTTTAACTCCTGGACTGTTTCCTGACCCCTTTCCTGACCAGTGCCATGACCCACTTGCCAGGTTTCTGGACCCTTTTCCTCTTCCCAAATGCAAGACAAGCCCAACCCCAGAATAAGACTTTCTTTCTAGTTCCCGTCTAATCTCAGCCTCTCCACACCCTCTCTTCCTGGCTTCCCTTCCCAGTTTCTTTGCCAAGTCCACATGTCCCCACCCCTCCGTCCCCGATGACATTCCTCAGTCCTTAGGTCAGCTTCCCACTTCCCCTGACTCCAGCTACTCATTTCATTACTCTGTGTCCTTATCTGCTCCCTTCCTCTCAACTTAAATCACACGGCTCCCTCCTCTCCTGCTGCCCCGACTGACCACAGCAGGGGAATACAGGGGCAAAGGGCCAATGCTCAGGGTTACTCGGTGCAGCCTCCTTGGCAGGGAGCCGTGGGAAGCTGCCTTCCAGAGGAAAGCCCAGTTTCTCTCCTCAGCTACAGGCGAGGCCTTTCCCGGCTGCACTCTGCAGCCACGACGTGCACAGCCACAGACGCTGAGGGGCTCACACCTGCTTCCTGCAGCTGCGGTTTTCAAAGCACTTGCTTGAATTGTGGAGCTCTGTAATGATCAGGCGTACTGAACATTTCTTCCCCCAGATCTGTAACTTCATTTCCATGGGGGTTTTACTTGGCATTGGAAGTGAGCACATCGTGACAGGTTATACACCACTGACATGAGAGTCGTGTAACAGCCATGCTACTGCTAACCCATGGCTGTTCCAGGTTGGCTGCTTATACTTTCTGCTTGAAAAATATTTCCTGAGTCTAAGGGAACCCTGTCAACCTGCCTCCTGCTACATGGTTTCATGTGTCCAAGTGTGTTCACACCACTACAGAGCCCCAGTTCTCGTCATTCTGCAGTTTATCAAAGAGATACTTAGAATGGAAATTGTGAGACCATCATCGTCATCATTTTCCACAAACAATGCAACAGAGGCATTACAGATTCAATTAAAAAGCCTGAAACAAACAAAAAAGAGCTTAGACACTGCAGAACATTGTGAAGGGGCAAGCTGAAAATGGGAAGCTGCAAATTTAGAGTAGCATGAGAAGAAGAGTAAGAAATCTTAAAAACACCTTAATTATCAACCCTTAATTCTCTTGATTCACTGAAATTACTCCCCATTTACTCATGGCAGGAACAATGGAGAACACAGCTGTGCTATAGACCTGGCAAGAGACACACAAAATTTGCAGCACTGCCTCTATGCATGTGACCAATACATCTTCCATCTCCAAGGGTTAAGAGATACCACTCACCATGCTGATAATACACTCATTTTTGTTGTGATTTTGTTCAGTACAGGGAGTTATATATCCCAGTTCTTTCCTTCTCTATTCTCCCTCTATTTAATGTTAATATTGCTGACCTGAACCTGCAGACCTCCCTCAAACCTGACTAGAGTTCTCAGGAGGAAGATGTTGAAAATAGTAGGGAAAAGATTTTTATTTACAAGCAGATGTTTAGAGCACTTTAACTGACAATCATGTCAGTTTGCCTACCCTTTCTTTCCTTGCTCCAGGTTTTGCCTAAGGGAACAAAGAGCAGGGCAAGCCCCAGGTGCATCAGTTATGAAATATCTTCCACCAATCCAGTATTTGCCTCAAGGACAGCAGTCCTAGTAGGGATTAGCAGCTTCTGCAGGGAGCTAATAAGGAAGCTGAGAACTTAGTCTCCACAGCCCCCTTCCCCTTCCTCACCTCCCTGAGCAGACTGAAGCACTTCTAGACCCCAGAGTTTCAGCAACAAAAAGCACATTCTGAGAAAGAGAGAAATGCAGCCCTGGTTTCAGAGAAATACAGAATGGTAATTACAGGCCATTCAGGAAAGAGTTAAACACCAGAGTGCCCCTACTTTCAGCCTGGACACTGTGATTTTATTACACGCTTCTCTGAAAGTTGGCAGGCCACATGCCAAGCACTTTTTGATTTGATTTTATCTTTGTTTTACTTTCTCACACGCAGAAACTGTCCTCAAAACCTCTTACTTTTCAGATAAGTGCCAAAAAATGCTCAAGTGCCAGCCAATGACTCATCTTTTAAAAGCCTGGCTTTTGGAAGATGGTTTTCATTTCAGGAACTTAGGATTGCTTCCTGGATACTAAACATTGTGGGATCAATAATTAGACTAGAAAAATGTTGAAAAAGAAGGATTTTAAATATTTAAACATCACTCATCTTTGGGGATTCTGTTAACTAGAGATACGTGGGAGTTCCAAGGAAAGGAAAGAAGGGGAAGGCCAACAGTTTGGCTGATGACTTCTAATGGCCAACATCCACCTCTCTTTTTTTTAATCCTGAAACATATTTTAAATAATTTTAATCTTTTTTTAATACTGAAACCAGACACATACATCACATTGCCTCAGAAAAAGTAGAAACAGTATCCTTTTTTTATTTTTTTTTAACGTGGGTACAAATGTAAAGCATATTATGACATTCCAATGCTTCCTCCCCTGTGCTGTTTCACCCATTTCTCAACACACAACAGATATGCAGCCCTTATCAGTGCTATGGTTACATGTCATTATTTTGCCATCATGCAAGCCGAACTTCTGAAGTGCTCTTTTGCTTCTAGGGATTTCCTTGTTTACACACCACATAAAACCTTACTTGCACCACAGTAAAGGCATGTGGGAACACAGAAGCCTGTACACAGGTGAGGGCATCTAGCAGGAGTCAGGGTGGAGAAAGGGCACAGATCTCTTAAGCCTGGATCATTTCTGTTTGGAGGCAATAGTGTTTATCAGCTCCAGCAAGATAGTGACTGGATGACTCAAACAACTATTTTTCTAAAGGGAATAAACAAGGTAATAACATAAAAACTAAAAAGCTTAGGAAAAAAAAAAGAGAGATTTATTAGGTCCAAAACTAAACATGAACTACCTCTTCCTATGTTTGATGCAGGCTCCAGCACAGTTATTCAGGGTAACTGTCTTTTTTTAAATCCTGCTGAGATCATTCATTCTTTATATATCAAGGCTAGCAACTGTGACTCTCAAAACTTGCTTATAAACACACTTCACATCTTATGCGTAGGACAATCTGCCAGCACGCAGGTGCCCTTGTCCATGGGTGTTGGGTGAAATAAGTATATATATATATATAGCTATCTGGTTATTCTGGGATTGGTAACATCCTGGACAGACAGTGCAATCTGTTAAGAAGCAGTTTTGAACAAGTCTAATGAGTTGGTATAGATTTTCTTGGAGTATCAAAGACTGTCAAAATATTCTCCCATCTAATCTGTTCTTCTGTGTCAAAGACAAACCAGCACTGAATATTTCAAAGTAAGGTCAAGAGTCCTTGGTTTAGCCTTTAGCCTTTTAATTACACCAGCAACTGGCACTAGAGAAAAGTATTCCTAACCACTCAGCTGAAACACATATATGTTTAGAAATTCGACGTTCACCCCAACTTTGGCCCCTTTTTATCCATTGGCATGTTTTGGAGTGACTACTAATGGAAACAAAATGTTTTTTTCTCCTTACACAAATGAGCCAAAATCCAGAAATTTCTTTATCCTGTTGAAAACAACAGACAAAAAATTAAAAAACAAAACCAACCATCCAACTTTACTTAATATCCACTTACCCCATGTACAGTTTTAGTCACAGAAATGAAGACTCAAAACACTTCACGAAGAGTCAGAATGAAAACATCCCATGCTGTCCTTTTCTTTTTAGTGTATTAAGAGCTGCAAGTTAGATAACCTTACTCTTCTTCACTTAAAACACAAGCTACACCATTCTCTCTAAAGCCTTTGTGTGTGCCACAACACAAACACAGCCAAGCACCAGCATCACTTGCTGCCATGGTATGCTGGAAGCAGGTTTTTTTACCTGCATTGATGGAGTGGTTTATACAGTGGCAGACTTCTGATCCTCACTTAATTTCCTGCTAATCACCCTTGCTTGCGGAGCCCAGCCTGGCTGGATGCACAGGTCGTGGAGCTGCTGCCCAGAGCAGGGAGCTGCTCAGCTTCCTACACTAGGTGGCATGGAAGGACCAAGTTTCGCCACCCCCAGCACTGTCCGATGGCGAATGACGCTGTGTCTTGCAATCTCTTTTCCGTGTGCTCTGCAGAAAAAAAATATTCATTTATTCGTTTACTTATTCATTTAATCACCTGGCAGAATTTTTTCCAGGTAAGTTCTGAAGTTCGCTTGGAGGAGTTCGCTTGTGACTTTTCCATTCCAAGACAGTGGGAGCTCTTCAATATCCTTGGTGACTTTCCCTCTCGACTTTCCAGTACTGACTTTCAGCACTTTTATGTACCTTAACTATGTATCTTACTCAGTTAAGTCTCGGGTTTCCCATTAGTTCCCCTCCTTTCCCCATTATTTAAGATGGCGAAAAAACAGACTTTCAAATTTTGCTATTCACAGAGTAGGAACTTAGCACCCTACATCTGAAAACACATTTTTAGAGCTGCAGAATCAGACCACTTCTGATGTCTGAAATAATTAGGATTCACAAAGAGGTCAGTTTGATTCTTACCTTGCACAACTGCTGAGCTGATTACTGACCCTATAAAGCAACCAATATGGATCCATCAGTGCTCTCACTGGGAAGGGTAGTGTTGCTCAACACTGGGATTGCACTAACAGCACAGCGTGTGCAGCTACAGTCCTGCTGCAGCCCTCCTAATCCTTGCTCCTATCCCACCACAGATACAGCTGTGCAATGAAGAATGTCCCAGTTAGTTCAGGTTGCCTACATGACCCTAAATCCTGTGGATGAGAACACTTAGAGCATAGTCATTAACCTGCTGTCTCTCCACTGTCACTACAAAGTACCTCATTTTTATCTGGCAGTTTCCAATACCACCTGGATGTAACATCATTCCCATTACCTCACCGTTCTCCCAGCATGTTACTTAACAGCTTTCCAGCAAATAAACCCTGCCTATGCACCCATCTCCCCACGCCCCAACCCATATATGTAATTAGCCTCGCAATGGCCTAGGGCAATAACAGGGGGTAGATTATCTCTTGAGGTGTTTTCCATCTCTGTTTTCTATGATTCCCTGGGGACAGGCTTATCTCTAAAGTAACATCTTACAGGATTCCAGGGTTACACCAGTGAACATGTTAAGGCCAGAAACGGGGAGGGAGATGCCTGGTATTAATAGCAGAGGCATGGCTTTTCAAAGTGGAAGATTTTCCCATTATGTGAATGAGGCTGTGCAACTCAGGGTTTTTTCAACTTGGGATTTCAGAATTTAAGTCTCAAGACTGTTTACTGTATCTTTAAAATCTGATTCTGCAGTCCCAGCTATTTAACTCTGTCTTGCCCTGCTTTCTGCTCTCATGTCCATACTGAGGTGATTTTTCTACCCTCTTCCTCCCTGATGTACTGAGCTGGCACCCTCCCCCTTTCTCTCTGCCTGTCCTGACCTTCCATGGCCCTTACCAGGATACCAGGAGAACCAGAGAGGCCACCTGTATCAGGAGTAGAAAAAGATAATTAAAAAAACCCTAAAAAAATAAACCCTGAAAGCAGGTTGAAACCAAGGAAGGTTTGTGTCAGGCACAAAACTCAGAAATATGTTTAAACTTAGTTTTGGTTCAAGGAGATGTCCAGCAAATACACCCTCTGGCCATTACAAACATCTGTATTTCATCTCTTGTTATACAGTGACAAGCACCGCCAATACATTTCAGTTTCCGTGACATCTACAAAGTATACTTCCTGGAGGATTAGAGTTCCTATGAGGAGCTATAGACTATAGCACTGTCAGTACTTGGCACAGAGCAGCTCTCTGTGCAGAACAGAAGGAAGAAGGCAACATCACCACATAGTTCCCTCCTGGCTGCATACCTCCCTGTGTTTCAAAATAACATATAAAACCTCCAAGTGGCTTCAAGGAAGACCCACGAACAAACTAAATGAAACCATGTTTTTTGGGTGACTATATGCAAGATGTACTGTCCTCAGTTTCACCAGTGCTGGTGTAAACAAGAGATAAAAATTACACACAGGGCCCAAACACATGACAATGTGAAACACTATAAAGTTTTAATTGCCACTTATTTGGTTAAGCCTTTCATAGCTCTCTGCTGGTGAGTCTTGAGCAATGTGGTCATTCCATTCTCAGGCTCATAAAAATTTACTGCACGCCTTCACGTGTTCTCCCTATATAGCTCCATTTTATTTCATTGGCAAAATAAGGCCAGCTGGAGCTGCAGCTCTGATTAGCTGAATGCTTGGGATGCAGAATGCAGTCCCCAGAATACATCATATTCATGGTAATATTCTGACTGTAAAAAAGACTTGGCTTTTTAAGCTTCTCCAGAGATGCAGATAAATGTAATGTGTCAGAAATAGGGACCACCTACACATCAGATCACACTTACAAGGATAATGTATGCAGGCGTATTAAATTGCCAAGGAGAGCAAAGCCACACAGAAAGGGGTACTTCCCCAGGCTACTGACTGGTTCATTCCACATTTCACTGACTTTATTAGGCAGCTGAGTGACATTTGGTATCATCAGAACCACCTGAAGGGATGAAATTGCACTGTTCTTGGACAGCCAGCACCAGGGACGTTATGATTTTAAAACATACCAAAAGACAAAGTCACAAGCAAACAGCATTGCACATTCATACCTGCTTATTTCCAAATTATAATCAAAACCATATAAGTTTCCTAGTAGAGACACTGAAACAGCTCCATTAATTGCTAAGATTCCAGTTATTATTATTGCCAAAGCACTTTTACAGGGAGGGATTTGAAACATTTTTCTAAAGGGAAAGAAAAGAAGGAAGAAATGAGGCTCTGTGACTCAGAGGTGCAATTGAAATAAAAATCTAAACATTGTCACAAGTGGCACCACTGAAGCCCAAAGCAAAACACTACATCTTGGAAATTTCCAGAGGATCTTGGAAAAATTCAGTGCTTTTAAACAAAGAGCAGCAAAATGAAAAGAATGTCAAAAAAAGGAACTTGAAAAAATATTGAGTAGTTAAAGCTAAATCATTGCTATTTCTACAGCTCAGAGAGCAACAAAAATGACTGATAAACAGCTTGGTATTGCAAACTTGTATTTCACTCACACTGCACTTATTCTACACAGCTAATGAGCAAAAGAAAGGAAAATTGTGGGGCTTCCCATCATCAGTGTTCCTGGCAATTTCTCACTTCCCTCAATAAACCTGAACAACATTCATGTTTGGGTTCGCAGAGTTCATCTGAAGACCCTTCAAACAAAAGTAGCCAGCTTTGCTTAATGCTGCTACGGTCCTGTTTTGTAAGCCTTGGGAAGAAAGAGCAGGAATGCAAAAGGTGTAGTGGCATCCCAGCTCCACCTCAGACACATCTGTCCACAAGTGTGAACTGTTTCTGTTCAGATGCACCATGTTCCCAAGTTATTAAAGTGACTGAAACCCTGGACAGTACAAGATGTCAAGCATCAGCCCTGCACGCTCTGCAGTGTGGCTACACTTCCCAGTGAGTGTTCCAGGCCCCTGGGCATTATTCTTACTCTTGTTCTCAGCACCTGGAGGAGCTTGCAAGGTGCTACCTGGGGCACAGGGTTGCCTAGTGGCTTGGACATTGTGCTGGAGAGCACTGGGTGCCCACTCAAAGCTCTGCTGCATCCTTTAGAGGCAGATCAACCTTGAAGATGAATGTCCTTCAAATCCCTATTCAGTTGCTGAATTTCCTTAGGTATTCCATTTAAAACCATTCTACTTGGAATAAAGTACTTTTAACAGGAGCTGAAGCAGAAAACAACTGAGAAAATGATTCACGCTTCTGGGAAGTGGCTGTCTGGTTTCTAGAGCATGTGGCAGTGAATGTAAAATGCTGCACACAGAGTGGCTGTCTCATCAGGAGAGACCAAGGAGCAATGCCTCAAGCTTTGCACATACACAACCAGCTTGCAGGCTGCTTGTGAAAACACTGTCCTATTGCTCTCAGATTTCTTCAGAGATGAAAAGTGAACTAGTTCTCCTAAAACTTGATGCACACTGGAGGGTAATATATCCTTCCATATATTACCCACACACTGGGTAATATATCCTTCCATAGCAGCTTTTGTGCATCTAGCATTTCTTTTTCTTTTTTGTCTGCAAGGGCTTCAATAAAAATATTTTGAACACTTTAGATGTTCTGAGATTTTGCTTCACCAAAAAACAAACTTTTTACAATTTTTTAAAAGTGTTTTTTGTCTTAGAATGAGGATGTGAGTTGGCATCTGAGCCAAAAAATCAGTGAAATGCACAGCTCTTCTGATAGCAGATTGTTCCCTGTAGGAGGTCTCTGGTTGTTCTTCACATCTCATGGGTATTACAGAAGTAGCTCTCAGGGAACTATAAAAAAGGAGAAAGGAAGGTTGTTTGGCATATTCAGAATAGTGTGTTCATGTAATCAGAAGAAAATATGCGTAGAGTTCTGTGAATGGTACACAGATACTATGGGCAATTGGAGCTTTATACATTTATGTAACTTCTAATTAATTAATTCAATTATTCAAAGAAAATTGCTTCACACCCCCACAAAATACCCTGTATCTTACTAAGGAGACAGATATGCCTGGTTTTACACTCAAGTAATGTCACTTCCAGCAGAAGCTCATTTATTAAAATACCAGAATACTGCTGTATGATGCCTATCGTAACACCCACCTCCCACACACACAGGGCAGCATGTGTCTTATAACAAAGGAGGCATTCATAGCTATTATCTTGAAAGGTAGTAGGGGCGATGAATGCATTAAAGGGACCAGAGAAATGTTCACTTCACCAAAGAAAATCTGAAATAACTTAGGGGTGTTTTTACTGGAAGTTGTGGTGCCTCCACATTTGCTATCCCAGGACCAACTTTCCCTCTCATTGCCAAGAACTTCACTGAGCTTTGAGCTTCGGCTTTGCAGCTACCAAGAAGTCCGAACCTAAACACTTCACTCTGTGCTTTCAAAAGGTCCAAAACTAAATCTGGATCTCAGCTCTTTGGCTAGGGTTCTTTGGCTAAATTTCATTGCAGTGTCAGCTGGACTGGTTACCCTTGTGGCATCTGCTGCTGGTTTGAGCTCTGTTGCAGGCAGGAGCACAAAAGGGCTCCTAAGAGCCCCTTCAGTTTGTTTAGACAGGTTTGGTGACTGAATTCACTGCTCCTCTGCAGCAGGGTGCTAGCTGCACTGCATTTTTGTTTTATTATCACTATAGCAGCTCTGAGTCTATTAATACGTATTTTGTGCAAAAAAGAGTCTGGCACTCTCAAAAAGGGAAAGGTGGTAATGAAGAGAATCTTAACCTTCTAAGCACTCTCCAAACTATTACAAAAATTATACCAAGAGCTGCAAATTCTTGAGATAGAATTAAATAAAAAAAAATTGGAAAAGCAAAACTCAACCTGAGTGCTGTCACGTCACTCTATGCAAAGTGAAATCTCCAATCTTACCCTCGTCTATTGCTGTTGTTGAATGCATTAAAAGATTTTCAGTGAAGCAGCCTGACAAATGATGCTTTGGCTTAGGGGTCAGCCCTCCACAGTGGCCACCTGAAGCTGGCAACTACCTGTTTGCCCAGCTGGTAGTTGAGGGTGCTCAACAGGTTTAGCTGCAAAGTGGACGGCTCTGCTTTCTTAGCTCTGACAGCGCTATTCAGAGCAACCTGCCCTGCCTCTGGTGTTGAAACTCACTAAGGCCCCTGGGACCCAGCCTGGGCACAAGTGGCTTCCAAGCCGGAACAGCCAGATTGGGGGTTTTTCCATTAGTCACAGGACAGAGATCAGCAGTCATGGGGTTTGTGTAGGTTACACCACCTTTCCTTCGGTGAGTTTAACTCCTGAAGCACAGCTGACGCTTGCTTCACCCCAACGCCTTGCCCCGGCCAGCACTTGCAGGAAGCAAGAAAACTTAAGGCGTGCTATATAAAGCAGCAGAAAGACACACATTGTGTAACAGATGTCTGTTGAAAGCAGATAAAGAGACAGTCTGATTTCTTTCCCTTTTTTTTTGGTTTTTTTTTTTTGTTTTTTTTTGGGGTTTTTTGGGGTTTTTTTTTTTTTTTTTTTTTTTTGTTTGCCTGTGTCCTCATTCCCCTCCGCCTGCCCGCCTTGCTGTCTGGAGGAGGTTTCAGATTGCATTAGTGTTACCTCCCATGCCTTGGCCGCCCGTCGCAGAGGCTTCACTGCCCAGCCACCGCCGCTGGCTGCCTGGCAGCTGGTGCAGAGCCAGCCTCCGACAGCTTGGACAGGGACCTCTCAGTGGCAGGCTTGAGCCTGAGGGGTGGCAAAGGGTCTAGAGGCAGATCTGCTGGGGAGCAGAGCAGCTACACAGCATTGCAGCTCTTCCCATCTCCAGCTGCCACTTCCAGTTGCCATAGGAAGGGTAGCTTTAGCAGCTCTCAAAGCCTCCTGTTTTAACACTGATTACCCCCAGTTAGACCTCAGTTCTCAGCAGGGAAAAGGTATCCTTCGATTTTTTCCCCTCAGGGAACTTCACAGTACTGTGCAATGCCTCTGGTGTCTAACTTCATTAAAGGAGCTCCTCTAATTCCACCATACTGAAGAAACTCTCGCCTCCCTCAAAGGCAATGACTCAAGATCCTAATCAGTTCAGAGGGTTTTTCTATCTACTGCTTCAGTCTGGGCTATACTTTTCCTTCCCCCCTTTACTGTAGCCACAAACACTGTACTTGCCTTGCCGAGTAAGGCATCCAGTCTCTTCTTGTATCCAATGCCTCAGGTATATTTAAATTTAAGCCAAGTGCCAAATAATTAAAAGGGGCCCTGAGCACACCCAGAAGAGACTATTTTCTGCTTTTCATACTCTTCCCTCTTTACTGCTTTCTGGTTTTGCTTTCTCTGGTTTCTGTCATCATTTTCCTTTGCAGCCTTTTGCTGTCTGAGCAGAGGAAGACACCTCTCCTGAAGGAAACACAATTACAGCAGCTGACCAGCACATATTTTTCCATGGCTGTTAAAGGGATGAGATAGGATCACCCTCAGGATTCAGGGTATGTCTTAATAAGGTCTGACCTAATAATATGACACTGGCTAAAGTCGCTCCATTCACATCTGTGGAGATAAAGTTAGGAAGCTCTAACCTTGAAATTATTAGTCATGAAAGGACTGACAGCGGCCACATACAGAATATGGAGATTTTCTGAAAAACTGAGGACACTCCTACTCCCACTTACTTTCCCTGATGGTGCCTATTCCTGTCCTTCAGGCTGGCACAGAAAATCCCTGTCAGGACCAGTGAAAGGTCTAGAGAGTCAGTCCTATGAGAAGCAGATGAGGTAGTTGGTGTTTTTTAGCCTGGGTAAAAGGAAGCACAGTGCAGACCTTATCACTCTCTACAACCACCCGAAAGGAAGCTGTAGGCAGGTGAGGATCGATCTCTTCTCCCAGACAACCAGGGACAGGACAAGATGAAATGGCCCCAAGATGCTCTAGGGGAGGTTCAGGTTGGAAATCAAGAAGATCCTTCACTGAAAGGGTGGTGAGGTATTGGAATGGGTCGCCCAGGAATGTTGTGGAGTCACCATCCCTGGAGGTGTTCAAGAAGAAATTGGACATGGCACTGAGCACTATGGTTTAGTTGACATGGTCATGTTTAGTTAAGGGTTGGGCTTGATGACCTTGAAGGTCTTTTCCAACCTTAATGACTCTGTGATTCTATGAGTTATTGCTAACAACACTGAACCACCTCCAAAAGGTTATTATTAAAATTCATTCATTACATTAATTTGCAACCCTCATTTAACGTCAGCAGACCTTTATCTTTCAGCCTAGGGGGTTATGCTAGCTCCTGCAAGCCAAAGCCCAATCACAAGTGTTTCAGGTTGTAATTACAGGGTGATTTCCAATGATTCCAACTGCATATTTTGCCTCCGTACGTTTTCAAGTCCAAAGGTTACTTCACTATTTCAATTCCTGTATGTCTGCACAACAGGGGAAAAAAATCTAATAAACAGATAAATTAATGGAAATAAAATAATAAATTTTGAATAACAAATAAACTGGATGGCTTGTATCTGAGTTTAGCACAGAGGAAGAAATGGGAACTGGCTGAGATGGGCCCAGAGAGTGCTCTTGACAGGCAAGATCTCTTGAGCAGCAGGATGCTCTCTCTTTCGTTAGGAGGGGAAAGGAGAAGCACAATTTCAGACTTCATTCCTCATTTCTTTGAGGCTGGTAAGTTGAAATCAGTTCATATTCCTCCCACATTTCTCCTCCTCCATGGTGTGTTAACTTTCTTGACTCAAAAAATTATGCCTGCTACTCCCACGGCTCCATCCAGCACCATTCAGAGGAGGGGGAAGATAGCTCAGTGAGCCACTTAGGCAGAGGCTTAAAGTTAAATAAGCAGCTAAGTGCTTGGCTGGGTCAGGAACCTCTTAGTTTGGATAAACATGCTTTTGCAGGAGGTGTTTTAAGAGATTTAGGATGCTGTCCTGACCAAGTTCTTTCACAATTCCTGAGCACAGAGCTAGAATCTCTGAAAATGCTGTTATTAGGTTCTTTTTTTAATTACTATTTCTAAAAATAAATCAAGGTCAAATTATATTTCAGGAAACAAGCAGAGAATTTGAGATATATTTATATTCTTATTTACACAACAGTAAATGAGGAGCAACATAATGAAATGCTAGGTTAATGGAGGAAGACACCATTATTAATATAAGCACTGCTGAAATATTTTTATGTATGTTTCCTGATCAGTATGAACTGTTACAAATAACCCAAGCCAAATTTCAGGAATGCAATAACTTCCATTGAAAATAACATCATGTTTCACATTGGTTTTTTAATGGTTATGTCATTTTTTGATAAACACTGTTGAAGGACTACCAGAAATAAAATATTTTACCTAGAGAAGGAGTGTTGACCCTAAACAACTACAATGAGTTATGTCAGAGAATAATTACTTTTCTTGGTTGTGTACTAAGAATTATATTTTTTTTTTTAAAGCCTGCCCCATATGCTCCTGTATTCATATCAACTACAAGGTAAATAACTTTTTTTTAACCCAAGTTCTAAGGAAAAAATTAAATTGCCTAGAAAGTGGAAGAAATTTTTGTTAACTATAGGCATAAGGAATGTGGTCAGATGTAGGAAACACATCCAACAAGATGGTCCCAGCCTATTTAAAGGTTGTGGAATGCATCTCTCCCTTAGAGAAACTGTTGACAAGCGGCCAAAACTCTGAATTGCAAATCCTCCAGCCATGAATAAATCAAAGGAAATTCCAAGAAATAACTTAAGGCAGCTTCAGTGACTTATTTTGCTATAGTATCTGCAAATTCTCTATGAAGATATATGGGATGTACCACAAGTCAAAGGTATTTAAGCCACCCACCCTCAGTGGGTACCATGGCTTTGCTGGTAACAATGTGTTGTATTGAAACCAAGCATGTCTGCATGGATCTGATGAGGTTCCCGCTGGAGACTGAATTTTACTGGAGACTCAATAAGCTAATTAGAGTGAAATGGCCAGTAGGCTGCACTGTTGGTCTGGGAACACCAGGTAATTTTATTTCAGGGGTATTTATGTGGCTGGGGAAAATCCTTTTCTCCTAGAGAAGGGACCCTGGGAGTGCATTCAAGGAAATTCCTTGGAGTAACACACTTATTAAGCAGGCCTTAGCAAGCCAACCTAACTTCTGCCACCCTGCAGGGGTTCTGCTTTGCCTCAAGCAGTTAGTGCCTGGAGCCACGCAAGGAGCTTTGGCTAGGATGACTGGGTGGCAAAAGCCAAGTGCTTCCAGAGCATTGGCTGTTTCATGTACAAAGGAAGTGCAAATATCTGTTTCACTGAATGGGGAGGGAACAATCTGGAAAGCCTTGTAACTTATGAGAAGAAGTGAGATGTGCCCACTCCCAAGACCACAGTGGTTCACTCTGAAGACGGATAAGCCTCAATGAACTCTTCCCCCATCCTGTGAGATGCTGCAGTGGGTAGGCTGCCAGTTCCTTGTAAGCTCATAGAATTACTGTAGGTTCAAGACCATTTCTGTAAATGCTTTTATCAGATCTGGTCAAAAATTTTATTATTCTCTGAGTCTCTTGTCTCCTTCGTGGAAAAACTTCCAACCATTTTGTAAGTAGCTGGCTGCTGACAGCAAATATTGATTACCTACTTCTGCCTCAAGCAAAGGTTTACACACATCAAAACCAAACCAAAACAAAGCAAAACCATGATCCATTGATGATCCCATGAGATAGGGCTGCACAAGGGTCACTCTTGTCTTACATGTGTCCTTTTCTATAACATAAATATCACCTCTGCTGTGCCAGTGCTCTTTACCCTGCCTGCATTTTACATAGTTCTTTTTGTGACAGCAAATCACTAAGTGACTGCATCGAGTTTGTGGTCATTGGGGACTTTTTTAACTGGAATGATGAGGGAAGCTGAGGGACAGGGTGAAGTTAGGCCACTTCCTCTTTCGAAGGGAGACATTTTCATCTCTTTGAACTTTGTAGCTGTCTTATAAATGATGATCTATGAAATCAACTGACTCAGTTTTTATTTTGGGTTTGTCATAGTCTTCTTTTATAAAACACATAAAATGTTTGTGTGAATCAAAGATACTGCAGGATCAAGTAGGAATCCATAACCAGTGAGACCCTCTGATAGTTAAAATTTAAAATTCATCCTAACCTGGACTTCACAATCAGATTCAGTTGATGACTGCTTTTTTATTTTCCACTCTTTGCTAGAGTGGTCTTTCAATATACAATTAATTATATCTTCTGCTTTCTGAGGCTAAGCCATTTTATCACAGCAGACCGTTTGCCTACAAACTATTTGCTTAATGTTTTCCCATAGAAGTCCTCTTTCCTGGCATTTAGGACATGGAATCTGCAAAGAAATCTGCTGTCCTGGTTATTTAGACATGATTTTTCAAAACTCCACTTTCTAAATTTCTATAATTTCCACAGATCTGAACAGCTGAACAACTCCATGTGACATTTTGCACCTAAGACTAGTACAAGGCTTATTCTGGGTCTCTTATCTTCCAGTATTGCTCTGCATGACGCTTATCACTATAGTTACGTCATAGCTGAACCAGTACTCATATTCCTTGAAATTCCCAGGTGTTACCACTGCATTTCAGTCCTCAAATTCTCATTCTTAGATCATCTCACATCTTCCTTCTTTGCCTATTGTATTGGGGTACAATTCCCTCAAGTGGTCTTCACTAAGCTTTTGGGGTGCTCTGTTGCAAACATCCTCAACCTTATGGAAGTCCTTTTATGATCTTTTTTTCCCTCATTGCACCCAATTGATCCACTTGCTTCAAGTTTCTGAAGTATTGCCAATTTCCATGGGTTTACTGAGCAAATATAGATTCAAAAAATTAAGTCTTCACAATATGACAGCCTAATTTTGGATCCTTCTTTCCCTCATGTTTATTTGATTGAAAGTTGCCCTTGACAAGCTTGCAATGATGAACTTCTTTCTGACCAGGGGCTCCTTCCACTTCCACTGGGTTACTGCAGGGGTCCAATGGTGCATTGCACGTACTCATGGCAACTCCACTCATCCCATTCTGACTGCCCTTGCTCTGAAAGGCAAAATCTAGCTCAATACCTAAAAGTTGTCCAGAATCTGTTTATCAGGCAAATCCATGCTAAAAGAGATAATATTCCACTCAGCACTGTTTCATGAGAAGTGAGATCCACAAGAAATCTCAAAAAAATACCTTTTGCTAGGGTCCAGACAGACCTCATAGAGTTTCACTTTCCCAGAGTTTTACAGGATAAACAAAAATTCTGGCTTATGTATTAACTCTTCATGAACACAAATGTGGTGTGTAACCAAAAACACAAAAAATAGCAGATATGGTTCTGTTTACTTTTTATTTTAAGCTTCAATTAAATTCCAAGGACAAGCATCTTCACTAAAGAGCTTTTCGCTGTGGCTTCTTGTCTCATCCACTCTCTTGGGTGCCCTTGGCAATTCATGTGCATTTAACTGCGCTGGGATTCCCATCTTAAGGATTTCCTCATGCAGGCTGTTCCTCAGCTGTATGATCTGATCGAGTCTTAACATGATTCAAGAGGGCAAATTCTCCTTCCTTTGTCAGATCAGTTTCTGATTCACCTCATTTGACAACAACAGTCCCTTGCCAGGTGACAGCACTGCCAAACTGAGTTATTCAGTGATGAACCAGTTTGACTTGCCATTGCTCAGCATGTGTGCATTGCAAGGCATCACTAATTATCAGTGCCAGCTCCTCCTAGGAACACTAGCTAGTCCGAGTCAGAGGGTGACTCTGGTCACGTGAAAGGTAGTAGGGACACAAAGATCAGCCTTCTGATGCAATGGAGTTTTCCGTATCAGACAAATTTACAAAATCTATAACCCATAAACTTTTCTTAGACGAACCCTCCAAATCATCACATCTGCCATAAGACGCCAGTTGCCGGCAGCATAACAAAATATTACAGTACTTAATCTCTTGTATGTCCTGACTAATATATCTCACTTGGCTCACCAGAGTGCACTGGATATTAATGTGCCATGAGTGCAATGAAGAGAAGAGTCCAGCAAAATAAATATTCTGTACCATGGAAGCAACCTATCCTCCCATGACATCAAGAGTTCCATGGGAGAGCAAAGACTTACACCTGTGACCCATGACATGGGTACTTTAGGATATTCTTTTAAATTAATTCATCTTCTCACTCAGAATACATAAAACTAAAGGCTGAATTTTCTAGTTTGCTCCTGTTGCACATACCTCATTTTATCCTTTAGTGAGTAAGAGTCTTAAATTAAACATTCTAAACAAAGGCTTGGATGTTTTCATGCATTTGAGCAGCTGAGTTCCTTCAGGAACATTCAATATAGCCAAAGATTCCAAAAAGCAATTCACTACAAGTTAGAAGTTGCTTTCAAATGTTCTACCTGGCCTCATTCTCAGCAGCATCCAGGTGCTCATATAGAGCTTTTTGTTAAAATATCTCTTTACAAGTTTGACTATTTGAATTTAGTCTTCACATAGATCTGCTGTAATTTCATTGTTCCTGGGATCTGAATGTGAACATCCCAAAATGATCATGCAATAGGAAGTGTAACCTGCTATAAGAAAAGATACTTCCAGCCTTTTTAGGGCTTTTTGATCTTTCCTTTACTATTGTCTCTCCCTCTTTAGGTTATCAATTTTAACTTTAAAAAGACCAATGACCTACCCCTGACTCTTGGGAAACTGTGATCTTTGTCCTTTTTTCAAGCCTTCCTGTGACCTGGGAGTTTGTTCCCTGGGGCTTTGTCCCCCCAGGGCCACCTGGAACAGCTTCCAGATTTCTGTGCTGATGGGAACAAACAGGTCAAAGTTGGTGAATTTTCCTTCCATCTTGTTGTCAGCTGTCAGTAAGTTGTCACTAGACTGGAGATGAAGGACAGCTGTGAAAAATTGTACCACTAAGAAAACAGGAAACTGTTTAAAAAGCTTAAGCTTGTTGTGGCACTGCGAGAGTGCAGCACTGAGGGTTACAATAGCAACTCATCATCATGAGTGTATATTCAGTGAGGCAGAACAAATAGATTTCTAAATACAACTGTCCATGGTTTATTGTAGCCACATATAATCTAAGGACATATATATTTGGTCTGCAAAAGTACAGATCTGGTTTTGATTGCTGTTAATACATTTTGTACTCACCTGGAAACCTCAGAAAGTCAAAGCAAAAATGAGCTCCAGGCATTTATTTTTTCCATCCAGCTGCTCATGAAAATCATGCAAAATTAAAAGCCAAACTCTCTGTAGAATTAAATCAGGGTATCTCTGTTATTGGATCTACACCAGCAGAGATGAGGCACTCTAGTGAGCTGCCTGTATACTAGAGACAGGCTCAGTCCTTCCAGAGACCAGGATACACGCTCCATGAGGAAATTTGGCCACCAGTGCATGCTGAAGGGTTATCTAACCCTTGAGCATGGAAAAACTGCTGGGTTTCCTGTGCTTAAGAAATAGGGTTACCCATTACACTGCCACAAGTGTTGTGCTTGGAAGGATGCTCTGTCTGAAACAAAATCTTGGCCAAAGAGGCAGACAAAATCTGTGACTAAAAGAGCTTACAAGTTAAGGCACAGACCATACGATGATTTAAAATATATTTAATCAATGGGGCCTCTCTGGGTGTGTTAAGTACATACCTCTCTCTTGGTAGGACCAACTCCCTTGAAATTTCTCTCTGTGGGAGTTTGCTATAGAGACAGATTTTTTCCATTCTCTTGGTCTTTTCTTCTTATGGAGCATTTGCACACACAACCTCCCACAGTTCTTCCTGAGGTAGGAAGCCTTTGGAGGGTATGATGGAGAGCTCAGTTTTTCCTTCACAATGAGCAAGACTAATACAATTAATGCACAGAAAGTAAAGCCTTTCCCCCCAGGAGCTGGAAGCTCCTTTGCTGGCACTCCCAGCTCTTCTTAGCAAGCACCAAGAATTAGTCATGAACATGAATTCCCAAACCCCCAGCCCAACTGGGGTGCATTTACTGCTACATAGCACAGCTCTTATTCATGTTTAATAAACACCCGTTCACTTAAGTAATCTCATTGATGTCATCAGCATGAGAAAGAGTTGCAAAATATGTCTGCTTTTAAGTAATATTTTTTTGTCATGAGATTGGTTTCAGCACGGGTATAAATTTTTATCCATTCAGCTTACACAGCTTGTTTTGTTGTCCATCTGAACTCTGCTTTTCCAGCCAAGGTGACAGATTCTTGTCTTCCCAGAGGCCAATGCAGTCTTCTGAAATTCCTTCTACCTTCCCAGATTATTTCTTTGAATATAAAGCTACAGCCTTACAAGTAATTCTCTCGTTAGCTTCAGCCCCTGATATCACTTTAAAAATTAGTGGCACCCAATTCTTCTCTGCCATGATATCAGACATCAGCAGAAACAAGGCACAAAAGAAGGAAACAATATTTCCAACCCAGATATGCAATCTGAATTCCTGAAGTGCAAAGGGTTGCACATATGCTGTAATGCAAACCCTAGGAGGTAATGTTTGCCTGTAATTTTTGACTTTTTACTAAGATAAGAGGGAGCAAGCACACACCTGAATTGTGAGTTGAGCCAGTTCCCTCTCTTCAGCTCAGCCAGCCTGCTCATAGGACAGATTATGCTGTAGCTGGGCAGTAGCTTGAACTGCAGTGAGAAGCTGGAGCTGACATGACTGTGACTGGAAATTTTGGGCAGGTTATAGCCACTGACACCAAACACATTTCCACTCAGAGAAGCAGGTGACTCACCAACTTTGCAGATCAAATAAGGTGAGATGCTGTGATATCAGACAGCCACTTAGTCAATACGATAGCCTTTTTCTAAGGACAAAGAATGCCTGCCAAGAAAAGGGCAGTGGTTCAAGCTGAGGATTAAGCACTGAGTTTCCAGGTGGGAGACATGACCAAGGCTCTGGGCAGCTCTTGTACATCCTGCTGGAAGAGGCCACAGCACAAAGCAGGCACCTCACAGTTCTTCAAAGGCCCTGTCCACCACTGCACAGGACTATACCTCTGAAGAGACATGTCAGGACTGAGCCACAGGATATCCCTGTGTTTCCCTGTTGTTGTAGGGGCTGTGCAAGCAGGCAGGCCCATCCTGGGGGAGCATAGGCAGTGGGATGCAGGAAGAGCCAGGGCTGGGAGAACATATGCAACAGGACAGCATGTTCCACTGGGGTGTTTAGTCATCATCTGGTGTCCACCACTGAGTGGAGATTGATTTACAGCCTGCCCTACCACCTGGTGTTTGCACCTGCACTGCTTGCACCATGTGAATTGTGTCACTGTTCAAGGGTGAGTGGCCGTTTTCTTCTACAGGACTTGAGCATGTAAGACATTGCTTTCTTTTAGACCAGGGCTAGTTAGGCTTTGCCCAGCAGGGAGACACAGATAGTCTGTTTTACCTGTAGTATGAGAGCATTTTACGTGGGAAGGAAGGGGCTTTTGATGAGTTAAATTTGGACAAAATTCTTGACATAGTTCACGGGAAATGGGGAGTGAAGGGCTGGAGAAATTAGGAGAAAAACAAAAGGAATGTGGTGCGATATGACTCTGGCTAAAAGGAAATGGTATTTAGGGCTCAAGAGTCAAACTTGTAGAAACTTTTGGGGCCCTGTGCTAGAGGCACACCTATGCTCTGGGTACTCAACCCAGCAATAGGTGCATAGGCAGGTAGTTCTTTAAGAGGTTGCAGAAAGTCATTGACAGCAGTCCTACAGCAGCTGCCACCAGGCAAAGCTGGGAGGCCTACTAATGGTGCCAAAATGCACCCAAGCTGTTCACCCCTCCAACCCTGCTGTGGTCATCCCCATATTTACCTGCTGCCTCGCTGCTGGCAGGCGAAGTTCTTGGCAGAAGACAGCCCCTGATGGCTCCCCTCCCCTGTTGGCTGTCATTTTCTTGGCATGTGGGTTGGCTGTGTGTGTACAGGCATATGCACACACACCCTCCCCGCAGATATGCACAGGGTGTGGTTACAAAGCATCCGTAGGGTTTCTTCCTAGGCAAGGACATACTTCTATTAGCCTGTATTTACACAGGACTTGGAGAACAAACTAAAGGCCAACCCTGCATATGTTAAGAAACACCCTGAAACCAGGAGAAGAAACAAACAGTACTGGGAACAGTGTTTTAATAACTCAAAAGAAGAAAACAGCTTGTGTAAGGTATGAAGTAGCTGCATGACCAGACTGAGTGGACTTGTGCCACTGAAGAGCTTTGAAACAGGCAGTAGTCCATACTGAAAAAAAAAAAATGCTCACCAATATGCACGTGAAAATTTTTCACAATGAGGTGGAAACACCAGAAATGACAATAGTAGCATCTGTCTGAGGACAGTTACTACCTTCTTATAACTTTTTTTTTTTTTTTGCATCTGGTTCCATTTATGAGTCATACTTCCCAAACAAGCCATATGTTGCTGCAGAAGGCCTTTAACTTTGCTTGATTCGTATTGAGCTGTATTCCTGGCTGTCAGCCAACTAAATGTAATAAAACCACTTTTTCCATCAAAAAATAAAAATGAAATCCCATTTGCAGTGAGATTTAATTAGCAGGCAGTAAGTCATTTTGGTGTTGAAAGCATGCACACTCATGTTTTGTTATAGCCTGATTTGCACCTTCAAACTCCATGGTAGCATTTTATTTGTTATAATGCAAAAAGGTTTCCTCTTCTCCTGTCTCAGCCTTCATTCCAACTGCAGATCCTGTAGCATTTGAATGATGGCAATTTTTTTTTGAAAATGTGGCACCCTCTGAGCTCTTCTCTTCAGATGTCTCATTGTGCATCATCTGTTTAGAACACTGGGACATGTATTGGATCTGCAAGGCAAGATTTTGGTAGCTACAGGAGAAGCTACAGGGCTGCCTCCTGTGAGAAGCTGCCAGAAGCTCCCCCTGTGTCCAACAGAGCCAGTGCCAGCTGGCTCCAAGACAGATTTGTTGCTGGTCAAGACCAAACCCATCAGCAGCAGTGGTAATGCCTCTGGGATAACAGACTTAAGAAGGGGGGAAATAATGCCCAGCTGAAGCTGGAGAAGGGCAGGATTAGAATATGTGAGAGAAACAGCTCTGCAGATACCAAAGCCAGGAGGGAGGGGCAGGAGGTGCTCCAGGTGCCTGAGCTGAGGTGCCCCTGCAGCCCATGGTGCAGCCCAGATCCACCTGCAGCACATGGAGGTCCATAGGGACACGGAGAGCCACCTGCAGCCCTTGGAGATCCATAGGGACACAGAGATCCCCCTGCAGCCCATGGAGGTCCATAGGGACACAGAGATCCACCTGCAGCACATGGAGATCCATGGGGACACAGAGATCCCCCTGCAGCCCATGGAGGTCCATAGGGACACAGAGATCCCCCTGCAGCCCATGGAGATCCATAGG
>CM031859.1:60308189-60457274 GCA_018697195.1 Certhia americana | reverse complement strand
AGATCCATAGGGACACAGAGATCCACCTGCAGCCCATGGAGATCCATGGGACACGGAGATCCCCCTGCAGCCCATGGAGGACCCCACACCAGAGCAGGTGGATGCCTGAAGGTGGCTGTTACCATTTGGGAGGCACACAGTGGAGCAGGCTCCTGGCAGGACCTGTGGACCCTTGGAGAGAGGAGCCCAGTCTGGAGCAGGTTTGCTGGCCAGACCTGTGACCCCACAGAGCATGAGCACTTGAGCAGCCTATTCCTGAGGGATCCACACTGGAGCAGGGAATGAGTGTTAGGAGTGCTACCCATGAGGAGAAAGGAGCAGCAGAGATAATGTGTGATGAACTGACCACAGCTCCCTTTTCCAACCCCCATGCACCACTGGGGGAGAGGAGGGAGTAGGAAGATGGGGAGTAAATTAAGTCTGGTGAAATGGAGGGGTGGGAGAGGTGTTTTTAGGATCAAATTTTATTTCTCAGTATCTTTATTTCTGATTTTATTGTAATAAAAATTATTTCCCTAAGTTGAATCTCTGTTGCTCATACAAGGTGAGTGATCTCTCTCTGTCCTTATCTCAAGCCACAACCTTCCATCATATTTTCTCTCCCCTGCTCGACTAAGGACGGGAGTGACAGAGTGGCACTGGCAGGCAGCTGGTGTCCAGCCAGGGTCAACCCACCTCACACTGACAATTTTAGCACCCTGAGCACCAAGCTGAAAACAGGAATTTCTGCTGAAGTAGACAGTCTACCATGAAACTTGTGCACAAAATCAAGAGCTGGCATCCCATCAAAACATGCAGAATACAGATGATTAAATTCTCATCACAGCCAATGTTTCTGGAGCAAATAGACTAAAGTTAGAGAAGGAAAGATACTATCCTATCTATTTTAAACAGTCAGAGAAATTTTTATTCACTGCTCTTTTGAATTTGATGAAATTCTCAGGTAGTGTGCATTGTGACAACATATTTTCAGTTCCTGTCTCATATTCCCCCAGGGAGGAGCAATGTTTGACACTATCAGCATTATTTTGAATACCTTAAATTTAACAAAACAGAAACCAAACCATTGGAGGGTTTAGCATGTCCCCTTTCCTGGAAAATAAAGACTGCAGGAGCCAGGAAACTTTGCAAGCTCCAGGATACAGAATTTCCAAGTGCTTTTGGGAGCTCCTGGGACACCAACCAGCCAGAGCAGCCTCAAGCAGAGCACTGGCCCCCAAGGCATCTCTGGAGCTTCCACCTGCCTGACCTGCCCCACTCAGCTGAGGCCCCCAGCTAGGATTGCCCCACCAGTGGCTTGCACAGCAGTGGCCAAGGCAGCCCACAGCTGGGCAGTAGCAGCTAGAGAGCAAACCAAGCCAAAGTTTAGGCTGCCTAACACAGCATTAACTCTCACTTGGATTTCTGCATGGAAATCCAGCAGGTTAGTGCAAGGCAATGCTCTAGACAGTGGCTGATCCTTTTCACCCACAGTCTGGCAGGAATTCAGCTCCACAGAGAGCCAGCAAAAACGTTTCAGAGGATCCTGCAGAGCAGGGGTAATGCCACAGGGGCATTATCCCCTTCAGCTTCTTCCTACTGTGTTAATTGATGGACCAGGCAGCAGGACTCGGCTTATCACCTGGCTTCCTTCACCCCCATCCTGACAGATCAGCAGGACCTGAATCTTTTTTGCTCACAGTAGGGCCAGAGGAAATGCAGATGGAAAAAACTATTAGACTATTTAGCTCATCTTCTGCCAGAGAAGGATGCTCCCTGCAGTACTCCATCCCTTTGCCTTTCTGATTTTTCTTTTTTTTTTTTCCCCTCCCTTCTGTATGTCCAAGGAAAATTTCTGAAAGATTGAAACTTAGTCCAAGATGTCTTGCTGTGTCAGCCCCATGTGCTAAAATGTCATCAAGAAATATGAAATGGAGAGGAAAAACTTTGTCACAAAACTGGTCCACTTTATCATTTACATTTTTCCTGGCAGTAAAAAGGAACAGGGTATTTCAGCCATGAATATTGTCTGATTGTTTCATTCATTTGGGTTTTTCTTCCTTTTTTTCTGGCTAAATAAAGATGTTGTGGAGGAAAGAAAAATTGTGGAAAATAACAAATGGAGGTGAAGTGCCAGACATCATTAAGTTAGTCATTAAGTCTTTAAGGGCCAGATTTTCACATGTGGCCAGAAAACAGCAGTTTCTGCTGATAACAAATGCTCAGCACTTCTGAAAACTGTGACCACTTCATCTAAGTGCCTCAGTCAAAGTCCAGCTCTTCAGAAAACCTGGCTTTTCTGAGAGTCACTCTTTCAAAGTAACCCTTTAGAGATTTTAAGTGTGTACCTGCTTAGGAAGAATAAGCACACACAAGTTCTTCCTAAGCCTTCCTTTGCCTTGCAGACTACCACTAATGGGTTAATGTGCTCAGAGGATTCAGGGTATTCATACCAGAAACATTCAGGGAACACTTCCTCCCATGGCCCAGAGCTGCCCCCCAAGGCCCTGGCAAAGCACAGCTGAACCAGGCAAGGACCTTTGCTTCTCTAGGAACAGATGGGAACGAAAGAGGTTGAAATAGCAAAATGCCAAATACTCTGACATTCCTCTGCAACTTCAGCAGCAAGATTTCTCATCACCTCATGGAAACAAGCCTTCAGAGACTACACCTCCTGCTGTTAAAATGAATGTGGAAACTCCATTAGTTTCTATGGCAGGGTGTCAGCCTCTTCTTATATTCTGGCAGGAGATGGGGGAAAAATGCTGTTCTTCAGTACAGAGCTGGATCTGCCTCCCCTGGCTTTCTCCAGCTCACTGGGTGCTCATGGGGCTGTGTGCTGCCATGCATATTCATCTCGGCTGCATCACTTTGCAGCGCTCCTGTCAGTTCAGAGATGTCACTCATCAGGAAGGTATCCAAAAAAGCAGTTCATATAGTAATATTGGTTGGCTTTTTTTTTCATTAAGTTTCCTGCTGACCAAGCTCCCATCGACATGTCAGCTTCAGAATGAATATTCATACAATGCAGAAAAGCAAGGAACCTCACTAGAGCAGAAAAGTTTTATGGTTTTCAGAAAGCTGTTGTTTTGTTTTGTTCTACCACTGTTCCCACCAGCCTGCAGTCCAGCCTGCAAGCAGATCTCATACGCTACTTGTATGCTTGAACAGACCTTGGAGTTGTTAGGCTCCCAGAGTCCCTTGGCTGCCCTGCAGCAGAGGTGCACTGGTGCCTGATGTGCCATGGGTGAGAAGCTTGCCTGCAGGACATGATTTTGCAACATATATAGCAATGCACAGTGTAATAGAAGATCGTCCATATTTCTCAAAGCTCAGGGAAAATGACACCCAGGCACCTTGTGCAGACACTTGCCAGCATGGAGAGACAGCAGTCCTGAATGCCAGTTCATCCTTTATGGGGATTTTCATGGTTCATGGTCTTTGCTCCCGAGGATGAATTTCATTCAGTTCTGCCTCTACTTAAGATTATCTTGTATGAAAAGATAGAGACATTTCCTTAACTTCTATCATATGCCTACTAAAGCCCTACACACAGGTACAGGCCACCTCTATACTCACAAATTTAAGAAACTCTTAGAAAGAGTTTTTGTCACCAAGCACAACCACTTGGAAAAGACTCATGTACACACAACAGATCAGCTCATTATATCTCATGCAGGCATCATGACAGGGGCAAAAGCCAAACATTTTGCAATGAAAGCTGTCTCCCACGTTCCTGGTGCTATCGATGGTTCCAAAGACAGTTAAAAGCAGACATATTAAAGATAGCTGCAAACACACGTGACAGATGTAGCATATGTAAAGACCCCAAGAATAATTGCAGAACAAGTCAAGCCATCCAGCATTTTCATCCTAAATTGACCTTACAGTAAGCATATGTTCAGGGTCTGTGTTTAGTGAGTGTAATATGCATTTGAGAAAAGGGCACAGGAACATTGTCACTGTAATAAACTCAATTAGTACATAGACAGCTGATTTTTTCATGCAGGCATTTTAGCTGAAAAAACCACCCCCACCAAAGTAGTGACTAGACTAAAATGTATGATCTGCTGTGCAGGTTTTGCATTGAATATCCTGGATTTACTTTAAGGACATTCTTTAGAGAATATTGATTGAGATTTTCAGGGGTGGCTAAATTACTTAAAAGGATAACTCCCATTGACTTGTTCCACTGGACAATGAAATAAATCAATAAGGCTTGTTGTCCCTGAGCTATTTAGGGCAAAATTCAATAAAGGATTCAGGCACTGTAACACCTAACTTTTGGGATTTGTTCCTCACTCTGAAGCCCAGAATTTTAAGTTTTGGCCCGCCTCCATCAGACATAAGAGAGTCAGGCACCTCAGACAGGAGCTGGATGCTCAGTAGAAAGCATGTGTGGAAACAGTTCTCTCCAAGCAGTCAAGACTTCAGGCATGGAGCTGCTTGAACTCAGTCCTTATCCTTCTAAGCCTCTGTCACACCACTCTACTCACCAGCTTTCCAGGCAGTTCTCTTCCTACTGAGCAGGGCACATCCAGCAACTCTTCCTCTTGGGGACAATAGCCTACAGCAATGATGATCCAATGAATCTAGAATACTTTGTTTCACAGTAAGAGAACTTCAGCAGGAAAGAAAAAAATTTGTGTGGGACATTTTAGGGCACTCTCCTAGGAGTTCAGACATGTTTGATCTAGCCAGTTTCTGTGCAGATTTGGGGTGTTTTGGGGTTTTTTAGATACCCATAAATGGGGACCAAATCATTAATCTGTAAGAGGAGGTGACAGCACTTGCCAAAAGTATAAATCAAGAGGGAAGCATACTTCACGTGTCAGGTGTTTTTCAAAGACCCACTCAGTAGGGTAGGTCCCTTGGAGGATCTTGGGCAAGAAGTACATACTTTCTGTTGTCCAGGTCAATTAGGGAGGGGAAGAGGTGTGAAGCAGTTCCAAGAAGAGAAGTTCACCTCATGTCCAAAAGCAGGAAACAGCTTCAAACAAGGCAGGGCACCTTGTAAATTGAGGTGCCTCTAGGGTTACATGGGAGTTGACTGCAGCATCCTTGAATTGAAATTTTTGTACTTAAGTCCCTTGATTCCATTTGGGTCTGTTATAGTTGATGGTGCCCTTTATTGGTGCTAATTATTATCCACTGCTTGGCAATGTGTCCTGCAGGGGGTAAGTCCACATAGAAGTATTTAACATGCAATGGAATTACTACCCTGAGTCAGAATCTAAAGATTCGTGAGAGGATTGTGCAGGCAATTATATGAGACTCATACACCCTCTGTCTTGCTGACGTGAGTAAGTCCTGAAGTGACTCTGATGACAGTATTCTGAGAGAAGAAAATACAGAGAGCATGCCAGAGCATCTGTATTTCCCTTGTGCTTTACAGAAAAGACATATGATCTTTACAGAAAATTATAACCTCCTTGAACAATATAATAAGTAATTATATTCCTGACGTAGAATTTTTTTAGCACATTGCATATAAGGATCCTTGTTCGTCTCTGCAGTTTATTCGAGTGCCCTGTTAAATCTCTTCTTTTCACTTCATATAAAAACACAGACCGTTTACATCAGAGAGCTCAGGGTTACACTTTTTGCCCTGAAGAGACCTCCGTGCATCCACTACACTGAGTATTGTGGAGGAACCCCCTCCCCGCCACCCTCAGAGGGGCTGCCTTACACGGGCAACTCCAGTCCTGCCCGGAGACCGACATTCCCGGCAGGGAGCCATGCAGCTGCATTCTCCCAGCACGGAGGCTGAAGCCGCAGGCTCATCACAGCGGGGCACAAAGAGCCCCACACCATCATCTCCTCAGGCAGCTTGGAGGCGGCTGCACTGGGAAGTGCGGGCAGAGCGCTCATGGAATTATTTGCCCCCCAGACCCAGTTGCTGTGCCTGCTATGTTGATTCTGAAAATCGCTTATGCCTAGGAAAATTTTGTCAGACATGTTTGCCATTTCTCCTCCACACCCTTTCCAAAGCATGAAAAGTCATCACTGATATCTAGGCCATGTATGAGGATATGTTTTTTTTCAAAGCACTGTATACACATTAGCTCATTAAGGAAATACAATTAAGATTGTAAGTACCTGCAACCTCTTCAGTGTTGCTCCATTGTAACCCAAAAATATCACATGTAATTTCAGTGATACTTGCTCACCAATTATAAAAAAAATGCCCCAAGGCTGAGAAGGTGTATGGCAAATTGCAGCTGCAAATTAATTAAAATAATCAAACAAGTGAGAGGTAACTCCCACAGTAAGAGGGTTGCTTACAAAGGCAGTGTTAATAGAGCATTTACCATCAGGGGTTGCCTGGTTCCTTTTTTACAAAATATCTGTGATTACCTGATTAGCTGATCATTGTGAAGAGCATTTTGTTCTCAATACAGCCATGAAGCCCAGGAGGAGAGAGGCTTTTATCAGATGGAGCTTGTTTATTTAAAATGTATAATTGAGTTCTCCTTTTTCATGGAAGCATGATCCAACAGGCTGCTCATCTCCAACTACATATACTGCTTCTCCTCTCTCCAGTCTGAGACGAGCCAGTTTTCTGGCACATGCTTATCTTGGCAAGGTTACCACAATGATCTGGAATAAAGGCAGAACATTGCAATGGGTATGGAAGCTAAGCTTTAATGTTTAGAAGTGGTCACTGTCCATTATGGTATTACACTAATCATATGCCATCATGCTAGAATTACGACAATGTGACACCTGTGGCTCTGCCCTCACACGGTATTACCAGAGAAATAAACTGGTTTGGTTTGATAATAGGTGAGAAAGCCAATATATGGTCCACATTTTTCACTAGCACTCACATTTTTAAGGGTGCGTCTTGTGCAGAATGCTGGAACACCAATAAACATGGACAATTCAAAGAACACATGAAAACTAGACACCTCATGCATGTAACTGTATATTTATTTCTTTTTAAAGAACACTCCTTAGATGTATTTTCAATATACAAACTTGTTTTCACAGATTTATAATCCACTAAATAGCACAAAATATAATCCAGGTCGTTGGTTTCTTTCATCTGTGCGTATGCATGCGTGTGTTTGAGTGTGTGTGTGTGTGTGCGTGCGTGCATGCACGCATGCTGCTGGTGGTAGTGGTAACCCACCACACGTGTTCAAACACAAGCCCGGGCTCCTCCTCCCTTCCCTCTGGAGCAAACCTTGCCCAGGTGGAGACCCTACACTGGAAGACTGTGACTTTCTTGCCCATGAAACCCATTTCAGAAGAGGCTGGGTTGGTGGTGCTCTCTGCCTTGCCGGCAGGGCCACACACCTCTGTCCGCAGGACAGGACGGAACAGGACAGAACGGGAGCCTCCCCCGGAGCTGGCACGGGTATTGCAGTAGGGAGTGGCCAGCTGTGGAGTTCAAGTGCAAGGAAAACACCTTTTTCTCCTCTCCAAACCCCTCTCTGACACTGCAGGGCACTTCTTCATAACACCTATGCCCTTTGGTCAGCCCTCCAGAGCAGGGGACTGCCAGGCTCGGCAGGGTGCCGTGTCCAGCCAGCAGGCCAGCTCCTCACCCAGCCCCATGTGGCCGTAGGGGCCTTGCCACCCTGCTGCTGGATGCCAGGGAGTGGGTCAGGACACTGCTGGACTCTGCCTCTGGCAGTCAGCAGTGCCCCGGTCCCGCTCCTGGGAGCACCAAGCATAGCAAACCTTGCCGGTCCCGGTGAGCTACACAGATGGCACCAGTGATGCACGTATTTACATGGGGTGGAATGTTTTCCCATAGCTTTTAAGGAGTATATAGATCAACATGTTCACATAAGACCAAATACTTTTAATATATTTATAACTGTTTTATAAAGCTTTGAAAAAACTCACAATAGCACATTGTTTTACTTTAATGCTTTACGGTACTATCAGTTTAAAATCACAATCAGCACTTAAGTTATAGTCAATCTGGCAAACAAGAGACAAAAAAAATTACAAGAGTTAAGAACTGACTGATACATCTTTTATCCTTTTTTTTTTTTAACTAATGCATAAGTGCAGAATAAGATAAGATACTCTAGTTTAAATATCTTGTTTTACAATATACATTTTGTTCTAATTACGCAACAGTAAATCCCATGCTTCACATAGAAAAGCAATCCACAACATTAAGAAAAAAATTTACAATTTATGAAACAAAGTAAATAAATATTAGTATTACAGAATCAGAGCTGTACATAAAAGCTGTTCAGTTTTAATCATATAAAAATATGTTTTAGTGCAACCTCACATATATTGATGCTGTTCTGTTTTACATCATTTAGATCCAAGTGTCCAAAAAAGGAAAGAAATTACATTTATTACAAAGCAGATACACAAATTCTAAAATATGTACAAATTACCGCTAAAAAAATGCTTATAAGAATATAAGCAAAGTAAAGAAAAGGCACAAACATCTGTACAATTTAAAAGTACCAGACCCAATAAGAATTTCAAATTTAGTTTTGGTCAGGCTCATGATGACTTGTTACATTATCTAATTCTTTTGATATAACAAAAGTATATATAATAGCAAACTACTGTAACTTAGAACAGGCATGCTGTAAAATTGAATACTTTTTCTATCTCTAGAAAAAAAAAAAAAAAAAAAAAAAAAGAGGTGGGGTAAATGTATGGGTGAAAGTCTCCATGCATCTCAGATCAATGTGGCTTGTTCTTCTCAGATGACGGATCTTTCCTTTCCTGTGTGCTTGATGGGGGGTCACTCCTGCTGTGAAAGCCCAGCTGCTGGACATCCACAAAGCTCTTGCTGTAAAAGGTGGGATGGGCTAGCGCAGTCTGTGATGTACCAAAACTGTCCTGTTCACCACCGTGCAAGTCAGGATGGGTGGCTGAGGCACAGGGCTGGCCCGGCTCAGATCCACTAAAGTGTTTAATGCTAAAATGTGCACTTTCTAAGGGTTTCTGGTGAGGCTCAGAAGGCCTCTGCAGCTGCTCCGCCCCGTGCAGAACGGCTTCTTCTGTGGCGATTCGCAGAGAGGCTATGGCTTTTGTACAAGTCTGTATGTTCTCCTCCTGCTCCCTCTCAGTAGCCACGACACTGTCCTCGGATGTGCTCTGCGCCAGCAACAGCAGCGGCGAGGAGGGGGCGCTGGGGGGAGCAGCGGGGTGCAAGCTGTGCGGAGAGGTACGTTTCTCATGGTGCTTAGAAATACTATACGATTCTTTTGAGAGGGCGTCTGCAGTTCCTCTTTGCTTCTCCTCAGAGACCTCCCTCTGCAGGGCCAGAGTGGACGGAGAATGTAAACCTGAAAGGGCCACGGGGACTGAATGGACCATCTGGATACCCCCAATAGGCATCATGGGGATAGGTGCTCGGATCTGTTGCTGGGAGTGTAGAGGAAGATGACTGAAGACGTAGTCGCTCGGACCTTCAGGGAACAGGCTAGACCTGCGGTGCTCCATGCCTCCTTTTTCTCCATATATGTTGAAGTAAGGTGCCTGAGACAACCCCCTCCTCTGTAACCAGAAGAAAAAAAAAATGTCAGCGCTGCTACTAGCAGAATTCTTGTCTGGCTGCCAAACCACCTATCTGCTTTCCTGTCTAACACAACCTGCCATTCACAAAGCACCTTTCATCCAGATGGATCCCAAAGCATTTGGAAAACTCCACTAATTGCATATCCAAACAACAGAGGAGGTTTTGCTTAGCTCAGCCCTACAGGGCTCATGCCTTTGAGGTGAAAGGCAGTGGCTAGTTGAGAGAGTTCAGCAACACAATGCAGCAATTTAGGTCAGGAAGTGGAGGGTATTATATCCAACTGAAACTTTTAACAGAATTTGGGGTAGATACATTTTTCATCCCCCAGGAGAAATTTGGCCAGGAGATCCATCTTACCCTCTCTTTTGGAAAACTATGCTGGTATTTAAACTTTGTTGCAGAGAAGTACACACCTAAACATCCCCTGCTCTGCCCAGTGATAGACCAACACTGCTTGGTCTATCAGGGAATATCTGAGAGCATGTATGTATTTACTGCCTTCTGAAAAATCTGCTGTTGAGCCCCAAAGAAGGCACTAGCTCCCTGGGAGCATTACCCAATCCTTGGTGAAAACAAATGGATATTTCCATGCATGTTCAAGTGTCTCTGTGCAATGAAGACACAAATTTTTCTAGTCATTGAGACAATGGAGTACCCCTCTGGCTTATCTGCAGTGTAAACAATAAATAATAACAAAAGCACAGGCATCAGCTGTGAGCAAAAGTGATGACTCTGTCCCATGGAGACTCACCCACTCATAATGGGCTTGAGAAGAATGGGAGATTTTGTGACGGCTAATAAAAGCCAATCTCGCAATATTGACATTTTCACTGCCTTCCCATTAGTTCCTGCCTTAGAAGAATAAATAGCTCCATCTCCACTCAGTATTAAATATGCCCTGGGCTTTTGGGTTCCTTATTCTTTCATTCTTAAGTTTTAAAATTTGTTTGCTATCTGATGATTAAGTATCATTTATTGCTGACCAGAGGAGTAATGATCACAGAAGTGCGGGATGACATTTTCATAATTGTATGTGGGATTTGGCCACACAACTCTCAGGGACTCTCATATGAAATTAAATGAATGAAAACGCTCATCTCTGCTCTGTAAATTGACCAAACATGGATCAATTGCCCCAGAGCTGTAATGCTACCACAGCCTTGGTGTGGCAGCCCGAGGACAGTGCTGCTAAATACCAATGCATTAAAGCGGCAGCACTTCACTGCTGGGAAATCCTAGCTCTCAAGGCATTAAGAAACCTCTTGATCCCATCCCAGGGAGCTGGTTTAGAGGGAAATTAAAGATTCAGTTTCTGTGCTACCCAAGGGCTCAATCTCACTGTGCTCAGATGCTTTGTCCTGTTTAATATAAATCAATGTTGAGACAGGAAAGGGTGACCGATAATCATCAGAGTCAAACTTCAGAGATATTATTCAGAGACTAATCTATGTTGGGAATTTTCCTATTCAGAAAGTGGTACGCTTGAGTCCCATAAAAGAGAAACTGCCATAAGAAAGCACAGTGACAGCACATTATATTGCTGAATGGCAAAAACTATACAAAATAAACTGCAGTTGCCAAGCCCCAAGACAGTTCACCTACCCTGTCAGTCCTTCCTATCACTAACTTCACCTCTGCACAGCTTCTTGCCTCCTATTTTTTTAATCCATCTTTGGTCTGTCAACCTGTTTCTCAGTCATATTGTCCTTTTGTATGTTTCCTACACCATGACATTTATTACTATTATATCTGATGTGAACCTGGGCTAAGGGAAATTGAGCAAAAAAAGAGTAAAACTCATTAAAGAATAATCCTAGTCACGTACAAATCTCTAATTGAGAAAGACATTGGCTTCATGTTTTACCCTGCCAGAGTTTCATAAGGGAATAGAGCAAGAGTCCGTCCTTGTTGGACAGACATGGCAAACATGACAGAAACTGCTGTGTGCTTTAAGATCAGCAGCATCATCCAATACTTGTCTCATATGCCCGATTTTAACATAGACAGTGACAGTGTGTGCATGTCACTGGATACCTTCCAAGCCTGGCTGGGCACATACTGGATTATTTTTCTCTAGCTCTGGCAGGTAAGTTTGGAAACAGATAACATAAATGGTTACAATTACTAGTAATTGTTCCTACCTCTTACCCTGCTTTTATTTCCTCTACCAATTTTACTCTACTCTCCTCTATGTTACTCTACTCTAGCATTTTCATTCCTGCAAGCAGACACACATATTCACAGGGAAATTGTTGTCTTTTTTCAACAAGCACCCTGAAAATCCAAAGACTTTCTTCAGTTGATAGGGCAAGTATTAGATCATAAAGCACAGTGCGGGAAGTCACGGTATTTTTTTGCAGTGCAGTCAGAATGGGTTGCTGCCAGTGAGCTGAGCTCTTCCCTTTGTCAGGTGATGGCAATTCAGTTCATTTCCTATTAATTCTCATTTGTTACAGTTTAGTATATTTCCCTTCAACTCCAGGTGACATATAATTTCCCAAGCAACAGGATTCCGTAGCAGCTTTTCACTAAATGCTATGATCTGGGCACAAAGCTAGACTACCACACCACACCCCTGAGCAAAGCCATATCCAGCTTCACAAGTCCCCCAGACTGCCTCAGGGATGAGATAGGGTTTACCCTGTATCTGGTACACCACCCAAATCAGGCTGTGGGAGATTAAGAGGCAGATCACATTTCACAGCCAGGCACCCTTCACAGACATCCTCTGGGAAGCCTCAGACCACAGCTTGCAAGAACATGTTGGGTGGAAAACAGCCTCTTTGATTAGCATGTCATAATGTACTTGAGGTTTTTTAAAGTCAAAACCCAGAAAACACTGATATCTATAGTGAAAATCAGTAACAGAGTATATTACCAATGTGCCTCCTGAAAGACATGATGTGTAATAAAGTGACCATAACTCTGTGTGGTTTTCACTTTCAGGATCAGCTCAATTTGCAGCCCTACAGAGAATGCACCACAGTAGCCCAGATGCACCACTGAACCTATTTACAGTTTACCTGGAATTCAGAAGTTTTTGTCTCTCTGTACAAGAATGCATTTCACTCAAGATGATAAAGTAGTGAGTTTTTGGGAAGGGATTTAATATCCACATTCAGGATGATCAAAGGACCTTAAGTCCTATCAACTTTCAAGTGGTCGTACAGGTGTCTAATTCCCTTCAGCCCTTCTGAATATAAAAAGACAGGCTTAAGACTTCAAAATGAATGAGATGAGCAACAAGATGGCAATACAAGCAAAATCCACTACTGCCTAGAAGCTAAAATAATTGTGAGAGATAAGTTTGTAGCACTCACGGCAAGGCACCTTCTCGAACTCATTGTGTCTGTCCCGGAACTGGAAGAGGCAAAGATTCTGATCTGCACTAGGAGGTAGCAGGGTTGGAACAAGCAGGAATGGAGTGAAAACTGTTTGTGCTGGATCCCATATTCATAATGCAAGAGTTGTGGGTTTGGAAAGGAAGGTTGCTTCAGATTAGCCCTACATGGCCTCTTTGCAGTCACTTGAATGGCCACTCACAGTTCAAGTGTACCTGCAGCCCTTCTGGTGTATATTTTCAGTTGAATTCTATCTGACAACAGTCCAGGTCATTTACTCCAAGACTGATCTGAAAATGTGAGTCAAAGCACAAAATACGTGACTATGAAGACATATGCCTGATCCAAATTAAAATGCTAAAAGAGATTCACTCAGAGTGAACAAATGAAGACTTCCTATTTCTTCTCTTTCTCTCAGGACTGGCAGAATAATCTGAACCCTTTGATAATGGCATCAGCCTCCTCAATAAGGAAAGAAACCTCTGGCACTGACAGAAGAGAAGATCCTGAATGTATTTAGAGTGCAGAAGTTATCTGGCAATAAAGACACCAATTTAACTTGTCAAAGCCAAGCATACACTACAGACTTAGGCTACTTTAGAGAGAGCATTCTGTTGCAAGAGTGTATCCTGTTATTGATTGTCAAAGGAAAATAAAGTGTATAAAAAATACTTACTTTCACCATGCTCTTTTCCACTTTGAAAACAAATAATTTTAATTGCATTCTATACTTTCAATGCCAGAGCACTTTACAAGCCTTTTGCACAAGACCACGAAAGTGCAAGGACATTCAACAGGAAGAAAAATGAAGGGCAACTAGAGCAGCACTGGCCAAAGAGACTAGAGCAAATACATCAATTTCAGCTGAGAATAAAGAAAACTGTCCTTTTCTGGGAACTGCAAGCACTAGAAACACAAAACTGTCCTTATTTGTGCAAGGACTGGGAACCCAATGCAGCTCTGAAAATATTTTAAGGATTGTAAGCTGGCATGTGCATCACCAATGCAGCTGCTAATGATGTCCTGGTTTGCTGGATTTCACTACTCTGAAAAGGTGAAAAACAACGTTTAATTCCTTCTTCTTCTCTGACAGCTTTCATTTATAGCAAGCTCAGGTGTTATTTGTCTTCCCACATGCTGAGCATAATAACTTGCATTTCACTTAAGCTTGTCTAATGCTTGGCTAAAGTATGTTTTCCAGAAAGGCATCAGGAGATGAGGAATCCATCTTTCCTTTCTTGCAGTCATTTATTGCAATAAGCCATCATCCTCACTTGTCATTTTTTTCATTGAAGTTTGCCTGGGCTCCACTTCCAGTGTTGCCTCCTGTATTCACGTTGTAGTGACTCTACTGAGGTCTAGCTTTCTCTCTCAAAACACTCAACATGCCATCAAGTTACCGATGCTTTCTGTATGACAACAGATCTTTTACATCGTGTTTTGCACTGACTCTACCGCAAAAACAAGGTAAGCTTTAGAAGTCCATCTGGCATGGTGGACTTTTCAAAAGAAGGAGTGAGAAGTGCTAAGAGAGTCCTTACAATGTGCTAAATGCCTTGCTGGAAGGTGTGCATAACACATAAGAAAAATATTAGAGCAGAACTGTCAGATGGCCAAGGATGACTGTTAACATATGCTTTTGCCAGCATCATTACACATCCAAAATCTTTACTACAGGATGCCAGTGTGTCTCATGTGGGACATGAGGGACTGGGGCACAATGTCAGCTAGAATCCCATATGATCCCAATCATTTGATACTAAGACATAATGTCTGGTTAAACTGGTGACTCTTCACCCACTTGTGCTTCCTCACATAGTCAGTAGAACTGCTGGTGGGATTTGTATCGTCTTTCAGCTGTGCAGGGATTGCTCCTGTGAGAGCACAGCAGGGTTTCAGCATGCCCTTTCTCAAGGACCATTTAATCAGTCACCCCTCTCCACTACTCTCCCAAACAACCTACTAGGTCATGGGGCCATGTCTAAGATGTGAGAGAAGTACCTGCATTGCTCTCTCCTATAAATATGGCCACTCAAGTTGCAGCTTTCCCTTACACCCCCAAAATGCTGAGAAATCACTTTTGGATCTGCCAGGCTGGCAGCATCTCAGCTCCTTTTGATCCACCCCTGCTCCAACCATCTTTGCCCAGGTGAATCCCTCACTCTATCCCTGGGAGCAGATAGCACATCAGCCCAACTCTACAGAGAAAATCACACCAGAGCTGAGAAATGCTCACTGTATGAGCTCAGGTTTCAATTCTTCTCCTCCACAGAGGAACACTGCAAAGACTACACAGAGAGCCAAAAATACTAGGAATGGGGAAGGAGGGAGAAGAGGCCAACCAGGAGATGAGCAGGGAGCAAGGAGTTCTGAGGGAATCTGAGACTGTCAGAGCTTGCCCTGATTGAACCCACACACAGGCAGGCAGTGAGAGGGCAGCCACAACAGCAACGTGATGAGGGAAGCATAGTAAATAAATAAGTAAATTCACACCCAGAAGGCCATTCCTTACCTCTGAAGATGCAATCTATTTGTGAAGGGAGTGCTTTGTGAATGCTAGGGCTGGTCAAAAGTGCCAATCTGGCAGTTTCTGAGATCTTATTTACGAAAAGGGAAGAGCACAGACAGCAGCTGCGCAAGTTTTGCATATTTCCATGCAGACGGTTGCAGCACTTTCTGCGGGGTAGACAGCTGCTTGCTCCTCTCACACAATATCCTTTAAATTCCAGCCACAGATCCTGATTTCAGTGTTCACTCTGCTTTTCTAAGAGGCTCTATTATCTTAGCGTTTTTATTCCACTAAACAATACTCAGTGCTGGCCACCATACTACAGGAACAGGCCTTTAAGCCTTGATCTTGGCTTGATCTCACCTGAGAGTCTGGAAAGTACAAGATTTTTTACACAGAAGCAAGCCTCACAAACCACATAAGCTTTCTGGACCATTTAAAAATTATACATACATATATATAAAATGAATAAAATGACTGTGGAGGCAGAAAATGCAAACCAGCCTAATTTCATTGAAGTTGATTGAGCTACCAAGGGTTCTACCAAGTGAACACCTGCCCCTTAGGCTGACTCTACTGCATCTAAATGAATCAGCATCCTGACTTGGTCCCTGTCTATTCCAAATTCATTGCATCTGTTCCAGGACTTCCCACCAAGGCTCAAAGTTTACGCCTTCTTCTTCTACAAGCAAAGATTTTTGAAACACACAAATTCAGTAAGAGCACAGTTTTTGACAAGAGGAATGAAAATATTCTTTCATACTTACTGAATGTCCCACTGGAATAGATTCAGACTGTAAATATTGACCCATGGACAATGCGGGATTATGGTACAAGCCCCTTCGGGGAGATGCCGCTCTAACGGAGGCCATATATCTCCTCTCTCGCCTGGGAGACAAATCTCTTCGAACAGACACATCTTTCCCTGGTGACATTGGTCTCCTTGGCGATAGGTGACGTCTTGGTGACACGTCCCGTCTTGGCGATAACTCTCTCCTCAGCACAGCCTCCTTCCGCGGGGAAAGGTGCCTCATGGGTGAAATATCTCGTCGGGGTGACAGATGTCTTCTGGGTGACAAATCCCCTTTTGGCATTAAATACCTCTTTGGTGAGTTATCTCTGTAAGGTGAAGAATCATAGCCAGGTGACGATTGTCGACTGGAAGGTGAGAGGTCCCTCGGAGAAGAACTGGGATCTAAAGAAACCGTGTAATCCTCATCCATGCAGCTGGGTATGTCCAATCTGTCTTTATCGGGCTCTGAATCCGTACTCTTACTCTGGAAAAACCTCTGATATTCTGTCATTTGTGTGTCTTCACAGGAGTCGCTTGGTGTTATAAGCTGAGTAACCTGAATGCTAGGTAAGGTAACCAAGTAACTGATGAGGGAAGAGTGTCCCACTGAAAGGGAGCCCTCTGGGGAAGCCCCCTGTGATGCCCCAGCCGAGTTGACTGACAGGGAGGAGAACCGAGGGGGCTGCGGGCTGGTGCTTCTTGATCTGGTTTTTGGTGTCGAGTCTCCCTGAGTATCATCAAAGTCATCCTCATCTTCATCGTCATCATCATTGTCATCACCGTCCTCACCATCCGATTCCTCCGCGTCAGAAAACTGGTGCTCTGCTGACAGCCCTGCCAGGTTGCTGCTCTTCTCTGCCTCCTGCTGCATGTCCTCCATATTTTCTGAAAGAACCACAGCAAGTCCAAATGATTAGCACATATCCCACCTCTCATGCCACAACCATTACCCACCCAGTACACTCATTGCCATCGCTGGATGCTCTTCATCTGGGATGGCTGCATAAAGCCATACCTCATCAATTAAAACCATATTTTTTTCAAAATAATACTCTAAAACTCTTGAAAGGAAGTACAAAAGCAAATTCATCCTACAACTAACTACCTTGCAACTTCACTAAAAGTTGCCATCTCTCACATCTTAAGTGGAAAGATTGGGAACCTCATATGAGACAGATGACAACAGACCATACTTTATTTCTAGTGTCTTTTAATGTAAAAAAGTATAACCCAGACAACTAGATAGAATTTTTCTTTACTTCCTGTTTCTTAAAAAGTTAATTCTCAATTTAAAAATGCCCAAATACTTGTAATGTATTTTCCCATGCTCATCACTGTGGTAAAGTACAATCAGTCATTTGCAGACTCCATACTCTCCATACTTTAGTTGGAATGAGGTCATCCCAACTAAATTAAATCATTTTGACATACCTGCTTCTTCAGTTTCAGCGTCATCTACAGATGTCATTGATACTCCAAGCTCCAAGCATTTTTTCATGTGTGCTTTAGACTTCATATGTTTTGTCAGATTTCCTATGGATCAGAGATTAATGTAATTAACAGACAACAACAAAGATCACTTTCAAGTAAGGTTTTGGTGTATCTTAACTCCATTATGCTGCATATGATGGGGTTTAGCTTTAAAAAACACCACAAGAGACAGGGCGGATTCATCAAGGCCATTGGCCTCAGAGCCTGTTTTAATGAGAGTGGGGTTTTATATCTTTCGAAAATAAAAAATTCAAATAAACTCAGGGCCTGAGAGGTACATAGGCATCTCTCAAATTTTCAACATGACATTTAGTCACTCCTAAAAAACTCACTTTTAGATGTTATCTGTTCCTGGACTCACTGTTCATGACATGTACAGACTTCCTAGACATCGAACTAAGTCCACAGGACAGCAGCCATTCAGGCTCATGCTCCTATTTACACAGTGACACTTTCAAGGTAAGGGCTCTCCTATTTACTTTGCACATGGTTTCCAAATGCTTCATGTATTTGAAGTAAAAGTGCTCCCACCAAAGTGCCCCACCAAAAAAAGGACAGTTATGGGAGATTTCTCTAAGCAAGTTTACCATCTAGCTGCAGTCTCTGAACTGAGAGGAGCTGTGCTTCCAGCACCCACCTGGGATGTGAGAAATTCAGGTTCAACTCCCAGATTTAGAACACAGATCTAAACCAGACACAGCAGAGATTTGAAAGCAAATCTCCCATTCCCCTGAGGGAGCAATCTAACACTAGACTATTGACTTTCTGGAGTGCCTGTCTTGGTCTGGTTTTTCACAGATAAAAAAAAAACCCCTGGGTTGAGATTGGCCCCAAGAGACATTTCATGACAAAGAGTCTTGAGCACAAAGCACAAGCTGAAGAATATCACTTTAATCCATGTGCCACTTCAGTCTCATTTGCAATACCCAAAAGGGAAAGCAGGGCACAAGCAAACCCAACCCACTACCAAGACATGGTGCTTCTTAGCTCAAGGAAAGCCCTATGGAAACGCATTTATGCTGCTTCCAGGACCCCAACCAGCATCTCCAGATGGTGGTGTGGGACATGCCGTCTTGGGACAGGAACTCTGAACCCCTCTGCTGGATAGTGCAGGTGTGCTTAGAAACTCACAAGCCAGGCTCTTCTTTTCTGACTTTCAGTTCCAGTTAGTTCGAATAATTCCCTTCTCAGTAGGAGTTTCTTGTGCTTGTGCACTGCATGAAAAGGCTAACTTGGCCATCAATGCTTCTGGATGGCTAAATTCTCAGAAAAACTGAAAACCTAAGTACCTCTGAAAGTTTCTCCCCTACTGCTTTCAGCAAAATAGTAACAATAGTTATGAGGCTTATAATCTGTAAATCTCATATATATACACTCACATATATATCTGCTTATAATCAGTAATACACCAGTTAAACACTCCTTGTACTTCGAAGGCTAACCTAGTCTCTTGCTACTCATGCCCTTTTTGTGCAATAGCAAACCACCTCCTCCATGTTTCTTCTTCTTTGTCAAAAATGCCAGCCTCAGCAAGCAATTTCTCTTTTTTTTTTTTTTCCATGCTACCTCTTCTTCCTGGAATGTCCTCTCTGAACACAGCTGTAAAATCATCATACTGTCATGTACTTCAAGCCTCTCCTCAAGACCCATTCCTCCAGCAATGTCAAAAGTAAGCAATGATATGAGAACAGCTCACCAGATGGTCTATTGGGACTACAAGCAGCTCCTTGCTGTTGTCTCTACATGCCCATGAAAGTTCTCATCTTAAATTAGGTTGATTGGTCTACTACCACCCATCAGCTACTCCCATCTTTGGCACAGGAAGAAGTGCTGGAGTCATGGAAACTTATTACAATTCTCAATCCTCAAAACAGCCATGAAGCTGCAGTGGCATCTTGGGAGAAATTTCCTTCAGCTTTCTTTCTCTCCCTATGAGTTAAGTTTCACTGCACTGGGACCAGAATTTCTTTTGTCTGCGAAAGGGAAGCTAAGAAACTGAGAATGTAAGGCTCATTTAAGCTGTGCTACGAAGAAATGATACCAAGGATAGGATTTTTTCTTTCAAGGAGGTAGTTGCATCACAAATCTGAATTCCAAAGAATATCATTATCTGTGGCCTCAGGGTGACAAATGGAAGCTTTTTTCTGTGCTGATAAATACATGTGAACAGAAGCTATCAGATCTCTATTCATAATTAATGCCACAGTGGATGGAGTGGCCCATCTGGGAGACATACATTATTTATAAACTTGAAACTGACCCACTGTAAAGCCTGTGAAGGCATGTATTCCTCAGCAGTTGATGCTCTGCTTCTACATTATGTCATAAATGTGGTCTCCTGGTAGTATTTAAGTGTAGCTGCAATTAAAATTTGCACCATGTAACCATGTTGGCAGAATATTATTTTTCGGGGTGATTCCAATGCTACTACATTTTCTCTGCAGACAGAAGGGCCAGCCAAGAGCCTACGGGTCTTAATGAAGCTATCCAAGGAGCCTGAGAGTCTTACAAAATCCCTGGATCAATTAAACAGAAAGAACAAACTCTCTTATACAGCCTTGTATACATATACACAACAATTTTATTCTGAAGAAAATACTCTCCTTGATTGCAATGGGTGATTGGCTCCCAGAGGGCAAAACAGCTCCAGAATTGGAAAGAGTTCAACAAAAAGGGTCAAGTACCTTTAGTTTTGAAGGCAAAATTGCACAACTTGCATACATAAGGCCGGACATCAGTGTGAGTGCGGATATGTTTTTTGAGCATGCTTGGCTTTTTACAGCGAATGCCACATTCTTCACAAATGTACTTTCCTCGGCCACGACCTCTGACATAGACATAATCCTCATTTGATTTATACCTGTTGGAAGAGAGCAAGTATTTAAGTCATACAGATTCTAGGTCTCATACATGTACAAACATCACTCCTATGCTTCTGATCCTCATCATCAAAGAAAACTCGCAGAAGTCCAAAGAAACTACTGAGTTTTCAGTCTGGAACTCATAAAGTATTTGGCTTTCAGAGAATGTACTGGTCCCAGTGCATTTAAACAATATGAGACCAACAGGTTGCAGTATGAGAACAGTATAAACACCTGGGAACCAATGAACAACCATTCTTAAAGACACAACTCCAAATATAAGCCTGCAGGTTGGATTTATTTCAGCCCACTGTAGTCTCATACAGCACAGACACCACCACTGAAAACAGCATTGTTTTGCAGCATGGTTCATTTAACTATTTTAGCATATTTATCCCTCGGGATCAGATAAATCACATCCTGGAAATGCCTGTTTCTTCCCAATAAGCATAAAGGGAACATGGATGAAGAGCAAGGATGTATTGCATTCACATTACAGATGCCTGACATTCCCAAAGATAAATTGCTCCCTAAAGAGGCACTGAGTTGAGTTCACTCAGGTATGTGATGCTTTAGAAATAAAATTGTTCATGGCAAACATGGGTACTTTGAAGGAAGCTGTTACTGAAATTTTTCTTAGCAGTGACGTAAGCTTTCTATGCTATCTTTGCTGATCACATAGTGTGTATTTAGAAAATAAATGAGATATGAAAAACTATGTAAAGCTGTACATTGCTTTTATTATCATGCTAATTGTTAATACTGAAATCTAAAAGAGTCTAGGGAAATCTACTCAGGCTGTTCTGAGGTTTGAAGACTCCTGGGCATTCCTTTGAGGAAGAATTCCATCCTCATTCATCCAAAGTAAAATCTAGAAAGTACAAGAAAGGAGAAATAATATTTTTCTATGCCCTATGTCCTCATTGCTCTCTTCATAAGCAGCACAAAGTATTTTCAGTCATTCTGTAAGTGCACAGCCCACAAAATACCGCTGGTACTGACATTCAGTACTTTAAATAAAAAAGGGACTGCATGAAAGATTCTGTTAATGTGACGTTAACTCTCAGGAAAAAAGTGGCAATTTTTGGGCTACAGAGCTGGAACATTTTTCAAGTGTGTTGTCCTTAGATGAACATTTCCCCATATGTTTAGCTATATCATGGGCAATACAAATTCTGAAGTTGATATCTTAAAAAAACATAAAGCAGTGTCTCCTGTTCTCAAGTCCATCTTCTTCTCTTTTAAACACATTAGCTCCTCTTTCAAATGGGGATGTCTAAATTCAGGTTTTTTCATCTCATTTTCAGCAAAGTTATACCTTTCCCATTTCCTTCATTGTCCCTGGCAGCATGGGCATAACTGGTATAGTCTAATGTAATTTAATATTTAGTCATCTCTCCAGCAAGTCTTTGGTATAACATTTTTGGATCTTGGCTGTCTGGCTGCCCCATTTCCCAGGTTCTCCTTTATATGCACATGTCAATGACTGCTAGTCATCTCTTTATCCACTGCTTCATCAACTACCTCCAAGCTTTCTTCCACAAACAAACAAACAACAACAAAAAAAAGTCCATTGTTATTTGAAATACTGCTATTTTATCTTCTCTTCATCTCTCCTTACAGTTTGATTTTGCTGGGATGGAGTCTACCATACCACCCCTGATTGACACTGGTAAGATAAATGCTGTACTATTTCATGTGTTTTTCTGTTGCTTCATCTCTGCTCTTCTTCTGCTTGACCTCATTCCACTGGCTTCTGTCACCTGTCAGATCCCATTGGGCACAAAGACAATGATAAAACTTGTGTCTCTTCATCATACATATAGATGGTTTTTGGCCACAACTGACCTTGACTCTTTACGTATGCTTCACCATAACAATGACTGTAAGAGAAACGACACACACAAACTTGACATTTAAAGAAGGGCTGGTGCAAAAAACTAAAAGACCAGAAGCCTGAGTCTATGGTGATTACCTTTTAGACTCAGGAAAATTTGATCTTACTGCAAACTTGTGCCTCTCTCAAAGCTTTGAGTAGTTTCCCCCTTCCTACTGTAACATCCATATAAGGACTTTGGTCCTGCTGCTCTGAGTTCGACTAGGATGGGACCCTTGAGCTAAAAAGCATTAACAAGTCTCAGAGTCCTGCAATTTCTATCCAAAATGTTATTTTATTTGGGATTTTCAATTAGAGTGTATTACTGATAGATATGAAAGTACAAACACATGCAAATTGTGCATTTTTGCTGTCAGCTGATAATGTCATTAAGCTAGGTGTCAGATGAGCAGGCATGCTTGTTCTGGCCCTTCTTTCTTTGCACACCATTAGCAACTAACTGTACTGCAGCAAGGACTGAACTTCAAATTACTGCTTTTCTTTGAGAAATACTGCTTCACATCCCATCACATCTGCAGTCACAGATGATGGAAAGTAGATCTTGTGATTCAGATAATTTCACTTGAATCAAGCCACCTGTCAGTGGTAATACTGCAGTGGTTCATTTCTTCCTTCCAAATTATAAAATGCTCTTGATGGGCTTTCTGCAGCAAGGCAGTGTTGTGCTGTGACATCTGGTGGTACTGGCTGACAGCTGGATTCGATGACCTTAGAGGTCTTTTCCAACTGTACCAACTCTATGATTCTGTGATCTACTTTTTGCCTCAATTCTGATTCTGCTCCTTCACCTTCTCACTCAGCCCCACCCTATCTACTTTTTGCCCAGCTGCCATATGAATGCTCCACCCCACTGGCACAAGGCAGCTGCAGAGCTGCACTTCCCTACCAGGTGGATAGGCTTTCCCACAAACCAAATACGTACAACCACAGATCCTTCTCAGCTAATTACCTTCTTCACACCTATGAAACAAAAGCAATCACAAAGCCTAAGGAAACCCATTCCCCATGAAAAATAAAAGCCAAAATGAAAATATCCTGCTGAAACAAGATATGACCATCCATGCTTGTCGGCCCAGGGGAGAAAAGTGACATGAAGACAACAGACATTTGCTATATAGTTCATTTCACTACGTGCTGAGAGGAGATGAAGATGTGCTTGAAGAGAGAAGAACAAAATAGCTCAACAAACAGCCAAGAAGAAGCAAGCATAGAAACCCACACACGCAAAAAACTCTCTTTAAGAAGCCATAGACAGTAACTTGAAGAGAAGGAAAAATTCAATAACCAGGACAGAAAGCAGTGCAAGACATGACAATAATATCTAAGGTTTATTACATTGATTTAAAAAAATAGCCAAATAAACATCTAGAATGGAAAGAACTAATCTATTCCTCCACAAATAATTCTTGTAAAATGTACCATAAAGTACCATGTACCATGAGTAAAGAGAGGACCTACTGACACTGCATCACCTCATTTGCTGCAGTTTTGCAGTTTATGTGTTTCTATTGAGGAAGTCCCAGTCTACTGCACAGACAATCTGTTCTTTCCACTCCAGAAATTAATGAGCACATCAAGGTTTCTTATATTTTGTTTTACTCAAAGGGTATCTAAACATAGCCAAGTATTATTAGGAGACATTTCTAGGTGAAGTGTGAATTATATGATTTTACTCAAATAATTTCATAAACCTTTTTGGCATACAGGAAAACTTAAGATAGTGCAAGTAACACACAAAATTGCTTGAAGTAAGTATTAGATAGTAGAAGTTCTTTTTATAGAGTGATCGGGCTGCAGCTCACACTCATTTGAATCCTTCTTTAAGTTGCTTTTCTTAACGAACTTTTGCTCTTCTGACCTCTCTTCATGCAGCTTACATCAAGACAGACTTTCTTCATCTGGGTCATCCAAATTCAGAAATGGTACATAGTGGGAAGCAGGCAAATTTTATAGTTCAAAGTGGGTTGAAGCAACCGCTCTTTAAATTTCTTGTAAACCTAGGTTCACCACTGAATTTGGGTCACTCTTGTAAAGCTAGCCTACTGGCTTAGGTACTAGGAAAAGGTACAACTACAGAGAACAGTTAGGATAAGGGTGTCTGGGCCAGCACACCTTTAAAAACTCCAAAATAACTTTTTCAGTCCTCCTTCAGTGTTGCAGGCTACAGAGAAATGGCAACAGTAATTTCATGGAGATTATTCAATCAGACAAAAACAGAACGTAAGTGAAGGACAACTGAGATTTTATAAGGTACAAACTGACAGGAGAAGGAAATGGATGTATGAATTTCTCACATCTCCCTCCTGACCTATTTAGTTACCCCAATAAAACAGTGCTGTGGGACCATCTGAGTTTGGTTAAGACTGAAAACCACATTTTGTTTAGCCACCTGACCATGCACTACTAAAACCTGGCAAACTGATTGCATTGTGTCAGAATTCTGTAAAAGAAACTAAACAATATCTTCTATTTTAGAGTATACTGCAGAGACAAACTAGTGTCTATTTAATTTTTGTTTCTTTACAAGTTTCTTAAGCCTCAAAAGAATGTTAATTGGCTCACCCCTCTTATTAATTTCTGTTATCACTTGAGTTATAGATTGCCACAGTAAAATTACACATCATTTTATCAACCATACATGATAGATCTATGGATTAGTCTTAGATGCCATAGATATCATTGGCATCTTACATTTTATCTCCAAAATCCAACCTAGTAAATAATATAATATTACAAGAATAAGACTAAGCATGCCTGGTCAACCCATTCAATTAAGCAGAAGTACAGAGTGCCTAAAAATGGAAACATATCCTCATGGAAGTCATTAAATACAAAGAAATGGCATAGAAAATAACAAAATGTTAATAGTTCATCCACTTCCTTATGGCTTAAGGAATTAAGGTAACAGTTTTGAGTGAGTGCTCTCACACAGATGGAAAATAATTGTCTTAATAGCAAAGTAGAGCCCAAAGTGAGTATACAGGTACCCTGCAGTGCGTTTTAAGACTAACAAATACACAAAAAAAAGAAGATACTTGGGAACTACAAACCATGGCAAGAATACAGGAGACTGTTCACATTCTAATTCATTCATATTCATTTTCAAATGTCTTTAAAATGACAGGCTGAGCTGAGTTATTTTTTCTTACCCTCCTTCAAAGATTTTAATTCGTATCGGCTCAGTTTGTTTGGATGTAATGTCTTTATCTCCATGAATGTCTCCTTTTACTCTTTCTTTTATAATATTCCCCACTACTTTCTTTTCAAGCTTGCTGCCAAACAAGAAGAATGGCTCGTGTTTCATCTGTAGAACAAAGTCAAGGAAGGGTGTTACTTCTGGAGCATACAATAAACACACACTTCATTTCAAATACGTTTAACATACCAGGTCAAAGCCAAACTCTCATTTTGGCCCAACTCTATATGATGAGTTAATCTGTCCCATTTAATTTGACAGAGAATAAGAGAGGAGGCAACATGGACAAATTTTTACGAGAGTCTTGACAGAAAAGACAATACTGTATCTTTCCTCAGGAAAAAAAAATCATGGAAAATAGATATGGAAAAGCCTCAGATGGCAATTTATTGCCATTACAGAATTTTCCCTGGCACCATTAACAAATGCTTAATCTGTGAGGAAGAGTCAATATGTAAAAGACATTAAATGGATCTGAAGATCCTTACTCAATTTTATCTTAACTTTTTCTTACAAACGCACGTGGATGTTTGTGTCTGACACTGTTTAAATTGGAAAAACAAAAGGCAAAATAAAAGGAGATAATGTATCAGGCTCTGGCACACATGAAGGGAGGGCTTTAAAAGCCTCACTTTTTACATCTGATTTTGAAAATGGAGACAGAGACAGAGACAGCAGAAGTAGCAGAGCTTGCAGAAGGATAAACTGAGGCTCAAAAGGTGTCTTGGGAAGATGTCACTGGTTGATTTCCCAATGGGGAAACTTTTAATAAAAAAAAAAAATCACTAACTTGCATTTTATAGTTTACTAGAAGTTTCTCATATAAACATATATGAATTTAATTTTATTAAAATTTCTTACTTACCTGAGCAAACTGCTTCCACGCACTTGATGATGTCAGTTTACCAGCTCCAGGTCTGTGCATAGCAGCCAGGGTGTAGATCTCTGTGGTGTTTTTTTGCTTGGACCTTAAAAGTGCTAAAGTGGTCTTTGTACTTAGCCCAGATGGGTTTGGGTTACATGAACTTATACACCATGAAGCATAAACAGAAGCTTTGAGGGTTGGTTGTTGAGTGTAATTGGGTTTCGTATAGTTTAAGAAACACCAGCTCACAGTAGTCGTAGTACGCAGACTTGGGAACTGAAGGATCTGTTGAAAATCTGCTACATCTGTCAGGAGAATAGTTGAGGCTGTGACTTTCCCAACAGTATTAGATGACATCTGGACTAACATCCCAAGAGGTAATTTTTGATGTTTCAGTTGGTCTTCTGCCTGTATTTCTCCTGGTGGCAATGAAGACCTCTGTGGACTCATGCTCATATCTGAGGCTGTTTCATCTACATCCAACTCTTCTGGTGAGTCTCTTCCTTCAGATGGGCCACTGGACTTCTGTCCCGGTGATGTGGAATCAAAACTGGAAAGTTTCTCTCTGCTCAGTGGGAATGCATCCGTTCCTGCCATGCTGACAGGTGGGAAATCTTGAGATGTTGAAGATGACAGCGATGAAGAGGATGACATGGATGGCAGACTTTCTTTTGGCTCAGTAGCACAGCTCTGCCTTACTAGTTGAGGTTTCTGCATTCTTGGAAAATCTTTCTTTATATCTGAGTTATTCAATTCAACTGCACTTAGTTCCTCAACTATCTGCCCATACATTTTTTCTTCTTTGACTCGTTTCTGCTGCTTGGTCTCCATGAAGAGCTCCAAGCTGCTGGCAGGGGAAAGCATTCGTTTGCTTCCTCCCAAGGTAGAAGCCATGTCAGAAGTGGAAGGCAAACACAAAGGAATTGGTGGCTCCAGTCCAAGTGGAAGTGTCTGTGGCACTTTCCACAAAGGATATTTTTCCAGTCCTCCATGATGACCCAACATCTGAGCTATGTTAAATCCAATTCCTTGCATGGCTGCGTTAGTTGCCAATGTTCTTTGAGAAACTGTCTCATCAACTTTACAAATTACAATTGCAGGACTGTTGCTCTGTCCAAGGATCTGGGAAATGCTTGTGTACATGACACTACCATAAGATGGCACATGGGTTTGAATCCTGACGGGAACAACTGTTCCTGGCAAAGATTGTACAGATCCATCAGTTGGGGAGTCAAAATCTGTCTGAAGATGCTGCTCAGAGGAGGTATCTGTTGGTTTAATGCTATGGTCTGACTGGTACTTAGCAAGAGTATTTTTTGAATACAGCCCAGATGTTCCTGAGTAATGCTGGTATGCTTGCTCTTTAGCATGCACATAATCAGCTGCTTTCTTTCCAATAAGCTCAGGTGCATGTTCCAGGTGATAACTTGGAGGTACGTCTATTTGGAAAGCCTGTTTAACGTAAGATTTCTGCAGCTGTTGTACAAATTGATGCTGGAAGTGCAGAGGTTCTGTGCAGGACTGCCACAAGATAGGCTGCTGAGATGGTGGTAAGTGAACCATGCAGACAGCTGGATAGGGGAACTGAAACAAGGTGCTATGAATAGGGGGAAATGGGACCTTTTCCTGATGTGCAAATAGCTGCTGCTGCTCTGATGGATGTTTGTTAGGAATATAAGGTGCTTGTTGGATTAAGGGAGTCCTTAACATTTCTGGGCTGTCTGCAACAAGAGCCTGCTGCTGGGCAAGATGGGATGAGCTATTACTAAGCTGAGCACAAGAGCCAATAGCCTGTTTTCCAGAGTCATCTACCTGAATGGGCTGAAGAACAGAGGAAGGGGAGTGATGCCAGACAAGCTGGGAAGAGCGAAGACCAACCTGTGAATGTTCCATCTGCTCCTGCTTTATACTTTGTTCAGTGCTCTGATCAGTCTGAGAAATCTCTGGAAAACCACTGAAGGAAGCTTGGCGAACCAAGAAGCATTTCTTCCTTTCTCTGGATGGAGACAATGCCACAGTAGGTGTTCCAGCCGAAGAGGCATGAGACAGGTTCCCATAGTCAAAGGATTTACTTCGGATCTCAGGAATTTCAGCAGCATGAGGACAGGGCATCTGTTCAGATGAGCAGCGTCTCATTTCCCTCTGATGGTGATGCCCAGGGACGGAAAGTGAATAAGCACCTGCTGGAACTGTTAAAAACTCAGACTGCTTTCCAAATTCATCTTGTTTGGGAGGTGTGATGAACTTCATATTCTCTTCTCTTTCAAAGGACATTGAAAAACTTGAACTGTGGGACAAATTACTTTCTTGGCTAGGGCTGCGAGAGAGACTTGTACCTGTAGACTCAAAGCTGGACTCCCCAGAGGAGTGCTCCATGTCAGCCAGTCTTAAACGCTTCTTTTTGGGTGGTAGCTTTTCAGCTGGAAGTTGAGAAAGAGTTTCACTTCTCTGGGGCCACTGGAATTCTTCAGTGGGTCTCTCCTGCTCTTTACTCTGCACTTCTTTATCTTTTTCAGGCTTATCTGGCTCCTCCGTGACACGAATTTCAGGTACCTGTATGTTGTGCTGGCGAACCAACCTGGGCTGCATATGACACGGCTGAGGCTGCTGGGATGGCGATGGCTTACTGGTGTCAACAATTTCCATTTGTGGAGCTCGGTCTGGGCTCATCGGGGACTCACAAATCTCACTCTCACATGTTTCAGATGGAGAATACATCTTTTCCTGCTGGCACGCAATATGTTCTGTAGATTCTGACCTTTCAAATGAGTTTGGCCTACTCAATGAATTTGTGTGCTGAATGACAGAGATGACATTTCCAGGGGGCTTTCTAACCAGTGATTCTGCAGTCTTTTCTTGCTCTGCAGTAAGGGATGAGTCTTCCAAAGAAGCTGCTGGACTTCCAGACTGCAAGTAAGGCCTGCACATTTCAAAACGCTCTGCATGGCAATGGGGAGCATTTTCCAGGCCTTGGAGGGTAAATCCACTTCTTGGCACTTCCTGAATTTGGGATTTTGGATCGAAGTCCAAAGGTTGAATACCCCCAGGGGTGCCAGTTGTACTGCTGCAAATCATAGGACTGTCTTCCTCATCTCCAACGCTCTCCTCTTTCCTGCGCTTTCTGTTTTCAAAAGTTGTTCCAAGCATGGATGGCACTGACTGAGATTGTCCAAGTGCATCAATAAAAAACTCTCCCCCTTTGTTCATTCCACCTAAGGATGGTGAGTCCCTGTAGTTCTGCTTCTGAGCTTCAAATTCTTCCCACTTTCTGTAGTGCTTTCCACTGGCATCATAGTCATAAAAGGTCTTGTCTCCTTTCTTCTCTTTTAAGGATGGTCCTTTGTCACCTGCTGTCTGTCTGCTGGAAGCAATAATGATATTTTTCCCTGGTCTTCCATGGTAGTCTGATTCCGAGTGTCCCTCCTGTACGGATGGCAGTTCAAAGGCAGCCTGCCTTCTCAACATTCTTTGGTGGGATATCCCCACTGTTCCGGGATAAAATACATCATCAGAGCCAGTCATCTTCTCATCAAATGAATGGCTTCCCCTCAGAGATGGGGGGATACTTAGGCTGTTTGCAGAAGAGGTTGGCATGGAGTTACTTCTAATAAGAGGAGAGGAATCTACTGGGGGCTCTAGAAGGACAGGCACATCACCCTGCTGACTCACTTGGTACAAGTTGGACTCACTTTTGATGGATGGTGTGGTCTGGGATTGTCTACATTCTGTATTGCTGCCTGGATAAACTTGCGTAGACTTAATAGTGCTCAAATTACTGGAGTCAATGAGTTCCTCTTTATTTGGAGTCAGGTGAGAAATATGTTCCTCAAGCATCTTGATATCTAATCTGTTATTTAAAAGAGGTGATGGGTCTGTTTTGCCCTTTCTACCCATTAAACTGTGATCCTGATTTGTTGTGGCTACAGTTAGTGCTGTTCTTTGATTAATCCTATAGAACTTCCCAAAAATTATTTCTTCGTAAGACTTTGCATTAGTATTTGGTGGGCTAATTTGCTGCTCAGCGCTTTCTGAGCGGGAAAAATAGCCAGAGTCAGTGCTTCCCTTACTGTGTGGGCTCAGGAGGTTTAATGACTGCTCAGAATCTTGTCCTTTTTTCTCTGACAGTCTTAGTGCAAGTCGCTGTTTAACTGTATGAGAGTCATCAGACTTGGTACTTAAGGATGAGGTTTGCAACATATCAGAGCTAATATATGGTGAACTCTCACTGGGTAACTGAATCCCACTTTTAGGGATAATCAAAATGGGGACTTTCATCGGCCCCACCAAGGATTCTTCCATGGAGGAGTGAAAACCACTCCTGCTAGCAATGTCCAGCGGGAGCTGCGAGACGGGGCTCAGTTTGTCAGACCCTTCCACTAGCAGTGAGGTCTCCTCATCAGTGTCTGTGCTCTGCTCTCCATCTGAATGTATTTCAGCTTCCACATCGATGTAACTGGCATCGAGGTCCAATTTAGAGACTGCTGACTCTGTGAAAGGTACCAACCCTGCCTTAATTGCATGGGCATGCGATTTCCTGTGTTTGTAAAGGTTGCTTTTTGTCTTGAAGGAGAAACCACATGGGACACAAGGGTATGGTCGCTCACCAGTATGAGACCTAATATGTTTTTTAAGTACACTAGGTTTGGCACAGGCCCGATTACAGTAAGGACAAATGTACTTGCCAGGCTTTTTGGGTTTGTGCTCTTTTTTGTGAGCATCTTCTGATTGTTCTAAAGATTTCTGTGAATATTGGCTGTATGCAGGGTTCAAACTTGAAATCTTCTTCCTGGAGAAACCTCCGCTATGGCTATGCATATGAAAAGGAAACAAGTCCTCTGAGGCAACTGATTGCAAGTGGCTAGGAAACTGCCATGGAGGGCCTTCCAAGCTCTGATGTGGCTTTATGTTGTGCAAGAAGCCTTGTGGCAATGAATGCTGTGGAAAGGAAAGTGAATGTTGACATGAGTAAGGGCTTGGACGATGCTGTGGATATTGCTTCTCTGTGACTTGCTGTGCAGCTTCATTTGATGATACCAGTTTCCCAGAACTAAAAAGTTGTGCTGATGCCGTGTTTCCTACTTGCTCGTGATCTATTTGTGGTTGCCGCTGTACTTCTTGACTGCCGAAAGTGCTCATCTTAATAACAGCTGAATGTTCTTGCCTCCATCGACTCTGTACTTTAGCAGTTTCTCCAGACCTTGAGGTAGCTTTTTGCCCTATAGCTGTGTCCCCAGAGTCCATTTTGTTACACAAGGTCTTAAGTGCTAATTCACTTGAAAGCTGTGCAGACACATGGAGTGTGCCCAAAGCTGTGCTTTTTAAAGTTTTGTTGCTCCCATTTTTCCAGGGCTGTTGCAAGTTCACAGACTTTTCTTTCTCTTTGGAACTTTCCACGCAGTAGTCTATAGGCATTAGATTTGTGTCTGTACACTAATGAGAGTATTACACAGTTCTGTTCATGGCATGAACTTTCCTAAACAGTTTATTATACATTTGCAAGGACTTGTTATAGCATTTGGACATGTTCCATTGTTATTAAATACTGAGACACAGAATGATCCAGAGATACTTGTGATCTCCTAGAGCAAAGTTCTCTTCATCTCTTCCATGGTGACACAGCTATCTGTACAGAAATACAAAATAAAAAACCAAACCCGCACACACCAGTTAGTACAGCCATACTAAACAACATCGGTGCAGTCAGTTGCACTTCTATTTAAGCCTTACATGGAAGTTACTGAGGGACTTCAGCAAAGGTAACTACATTTCACAAAACTCCCTGTTGTGAGCAGACACGGTAAAGACTGGCTCCAGAGACTGCACACAAGCATAATCACTACTCAATAGCAGCTCTAGGAATAGAAAATAGAGACCTACACTTTCCAAATTAAACAGTAGTTTTGGAAGGCTTTCAGGGAACATTTTAAAGGCTTGATCTCAAAAAGTCCACCTCATACCTTCAAAGCTCTTTCAGCAAATCACTGCTGAAAACAGAAGCCTAGCACTGTGAGTGGGAATTACCTTATCCAGTATTACTCACCTACAGTTCAGACATGCACTTTAGTCATCTGTCCTTCCTCTCAAGACAAAGCAGGTTGATCAAAGAAGAAATCTTTCCATATCATGATAGGTGATTCTGACATAGAGGCTGCCTATGCACATGGCCCTCCAGTATGAAGATGCTTATTTCCTATAGTCAACTAGTCAACTTGGGGTATATACTGGATATTGCTAAAAACTTCCTAAAGTGAGGTACTTCTTACCTTAGATCATCTAAGAATGATGATCCAAAGTATTATAAGAAGGTGTTGCTCACCATTCCAAACTACTTTTAGACAGTCAAAAAGGAGCCATCAAAGAGGCACTTCAAACACAGCACTACTGGTATCTTTCCCCAGCTCCATCTTCAAATCACTATGTTAAATTCTAGTGAGAATGTCTTGCTAGATGTAAAGAATGTATTAGAGACTGTGTTTATGTGACTTCAGCATTTTAGATTTCACTGTTGAGACAATTCCATCCAGGTATACATGCATTTTTAATTTTACATGCAATAGGTTTCCACAGTTCTATTAAAAAGACAAAAAGCTCAGAGGTATGATTTTCATAGAAAAGCACAGCATTTGAATTCGAAGTAGAATGTTTGCTTTCTATTTTCATGTTATCCAAACACAGGACATATTCTGGATAAACCAGTGAGAATTATAAAGACAGCTATGATTTAACAATAGCAAAGAAAATGGTAAAAAAAATCAGTATTAGAGATACTGGAATACCTTTCCTTCCAACAGTGGAGAAAATTAATTTGGCTTAAAGAAACAACAGCAAAGGGCAGGAAAACACACAGGTAATAGGCACTTCTGATTTTTTTTTTTTTTTTTTAGTACAAAGTAATTACCTGCATCTTCTAAACATCTAATAGGCATGACTGTCTTCAAATTTCCTGTGGGAAAAAAATATAAGAAAATTTTTATATTAGGTATAGATGATGACAAAAATCTTCTCTTCTTTACATCAGAGGTCTGAAAATTTCATTTACCCACCCACTGGAAAATTTCATGTTGTGTCTTAGAGGTCTGAGCAATTACATTTGAAGACTATAAACATGAATAGTTTTAAAGGACTTAGGTTTCTAATGTGTAGATGAATAACAAGTCTAAACTAATAAAGTCTCACCTTCCTGAATCAGTGAAAAGAGAGCTGCCAATGTACCTCTTCATTCCTATGCCTTTGTTAAGCCTGGATTATCCCTGAATCCCCTTGGCAAATCCCCTTTCTATGCCTCTCTCCAGCTAATACTTTTAGACTCCAGGCCTCTCATTAAATGTTTCAGGGACCAGCACAAACTCCTGGGTCAGAGTGTCACTATTCAGGGACAAGAAAACATAGTGAAACAGGAGTAGGTGGCCAAATTAGTTAACACCTGTGTGATACTACTACAGAATATATGGCTGCCTTCTCAAAGACAAAACTCACTGAAGAAAATTATAAAATGCATGGTTAAAAGACTTCTGTGATTGCCATGATTTGCCACCTCTCTTTCTGTCACTGCACTGCAGGCTACTCAATATAGTTGAAAAGACCAGCTCAGAGAATAGGGAGCCTGAACATCATCTCATTGCCTTAAGACCATTTCTCCCATCAAAGGAAGACTCTCCCTTTCAATTTTCAACCAATTTTTCCTCAAAAACAGATTTTTACTTCTGTTTCATTGGAAAGAATGTTTGTTCAACTGTGAAAATAAAAGCAAAAATGACAGCATTTCTTTATGGTTTTTATTTATGCCAAAAGTCAGAGCATCTCTAAAGAAAGACCTTTAGAAACACCTGGAACATAAGCTTCAGAGTAGGGGATATAGACTATTGTAACGATCAATGTCATTACAATATCATCAATAATAATGCAATTAGCTACTATCAGAAAGAAGTTAGAGCACTCATGTTTTCTCCATTGAATGACACCTAAGATGATAAAAAACTAATGTCTATAAAGGAAAAAAAAAAATCAACAAAAATTGAAAAATACTTTTAAATTCTTTGTAATTAATAACACTTTCCAAGAACAAATGGACATCAGCAAAGCCTGATAACTTGACACAAATCGAATCAATACCACGTCACCTGTTATGAATTAATTACTAGTAGTACAAATAACATCAGTGCTTAGGCCAGCAAATAACTGATGGAATGTTGGTTTAGTCAATTTTTTAAAAAATTTTAACTATAGAAAAATCCTCTGTAGTACAAAATAACAGCAAGTTATCAAATGCTAACCAGAATATTCTAGGTCATAATGTCATTTAGCTTTGATGTGCTAATGGCTTTTTAAAATAACTCTCTTGTCTGATTCTCTAAAATAAAAAAGAAAGATGCAACCCAACTATAATTTAAAAAAGTAAAAAATTCCTAATCCACTTCCTCATATAAGACATGTCAGTCCAAATGGAAAAAGAAATCCTTGTGCACAAGTTACAATATACCAGGAGTGGTTCCTACAGAGCAGCTCGGCAAGGGCTCAGGAGGAAATGGAAGGTAAGTGGCCAAGCAGCTCCAGCAGCTGAGCTACACTGAATCGCAGGTCGCTAATGATACCAATATATGAGCACAGATGTAAAGGAAAATGTGTGGCTTGAGAAAACAGAAACAGGGACAAGAGTGAGTGTTCCTCCCTGAGAGGACATGAAGTTATTTTCCATCTTCAAAGAACAGCACTCTTCTCCTTATTAGGCAATTTTGCAAATGGTGAAGGAGAAATTTCTAGAAGATGGGAGTATCCTTTCTTTTCCATACTCCTTTTGCTGACAGCACCTTTATAGAAGAAATCTTCCATTCACAGCAATGTGACAGCAATGGTTTTATTTCAGAAAAAGGTCAGCTAATATACATCCAAAACTTTTCCGTTCTGGACTGAGAACTGTGTTACAGAGTTAAAGCCATTCTTCAGTCCTGCAATTGCAGAACATTCTATACAATTTTTCAACCTACACTATGAAACAGGTATAGACTAATTACAGGGATATTGATGGTTTAAGTATGGCAAGAGCCACTCTCCTGGGGAAAATAAATCCCTTTCCAGAACATACATAATCATTTCTGGTTGGGTTTGAGCTGCCATCCATCCTATGTCAGAGATGGCTTTAATACTATTTCTCTTGTTCTTTTTTCCCTCCCTAATGAGAGACTGGCCTATCAGGAGAAACGTAAGACACTGCAAAGCTAGTTAGCTAGTTTTATCCAGTCAAGACTACCTTATCTTGGCTGCATCCACAGCCTAGCTTAAGCCAACAAAAGACTTCTATTTCTCCAAGTGATTAATGTTCCTTCTTTAGAAAAAATTATAAATATACTTTTAAATATTGCTTTTCATCAAATACATACTATTTGATAGGCAGAAACTCATTATATTTCAAGTACTACCTATTTCAAACCAAGGAACTAAGGATGATAAAAGTGTACAATTTTTTTAATACCTTTGGCACAGCTCAGTTCTGCCAGAGTGAGTAAGAGTAGCCCACCTACACAGATCAGAAGCCGTATGGGAGTTGCAGAGAGCACATTGTTTGACAGGAGTTGCAAAGTCCTTCCTGGCTGGGGGCCAAGCCAGGTTTCCTGGCAGGAATGTGGACCAAGAGCCAGTTCTCCTAGTCACATTAGCTGTGATATCTGCCTGCTTCAAACCGAGACATTTCACTTCTGTGAAAACTTTGAACATGAGAAGATTACTTGGAAACCAGGAGATGTATTTATGTCAGATGCACCTACTAAATCAAGATTTCCACAAACTTCTAGAAAGCAACATTATCCTATTGCTCCTTTTTTAACGAGACTGCCTTTGTAAGCGGTATGCAGGGGATGTATATCTGATTGACTGCACTGCTCCAAGATTATTCCTTTTTTTTTTTTTTCTCTTTTTTTCAGACCATTAAAATGGTTACACTCAACAGTTTTAAAATAAAATTTGGCAAAATATTACTTTTATTGCTTCTCAATTTGTAGCTCATATTACAGTTCTTGCAAGTGAACAAATTGGTAGCTTATGTCTTCCAGGCTAAATCCTGAGTGCACCATACAGAATAAATATTGACTCTAGCATAAGGACTAAGGGTCAGATCCAGCCTTGTTTTAAACCTTTTTTGTCCAGCTCTGCCAGCACAAAGCCAGCCTAAAACCACAGTAACTGGCCCCTGAAGAATTTGTATTCTATAGGGCAAGTGTTAGCACAGACAAACTGCACTGGCTCCTATGAAATCCCCACACTCATGCACAGACCTCTGCCAAGACCCTTATTAAATAGACAAGTCTAGTTTGTCTAGGATAAACCCAGCAGCCTTACAAGAGAGGCCACCTCTGAACTCTTCCCCACCTGCAACTGAGAAGAAAATTGCCTTGGCCTTTCAAGAAGAAAGTCAGCATACTTTCAGCTTGCTGTCCTACATGTTTCCTTCTGTCCTACTAATGAGATTCCCCAAAGATCTGCTTGGTGTTGATATCCCAGTGAAAAATTAAAAAAGACTGGGATCCCTAGTAAAACATGGATTTATAGTTTCTCCTGCAAAGGAAAAATCATAGGTCAACTAAGTCTGAAGAAGAGCTCTCAACCAGCATCCAGTGTCCACCTCTGAACTGAAGGATTTAACTGGCATGAAGATAAGCATTTGTTCATCCTTCTTTCCAAGCTTATATATTCATTCATGGGCTGAGGATGTTGTGTAGCAGCATAACAAAATGAATGCAGTCCTCAGGTTCTATAGTTTGAGTATTTTACACAAATGAAAATAAAAAGATGACCAGCTGACACTCGGAAAAGTCTGAATTATTGGGGAATGGAAGCATGCATTTCCTTTTGGTGCAGTTTGGCAGGAGTTGTAAGACATCATTTTGCACATGTGAATCAAAGAAGGCAGCTCTTTTAAAACAGGTGAGATGTACTTATTTTAATTTACTATTTTCTGTCTTGTAACTGTTACCTCTGTTGTTACCTCTTCAGATTTGAAGATACTACTCTAATTCATTAATTTAATTCCACCCCAGATGTTCTGCCTGCCCTCTAGATTTCAGTGCTTTATTGAATGTACTGCCACTCTCCAAAACCAGCCAGAGAAACACAGTTTTGGAAAACCCCTGAAATATTTAGAATAATACATATGGGTTTGGTTTGGTCTGGTTTGGGATTGTTGTTTGGCTTTTTTTGGGGGGGGGTGATGGTGGTTTGGTTTTTGGTTTTTGAGGTTTTAATTTAGACACCTGAACTAATTATTACAATATACTTTTTTAAATGTCATTTAAAAGTGCCATCCAATACAAACCCTAACACAGCTCAGAGAGTACATACAGTACACAATGATCTAACAAACTGTACTGAGTTTACTTGAGGACAAGCTACAGGGCAGGATCTGTTCTCCATTGCTATATTGTGCTCACAAGGATTCCCCAAGAAGCCAGCAACTGAGGGGACTTACTGAGAGGATCCAGTTACAGATACATCAAGGGCAGACTGCAACCTCACTGTCACCAAACAACAACTTCAGGCTTCTACCCTCATGAAGGCACATTTGTGTCCCTGGTCATTGCTGGTTTCAAGGGACGGAATCTGTGCATGTTAAACTAGAAATGGTATAAAACCTGGCATTTTGCTTTGTGTAATTATTATTTCAGTGCTTCAACTATATCTGGCTTATACTTTGAGAACTGTTCCAGAATCTCAGCCACTGAGAATTGTAACATATTTTAGATAACTGAAGTAGTATTGAGTATTTAATTAATCTTGTGCTTTTACCGAATTCACCTTAATCTTAATTATTTCATATAATTCAAAACATTACCTGAGACCACTATGAGACTGTGTTGAAGAAAATAACTGAAATCTGTCTACTTAAAAGCACACTGAAATCAGCTAAGAAAACAATTAAGCAATCAAATATGTTGCACCCTAACACCTGATAACCTGAACTGTAGGAACTTAGACCTATTCAGACATTTCATACAAATGTCTATGTGTACTTGCTGAGAAGAGGAACTAGACTCTGAATGTGACCCTACTGAGTCAGAGGTCAGGCACACACTGACAGAAAAATCAGGTATGAAACAAGAGCCTGTCATTACAAGACTTGACTCAGAGAGTCTAAAAGGAGACAAATTATTCCAATAACAAGAAGGAGAGCTAAATTCTGCTCTACAATAACCTGGTATGAATCTAAAGCAATGAGTTGGTAATCCAAGGAAATAATTCCAGTTTTATTCCCCATAAAAAACAAACAGAATCAGACCACTTAGGTTTAGGGTTTTACATCCTGCATACAAAACACCTGACATTATTTTCCACAAGGTGAAAATAAACTAATCCAAGTTTAGACATCTTAGACACCTTTAAGAGGTCTACAGAGAAAATTGTAACATATATTGCAAGAAATGTTCAATTACACAGTAGTAAGAAAACATGGGTGACTTTCATTAAGAGATGCTTGTTTTTATCATAAATGCTTTGAGTACACCTGCAGCAAAACCCTCAGTTTTTTATGTTAAGTATCTCAAATATAATTTTAAACTGCCACCCTCTGTAGAAAAACAGTATCAGCCAAGAACCTTAACTTCAAATTGAGTGTATTTTAAGAAGCCATAGAAGAAGTCTAGAGAAGAAATGTTTTAACATTGACCTTTTAACTATAATGACAAGGATTCCTCACTTAAAAGTATATCACTAGTTCCTGTTTCAGCATCATACTGCCAGATTAGTTTCAGCACATTACTACCAGATGGAAAAAAATGTACAAAAAAAGCTTTAACGTTGCCAAAGATCACTTGAACACTTATTTCCACAGGATAGGTATTTAGAAAAAAAAAAAAAAAAAAAAAAGAGGGTGAGACTAAAAACTATGCAAGAACCAAATTAATCTTAGATGCTTCCTTTATAGGTAGGAATTTGAAAACAAATCACAGTTCACAGTTCTTCTCCTTAAACTGAACAAAATCCTGCCATCAAAGAGTTGCCAAAACGGCCAACAAGTCAAATAATCTTGTCCACCAATTAGCAGCTAATTGATCCCTCTGATCCCACTGCTTTTAATGGATCAGGTAAATATTTTGTTTCTGGTTGCCTAATCTTGCTGTGAACTTCAAAAGTCCAACAGAGCATGTCACATAACACAAAATCTACCTGTTCTGTCTGACTGCCTTCTGACATGGACATCCTGAATCTGTCTCTACACAAAAACAAAGGATTTGGATTATTCGGATATGAAATTAAGCAAGAGAACTATATAACTGCTAATCATTTCACACTGGTACTTATTTCCTTGGGGAACAAGTTAAAAAAATGAAAACAGTTTATTAAAATACCAGTCATTTCCCATGTGGACCTTAAAATGCAATGGCAGAGCAATGGGAGACCTGACAGACAGTACTTCCAGGATTAACAAAATTTCAGAAGGCAAAGAAAATACCACAATTGTTTTGCCCTGCCCATACCCCCACCCCCCATTTTCTTCTGAACTGTAGTGACTTAGAAGAGTGAGAACAGCTCCCATGCAGAGAACAGTCAGAAACTGATGCCCACCAAGGTCCTCTTTAAACACCATTTTGGTGGCTGAAACAAGGTTTATATGATGCCTTATCCCACTGGTAGATAAAGGCATCATTGCAGAATAATGAGTGTCTCTCAAGGGTGAATTGAGTAGTAAGCAAGAGTATTTACTAAAAACACATTAACAATGTACAGGAGTATCCAAAACAGTGCTGAGAAACAAATGAGCTCCTAATTCTTGGACTACTCTCCGTCAGCAGAAACTCAACTTTATCTGACTTTCTTTGGAGCCACAGCAGTTAAACATAAGGATACTGTGCCACACCTTAGAAGTGTCAAATAGTTTCCAATTATTGTTTGTAGAATTACTTTTCACCATGTAGAAAAGAAATAGAGCTTTGGCCCTGCCCAAAAAGGGCTAAAAACCTCTGAAAAGCAAAGGCTCAGACACTAATCGATGATGCTATGTGACGCCACTGGGACTGCAATGGAAGTTTTGCATTTGGAAGAACTGGTGAAAATTACTGAGATTGAAGAATTTATTTCTCAATTCAGCACAAAGGAATGTGTTAATCAGAAAGGGAAATTTCACACCTAATAAAGGACAGATTAAGTAAACTATGAATTTAGTAGCACTTGGGAAGGGTAAAGTGTACACAAAGAGCAAGATTCCCATGCGGATGTGGTTTGTAGTCATTTATAGACTTATAAAACATCACCTACAGTAGGAAGGGTAAGAACATTTTCACTGGAGAGTTCAAACTGTTAAAGTTGTCAGATATAAGAATTTCCCTAACTGAAAGACATGCAAAGGCCAAAATGCCTCATCATTTTCACACAAGGACTGCAAATGAGCAGCCACTGGGGAGAAAACAGCTGTACTGGTAAATCCCTGTTAAGATATCATACAGCTTTCCTCCAAGTTTTCCCAGGGAAAAAAAAAATAAATCAAAATTTGAGTAAATATTGCAACATTTTTAGGTACAAAGTAATTATTCTTCTCATGCCAAAAGGAAATACTAAGCAAATATCAGGCCTTTGCCTAGCATTTTCACCTCAGAGGGAAAATATAACTGAAATTTCTGGGAAGTGAGGTTTTTTAAGTTAAAAAGTTACACAATCCTAATTATGCAACTGCGGCAGATTTTGTGAACAGCCATGCCTCCTTTCACACCATGTCAGAAGAAACCACTTTCATTTCACATGAAAATATATCAGCATCTTTCAAACACCTTTTTGAATGAGCAAATGCACTGCCTCTGACTGAAACCCTCGCCCTGGGAAGAATTACATATGAAGATATTTATAGTACCTGTGCTTGCATTTGTTTTTCACTCACGCCATTTATTATACAAGCTTATTTTAAAACCTGTCATTGTTTACTAGGCTCTCTGGTCATCACATGTAAAAACAAAAACAGACACATGCTGAACACCAGCAGTATGTTCTTACTATTTTTTTTTTTTTTCACTTTTTGCCCCCAAAGTAGAATGGGTCTTCACAGCAGTTTTATTTAAATCCATCCTGAATAATTTTTAAGAGTTCAGCTGAGATCAGCTATTAAACCTCAAATCCTAAATATCACATAGTTGTCACAACAGTCACTACTCAGCAGCCAAAATGTTTCATTTTGACTAATGACTCAATACAGGCATTTTGGTGTAGCAAATCCTGAGTAGCAAGTCACTGAGCATTGCCTAAAGATTCTGAACACTACAGTGGTAATGCAGGATACAATAATTAGGCTGCATATTTAAGAATGCTGCTTTCCTTACAACAGTCAGGATGGCTAGCAGAAGAAAAAAAAAGAAAAAAAAACTCCTTAAAATTATTCTGGTCATATCTTACAGTACTTTTTTCTTTTTTTACTGTATGAAGCATTGAAAGTCAGTATGCATAACATTCAATTGCATCAGAACACCTCTTAAAAATTCAGCAACATATGCATATGCTTTTTGCTGCATTTTTTAATTCTATATGAAATTTCATTCTTTGCACTTAAGTTTCTTTCTACAAAACAAAAATCAACTGTGTTTATTAACATTGCCATCACTCTCCCGAGTAAACACCTCTGAAGAGATGAATGTCTACCAAAATGCCTGAAACTGCATTTAAAACCTCTTTTATTCCAGAGCTGTTGCTATTTAAGGCACAGACCAATCTGACAGCTAAGTTACAGATTTGCAACAAGCACAACACAATAAAACCCAAAACATTTTCTTGGGAAAGACTGTTCAGATTTCATGATGACTTTTTATCAGACAAGGTCAGACCAGGGTGCACCACCACAGCACCTTAAAGTTTCATATATGTATCCCACATAACACTAACTTTGGAAACTACTCCAAGGAAACCTGCACTATAAAATCATTGAACACCAAATTACTCCTACCCATGAAAAGCTTAAGTAAGGGCAGCAAAGAATCCTAACTTCAGCCACCAGGCGAGAGCTCAACAGGCTCTAAGAGGACATTCTCAGGACTGATGGTCCATCAAAAGGGAAAGCAACTGTTGCTCAGCTTTAAAACACTCTAAACAACTCCAGAACAGGGAGTTCTGCAGCAGAACTTCTCCTGCATCCTGCCTGGCTCGATTCCACCAATTTAAGTTTTTCTTTCCATTATCAGAAGTGCAAGTGAAATCACCTAACAGTCTGGCCCAAAAATACCTTAGGTGCTTGTGATACACCAACGACACGTACACAACAAACAAAAGAAAGCACCACCAACATTCAACCCAATGCTTTGAGTTGGAAGTGATCTTTAAAGATCAAGTTCAACTCTCAAATATCCCCATGTCTAGCCCTCAACATTCTCTTTATAGAAAGGGAAATGATCACATAGAATATATGCACAAGCATGCAGGTCTACACATTTGCTAAGCTACACTTGAACTAATTATTACTAAAAGTTCCTTGGGACAGCTCCTAACAATCTGAAATGCTGCACTGCAAGCCAAAAACATATAGGGCTATTTTCCTTAAGACTACAATGCAATGTTCTAGCACTCTGACCACCTAAGATAAATAATTGACTTAATCGACTTGCTTACTCAATTGAACTCTTCCCCCTACATTTTCCCTTCCTCCCCCACCACCAGGGTTTGAGGACACCCTGTTCGCCTGGAGATGGTGAATCACTGCAAGCCAGCAGGCCCACTCAGTTCCTCAAAAGACACAAAAGGTGTAAAAATAGCTCATACTAATGAAGCAAGTACAGCGTCAGCAGCCAGATGAGCGTGGGTGATCTGATAAGGGTCTGTTGTTACAAAGGGCAAATTATTAAGAAAATGCTTCTGCCTCTCTCTCTTTTTATTAAGCTTTGTTCTTCCTTTGCTGAAACCAGCCCTCTCCAATGCCTGATAAATGACACCTGACAAGGCTGGCTATAATTGCCAGTTTCATACCAGTGCAGGAAGTGGTGCCTCTCTAGGAGCTGAATGTACAGTGGAGGTGTCAGTAAAAAAAAACAAATAAAGAAACGCACAAATAAAGCCTAAAAATAGCCAGAACTACCCACTGAGTATGACTGTGTGGATATATTTAGTCTGTCTAACACCAACTTTTCTTGTTAAAAACACAATCTTACCTTTATGCAAAACAGCTGCATGTTTCTAACTTGAGAAACTTGAGAACACAAAGGGGGTAAAAGTCAGATTTTTAAATCATCCCCTTTTCACTGACATTATAACAAGAGTAAAGGTGAAAAGACCAGGCAGAACTTCCATGTCCTTCTTGCATCCTGATATCCCACAACAAATAGCTGGAAGCTTTCTAGTAAGACATCCCAATAAACAACCCATTAAACTATAGGAATAGATTCAAAGCCAAAGCTGTACCAGCAAACTCAGGGGAGCAGCAGGAGGCGAAGGCAGGGGGCAGGTCCCACACCCTGGAGCGTGGCTGTGCCTGGCTGGTGGCAGTGGGACACAGCGGCTCTCTCACAGCCCAGTCCTGCATGCCGCACCCGTCCCGAGCTGGTGCAGAGCCCTTCCCTGGCACAAAGGACATGCCAGGAAGGAAAACAGTTACTGCCATTTCAGACTGCAACTTCAGCCAAAGGGTTGTCCCTTGGCCAAGAACAGAAGGGCTTGACCTACTGCTGGTGCTGGCAGTGGTTGGGCTGCCACATGGACCATCCCACTGCTCATCCTGACAGGAGCCCTGAGCCTCCCGTGGGTTTGACTGCAACAGGATGAGACACAGATACACTCAGTTGAGGTGTTGAGAGATGTTCAGCCAAGTCTCCCTCCAGGGAATCTCTGTGTTCCTGCAGGCCATGCACTTCTCTCCCTGCTTCCCAAAGGGAAGGCAGAGATGGTCCCCACAATCCCCTTCAGAACATCTGCAACTATTTAGAGCCTGCAACTGTGATACCACTAGTGGAAGCCACACTCATGCCAAATTCCTAGTGCTGACTAGTGCTCTGCATGAGCTGGGCAAAGAGGTGGTCTCTACCACAATTTTGCTTTTTCTATATGATACCATGACTTGTTTGGCTGATGTGCATGAGAGGGGTTTGTTTCATTATTATGCAGCCTTCCTGTGGGCCTCCAAATACCACCCATCACTTCTGCTGGGCTAAACAAGAACACACAGGTTTTTACCAGACTTTTTCTCTCATTTACAACAGGGAAAAAAAGCACACTGTAACACATTACCAACTTCACGTGCAAGATTCAACCCAAATGATTATTCTGAAATTAGAATTTTTATTTTCGTCTGATTTTAACATTAAACAAAAAGTAATTGAAGTTAATAAGATTAAATTTTTTACATTAACTCCAGTGGGAAATTGAGACCATGTTCTTTTCTTGATATGCCGTGATTAATTCCCATTGATGCAAGAACACTCTTTGTACAGCATCATAGTTTTGTCTTTTCATTCTTTGCCTTAGCAGTAAATTTAATAATCACTGATTTTTTACTACAATAGATAAACATGATGATGTAAGACAAATCAGTTGATGATACTATTCTTCAGACAATTTAATTTTCATCTGAAATGAAGAATAAATGTTATTATATTAGAGGAAATATGGATGGAAAAATAATTATTAGTATGCTTAAATACTGACGACCATATTATGGCAGTACATTTCTATAAAGTTAATACTAGACAGAACCACATACCCTCAACCACTTTGGGGATCTTAAACTATAAAGTTAAAAGCACAGTGATCACAACCTCAGCGTACCTCCCGACTCAGATTTGGAACAGAAATTCTGCCTAAGCAACAGTAACATATAAGATTGCACCTATTTAAAGAAACATACAAAGGAGAAGATTAAACTAAGAAAGACACAGAAAAGTGTATTAGAAAAATGAAAAATCATCTTCACCATACACTAAAGAAAACATAACATTTACTATTACACTGTATTTTCCAAAATTCTGTAGAATAGACTGAAATCCCCAAACCAGGGAATTAAGTCTTCTTTTTTAGTAAGTTCCTGATGTAGACTTTGGCCAGTGTTTAAACTATGGGTGTTGGAACCTTCTTGTCCCAAATGTAGGGTCATGGCATCATTTAGATTGGAAAAGACCTTTAATATCATTGAGCCCAACCATTAACTTCACACTGTCAAGTCCACCACTAAACCATGTCCCAAAGTGCCACATCCACAAGACTTTAAATACCTCCAGGAATGGTGACTCCATCACTTCCCTGACCAGCCTATTCCAGTGCTTGACCAACCTCTCTATGAAAAACGTTTTCCTAATACCCAAACTAAACCTCTCCTGGTGCAACTTAAGGCCATTTCATCTTGTCTTAAAATAAGTTCCTAACTTAGGCCTTCACAAACAGACAGCACAAGTGGGGTGGCAGGCTGGATATAGTGGTGTCCTGCACTTCAGACAGGACAGCAGTTCCACAATGGCATTTCCCACAAAATGAAAGCCTACAGTTGGTTAAAGCACACCACTCCACCACGGGCAAATGGAGGCAGTTGGCACCAGCACAGGACAGCAGGGGAGGCTGCAACAGGAGCTACAGGAGGCAGCAAGGAAATACAGCATTAAGTAAAAAGAGTCTGCACTATCTCACATCTTCCTACATCCTGCTGCAGGTTGCTTTTCCTGCCACAGCCTTCTCCCTCCCGCCCCTGCATGGTGTCATTTTCCCCAGTGTGCGCTCCCCTCCCACTCACTAACACGTAAGGCACACCATGATTTATGTCACCTCTCCAATCTGGCCCAGCATCTTGGAGGTGCAAGCATAAATGCAGTCGACAAAGGGTTAGGATTAACACTTTATTGGCAATTGCAGCAGGCAAGTGGCTCAGCTCATAATGCAATTTTGTCCTCAGGAAGACCTGTAGGAAGTGAGAGCAGGTTGCCACAGGTCTGGTGCCTTCTTTGCACTGACATACATCCCTGTTCCTGGGCAAAAGGGCATGTCCAATTAGCTGTCTTTTATTATTAACGTTCTGCTGTTTCATCTGTTGATCATGTGTCTTCCTCTCGGCCCCTCTGCACCCCAGCTTGTGTAACGCACATACATCTACAGAGACACTGCTCCACCTGGGAAAGCTCAAGTGGAAATCTGGTGGTGGAGACCAGGTATCTTCCTCTTGTAAGGGTGGAACAGCTGACAAGTTGAAGGAGATCACAGTAAGAAGGATCCTCAAGCTAAAAAGATGAGAAATATGAGGTATCTGCCCTGCTGGAAGTAATAATTACAATGTATTATTAACAAAACTCAGGTTTCATCATTAACTTGGCTCAGGTTTCGAGAGCTGATCTCACCCTAATGATCCTCCAAATTACATCCAGCCTCTCCTTCACAGTGGAACCAGTACCAGCAAGTCTGCTGGTAACTGTTACACAGAAAAGAAAGCATGGGTAAAAATGAGCTATAAATACCATAATCAAACAGGTGCAAAAAATTACAGACACTTTAAGTTGCCCGAACTCAGGGCCATCTCATCACTTGGATCTGATCCTGCCAAAAAGATAGACTGTAACTTCAAAGCAGCTGAGAGGAAAGGGCTCACTGTCAGTACGTGCTGCATATGGCACAGCTGACCTGACCCTCCTTCTGCAAAGGATTGACTCCACTCCTCTGAAAGATGTCAGTCAAGTCAGAGCTCCTCTCTTGGATCTCAAAACATGAGAAAGGCTACCTACGTGTTTGCTATAATGAAGTAGCCAACTGTCTCAGTCACGACCCAACTCCTGCCACAAAAAAACCTTCTTTGATTCTGTTCCTCTCCCAAGCTCATCAGAGAAGGAAGACCTTCAAAAGCATTTTCTCAGCCCCTAAGCCTGAGATGAAAATGCCACTTTAATTGTGGACTGGTGAGGTCTACTTGAGTAAAATAAACCAAATTGCTCAGATGCAACTGCGTAACACGGAGCCTAATTGCTTTGCTAGCATCAACAAAGAGCTGCTGGTTCATTAGAGCAAGCTGGAGGAACTGCTGTTTGCATCTTCACAAGCTGGGAGTATTTGATTGCAAAATCGCTATGGATGTTTGATCCAAAATTCAGCCTCTGATTTCTGATCAGTAGAACTTAAAAGCAAAAAAGCCATCACTCTGATATTCTTCTTCACAACTTTTTTCAGGGTAACAATTCATTCTTCTCCTTGATCTGTTCAAGGATGTCAAATCTAATCATAAGATAGGATATGAACTTTTATATTCTGTATAAACTGCTTAGAGAAAGAACAGAACTGATGTGAAGCAAATTGCAGTTTCACATGACAGCTGTAAGATGCTGGCACTTTGGCTGCTATCCTGAAGCCTAACTGCAACAGGACTTGCAGAAAGAGCAAAGGTCAGGGGAAGGCCAGAAAAGGGCCAGTGGAGGTCAAAGGCACTCATGTTTCCTGCTGACTGGTCAGAGCAGGTTTGGACAACAGGCAAACGGCAAAGGAAGCTTACTTCCATCTCATCCAACAGGGAATTAATTGCTGAATCACACTAAAGGGGAACGTGGCAAATAGTGTCATCAAAATGCCCAGGAGCATCCTCTGCCTGGGGCAGTTCTACATCCCTTTTGGGAGACCACACTGCTCTACTTAGGTTTGCCTGTCCACCCCCTCCTCATCATAAAACTCAGATGAACCACAGCCTTGCTTTATGTGTTAGGTAGTTCTTTTTCCATCACAACCATCTTTAGACTTAAAACTTACTGAATGAAAAACACAAACACAATCTCAGGCAGATAACTGCCTCAGCAAGTCTATCAAGAGCACCTTATTTTCTCCAAGTCAAACTCCACATGTGAATTGGTCCACATACAGACCCAGACACATCTGCATAAAGAGGTCCATTTGCCTGAGTGTTTATTAAAAATGCTTGGGAGCCAGAGGGATACCAGAAGTGCATCCAGTTGTTCTTCATTTTTTAAAGAAAAGATTGTTTACACCTCTAGGAACAAGGCATTGATGAAGTTGCTCATAAAATGCACCACCCGTGGATTCAAATCTGAATCTTTTCTCCCCTTTTTATGCAGTCTGAATCAGCTTGTGGGAAAGTTAATAGAAACATTCAACCAGTGAAACGAAAAGTGGATCAAACCAGTACAACACAAGCCTTCAAAAAAGCAGAAAACTCCACATGGGGTGCTCTCAGGAAAACCACTGAAATGCAGAATAATCCATTGTGCTGAGGCAGGTAGGTCAGCCCTTTGCATGCTCTGCTTTTCACACAAGGTGCACATCAGAAGTGGAAACCAAAACCTCCTTTTCTGACAGGTCATGAATTAAATAACTACAGCTGGTTTCCAGGATCTCTTACCTGCTGCTAGTCATTTCACAAAGGAGTAATAACAGTCCTCATAGAGTAAATTATTTCTAGAGGTATCCTTTTAATCACAGACTGCTGTAAGATACTTCTCCAGTGGCAGTGAGTCCAGGAAGCACAGAACATCTGCCAGCATTAAAAGAAGAGCACATCTAAAACCAGAGCTCCAAATTATCAAAATACAGCTTGTTGCAGGAATTTAATCTATGTTAACACACTGCTAGAGCAGTCCAGGTAATAACAGCAATAACATACAACAAGGAACAAGTTATAGGCACACTAATATAAATGGGGCAGCACTGCTTACAGATATTTTAAAGTCCCAGTAGTGTTGATCCACCCATGAGCGGGTCTGGATTTATAGAAAAGGAAAAAGTAAGTGCATGACTACCCCGCAGGAAGTTTCTATTTTGAAAGGTGTCTGCCTTGACTGAAAATCAAGATAACACCTCTGAAATTCCCACCTGTCGAATACATTCTGTTTCCTCCTTGGTTTTCTTTTTCTCTCTGCAGTGAACTGAGCTGCTCTAAAATTATTTTTTCTGTAATTTTCAGCAAAAGTAGATAAGGAAGGAACTGTGGACAAGCACTGAGGGCTTTAAACCCAAAGAGACACATCCTTTTTCCCCCTTGAGAAATCAATACATGCCAGCTTGAGTGTATTCTGAATCCAAGTTTTAATTAGACACAAGGTGAAATCAGTTGAACCTACCTCTTGCTCAAATACTATTCTTTTCTTAGTATCCCACTGTTCTCCAGAAAAAATGCTCTTCTGACCTGTTGGTTGCCTGTTGGTGAGGCAGAGGATCCAAACTCTGTTCCACTATGGCCTCACCACTATCTGCATGTTGTCTACCTCTCTATTGAGAGCCTCCAATAATAGCTTCCTATAATAGAATTGTCCTGACTCACAGGTAGGGGGGGAGAGAAGCTGACCTCGCTGCAGCATCAAGAGTCTGACGCATTTTGGGAGGCTGTGGTTTTAGGGCTGAAAGAATTCAGCCTTGTTTTCAATGAGGTTTTATACAATTAACTTCCAAAATATCACCCTATAGCTCCATGTCCATTTGAAACTTGATATTGTTTAGTGGTTCAACTTAGCACTATTCAGGGCTTTAGCCGTGTGCTTGGCGAATTAGCAGTACTCACCAGCAGAAGAGAGTTTCTCAGAAACGTAGCCACTCAGGCTCCTGACTGGCTCCACCTCGTGTCCGCCCACTCCCAGTTTCAGACATTTCACATTCCAAAACTGGAAGTGTCTATGCAACGTAAGGTCACATTATTGCACAACATGCTCTTTTCCTTCTAAGAGCCACTGCATCTTCAAAAGTACATCAACTCTTAACAGCATGAGAGCTGTTTACAGCGAATTTCTATCTGAGTGGGAGTATTTTCTCCATGAATCTTATAACAAGGACATGACGTGTATGACTCTTCCCTACATTTGGTAAAATTTTTACCGAGATGACATTTATTCAATACTTCCACATCAGCATGCCTTCCCCTTTAAGCTGCCTTTTGAAAAATTGAGAATCCATTTTTACACTTCTTTAAAGTATTTCTGTGCTGGATAATTTTAGGACACCCTAAACAGAACAATTTCTGCCTATCTTATATTTAGAACCGAGGCCTTTGCAATGCAACCGTGAAATACAACTGATTGTCACAAACGCAGGTTTTGCCAATTGTTTTTTTTCTTGCCAAACACTGTGAGTAATTGCTGTGATCATTCCTTCAGTTAGTCTTCAAATTCTAACAGGTGAAGGAAAACTCCAGTTTCAATTATACTTGAAGAAAACCTTCCACTTTAGTATGGGGGACTACAAGTCAGGTGGGCTTTATTGCTTTTCCAAAGAACAAGACAGGTGGAAATGCTTAAGATACATTGTGTTCTTTGGAACTGTGTTCAGCTTCTCAGAACAATTAAGTCTTTGCCGTTAGCATAGAAGGCCTATGTGGTGGTTCCTTGAATACCAGCAACTTATGTTGGTATTGCCTAAAGGCAACTCTGGATATATTTAAATAAAGAATTAATGACCCTAACTATGTGTCCCTTCTTCTTTCTATTCAGATCTGTTACCTTTGTCTTCAGCACCACTGGGGCTGTTAAACAGAGGGGAAGCAGACGGGTTTGGGGCTGGGAGGGTTCCCAGCACTATCTGGTAAGAATGGGGATGCTGGCAGGATAAATGATTAAGACAGCTCTCAAAAACCCTTCCTGATTTCACAGTCAAACAAGTTCTCCATAAGCTGTCAGTCCTATCCTCCCAGAAGTAAAGAAGAAAGTTCAATCCAGCTGAAAGTTCAATCCAAACTGAAGAAAGTTCAGATCCAACAGTCAGCATACAGAAATCTAATTCAGGCTACCTAGCAAAAATTATAAGGGTCAAAATAAGTCAGTAACAGTAAGGGTGAATGGGAACTTGAGAGAATCCTATGAGAAGAACAGAAAAAGGGACAGAGGAGGATGCATTAGGTATGTGCTAGCACCATGCTTTTCTGCAGGTAAAGGTAGCCCAGGATTTTCACTCTGAGTCATTCATTTGGAAGATATGAATAAGAGTCAACTGCCCTTCATCCAGTGGAAGAGATACCTAAAATGGAGCTAATGGCTTAAAGTTACTTAGCTCCTGTTCAGTCTGTGAGCAAGTAAAGGACTGTAATATTTAACCACAGCTCCCATGCGTTTCTGAGAAGCACAGGGGAGGCTGCCTTAAGGAAAGTCAGACATTGGCCATGCTGCTTCCTGTGTGCACCAGATGAAAAAATCTGCACCTGCCTTCAGGCTCATGTAGATAGCAAGCTTCCTCTGGTGCAGTGGCTGTCACACAGTGCACTTTCTGGTACAGCCGATTTCCTCCTGGGGGACATTTCCCTCGGGGACAACAGGGTCTAGTACTCTGTTCGTGCCACCAGTCATGATCACCAAAACTGACAGCTAGTCACCATGCAATATAACCAAAGTTTTAGTGCTGTGACTAGAACTTGCTCCATGTGTCAATGAGAACAAAATGGAGAACTTATGAGAGACAGCAAGACAAAGAAAAAGACTCACAAAAATCTGGAGACACAGTACCATAAGGAGAACCCAGCACCTACTACAAATACTGGCACTATTCAAATCATTAGTTTAAAAAGTAAAAGTGGTATTCATTCTTTTTTAACATTCATCCATAAGAGGTCACTGTGTCGTACCGTGAACACCTTGGTGTCAACAGCATTCTTCTCCCTTCCCATATGCTCAGCACCAGGTGTCCAGTCACCTCCAGTAATGTCTCAGCCATCAACCCAGCTGCCCTTGGTAGGGGGTGTCAGGGCAGGAACTAAAACAAGACAAGTGGAAGTCCTTCATCTTGATTGTGTGATCTTAGTCAATTTTACAATCACTTAAACATACTTTTTATTCCCCATTAATCTAATGGAGTCCAAGATTTTTACAACCCCCACAGACATTTTAAATAACCAGTATAATGTACTCAAACTTTTGGGAAACTGAGTTTAAGCAGCAAAGATATAAGCTCACAAATGAACAAGGCCCCTCTGGTTTCCCAGGGTTTGTGGCCTCTCTTTTAGAATTTGTTTCACTTTGACATTGCTTTTTCAGTAGTGAGTAGACTTTTTTGCGCAAGTCACTACAACCCACTGTGGGACATGAAGACTGTCAAGGTGATCTGCCCACAGGAGCTTCTTAAGCATAAAATTCTTGTACTGCCATTCACAATGAGATGAGAGATATAACAGGCAGATGGCAACTGGAAACCATTTTAGCTCAGATCAGCTAAACAAAGGCCTTTTTCACGGAGTAAAGTGACTTAAAGGGAAGTATTTAATTCGGAGATTTCCATGGGAAAACAAAAAAATAAAAATAGCAATATGGAAATTTTCCAGTGGAAAACTTGTTCTTGTGGAAATTCCGCTTTCAATTGACAAATTGTTTTTATGGGAAATTCCTAAGCAGCTGTAGGCACAGCCCTCATGCTGAGAAGTTTAAAAGCAGCTCATATTTGACCCAGAACCCTCAGATTTCCCACATCAGATAAAATGCAAAAGCAAAGCCCTTGTCTTTTCCCTACTCCTGAGCACACTCTGCAGCACATAAGCAGTCTCACTGTGGGCATGAGAGTATATTCACTGCAGTGGCAGCATGCATGTGGTTACAGATGGGGTGCTTGCACGATTAATCTTTTAATGTCCCAAATCAAGACTAACAGAGGCTCTTATATGAGCTGTCTCTAATGCTCTGATAACTCTCATACTGGTAAAGCTCATGCTGGTAAACCAGCAACACATTTACCTGCACTAGGGATTGCAGGCTTGAGAGAATATTAAATGAAGCTTCTCACAGTGGACTGCATCAGGGAGAGAACTTGGTGCTGACTTTTACGTGCTTTTGTGAACGGTCACAAATCATGGACACAAGTCTGTCATTATTAACTGTTTTACACTGGCTTAAACCTGTCAATAAGAACTATAGACTCCACAGCTACCATTACAGAGATCAAGACAAACATTTTTAGTAAGCTTGCTAAGGGTCTTCTAAATTTACAGGAGGAGCATTGAGTAAGCATAGCCTTTACAGAGTGATATTAGGAAAGCATAAACCATTCATTACAATGCATCTTCTATCCACCACTTTAGCATGAATCATCATACTGTATAAACAGGCTAGAAATCATATTTATGGTAAGGCTCAAAGTATCTCAGAAAGTCAGAGTAAGAAACAAGGTATTACAGGAGGCAGGCTTGCACAAAACCTCACAGTCCAGAATGGTACTAGAAAGGTACTGAGCACCTAAACCGTTCACCTAAACATTTGCAGTGATTTACAATGTTTCTGTACCAGACCTGGACATTTCACAGTAATGCATTTCTGACACAACATAAATTTTTTTGAGTAGAAAAGTTAATTCTACTGGTTGTAGGGAATGGTCTTCACAATTTTTTCTCAGGAGTGAAACTGTCTCTTTCCCAACTACCTTCTGCCCCATACTGCCTATTCAAGCCCAGAGAGGATCCAGCATACCCCAAACTGAGTTGGGCTGGAGGAGTTCAAGCACAGTTGAGCTTTGGCAGGAGCGAGAGCTCCAAGGTGCCATTGGAGAAGGCTTTTGGCAGCTGGCTGCCTGCCAGGGGCTGTGGGCTACAAGGTGAAGGAGTGGACAAAGGCCACTGCTCAGCTGCTACTGTGACCTTCAGCTATGCTGATCTGCAACTGGAATGCACCCTCTGTCCATGCTCGTGTTTCCACATGCTTCCTTGGCTATGGGCAACTCCACATACACACGCATGACACGGAGTTGACACACACAGCCTGTGTCTGTACTGTACCCAAAGCCAGCAAGTTCCCCTCTAGCCCACTGCTGCTCCACACCCAGGCAGCACAGCAACCAGATGTGCTCACCAAGGCATGCTGCATGGCTACAGCAACCAAACACCCCGAGGTCAAATCACAAATAATGAATTTCAGAGATGGCCACAAAAATCCTGTGTCTCTCCACCTGAAGGAATTAGTCTTTTCTGATCTCACAGTAATAAAATTGCAATGAAAGCCTAACAAAGCAAGCTTTGTTACTGAAGTGACAAGAAGGGCATTTATTTTCAGAGCCAGCCACTTGAAGGAATACCCCACATGGTAGATAGCACAAGTATCCTGTATTTCCAGTATATAACAGAGCTACTTCTACTACACTGTAGCACATGTGATAAGAGAAGAGGGCCCAGGCCCTTCTCCATATTCTTTGCATACCTGTTACTATCACACAGCTGCTCTCAAGTCTGCAGTTTCCTGTGCAGTACAAACTGCATACCACTTCCCCTACGGAAAAAAAAGGCCTTGCTTGCTCTTAATTGACGATGGAAATACTGTCATATTTTCCACTAGCCAAGCTTGAAACCATTACTGAACAAACCTTCATTAATTTTTCCACAACATTTTGCAGAAATGTCAGGAAACAGCTGCACCAAAATGATTAACTGTCCTTATCACTCAGGCTTCATTGGCCAACTTCAAATTATACAGGTTTTCTTCTTTCAAAACTCTACATTTAGTGATAGTTTTTAGTTATTCTTCAGTTGACTGTTTCAGTGCAACACTTTCTCTTCAAAAGTATCTGATTGCACAGGATCAGTGTCAGACAGACTTTTTATGACCAGTGGAAGAATTTGTACAGTTTGGAGCTGCATATTTCTAGGAAAAGATTGCTTCCTGCAGATTGCTCAGCTGTGTCTTTCTTGGATCAAATTCAATGAAATTCACAACTTGCAGTCAGATTGTATTTGCCAGTCAGGCTGAATTCATTACACTGACATAATCTTCTCTTGCTGCATTTTCTAATTCCTTTCTTTTCCTTCCCTCCTCTTTTCCTTGTCCCTTCTCTCTCCCCACATTCTCTTTGTCACCTCTTCTTTGAGCTATACCACATGTCAGAACTTACCATACAATGCCCTGTACATTTTCTGGCAAAAACAAGTGGAACAGTACACATCACCATCCCAAACATGCACACGCTGAGATGCTAGAAGGCTTAGTACCAAATGAAAGTGCAGCCATCTGGAGGTAACTGCTAGTGTGGATCTGAGCTTCCCAACTGGCTGAAACGTTGCAGTCCCAGAACTTTTTAGCAAAGTGTCAATGAGCAAGAGACTCCACTCACATGGATTTGCACGGGGCACTGGACGGTAATTTTTCAAAAATGTAAATTCTTCAAATTTTGTTTGGAACACAGCAAGGTTTATAGGATAACTTCTAAAGACTGACATTGTAGTATAGTGTCCTGCTTATATTTTGAAATTATTTAGGGTTACTATATCACAGTATGTAACAATAAGTCTGCATATAAGTCACTGGGAGATCTAAAATTACAATTGTTCACTCCATGTCTTAATTAAAGCTGTAAGCCTTGACTCTATAACCTTAAGATATTTTTACACAGAGGGAAATAAAGATGCAAATAGGTATATACATGTCTTGGAATTTAAATAAAAAAAATGCCATCAAGGGGGGAGGGGGGTTGGGGTTCAGTGGTTCAAGTGTTTATGCTGATATGACCCCCTATCCCTAGCAAAAAGTAAGATACTTGCAGAATTGTAGAGAAATGAAACATATAGAGGTTTGTCTAGGTATTATAAAGAATCCTTCCAGTTGCCTGTATTTCAAGACCATTTGCATGTCTTGCTTTTTGAAAGTATCTCTCGCACAGCAGTGTGCATTGCCCAACCATCCCACACAGCTTGGCTCAGGGAGAGCCAGCCACTGACGCCCTCCCCCTGTGCTGGGTCAACTCCTGAATTCCTGCATTGCCTTCAGCAGGTATATGGACACCTGGCAGCCCCTGGGCCAGGACGCCTAACACAGAATGCTGGCCTTGTTATTTAATTGGTGCGGTGCTGGCTATGAAAAAAAATCCCCAACAGCTCTGTTTTTTAAATTACTCTAACAAGGTATCTGCTTAGATGGCAGAAATTGCAGTACACTGTATTCTGCTTAAAATACGCATGAATATATATGGGTTCTATTTACAAGATATGAAATAGTGCCAAAAGTACGCAGGTTTTTTTAAGGATTCGGTTTTATAATACACAGCGCCGAATTTCTCCTTCACGATATCCTTATCTGTCGCTGCTCCAGTTCGAAAGCAGCGGCTCGCGGTGCCAGAGGGTTTCAAGGACCGTGTCCTTCCAATAGGCGGGATGCCAGTGCTCTGCCGTCTGCTGCTGCACGGCCACATATTGGGGAGGGGACAGGACACACGAAGTCGTTAGATTTCATTAAACAAGCGCTGATGTTTATGGCTTCGGGGGTTGGTTTCGGTTCTTCTGGGGGTGGGGGACGCTCTGACAGAAGCAGAAGGCAAACCAGCCGCCAGCAGAAGGGTGCCGCAGCTGCCCGCGGGGCCGGGGGCTGCCCCCACAGCTGTGCCGGCTTTTCCTGCCGCATCCCGCCCGCCACCGCCGGAGCCCCCGCCACCGCTGCCTCGCCAGGGCGGCCCTTCGTGCCCGGCTGCTTTGAGGCTGGAGAGCGCAGTGCCCATTTCTGCCCCCTCTGGACCTTCTCGGGTCTCATCCCACCACCCCCCCACACTGGCACAGGCTGCCCAGGGAACTGACGAGTGGATTTGCTGCCCAGCCACCCTGCTCGGCCGCCTCCGGGACGTGAAAGAAGAAATGTGGTTTGCTTCTCTCTGGCTACTAGGGGGACCAGAAACAAGTGTTCTCACTGCCCCGAGTTTGCAATCCTGAGCTCAAACCTACGGGAACATTCAGCCTCTTTCTATTCACACTGTCAGCAAAGAGCAGCAGGATCTAGAGGCAATGTCACAACAAAAAGAGAGACCATGAACTTGCTTCACCCTTTGCACCGTCATTTATATTTGGGCAAAGTGGATAACAGCTCCTTTAGCACTAGCATAACGGTATTTTATGCTCGCTCGGCATTCATTTTACCCAGGTATAAATAGGAAAAGGTTTCAGGCAGTAGAGAAGCAGGACCAGTATCTTCAAAGGATTCTCGGCCAAAATAAAGCAGCTAGTCCTCCACACCACAGCTTGCAGTCTTGCTCAGCTGCAGGAAATATGCCCTGAAGGACGCCTGGGACTGCTTGTTTGGCAGCATTGCATGCTCTGTTCCTTGAAGAAAACGTGCCTTCCTACCACCCTGTGCCTAGTGGAATCAGACTGCAAGCTTTCACCAGTAAAGCAGGCAGTAATAGGGTTCCATTTCTTAATGGGAGCCTTTTATTAGCTCCCACATCGTATTTACTACCCTATTAGTATTAAGTGCTTGCCTTAAAATCCTTAGCACACAGGGCAGTGGTACATATCATCATAGTTACAGTAACACTGGTTTGAACTATGTTAATTGAGAGCATCTATTCTAAAATACAATTGTTCCAAACAAAAAATGAAGCATACTATTACTCAGCTGACACATTATTGGGGAGAGTTCTCAGTGTACAAGAGCCACAGAAATAAGGGCCCAATGCACACAAGTGCCATTAAGTTACATGCTAACAAAACCTGAAAAATGTATGCCAAAACTCCATTTCAGGGGATGGCCGCCATACTCTTGTGTACCAAAGTTCTCAGTTTTCCACTTAAATCCTGCCTGGTGAGTCAGGACATGGCCAGGTTTCCATACTCCAGCAGTGTTCCATTACTCCTCCTTATAAATTTCACACGCTGTTAATGCTTTCCAAACTGGCAACAGAGCTCAGGGGTGCATGAGGACAGTTTATTTTCCTGCTGAACTTTAAACAGAAATTCCACAGGACCTCTGGCAGGGGTAACAGCCCTGCTGACAGCCATCAGTTCACACCCTCTCGCCCACCCAACTTTGATCCCAGGCTGCGCAGAAACATCTCGGTTGCTCTGAGAGACTGCAGGGGGGCAAGAGAACAACGCAGATACCCACGACTCCCATTGCAGGGACCTTGAGAGGAATCCACAAGAGATATCCCATATAGCACCATCCTGGACTGGAGAATATTTGGGATCAGTTCCAGGGTTGAGTTCAAGGGATTGCCCTTCTCAATTTAACCCCTCTTTCACTGAATTCATATATTGAATGAAACATAGGTCCAACACTATTTACATAATTCTGAAAGATCTGTCAGGATTATCTCAAAATATGTTCTGTGTTTTCTCTGAATGCCTTCTCCTGTGCTGATGATATCACATGAGAATCTCCAGGGTCTTCCTTATACACCTAGCTTCTATGGCTGAATATAAATATTCTATGGCTGAATATAAATAAGAAAAAAAAAGGAAAGTCAATGAGGGAGATCAAACTTTCCTTAACCTTTCACTCTTTCAAGATTGTTTTATTAAATCCTACAGGCTAAAAATTCTTTGACCATCAAGGATGTGCCTATACAGAGAAGATGAGAGAAGAGGAGCTTCTCAGTGCTTCAGGTCTCCTATAGCAACAAAAGTAAGTGCATGTACCACACATAAGCACAGTTTTTGAGACTATGAATGTGAAAACTGACCAACTTGGGACTACCAACCCAAATAAACATGGTGCTGCCACCAATAGCTGAAAATGGACCTTTTCTTGACAAGATAAATTGTCTTCTGGACCATCTGATGTCATTGTAAGACCTGTGTTGGTGATCCACTAACTTTAAGCTATCTTGGGTGTTATTGCATACAACAACATCAGCACTTTCATAACTGCAGTTTCTAAGTGCCCAAGTGTTCCCAGAGGAAAAATTAAACCTTGAACAGTACATGGTGCTGTTCAGTACGCTTGAAATGGAAAGATTGTCAAGCAGAAATCACCAACTTATATTTTAGGACAAAGTAAATAAAAATCCTCTAACATTTCCGATATAAAATCCTCACCCAGTATATCTTCTTGTATTTTTACAAGTACACTTTTCTGCTTGTTTAGTTCAAGAAGTGGAGTCCCTGGATACCTGATGCAAGAATTGTGTGGGAGAAGGGAAATTGGAAAACCAAATATGTGGACAAAGCAAAGACATCACTTCCAAATTAACAAAAACCTGCCCCAAAAGAGTAATGTCTCTAATTTCAACAAAAGCTGGCTTCAGTTGTAACAAAAGAACACATAATCAGGATTTAAATGTGACTTCCACATGAAGCCTTTTGAGAATGAAAACCTGTGCTCTCAGACCCACTCCCTCAGCTCATGTAAAACCACCCTTCCTTTTTCTCCTACCTGGATGCTGCCATCAAAGGTGCAAGTGAGTAATGGTTCCAGTCAAAGCAATTTGGTTCACTACTCCAGCAAATATGACTGTTGACTCTCTCTTCCACCTATTTGGAAAACAAATATTAAAATTTTTAACGACTGGGATCAATTCAGCCTGCTGTTTGATTTTATAACTTAACTGACATTATGGTGTTTGCTACATCAATACATGTAAGAACTTCAGAGACTGTCACAGTCCTTCTTGCTACCTTCAGAGCAATGTGGCTCCAGCAATCAGTAGCTCTCCTATGTTTTCCAACTTGCTGTGGGCTATAATACACATCAATTAATGCATTTCAAAGTGAAAACAATAGACATACAAGGTCAGTAGGTACATACAATGATTTATTTTTCAAGCATGATATATACAAAAAGCAGGGTAAAAGCAAAGCATGAAGTGTCTTTATAGTATCTTTAAATTTAGTCCTTGTCATTCCAAGTGTTCTGCCTAATTTCTGTCTAATTTTGAAAACATCATGCCCAAATCCTAATTTAAGAGCACATGATTTTTAATTAAATGCAAATACTTTCCTGTTTTTGAACCAGAGCAATGTGATTGTCTTCCATCCTGCTTCCTTCCTATTTAGCACTGTGCTTTAAAAGTGAGATCACCTCTAGGAATTCCCTTTTCTATATGATGTTAGTATGTTTTAGAAAGTAAGTTATCAGCATACACTGTGAAAAACAGTCATAGTCCTTACATTTCTCTTTACTTGTGATGGAACTCTGGGAAAGACCACAAAGAAAGCACTTTCTGCATACAAATGACCTGCTGTAGGCATGTGTGCAGGAGTGTATGTTCATCTGAGGCACAGAGCACCAGAAGATACGTTCATTAATGTGTTAGACACATTAGACAGCCACAGGCTGCTCTGCTTACACCTTGCAGGGAATGGGTTATTGAATACCCCTAACTGGGGCATACAGGCAAATCATCAGGAACTGGAGACTCAGATCTAATTTGTACACAGTGGAGCTGACTGAAACTCCCACCTTGTTAATAAAAACCAAGGCAACAAACCTTCAGTGATCTTGTAGTGACAATGTACTTCAATGGGCCTGGCTGTTCTGATTTTGCGAGGTATTTTGTTCAGGGCACTTTCCTCCAGGCTTCCCTGTGTCCCTCAATACCCACATGTGAGGTCCCAGGTGATGTGACAGGTAGGCAACAAGTGTGAGCATCCCAGGTGGATGCACAGGGCAGCACTCCAGGGGTGCACAGGGTCCCGGCAAGAAGTGCAGCTCATGTCAAGAGCCTTCTTCTGCTCTTTTGCCCTGGCTGTGTCACTGGGCCCTGGCTGGCTACTGCCTCAGGTCATCAGGTCACCACAGCAGAAGAAGGTACGTGCTCCTCAAGGCCTTACACAAATCATGGTAGAGCAGCCTGTCACGAGGACCTGGACAGGAAAATTTCAAACTTAGCACACCTAACTTGCAGATTTGTGCCCATGGCCTGACCATACCATGCCTTGAAGCCAAAACAAACTTCCCTCTGCTTCCAGCAGGGAAAGCCTGTCCTCTGTGGGGTGGGCAACACATGGTGCTTCCACTGCTAACAGAGCACAGATGTGAGCTAGTGGAAGCAGGGTGCCAAAAGCTGAAAGGTAAAGCAGGCCTGGAATTGGCTGGCAATAAAATGGATACAGTTATGCTGTTTTTCCCTGCAATGTTTGCTACCAGCAACAGAAAACAAACAGCAAATGATAATGTGTTATTGACCAGCAATGTCAACAGCAGTCTATACAGGCATCTGAGTATATAAAATAACATATGCTCTGGCTGCAGCCCCTGGTGCTTTATCACATCTACAGCTTTCTAGGAAATGATCTGGGTGTGAAGCCAGGAACCACTTTTGAACCTTTGAACAGACAGGGCCCAATATGGTTTTACTCTGTTGGTAAAACCTTGGCATGGCTCTACTCAAGGGCAAAACTCTGTATTTAGCAGGGCCAGCATTTCAATCGCTACTTTTACAATCGACCTGAAAAATGTCCCAGCCAAAAAAAGCAAAGCAAAGCAATAAAGAAGTAATGAGTCCTTATTCTCCCATCCTTCAGTAGGACTTAGGGGTACTCTGGATTGCAGCATCCTCCCCCTGGTGTGGCATGGATACCTTTCAGCCCTAAAGCAGATCCCCCTGTACTTTCATAGGCCAAACTGGGTATAGTGATGCTGGCTACACTTGCACACAGTTATTTTTAATTAATATGCATCATTAACTTGTTGATCCTATCCGCAACCTAAAGACCAGAGTTTTTATTCTCATTTACACTTAATCCTCACTATGGCACCCTGGCAGAAGCAGAGGAGACTTTCATGAAAAGAGAATAAAGCCATAAGTGAAAGATGTCATTTATGGAACAAAATCACACTTCTCCTGCTCCAGCTTCATAGGGAGACTTTAAATTGAAATCCATGAGGAACACTGTATGTCATTTGCCCTAACTTATTTTAGCTCAAAACTGATGGGATCCAATGCCTTCCCTCTTGCTGCGGTAACCTCACTGTCTTCGACATCGTTCTTCAAAGAATACTTTAGCATCTGATCCGTTCAATGCAGGCTGGATCAGTTTCTGAGTATTTAAGAAACTTAATCACTAATTACAAGGAGGCAAAATATTATCCAAACCAAGATCTGATTAAGGACAGCAGGGTTTTGTCCTGGCAATACTACTGCATCTCCTTACTAACCTAGCATCTCACAGCAGCACTGGTTCTAGCAAACAGGACATGGTCTGAAGGAAGTGCCAACCTGCAGAATCTCTATCAAGCCCAGATAATGCACATGTCATCAAACAGAATTTTGCTGCCTAATTAAAGCTCCCAGAGTTATTGTTTGGACAGCAAAACCTGTCCAAACTGTTTGGACTGAATGTTTTTATTATCACATTAGTAAAAATTTGAGCCATCCTTTGTTCCTTTGCTGCAGAAGAAAAAGAATGTGCCTCCAATGCCTGCCCACCAAAGACAGACAGTAATGCAACCACCACTGCTGAGCATTTTCTAGTGTTTATAAATTGCTAGGTCTCTTCTTACAACTAACAAATGATTGGGGAAAAGGAAATTACCTCAAGTTGCATCAGAGGAGGCTTAGATTGGATACTAGGAAAAATTTCTTTTCGGAAAGAGTTGTCAAGCTTTGGAACAGGCTGCCCAGGGTAGTGGTTGAGTCACCATCCCTGGAGGTATTTAAAAGACATGCAGATGTGGCACTTGGGGACGAGGCGGAGTCGTGGACTTGGCAGTGCTGGGTTAAAAGCTGGACTTCCAACCTAAACAATTCCGTGATTCCATTTGATCATACCTGGTCATGACTCTCCTAATCTCCTGCTGTTGTTTGCCAGCCATTGGGACTATGAATAGACAAGCTCATCAGAAGGGAAATGAGAGTATGAAAATCACAGCATGTCTCACTGCTTGGAAGAGCTTTTTCAATTTGAACTTTGCCTCTCCAACACTCTGGGAATAGCCTTTTACCTGGGATCTGGAAACACAGGCAGAAGTGCTCTGATAATGACTCTTACACCATCTGCTTTTGAAAGACTGCTAGCAGCCTTGGCAACCCCTGTAATCATTTTCTAGTTGTAAAGTTACACCTTCAGGGTGAAACAAAAATGTAACAGAGACATCAGCATTATCTGACCAAAATAATTAATTAATGTCACGGGTCAACAACATAATCCTTGCTTTATATTACTTTATATTATGTATTTGTTAAACTGACACTGTAAGGTCAGTTGAGGATACCAGGTTGACAGGGAGATTCCTATACACCTTCCAAAGCAAAAAGAAGTCAGAAATCTCATGTGTATTTTCATCAGAAACTAAATTTTTTTGAAAGCAACTGGATATATTTTATTGCTAATTATTCAAAGATTCTGAAATAGTACAGTAAACAGGTGAAATTGCTTCAAGAGTACAAAGGGCAAATGAAGTTATGCCCATGTTACTACTTAACTGGCTTGCAGCAGATAGCATTCCAGCAGAGACTGTAACTTATCATGGTTTGGGAATTTACCTAAAGCCTCACTTTCACCAGGTCTGTAAGGTACCATTAAGTTGCAGCCAGGTTCCAGGATTATACAGAATAATTTGTACTAAAAAAAGAGTCAGGCAATATGGGTAGAGAAATGTGCACACTTCTGCAGTGCATCAACAAACAACTTGAATTCATGGCTGGTAACTCAAAACAGAGGGGCCATATGCAAATCTCCCACTCCAAATCATCTTGCATGACTTCTCTCTTTGTAGATGTTCTCTTACTTAATGCGATGAATTGACCATAAAAACTTCTGTACTGTAATATGTAGAGAGTGGGAAGCCAGTCAGAGTGGATTTTCTAATATTTTAATTTTTTAATTTTCTCATTTTTCTCTTTTTGCTTCTTTTCTCCTTTTCAAACACAGCAGGTCCATAGAATTCTATGAATTATCATCTGTAATGGGAGAAATAAGAAGTCTAAAATTTTCTTGATTGCAGCTATGATGCATTAAGTTCCAGGCATCAATCTCAATTGCAGCCCTTTTTCTCCAAATGGGCAATATTTTACAGTTATCACTCTCTAAACAAAACACAATTTATTATACACGTAATTTGATAGCTTCAGTAGCTAAGGCTAGAAGCAAAAAAGTCTTCTGACATGAGGAAGGTAAAAGTAATGTCATACTTTAAATTGACTTCATGTGATCAATGCCAGAAGACAATCATCTGTGAAATGATGTTCATGCCCTGATCAAATGCAATCATACCATATGCAATTGAATTTGGAAAAAATGGAAGAAAATTATTCCCATTAGTTTACTGGTGTTCTTAATGTGTTCACACAAATCATCCTCAAATAGATGAATTAAAATACTTAAAGCAACTCTACCTTTGCCCTCTTAATCCCAGGTCATTCTTGCAGCTCCCAATACTGCAGAAATATGTTTTCCTATGACCAGCTTGATAAAATTAACGGATCAAATCTTGAACTACTTCCAAAGTAAAAAAGTAGATAATTTATTTTTTGAATCAAATGTCTCTATGCTGTAAACATTTTTGTCTTTACTATTAAAGCAAGAGATTTTAAGCCTGCTTTATTTTTCAGTTTATATGCTTCTTTTGTTTTCCACAATTTTCTCAAGAGGAGTGTGATAGACTGTTTAAATTTGGTTTATAGACAACTTTTCTTCCTTTTGGTATCCTGCTAACACCATGTAGCAGATCTCAATGCAAAGAGCACCAAGAAATCTTTGTAAAAAGTCAGTTTGTTCAAATTTGTACATGCATAAATTTTTGTGCATACATATGTATTTATCTACATAAATATATGTATATATCCATATATGCATATAAATAAAAATAAACACATTTACTAATGCATGTGTGTTAGTGGAGCTAACAGTAGCATTTAAACAGTTTATTTATTTATTTATTTATTTATTTATTTATTTATTATGTCTCTCAGGCTCTGCAATCCAAACAAAATTTAACTAAAAGGAACATCTCTTATGAACTTTGTACACTCTACACATAGGTAATTCGTATTATTAAAACCAAGAACTTAATTTCTTCTTGTGAGCCTCCCTATGTCCTCTCCTCTATCTTCAGAGCCCAATCTGCACATGAGATTTTGCTGCCACCGCTGAAACTTTGATTTTGGGTTACTTTTTTTCACTTCAGCCAGGAGCTAATTTAGCAAGAGTACATCCCCCTAAGTATAGGTCCATAACTTCACTGCAAGTAACAGTTTAGACACTGCCAGCTGAGACCAGCACCCTCACTAACCAGGCTTGATGCTTTTAGATAATGGTCAAGCTGACAATTGACACAGCGTCCTCAAACACACATCGCTCAACCCATTTGCCTAGCCTGCTGCTGCCAAGAGGGCTGTTTGTGCAGGCAGCTGGCAGGAAGATGGGAGTACATCTGGCGATCCTCCGAGAGTAGGCAGGGAAAATGAAAACATCAGATCTCAGCCAAGCCCAAGATAGGATTCTAGGTAAAGCTCCTGCTCTATGGGATCCAAACATGCTCTTTGGCAAAACAGACTTTGGCAAAATCATCACAAGGAACCTCCCACACCAAGTGGCCTTGGCTTCCATTCCCTCTTTGAATGACTGCCTTGTTATAACACCCATGCATTGGGGAAAACCAATGCAGCCAGGTGCACAATGAAGAAACTGAGGCAGAGGCACTAAGTGGCCATTAAGGTCACTTAGAAGGTAGGCTGAAATATGGCAGGTATCCCACTAGAATCCCACTAGACCATGGCAATCACTTGAGCTGTCAAAACTATCTCCATGGAGAGACCATTGCAACATCAAGCCCATGGCAGAGTAATGGCCATAGTGCTGGACAATCTCAGCAGTAGGTGAAATCTAACTTGTCCCTGAGAACCTGGCAACTGGTTAGCCATGCAGGATACCAGGAGGGAATTACTGTCTATGAGCAATAGAATTTTGTCAGCAGGGAAAATAATCTAGGGACTTAGGATCTGTTTACAGGGTTTTGGTTGTCACCTGCAAAATCTAAGCCAAGGTTCCCTATAAAAGAAAACTAAGAGCTCAGTGATAATTACAAATATAGACTTCACTCACGGTGCTCTGCATTAAGACCAGATCAGCTGAGATCAATCTTGGACAGTTGCAGAGACAGCTTGTGCAGCACAGGATTACACAACTGTTGTTTCAGGTTGGCAGCCCCAGCATAACACCATCACAGGCAGCTGATCATTTGTCTTGAAAATCTGAACGGGCCACCAAACCATCTCTGAGCATACACTTTTATAACACTTCTGCTGGACATCATGTGACCTCTTTACAAGGAAACTACCTTGCTTTCCCCTGTTACTGCCACATCTAGAGAGGGACTGTTTAAAGAGTCCTCTCTCCCACAGTCCCTCCACTCTATCCTCAGATCTTAAGACTACCAAGAGAAAGGCAGCAGTGAAGTCTTTGGTCCTCCTCAGTGAGGCAAGGTCCCTCTGCACTAATGCCACTCTGCTCTTGGGGTGTGCTCAGTAACTCAGTAATTTGTCATGAGCGTGGGCCCTATCCATACATGGCAGGCTGGAGGAGGAATGACCTCAAACTCCGCTTCTAATCCAGGGGGCGTTGCCAAAGCACAGTGTTTGAGTTTGATGCATGAAGCGCAGAGATATTTTCAGCTACTGAATCACACTTTTGGCTCCACAGCTAACTTGAACTTCTCCTTAGTTTTGTTTGTAATTTTTCACATTTTGCGATCACCATTGACTCTCAGAAAAAGAAAAATGGGTGGTGTTTTAAAGAAGAAAAAACCCTACATAATCATAAATGTGAAGATTTTTTTTAAAAATCAATTTTATTTGAATAACTTCTATTTTATTCTCTTGCATGTGTGGAGGAGTAGAGTTAGACAAATTACTAATCGATTATGGTGCATCACCAATGTCTGGATTCTTTATTTCACGTTCTAAATATATGCTATTAAATGCTGCCAGTGAATGTTTTCTAATGATTTTTGTGTCCAACACAAGAATGAAAGAGTCTGAAAAACAAGGAAGTGCAACAGCACTTAGCTTGGACACAGCCACACAAGAGTTCTTAGCTACATATTCCTATAGCTGAAGCAAAAATATTTTGCTAGACTTGCCCCATGAAACCATAATCACCTGACCACAATTCACAACCATAATTTGAAACTGGCAGTAATGAAAAAGGAAAATGCCATTTTACAATACAAAGGGCATGAGCCTTAATTGACTTACCCTGCCTGTTACATCTGCATCACCTCTCTGCCACTGTGGCCTGAGCCTACTCTCACTGATTTCGGAGGAAAGCTCCAGCAGAGAAATTATGCAACCTCATTCATAGCTAAGCAAGTCATTTAAGCAAGTCACTTAATTCCATCTCTAATCAGTAAAGTCAATTCAGCAAAGCAAAGCATGTGCTCAAGTCAAAAGTGAATAGGTAGTGTGCATCTTTTTGAATATCGGTTTTACACAGAGTTGCACAAAACTTCCCTTGATTTCCTTTGGAGCTTGGAAGAAGGTAGAATTCAGCTGTTAATCAAACTGTTACTCATGCATGTAAAGTACCAGTCTTTTTAACTCATCCATAGATCGGTTAAGCACAAACAAATTTTAAAAAGGCCAAAGGACATATCCTTGGAGTGGACATAGATATATATACACACATATACTACCCATGGATTGCAGGGATCACGGAGGCAGGAGTCAACACAAAAAAATGAGGTAAGAAGCTACCATAGGAAATTCTGTACATACATTGCTGATGAGACTCACTGAGCCTTTTCACAGAGTGATTGGGAGCTTTTCTTATTTACTGGAAGAAGAGTGAAAAATAATGGCATTTTGACTCTTTATTTACATTTTCCTCATGGGGCAACAAGGAAAGAGTGGGGATAATAAGCACACTACTTTGATAAGGAATGTGGCTCTTCCCTTGATGGGCTGAAGTAACAGGGCAGCCTCTAACATCTGAAACCTATTCTTTTCCTTTAACTGTGCTTCAGTCTTTGCAAGCAACATTAATCTAACAGAGATGACTTCCAGCCAAGCACAGATCCCCAGGAGCATTCCTCGACTGCAGGCAAGTGGGAAAGAAAAAGCCTGTTGCAAAGAGCAGGGCTGGAACCAGTCATGGGGAATTTATGCCCAGAAGCAGGCTGCACCATTTGCCTGCCTCTGCCCTTCTCCCAGATGAAGGAGCCTTATCTACGTTTGCAGATATCAGAATCAATTACAGATACCATGGGGCTGCCCTAAATTATGCTGTCTGCCTGAGGCTGCTTCCTGACAAGCTTCCAAGCAAGTCCCCATAGAAAAAGGCTGTGGGGAATGTGGGGAAGGGAGCACTGAGGGCCAGGCTCTACTTGTTCTTCCACTCCTCCAGCTGCTGTCAACGCTCTGACTTGTTCTGTGTTTGAGATTGCAATCTGTCCCTGCCCCAAAGGTGCTGCCAACTGTATAAATGTTTTCAGAAATTAAACAACTCCAGAAAAATACACATTACGCAAACATCTTCTCTCTTCCCAGATGACACAACATGGAGTACCAAGCACAAACAAAAATGGACCAAAGAAAGCACAGAGGCATTGTGGAAAAAAAACTCATTTAGTGAAGGGCTTCTCTGCCCCCTTTACAGCGATTAGGACAGTGATAATGCTGAACTGGCTAAGCCACAAAAATTGGATGATTTGAGACACAGAAGAGACAATTGAAAGCAAGGAGACAAACAGCAAAAATAAGTGAGACAACAGATGGAAAGCAGAAATGCAAACTCTAAACTGCAGCTGTAATTCTGCTGGTAACAGTCACATTTAAGAGCAGTTCAGTTTGCTTTCCAGTTTTGGAGAGGAAAAGAGTTTTCTTATTAAAAAAACCCAGCTTCTTAGCTGAACTGCTGTGGGTTTTCCCCAGATATTTTGTGGGACAGGAAAATTACTTTTCTCCAAGGCTATGAATGCAGAAACACTTCTAAGAAAGGGCAAAAATCTGACAACCCTCTGGTGTTGTGCTAGTACTGTTGGGAGGGGAGAGGAAGGTCATATCAATAAAATCTATAGCCACAAGTGAAAGAGCTGTGTTTCAGTTGCTGCTGGCTAGGGGTCAGTCCCTGGCAGTGTTCAGAGCTCTCCCATGGTAGTACAACTTCCTTAGTCTTTCTCCTTTACTAGCATGACTGTTACAATTAGGCAGGAAAAGGGCAATTATTGTTGTAGCAATGTTTTTGTAGGTTTATTTGGCAGTTTTTCTAGCAGGATTTTAGTACAGTTTTGATAACATGCAAGTATGGGAAAGAGGGATTTCCACATTGGCCAAAGAAACAGTTGAGGCAAGACTACCTATTTTTAACATGGTTTATTCCTAGCACTATTTCAGACACAGTATTTTCTCTCCCATCTGTTGACACAGTTGTTTTGTTTCTCTAAAGACATAGTTGTCTGTCTCTTGGAGAAAAAAAACGAACACCAACACCATGAATAGTTGCAGAGAAAAACATGAGACCGAAATCCAATCAAGCAGTGATCTGGTCAAAAGGTAACACTGGAAAAGCTTTATGATTGCAATGCACAGCAATTCTTCAGATGCCTCTTAAAATTTACATCAGGTATTTTAAGTGTGACTGTGAATCTTTAAAATTCAGGTCTAGTATACTCAACAACTAACTAAGATGGTTTATTGATCTAAGGGGCCTGACTGCAAAGCTGCTATTGGAGCAATGCACCAGTCTGCTCAGGAGGAATGCAGACACAGAGTAAGATGCAGACACTTTCTTTAATAAGGGAAGGAAAATTTAATGAGAAGACCAAGGGGAAAAACATAAACCCCAAAGGCTGATAAAAATTAAACTGGTAAAACAGGATGAAACATTAAGTAATCCTTCAAACTCTCAGGTTGCCAGGCTGTTTTCTCTGATTTTTAATGATAATTTTTTTGCCTTGCTGGACTGCCGGAGTTCCCGGTTATGATCTTGCAGGCAATCTGAAAATCTTATCTACTTTCAAAGGCATTTCAGGCAGCTTGAGAGCTGGTAGGTGGAAGCAAATAAAACTGAAACATGGCTAAGGTAGGACCTCTGCAGATCACTAAAGCACCTCTGTTCTTATAGAAAAGCCTATTTGCTGGGAAAGCTGCAAAATGAAAACCTGATAAATTAAAGGTCAAGACTCCAATACAGAGCAGACTCATCTGTATTGTGTTTTAATTTCTTTTTATGCTGAGAGGTGCCTAGGGTTCTGAAGAGGTGACAGAAAGATAAATCATGCATGACAAACTGGAACAGAAGACAAGGCTGTATCCAGAATAGGATAGCTCTGCTGGTGCAGCTGTCCAAGCACACTGTACTGACAGTGTTCCCAGCACAGCCTTCATTTGTACCAGCAAAATTATGTTATTTGCTGGCACAGCTTTTTCCTGAGGTCCATCTTCCCTCATCCAGCAGACTAAAAGTGTTTCAGTAAAGGGTTGTTTTAAGTCTATCCACAGTGAGAGCTTTTGTGTGTGTTAGAGATCAAGTCAAAGATCATGCCTCTTTACACCTTTGGCCAAGACAGCAGAGACAGCAAAAATCTGTAAAATAGGCATGCTCTTCATTTGCCTGGAGTAAGAAGTCCTTTGTAAGGACTTCAATACTGGCTTCTGCCCCTATTGGGAATCTTACCTTCTCCTGCACTTTTGCAGAAATGCAGAGATAAAATGTCTCACCACACGTGCCCTTAACAGAAAGGTTATGTTATTTCCACAAGAAATTTCCAGCACTCCTATAACTGACCCCAGCTCCTGCTCCACCCCCATTCTGTAGAAGGCTCACCTACCTGGCCCTGCCCACATCAGTGAGGCTAAGCCTGGGCTAACCACCCTTGCCCAGAGCCACAGGAAGGGGGAAGCAGGCTTGGTGCTCCTGCTTGTTGCAGACGCAGCCTTCTCCCAGGATTGAGAAGGGAGGGACCATGATGTACAGAGACATGGGGGAAAATTATGCCAAACCAAGTGCCTGGTGTTATGTGGGCAGTTTAAGAAAACAACCAAATTCAGCAAGATGATGAAACCAACTGATATAAGATGCATTTTAAAAATAATTTTATTAGAAAGCTTTCAGGAGCTGTGTGAAAAGTTATTTTCCAGGTGTGTTATATGGTATGACCTACTGGTCACAATCATTTCAGTGATTTAAGATTTTAAGACTGTTGTCTGTGATTTTCATAAATGACTTTAGTATATATTTGAAGAAATTAGGACCAGCAAAGGATCTGGCAGCATACTCATACATGGTTTTCAGCCTGTTAAAAGGGCTTACCTGCCTTTGGTTTGATGATGTCTACAGCTGCAGTCATTGGCCACCCAGTACTATCTAATTTTTTTTATAAAACATACAGTGCCTATTTCTGGAAGGCTGGACTTACTCCAGGCTACTATGGTTTCCATAGACAGGAAGCTTGAAGGTTTGGGATTAAAACAGCAGGAGGTTGAAAAGAAAATTGAGGACCTGGAAATAACAACTGATAGTCCTGACGCAATCATCACTGAGAACACTGCAGCTCTGAAAAATGTAATCAACAGCCTGGAGAATAATCTCAGATAAAAGGCTAGGTTTTGAAGGCCAGTGGAAAGCTCCTGCAAGGACAGTTACAAGACAGGTTCTGGTATACTTTTCCAAAAGAGTTTCAAGAATTTCTCCTCAGCATTATGTAGGAAAATATGATATAAAAGCTTGTAGCTATCCAAGCTATCCCGACACGTCTCATTTAAAGGAAAATGTTGTTGGCTAAGAGCTATGACAGCACGTCTTCCTCTAGCTATGGAAGCTGAAGGTCCTTCTGTCCCTGCTTGTTCCATGCTGGCTGAAGGCTCACATTACTACCTCATTCAGTGTGAGCCCTCCACTGACCTTCAACCAAAGCCAACCCAGATGGCTTTGCCTGGAGTAAGAAGCAGAGCACTTCCACAGCTCTTCTGACAAGTAGGCTGGTGGGGTAGTAATCTCCAGACTGTAAGCATTAATGATCCATGGGCAGAGGGTCTTCTTTAACCTGTGCAGTCCCTTGCAATTCCTGTCCACTGTCTGAGATCTGAAGCATAGATGAAGAGTTATAGAAAAGCCAATATGGAAAGTTTAACTTGCTCCATCACTAAAGTAATAGCTGACAAAGTAAGTTTACCAGACACACTACTGAACTTAAAGCCCTAAATAAAATTAATCTATGATGTGGTACTTGAAAGAAGACTCATTTCTTCAGAGCAGACACACAGGTTTTATCCTGAATTTTCAGAGGTCAAGAATGTTGTTGTAGACAAAGTATCCCCCTTGAATATCCTTTTGTGATAGTAAAGATAAGAAAGAATAAAATACAGACTCCAAATAGTGTACTAAACCAATCCCTCTCTAAATGGCTTTTTTTTTACTATGCCCAGAAAACTCATTAAAAAGCAATATATTTTAAGAAAAAAATTACTGACCTTTGAAACACAAATGATAATGCAGGTGAGCAGAGCCTCCACTAAATTTGATACCTGTGTTCCAAAAGCTAGGCAGGTGCCAGCTCAAACAGATACCATAACATTAAATGGCAGAAGGAGACTGGCTGACTTAAAGAGACTGACAGGGTTTAGCTAAACCTGGGTTTTGAGGATGTTTCATATTAATATATGGCATCTTCAAGGCTTGGTTGCATCAGGAAACAGAGAAATGGAAAAACAGGTTTTAGGCTGCCTTTTCTTTCTCTGCTGCATTCAGCTGAGCTTTGGTGCAGCTGCAAGCAAAAGACTATGGAGTATAAGGTGGCAGTTTCACCAAGACTTGTGCCCTTAAACCCTCAAGGTTTGATTTTATGTTAGGGCTCCTGCTCAAGAATTAGTAAAACCAGAAAAATGGTGAGAGGCTGTTCTCCTTACCTCCAACAAGATAAAGTACCCTAGGAAAGGAGACAAGAAAAGTGGACAGGACTTAAAAATACTTTTGGATAACACAGCCAATACATAACACCCCCCCCAAAAAATGTTTCTACCAGGGAAACATAATGCCACTACTAAGAAACATAAGAAATCAAGCTAAAGGCTTCTCATGAAGAATGAAGGCTTCTCATGAGGAATAAAAGACACAACAAACCATAGTGATCAGTCAGAAATTCAGATACAATGGATGGTTAAGAAAAGTGATAAGGTAGGTAAAAAGGGACAAAATAGATCCCTACTGAATTTTACATCTCCAAAGAATTATTCAAATTCCCACTTGAGCATTTCCAGAGATTAATACCATCAATTCTGGTTCAGGCAGAATTCAGAAGCTGTTTTTTTCTATCAGGACTACTTCACGGGAGACAAGCAGAATAACGAGATCCCAGGAAGAGGCTCCAGGCAGAGCTGATGAACCCTGAATGACCTTAGGACAGGTAAAGCACTACTCACTACTTCTCTAAGGCTTCTCTAGCCTCTCTAAGGCTTCTCTAAGGCTTTACTCTAGTGAGTAAAGCTCACTACTTCTCTAAGTCTTGCTTACCAATACACCAATCCTACAGCACTTTCAAATGTGATTAAAAGAGGATAAGTAAGTGGAGTCAGAATTACCTTTGCTGGGGCTACTCCATTTCTTTAATTCTGACAAGTCAAAGAAATTCTTAACTTGAACTGCAGATGTAAGTTTTGGCACCTATATTCAAAATGCTTTTCATACTGTTTCATTACAACTAGTCCTGGCAATGAGCAATGAAGTCCCCAGTGGGTTTGCAGATCATCACAGCAGCATGATCAGAAAACTTGATCCAAATATCGTAAAAGTCAATGGAACCTGGATTGAGACCAAAGAGAAATGCTCTTCCCTGCCAGGCATGATTAGCCATACATCATGTTGCTTCTGTGGATCAAAGTGAATATTTGCCCATGCACCAATTTTAATTACTTTACGATAGAGCCTGCTTTTGAACAATGTAGTGTCATGAAAGAAAACATAACCTGGCATAGAGGAAACATGTCTTCAATTAAAAATTCCACTGACTATAGTCACTGTTGAATATGACTATCATACTGTTACTTTAAGGGTGTGCATTTATATAGAAACACACAAATGTACCAGCTTACTGATCTGTAGGTTCTCTAAACCCTCCCCTGGGAACCTGCACCATGACAGATATTTGTAGCAGGAGAGATGTAGCTCATGTGGTCATGGGGACACAGATTGTATCTCACCTCCCGTGTGAGATTATTCTCTAAAATTCTATAAATTTCCTATCTTTAAAATATGGAGACATTCCTGTGGGGAATTCTAAGGGAATTCTAAGGGAAAAAAAAATCTAAGGGAAAAAAACCCCAAATATTTTAAGTATAGCCTAAATATTTATAAGATATTCTTTTTTTAATACCAATTTCCAAAAATTATCTATTAACACAAGTACACTATTGAATTTATGTTATAATTATTTGGCATTTTACATCTGAAATAAATGCAAAGCAATATTGGTCATATTTTTATCTTACATGCTGTTCTTAGGGCAGAGGGCTTTTTTGTCAAAAGGGCTGTAATAATTCACATACCTACTGGAAGAACAAGTCAGTCTGAAAAGAGTTGAATCTGAAGAGAATAGAAATCACATAAACTTTTAGGATGGAAGCCACCTCTAAGTGGGTCATCCTAGGTCACCTATAACAGTCACTTATCTAGTCTAGCCATGACTGACTCCACACCCTCCCATGGCAGTTTGCTCCACTGACCTAAATGTTGTATAGTAGTAACCCCTTTCCAATATCGAACAGGCTAGAGCAAAGTACTCCCTGCTGTAGTTTAACCACAGTATTTCCCCCCCCCCCAATTTCTCTTCAGCAACATATGAAAATATCTTGCCCTGTTCATTCCAGACCTTGCAGATACATATGTGCACCTAAAGCTCTCACTCAGGCTCTCTCCAAATCCAGTGTACCTAGATTTCTTCTCTCAAACACACTTTCAGCTTTAATTTGGTGTTTTCCATCTTCCTGAAGAGTCCTGTGAACTGAGGTTGCCCTTTGGCTCTTTGATTTTTTTGGACTGAAGAAGATTTCAAGTATTTGCACCAAATCTAGTTAGGAATTTAATTCATGAGGCTTGACGTTAAAAATATGTCATTGCACAACTCCCTGCTTTATAGTGGCATTTGTTCTTTCAATTTTAATATTGGTCTCCCAAGAGATGCCTAAAGAAAATCCCACATACAAGATCAATCAATACTCAGATTAATGGAATAGCTGGAATTTAATACTGCTCTGCTTCTGGATATAGCCTGCAATTCCAGAGAACTTCCACCCACACAGAGTGTTACCTCCCTGCATAAACTTATGTTACCTCCATTAGGGATTGCTCAGAATGAAGCCACATCAGCACCAAGATGACCTGAACATTTGCACAGAACATCTGAGGCCAGACTAAATTCCAGTATCAGGAACTTAAAAGCTACTTCTGATATACCTGGTCTGCAATCATGGCCCATATACTTCGATTTTTAAGTAACACCCTTTACCTGATATATGTGACATACCTGTGCTCCCAAGACAGATGAGGTCCAGGAGCACAGGAGAAGCTGGTGGCCTCCTTATGCTGGCATGTGCCACCAGACATCCACCTGTCCCCCAGCTCTGCCAATGCCTAACACAGATCCCTCTGAGTGATGTCTGAGCAACCTATAAAGACAGATTGGGGTGGCCAAGCTCTCCATCTGTGACAGAACACCTGTGCTGGTTTTGATACCTGAGAAAATGCAATTTCCACAACTGTGGATTTAAAATACAGCATTCACTTGGCGTATCATTGTATCATGATATCTGGGTCCTAAAATCAATTATTTGCCCATAACATAAAACAAATCCATTTTCCCAATGAAAATACATGTCTAAAGTGCAAAAGACACTGAAAGACATGAAGAGGAGACTTATTTTCTTCTGTTTAGACACAAAGATTGGCAGAGCGTATCTGAACATCTCTGCTCCACTATTACTTCAAAGGGCTGCAATATAAGACTCAGCCAACTTGTTTTCAGAATCAATACATGGAAGATTTGCATTTCCTAGTTTTTCACTGTTTCAACAAAGAGAGGACACCACTGCTGGGACTGCCTTTGCCTCGTGTCAGCATGAGAAGCTGAAAACAGATTACAATAGCATGGCACAAGCAATTTCTATATTAAAGAGAGCTGTAAAGTCTGATACAAACAGACAAGCATTATGTTTTCCAAGATGCAGCTCAGAAGACAGGCTTATTGACCATAAAATGAATTATATAACCCAACTTGCATTATGTCATCTGAGACCTTGGTTAGGCCACTACCCTTGAGATATATATATATATATGATATGTATCATATATATAATTATTTCCCCCAGAAATCTGTCAAGTTACATTCCTTATATAACACTGCTGCAGTGCTAACCTGAAGCATAATGACTGTGCTCATTATAGGGTTATTATGAGTTCTGAGATGAAGAGCTGTCAATAATTTCATTTTCTCCATATAAGGTAAAACACTGTTGCAAAGGGAATCCCAGTTATATCTGTTTGAAACTTTAATTAAAGTAATAAACAGATTAAGAGCAGAAACCACAGGTCTTCCTCCAGCAAGACACACAAGCCTGTAACTCAGGGGGTGTGTGGGACAAGAAAAAGGGATGCTGCGACCTCAGCTGCTGGACCTGGCCTTAGCGTACAATCCTCTTCATCCTTGTACTGAAGAAGATGGTACACAATCCTGCAGTGTTTATGGCCAAACAGACTCAGTGGTTTTTGTATAAAACATGTAATACCTATAAAATTTTCTTGACAGTTCAGTCCAGCCCTTTTTTTTTGGTCATTTTTGCTGTCAATTCAGTTCAGCCTATTAATGACTGTGAAAAGAAATGGTCTTTCAGGGATTTATATTCCAGTCACATAATCTCAGTTTCTTTCAGAAAAAGAGCTGCTAACCTGGTTCTTCAGTTTTCAGGTAAGTCAGGTCCAACTTTCAGATGCTGCCCTTATGCTGTGATTAGGTTTTGCCAATGACTTCCTATTAAATATACTGCAAGATAAACTGATACCTGTGCAGTTAGATTCCAAATGTGTTAAATCAATTTGATAATGACAGGGCAAGTGTGTAAGTCTCTAATTCCTTCCTGTCCATTTATACAGAAGTGGGCTTTTTGATCACCTTTTCTTTTAAAGACCTGTGATCTAAAGGTCTTTTAAGGACCCCACAGTGAACCAGCTTTTGTTGCTACAACTTCTTGCAGTAAAAAAGCACAGGTGTTCCTTTCCAAGGATTCCACTGTATCCTTTACCATCAATATCCAACTGAGTTGCAAAGCATACTGTGGATTCTCTCAAACCCCTTACTGGGGCTTGTCCTGGTTTGTTACTGATATTTGCCTGCAAGAACCAGCTGGGCTTTGCTCACTGAAGGCCAGTGGATCAGCAGGATATCATGGACTACTGCAATGATTGAAGCAGCTGCCTCTGCCTGCTCAGTCTCTCTCCCCTAAAGCCTGCGCTCTGCTGCAGTGCAACCAGGGCTCAGAGCCTGGGCTGATGGATTAGACCCCCCTGCTATTTAAAAGAGAGGTTTCAGTGACTAATGTTCAGGTGTAAAGGTCACTGAGGATGAAACAAAAATCCTGGAAACGACATGGAATGCAGGCAAGTATTTCAGTGTGTGTATTACCAGAGTTTTTAATTTTTTAACAAGCTAGCGAAAGAGAAGACATCCTAACTTTAGGGCTTCTGCTCCATCTAGTTCATCTGCCTGCTCCAGGCAGTACATCCAATGCAGCAAAGTACAAACCAGACATAGTGAGACAGCCCTGTTTCACAAGCTCACTTGTATCATGCACTTCCATTTCTTAGGCTCCAGCCCACAGTCTGCCACCTTACAGAGTCTCCTCCTGACCCCAGTCCTGCAGGGTAAGCCAGCATTTCATGCCCTCCACTGTCAGATAAGTGACACAGATTTGCAGCTGGAGGTGAGAGAACAGTTGCAAAGGAAGTACAAACCTTGTCATGTCCACGGTGTCCCTACATATCCCTTCCCTCTCCTAGTGCATCACAGCCTGCCCTTTTGGGCTCAGCCCTTACCTCCAGTGGCCCCCAAGCCACTGGGACCAGCACAGGCTCCACTCCCCGCCTGAGATGCTGAGGAGTGACGACCAAGAGTCTGCTCCTGCACAATCCACCCCAAACCATAACTCTAAATGTATCTTCAATTCTACTCATGTATTTATAGGCCCTTGCATGGGGACAAATTATGCTTTCAAATATATTACAGGAAAATGCTGCAAGTGATTGTCATAAAAAAACCCCATCATAATTTCATTAAAAATTAACAAAAAGAAAGCATTAGTGTTGTCCTGCCGACTGGGGGTTGGGGGGTGTCTCACATTATTAAATTGAGAAGGCCAGCAACGGAAAGCCTTTTTAGATTGGTGTTTCCATTCCTTCCTCTTTTGCTTGGTTCAAAAGTCCTGCATAATTAATACTGTAGTACTTAATAAATGCTTATGAACCTACTACCTCTCTGCTTTTTCCATTTAATTAGGTGATTGACTTCAGGCATACTATAAATTATAATGACAATTTAATTACTTTTGTAATGTGCACACTTAAAAGATTTATAAACAGGAATAGGGTAATACAGTGCACTCAAAATTAGAAATACCATGAACTGGAGAACAGCACAAAGTAATGACATCTAAAGTATCTCCTCAGTGGCTGAGCAGCTGCAGTGACTGGGAGGTGGGGTATATAAAGTGTCTGGTACAACTACAGAGAACTGTATATTTCTGTCCAAATGCCCATGTACACCTCTTTTTAACTTTTCTTTCCAGCAGTTGCACATCTCACTTCACTTCATGGCAGAAGTTGTCCAAGGACAAGTCAGGCTGTGTACTGCAGTGTCTCTTGGGTAAAGCATTCACGAGAAGTGGAAGACCCTTTCTCTTCTTTTAAACAAATCATAAAAACTTCTGCATCACTTAATCATAACACAGTCATTGTTAAAATTTGCAGGGGGCCAAAAGCTCCTACAATATTCCAGCTGGCACAGGCAAACTGCCAAAGACCATGGTTTCCATCATCTCATGAACAGACCCGTCCTAGTCGGAGGAGGCAGAAATGTCTGAGAATACTTTGCACCACATCCTACACGAAGACAAGTTAACTCTTCTGATTGTTACGCCACCTAGGACCCTGTCACTTACAGGAATGTAAAAGCTAAGAGGATTGGATATGTAACAAATCAAGTAAGAATCAGATCCTTCAAACTAGTGTTCAAAAAAAAAAATTTGCTAAACTAAAAATTGCCTTTTTAAATTTAAATAGTTTAAGTTAATAAAAGAAAAGTTATCCTACTTAGTTAGCCTGCCAAAATGTCCAGACATTTCCAAGCCCTGGTTGGTCATTACAAAGAAAGCTGTATTTTCTACAAGTTACCTATCACCAACAGAGAGAGATGACAGCATTTGTTTTAAATCACACAGTATGCTACATTGCTGAAAATTCCTCATGTAAAAAAGTCATTAAAATTTGAGCTAGAAGAGACGCTTTCCCATCTGGGAGCTGAATCTGGTTTGGTGTGACTATTCCTGTCTGTTAATTTAGCAGTACAAAGTATAACTCTACATTCTTAGCATACTTACTGGGGATGCTGGCATCTCTGTAACCAGAACTGCTTACAGGGAGGAAAAAAAAAGACTGGGCAATCACAGTGTGCTAGAAAAATTATGGGCAATTCCACGTTTTAAACATCATCTATCAACAGTGTTGAATAGTCAAAAGGGGAATAAATTTGAATGCATTGCCAAGGCAAATGCTGTGATAATTGTATCTGCTTTTCCTTTTCAAAAAATCCCAGACGCTCATCTCATTTGCGCCCAGTGAAGCTGAGTGGAAAGCAGATCAATCCCACAGCTTCCTCGTGTGACTGCCTGTCCACCTTGGCCAGCACAGAGCAGGACCTGAAAAGGTATAGGTGAAAGAAAAAACACCAGGAGGCTGAGCAGTTCGGTGAATCACAGGGAGCTGCTTTGTCTGCAGCTTCCGTTCTCTGAGGAACTGTGCAGGGCTGAAACAATGGCTCTCCTATGGAGCTGCATCTCATCTACCTCATCTACAGCCAGTGATGAATGATGGGTCAAGAGGGCAGCAGACTTTGGGTGCACAACCCTTAAATACTTTATCAAAGATGGCAAAAGGCCATGTGCTTCAATAACACAGCAAATACTTCCTTTTGCTGTATAGCAGACAAATTCCTTCCTCTCTGCTGGCTCAATCAGAAGCTTTTGGTTTACAGCTCAGAGCGTGCGCAAGTTTTACATTCACAAAACATACACGTAAAAAAGCTTCAGTTTTATTCCTGAGACCATTCAAGTGTAAACATTCTCACAGAAATGGAAAGTCAGTCCTATCTGTGCTGAAATCCTATGCTTTCATAAATATGTAATTCTAGGGATTTGCGGGGCTTAAAGACAATAAAAGAAGGCATGTTTTACTTATTTTTAAAAGGGGAACTGAATAGTAAGAATTGAAAAAACCTCTAAAACTGTAACTCATCCAAACTTTTAATACTGGAGTTTCCTGAAAGAAAAACATACTGATTTGATAGAAATAAAAACTTCAATAAAATATAGAATTTTTGCCCCTGGTTAAATGAAGTTAAATAAGAGGCTTGTGATATAACAAGATACTTCAATACTAAGAGTTTGACAGTGCTGTGCTACTCAGAGAATTATAATTTAACAAGACATACAAGATGAGTTGGAATACCTTCATGACATAAAGATATGTAAAATAAAACTGAAGCAACATTTAAAATGTTTTGAAGTAAGATGTCTTACTGCTTAAGAGTTGTCAAGGTTTTGTCCCAGATAGAGGAGAGGTAAAGTATTTCAGAACCTTCTGCCATCTAAATTTTCTACCAACCACTTTTGTCTTCTGCTCCTCCTTAGCGGTTTCTTTGTCTTTTTATTCCTCCAGATATTTTTAAAACTTGATCTAACTGCTCTGAATTTGACAAGAAAACCTAATGTTCTACCAGGACAGAAAGCTATGGGCACATGTTTGGTTTCTAAAGGAAGTGGCAGAAAGCCACCTCGGAAATAAAACTTCAAATCAGCTGTGATCATTTCATCTCCCTTACAAAAAACAACAGCAACAGAAAAAGTCCACTTGGGTTCCCACCCACTGAGAACCTGAAGCCGAGGTAACCCTGTAACTTTGGGATCACTGTTTAACAACACTTAGTACTGGATCATAACTTTCCCATTTCAGAGGCTTTGAGGGGTCAGTTGACACCAAAGCGCCGATGTGAAGAGAGCAGGTTTTCTGACAGTGCCCTGTGGGCAGTGAGACAGCAAGTGGTGCCATCCCACCACCCATCCTGCGGTGGCACGGGAAACCTGTGCCTTTCACCTCCAGACACAGTAGGGCAGAAGAAATGGGTGTTTTCCCTCCCAGAGATCTCATGTCATTTCACACTACGGCAATGGATTTGCATAATTTCAATCAAACAATGCGTTACAAGTCTCACCATAGATTTTGAATTTAAGCACTTCAGAAATGAGCAAATTAAATGGTGCTTATGCTCAGAAAAATGGAAGGTCTTGGAGTGGAGGTATCTCAACTTCCTTATAGCCCTGTTGAACAGATTACAAGCAGGCCTTGTAATCTCTACTTCAATCAAGTGAAAATTCCAGATTAAAAAATGAGTGATTTTAATTGATAGCCATAAGGTGTACTGAAAAGCCTCTAAAATAATATTAGCTCTTACACAACCACTGCTGCCCAGGAAGCAAATCAGCACAGAAGAAACTCACCCTCTGAGTATTTTCATTCCTTTATCAGAGCGTGAAACTAAGATTGGCACCAAACTGCATCACCTTTTTAATGCATTTTCCATCCAAACTGAGAGGTACTTGAGGAGCCACAGTGATGTCCCAGAGAAAACATATTCAATGTAACTTTTCTGTTACACCCACCTTATGTTCATGGCCCAGAACTCTGCTCCCTTTGATTCATCCAGGTGAGGAGAAGCTGACAGCCGGGGGAGGGAAGAGATTGGGAGCCATATGGAGCTAGAGTCAATTTTTGGTATGTATTTGTGAATAGATACAAAAGAGATAAATGCTGGCATGCATAAATCCATATTTTATCGATACCTATTTTGGTACTTACTGTCAGAGTAATTTATTCCAAAATAGGGTTTTAGAAACGAACATCAGTTTAAAGAAAATTCCAATCCCGACTTATTTCTTGCCACAGCAAATCCAGGATCCCAGTGGCATGAAGCAGGAGGCAGAATCCCACTCAACAGGGTTTACCTTACAATGCTGAAAGGGAAAGTGGTGCAAATAACCAAGAACCAAGAGAGATCTTCTCCAGGTCATCGCCCAAGACAAGCTCCTGAGGAATGGGGATGCTCAAGCAGGGGTAAGCAACCAGCCTTGGCACAAGGCAGCATTGAGCGTCCACATCTGAGCTCACTCAAAGGGAAAGGAGAGCTGATGGTTTTGCACATGCAGCATCTTGCAATAACGAAGGTTATCAAAATTACAAGATTCACTAGATTGGCTGCCTGTAATTGCTGCACCTATAAATGTTCAGTTTCACTTCTCAGACTTATTCAAATAATACAGCCCCCATGGGCCTGCAAACCTGAGCTGCAAGTCTGAATATGGAAGGGGATTTATTAAAAGACTGCTGGTGCATCTGACCATGACAGAATGCTAAAAAATTTAAAAGTAATGAAACCCACAGAACATTTCTGAGCCCTGGATTATGTTTGGCCTGGATCCAGTGGACACGTTTGATATCCACTGGCTTCCCTATTACAGACTGTTATCTCCCCATACTTTGATCTAAGGCCACCACAAGAGCAGAGGAGCAAAAGTATCTGTGAGAGTCACTTATTCCATTAGTCAGAAATCAAAAACCAAAAGAGCCACTTGAAACACTAACAGAATGCAAAAACTTATCACTTCATTCAGAGAAGGGCAGAAGAGCTTATTTGTAATTGTTGATTGGAACACGTGCCATGGAAGAAAATTACTGGACTCTATTCCCAGCTCTTAAATAGTTCTGTGACTGGACTCAGGCAAATGGCTTGAATGTTTTTTCAAAATTGTAATTAAAAACACATACCCACTTCACAGAATAGAGGCTTCATCAATGTTCCTAACTCAATCTCAGCTTCTTAAGTAGACAGTCCTGCAAAAGTGCAGAGCACCATTATTTAGATTTGATTTGTTTTAAAAAAAAATTAATCCTGTCTATTACTTGGTCAGGAGTTTTTAGAATTATTTTCCAGGTAGGAACAATTTTGGATGCAAAATCAGCATCTCTGCCTGGAGACTGGTTTCTCAGGCTTCTGCATTTTCCACAAAACAGAAAATGAGTCTGTGAACAGGTCAGTAGTTCACAAGCCAAGCAATGTACATCTAAATCTGAACGCAGAACAAACAAAAAAAGTGGGTATTTTTAAGAACAAAACTCTTTCCTAAGAACTTAATTTCTTTATGGTCACACAGTCTGGGTGCAATGTGTAAAAAATGGCTTTCTGAGGCACTGTGGTGTCTTCTGAATCACTGCCATTACCCGAGAAAACCCCAGGAAGTGGTTTGGATGTGAAGCAGGACCCAGCTTGCGTAGGTATCAGCTGATGTCAGAGTACACACAGCACAAAGCCCTAACAACATGGACATTGTGAAACTGGGAATAACCTTCTCTTATCTCCTGCAGTTTGGGAAATAATTTCTAACCCAGTGACTACAGAGCTTAGGAATAAGTCAAACAGTTAATTATTCACTATGCTTCCTAATTAATCCCTTTTTCAGGCCAAATCTTTGTATGCCCATAAAAACACGAAGATCTCCAGTGAGGGAAACAACAGCATGAGCTTTTGGACCTCCTTCTGCAAAACAATTCGTTTTTCCATAAACAGTTACTATTAAGCAAGGACAAAGCAACAAACCAGACAGCCATCTGTGTAAACCAATTTAAAATGATGGTGACCTCATAACATTTTTCAAACTAACGCTCTCCGTTTAACTTCTGCTGCCCCGTCCTGCCCCAGCAGATGCTGGGTTCGAGCAGGTCCTCGGGTGAACGCAGGGCTCTCGCTCTAGGGAAAGCTGGTACTTTAAAGCCACAGTGATTTCAAACCCGTGAAAGGAGCATGTCAATGAAGATACCTCAGCATATATGGAAGCAGGATAACCTTAGTGGCTGCCCACGCTCCCAGAGGATGTTGCCACAAAGGTCTGTGCTATGTTTGCCAGCTGAGCTTCCTAGAGGTATGAGGTCAAGAGAGCACAAAGGTTCAGGCCACTGATGGTAACACAATCCCTGCTGAACTGTGTTCTTTCTTACGACCCAGAGAGAAGCCAGAACAAGCACAGATGGCAACCACATTAGAAAAGAAGGCAAACCTGATAGCCTTAAAGCAAGACCTATGAATCCACATACAACACAGCTATCCTGTGCGCGTCCAGGATGGCCACAGCATCCCCAGCTCATTCTGCCTATTTAGATTTGAATCCAATGAAACTTCAGGCAAAAAGGCAAAATAAAATACCAAGTAGAACACCTACAAAGAAATGCAAGTAATAAGCACCCAAGGACATGTCTTGCACAAGGTCACCTGCAGAACTGCCCTTTATTCCATTTACTAAAGTCAGGGAGAGCCACACAAGAGCTGAGAGCAGAGTGCATCAGATGATGGTGACATCAGACCATTGGTAGCACAACAGAAAGAAGTGCACAAACTCATTTACAAGGGCATGTGGACTACAAACTTTTCAGTATTAAAGAAGGTAACTGAAAGAAATGTATATTCTGTATAGTCTCTTCAAATTTCCAGGCACCAGAACAATGTAACAGTATATAAACTGTATTTCAAGTGGTGGAAGTGTGTGCTTCTCCCTTACATAAAGATGATGTTTCTAATCCATATAGTGCAGACTCAGTAAAAATTAACTTCCACAATGCCAAGGCTTGTAACATGGACTCTTTTCTTTAGCCTGCATTTTCAGAGAGTCATTACTTTACTGCCACAGCGCCTTATGTTTGTGTGCCTGGTATTTGTGTTTGCTTTAAAATAATGGCTGTGAGGTGAAGGCAACTTGCCCTTCTGACCCAGCGCGTAATTGTACAAGTGTTTGTGCAGTAATAACCCATCGTACACATAAAGTGACATTTCTCTAATAGGCATTTGCTGAACACAAGGGCATCCTCTGCAAACACAGTGGCTTTTTTATCGGCAACCTCTTTAATTATTACACTCTTCCTAACACAGAATCTCATTTCTGTCATTAGAGAAGAACAAGCTGTTCCTCGCCACAGTAATACTATATATTTCTTAATACGTATCACTGAATACTATTAAAGATTAGCCTTAAAAGACAGAGTAGTATTAACAGCTGTCCTGGGAATTTGTTCCAGAAAAGGGAACACTTCTGACCTTTGGTTCTGTGTTTCAGTGCCTTTTTGAGATGCTTCAGAACAAAAGTTCAAGTGGCGTCTCCTTTCAGTTTGTCTCATCTAGTTGCATGTTAAAAGTGAGGACAGAAATTCAAGAGAAGCCTGGCTGGTGCTGCTTTCCCTTGCCTTCAGTTCTGCTGTGTCAGCTGATGCTGGCACATGCAGCATATTTCTCTGCTTCCTTTGGTTTTGTCTTTCCTTGGTTGCTGCTTTGAGTCCCTACCCAGCCATCTCCACAGCTTTCCTGTCACTGCCATGTTACGTAAAAAACTCAGAAATGGCTTAGGAAACATTTAAATCTGCGCTATCTTGGCAAGCAGCTAATCCTTGAAGCAAATGCTACTTACACAACAGAGTGCCTGCATTTCCTACCCTGTCGTGGAGATGTCATGCCTCATCTCCTAAGGCTGGAAGGAATGCACAACGCTTTGTAAAATAACTCTGACTTTCTATTTCTACTGTATTATAAGCATCTCGTTATCTGTTTTTATAGGGAGCAAAAATGGGAAAGGGAATTCCTGGAAGAGATTAAAATTGTCAAACTGGCTTTTGATATCTGTTAAACAGCTGAAGCATTAATTTTTTGGCGGCACTGTCAAAAGCCTATGAGGGTTTCCTGACTGAAGTGGAGGAAATAGTACATTTAGTTCAACTACAAGCTGTACTTTTAAAAAAATCCATATGAAAACAGACTTATTATTCATTTCTCTGTTAATATGTGGTTTTGCCCTGCAGTTTCAGTAATATTTTTTGTAAGACCTGGCAGTCTCAAAAAAGAACTGTAACTTAGAGCTAATGTTTTAATAAACTCTTGTTTATACTATAGTCAAACCAGAACAAACAAAATAAAGCTACAAATGACATTTTTATGGGAAGTCAAGAAAAAGATTCATGTGTCTGAATATTTTAGTTACAGTGTGGTAGGCATGACTATTATTTCCTGTAAAGCCAAATCGTATCTTTAAAGAACTGGAAGAAGGCTACCATGGGAATAGAGCATGGATATGACTTGGGCCTCTAAAGAGCAGCTGGATATAAATACCTTACAATTTAATGCAAAACTCCCATCAAGTATTCTGAGAATTTTACAATGGAGCAACGGCAAGATATAGCCATGAGAAACCCGTTTGGAGTCTTCAAAATGCCACCGTGCTGGATTACTGCAAATGCCTCCCTCTGTGGCAAAACTGACAAAAAAATTCACAAAGAAGGTCTGCAGTGAAATAGGTAAGAAAATGACCATTTTTTAAAAGTGGTCTTAGAATCCCAGAAATTAGATCAAAAAGGAAATGACCAAAGTCTATTAGATCGTATTGTATCTAAGTAAGAAAAATATATGTAGTATGTTTTTCAGAATTTTGTCCAGTTCACTTCTGAATTGCTCAAACGAATCAGCTCATCTGATTAATCAAGAGAACAGACTTTTACCATAATTACTTTTTTCCTAGTAGTTAAACTAATACTCTTTTTGCTCATTTGCATCATTATACTACTTTGTACCTCTTTGAGTCAGTTATCCCCTTCTAGGTGATCTTGGCTCTGATACCACTGCAATATCTAATTTAATAGCAATCAAGTATAAAATGCTAAACTAAAATGAGCAACTGACCTTCTGATTTGCAGCCTTGCTCCCTCTGTAACCAGTGGCAAGCTTCTGCTTGCTTGAGACCTGAGCTCCTGGTCAAGAGTCAAGAGGGTGGAAAATCACTACCTCGCTTCTAAAGACAGGCTGTATTTCATCATGCATGGCTCTGAGCTTTATGGAGGATGAAGAGCTAACAGCAAAGCAGCCTCAAAAGGCTCATATTCTCTTCAATGTGATGCTCCATGATTTGGTTAGACTGAGAAAATTTGGTTACTATCACTTTTCCCTACATATTAATGAGAGGGGGTCTAGTGAGTTTTCTGTTTCTAAGTTGTAATAATCCTTTTTTCATTCCCAAATTGCAGACTTCCAGATTAGGATATCTGGTTGGCCTTTGTATAAAGAAATAGAACTCCTTGAAGAGAGAAAGGAGTTTCACACTGCAGATTGTTATCCTACCTCCCAGGCAAGGAATAGAAGATGTCATGACCTCATGAGCTGACTTTGTATCTCTTCTGTCCCTCAACAAAGATGGTCCCAAGCAGCACACAGTGCAATCCCCAAACTTTCATTCACTTCCCAACCCAAAAGGATAAATAAGTGTACAAGAAGAAAAGAGAGTCCATCCTTGAGAATGTTGGAATAAGTTTGTGAAAACAAAATGACTACCTGGTAAGGAATTTAATTTTTTAACTTAGTTGTTATTATTTTTAACTAGCAGGGTCGCAACTGGCAATTGTACTTGAGAAAGACTGGTTGAGTTTTTGGAAAACTCCTCAATGCTAAAGGACTGTCTGTAGAGGGAAAAAGTCATGTCTTGAAACTACAGACATGGGGCAAATTCCTCAGCAATCTTCAATAAATAGCTTGTATTGCCCTTGTGTTAATAGCTATTGCAGTATCATGTAAATCCTTCATGACAGTGCCGTTTTTGAAGTGCCGCTGTACCGTCAGGTGTCCTGACATTATCAAGGCTCCTGGGGATGTCAGTGTGTGGTATCTCTTTCTTGCCTCCTTTACAGCAAGTTTCCAAGCCAGGATGTGCAAAAGGCCAGGATGTGACTCAGAAAAAATGTAACTTGGGTTAGAAGGAAGCTTCTTCCCTCACTGTCTCCTTGAAGTACAGGACCTCTTTATCCAGGATAACCCCATCCATTACCTGCTCCTGTCTCAGGATTCACACCTGGCTTTTCTTCTGAGAACAGGCAGCTGGTAGGGCGTGCTGCTGGCTGCAAGCAGATGGACAAGAACGCTGGGCTGAGTCACTGGCAGCTCACCACTTGTCGAGCTGTTTGAGGTCCTGCAGGAAAAATGCTCACTTTGTGGCACTAAAGAGAAATACTGCCAAGAGCAAAAATTGCTACAAGAACTACTGCTCCGTGTAGATACAGGAAATAAGACAGGAGACCAAGAAAAGACTTTGCCACAGTTTACAGGAGTTGGTGCCAGACTACTGACATAAAAGAGGTATCTTCCTGTCTGCCGCAGCACACAGCTTTCACCTGCAGTATATTCCTTCTTTCTGCTTCCCACGTGCCAACAAACAGGTGGATTTCACTTAAATTAACTGTTTGATGCCAGGGTAACATTTGTAAATCTATGAACTTACTGACAACACAGTCCTGGATCTCCAGCAATCTTATAAAAGTCACTGGCCACTTGCAGGAAGGACTGAGCTGATTACTAAAGGTCTCAGGACCAAGATTATCAGGCACAGAACACACAGGAAGAGATGAAGTATATCTGACTCCATTCACTCACACTACTGTATACTGTAACATCAAAAGGATGGAAGGTTCTTCATTCACTAGATCAAATGGATTTCAAAAGTTATATTCACAAAAATGAAGTAACTTTTTTCACTGTTCCAACTTTTTACACTGGATTTTTCTTGTATTATTTCAGTGCATTATTTTTCTTTCTCTTTGCTTTTGTTACTCTGATCACTACAAATATGAGCAGCATTTATGAGTAACTCCTTATTTTTCTCTACAGAAAACTAATGCCTAAATGAAGTGATGGCTAATCTTTATTTCTACCACCATACCTTAAGGACCAAAACCCAAAACAAACCAATGCAATTAGCTATGCAAGCTATTGTCCATACAAGCCAACCAAAACTGCAGTTTCCAAGCATCTGTGAAAAAAAAAAAAAGACCACTGATTTCAACTGGATTTTATGGGAACACAAAAATCACCTTGAGAGATCAAATATTTATAACTATAATAGATGATTTTGAACTAAAACAAACAAAATACACCATGTCCCCTGAATGTGTCAAATCACTACTTTGCCTCATATTTCAGAGTATTTTTTACAACATATAGCCATCTCACACTAATAACATATATTTACTTGTGTTTATGATTTAACTAATAAATGAACAGCACTGCCTGGTCCATACATTCACTCTTCAAACAAAATAGTGCCATTAAAATGTTGGGTCATGGCAAGGTGAGTTTCTGATCTTTTTCTCTTCTTTCTACCCCAGAGCAACCTTTTTACTCTCAAGAGTATTTAAGTGCTGAGAGTACTTTGTGTAAAAATGATACAAGTAAATACCAATTCATGACCCTCGACAAATACCCAACACTACAGCAGCTGTACAGAATGTACAGTCATAGACTGAACAGGTGGGAGTGGTGGAAGAGAAAAGAATTGCATTTAATCTTTAAACAGATTTCAGAATGAAGCCCCGATATTCCTGTGTCAGATTCAGTCTGCGTTTTTGCCTCCCAGGTATGGTAATTACAGTCCTGCGCCCACTGGGAACTAGTTCCACGTTGAAACACCAACATGCGTCGCTAGAGGAGGGAGAGGTTTGCTGATGGAGATATGACAAGATGCAGCAGTGAATACTCTGACTTTCAGTGAATGCGTAATATTTCTTGCTCACAATACCTAATTATTTTAACTAAACAAATGAAGATCTGGTGCAGGGTGACTTTCAAGATTTTAAAGGCAGAACTGAATAAGCGAAGCTCTTCTGGAAAAACAAGGCTTTTAGCTACTATGGTCATCACTCCCCAATTCAAGCTGTGCCAGCAAAACTTGGTGCCTGCAGTTAGTCACTGAAGGCAACAGGGTGTAGGCATACAGACCCAGGCATCCACAGAGCATGACTTCACTGCAGGGTCAGCACCTAAATTAAGTTTGTCCCCAGTGCGACATCTCTGTCACAGCACACAGGGAGGTACCTACACACCCTGCCACATGCCAGTTTGGATTTCATCCCTCTGCCTTGGCCTCAGTGCCAAGCATCAGGAAACAGCAGGCAACTTGCCAACACTTTTTCTTAGAAAACGGCAACCCTTTCTGGAAATGTTCTGAAGGTCTGCAGAGTCGTTGTGGAAAGGTGGTAGTGATGAGCTTTTGCACAAATACTGTACATGAAAGCCACCCTAAAATACTATCACTACCCTAAAACATGATACCCCTAAAAATGGGGGCAAATAAGGTCAATATGAGCAAAAAGATATTACTGTGTAGCGAGGCATTTTGATTCCTAGAAAGCTGAGGTAAGTGACACATATAGTAGTATCAACCAGTTAGCAAGCTTCACGTTTTCAAAGCACACCCTAGGAAAATCCATTTATTTTAATGCAAATTACTCAAGATTCATCAAACATCTGTGCTCAACCTTTTACAGATTTTGAATTATATAACCAGTTTGTCATGAATCCCAAAATCTTACTGAAGTGACTGAAAAAAAAAAAAAAAAACCCCAAAATAAAGGGAAAGCATACTCATAAATCACAGTTCACTGAAGACCTTTCCATTCCCTCCTCTCCCCTTCTTGATTTTCCAAGCCTCTTCTTAATTGCTGCTTCTCTTCCTACTGCTTCTGCAGAATGCAGTTCTTAAGCAGAACTCAACTAGCCAGAGCAGATGAGCAAACTTACTTCAGACCCAGTGCATGTGTTGGGCCAGGCACCTGTCTGAAGGGAGCAGAAAGGTACACACAGCCCGTATGGCTCAGAGCGAGGGCATCCACACCATGGCAGTGTGCACCTGTAAGCATTGTGTCAACAAAGGCACAGACAAGGGTTAACTGGCTTCTGCAGGAAGCCTGGTTTCATTCATTAACTACAACCTCTGGGCTAGTACATGCGGAGGAGAGAAAATGCAGGCAAGTTCAAACAAGGCTCCCATTTCCCCTCTGAAACTTTTCAAGTCTCAAAATCTTGCACAAAACCCAATCTGCTGTCACCTGAACGAAAAACAATAGTAGGCACTCAAATAAGTAAGACCCGCGTGAGAGTTTGCAAGCCCAGCCTGTGCGGAAGGCCACCTGCCAACAGGAAGAAGTGGTGAGAAGGAATTTGGATCCAGCTGCTATCCTCCCTCAGCCAAACAATGCTGTGCAATAAACAGCATTAAGGAATTTTTTTTTTAATCCTCAATCATACTGGGAGCATCTATATCTGTCATTTTCACTCCCTGGTTACCAGAAGAAGGGTTTGAGAGATTTCTGTGCACAAGATCACAGAAAGCTGATCTCCTGTTTCCTATCTTAGCTTTATCAAAGGGATTGAGACAGGAAGAACAGGAGGGAAAGAAGAAGAAATGACAAAACACCTCGCCGTAGGGCTGACTCAGGCTGCTAAATTCATCACAGGTAACACAGAAAATCCTGTAGCTGTCTTGCAGATGCATTTCACGTGTCAGACAGAAAGGCAAAATGGACATAGAAAGAGGAGATAACTCAGTATCTGCAGTCCTTATTTCCTTAAAATGAAGTACTGAACACCAGTACCGAAATGAACTACAGCTGTGTACTCAGTGGGTCACTGTGGCAGGTGCAACTTAACCTTAAGACCACGTAGCCTACTGCACCTTCAGCTTTCACCAAGGCAGCACCTGGGTGAAGCATGCCAATAAATCCAGTCGCTGCCGATGGCAATAAAAAGGGTTAAAACCCAACCAGACTGCAGCTGAGAATTCCACAGCGGTTCCCTCCACAGAGCTGCAAACTGCGTGTCTCCCTGGTTTCAAACGAACGGACAAACTGCCCTAAAGATCAGCCAGCGAAACACATGGAAACGCCAGTGCCACCGGCGGGCACGGATGGCTGGAACGCTGGGAGAGACGGAGCATCACGGCCGCTCGGCGATCCTCCGGCGCGGCCACTTCCCGGCGACCGGGGACGCGCAACTCCCGGCTACGCGTCGGCGCCGGATTCACCGCCTTGCAGCCGAGGAACCCCCCTCTCTCCTTCCTCCCCGCCCCAGCCCCCGGTGAACACCCAGGATCTGGGTACTACCTGCGTTTATCAGCAGAGCCATCCCGTGTCTTCAGTCATTCAAGGAATTTAACAGCCTGGAAATTCCTGTTGTCCATTATTTGAGGTCAGAGATAAAAGCTAAACAGCAGCCGTGACTCCCATCAATCATAAGTCACTCACTGATAGAGCGTATGGTAGGAGACCTACTGATGTAAGCTAGTCACCAGAGAAAATACCCACTGATGACGCATATCCAGGCACAAAAATAGTTACAGGGCCCCCAAAGGGATTATTCAACAGCCTACATTTAGATATTCCTTCAAGAGACCCGCAGTCAATTTGCTGCTATTAGATGGCTGGGGAACATTGAAGTTTAAGTTTCCTCAGCAGACATAACCACAAATAGCTGGTTTAAATAAGCTACTGCAATTACAAGCTGTTTTGTAAATTTCAACACTGCATTATAGCGATTAAGTCTAAACAGAACCACTGGCTAAAACACGCTGTATAGCCTTTGCTCTCAGTATTTACCAATTCCTCCTGCATATTAGCCAGCAATGAAAAGTACAATATAAAATTAATTCACAAAAGTTTGAACTGAGCCCCTTGTGCTACCCTAGAGCAATGTTTTTTAATCATAAAAACCCACAAAAATATATGCGAAATGGTATGGGATATTTTGATACTGCTTAAATGCTATCTGGATCACCTTTTGCCTTAATTTTTATCCTTCTTTGGTATTGGCCTCTGTACTACACAAAAAGAAAGATACCCAAATAGTTAATCTTTCTTGCACAAATCAAAACCATGTAAAGGTAAGTTATTGCAACATGCAAAACCACGTACCATGCACCCGCTTTGAGCAGGGGCTAGAAAAAGGATCCCCAGAAATCCCTTTGAGCCTAAATTATTCTGCAATTCTGTGCAGCTGGATTTTTTGGCATTAAAAACATAATCCTCTAAATTAACCAATCAACTGATAATCCTACAATACTCCTGCCCCCTTCAACAGTTTCAGGATCCTTCTCATGCCCAGACAGCAACAAAACTTACCAGGCTATAACTGAGCCTACTAACACTGCTAAGCATGAAACACTGACTGTGCATTTCTGGCAATAATAAAATCTTTAATTTTTTAAATATTTGATTTTAACATCCAACCCCCCTTTTTGAAAACAATTTTGGTGCTTCGGTTTCCAAAGTTTACTGACTTTTTATTGCATATTTAGAATACAAATAGAGGGAAATAGTTTATGGCTCTGATGCCTATTTCATTGACATACTTTTGGAAAGCATAACCTAGCCAAACAAACACTCAAGGATTTATAGTGTTTACCCTGTAAATGCAGAAGGAATTGTCTCAGGCTATGAACTTCTACCTCACTTTCTTCATCTGTGATAACATTATTAAAAATAACACCAAAAATTATTTTTAGCACAACAGTTTCGTAAAGCCCTCATGTTTCTCTCATGCATCCATATGCTGCCAGTCCACATGGCCTAATTTAACAGACCTAAGAAGAAATATTGGTGCCCTCTAGCTGATTTTCCTCACCAATTTCCTGCAGACACTGAGCAGCAGCCTCTCTTTTCTCCTGACATTCCTGGTTTTTCACTGGTGCCCCCAAAATGCAATGCCCTGGAATAAAACAAGCCACTTCCTAGAGAAGATACAGGAATCAAAACACTCAAATCCCTTAGTGCTCTCAACTGTAGGAGCTCTTTAAATAGCATAAGCGCCGTAAAAAATAGGCAAGGTATAACTGTGTTCAATACCACCTTACCAAGAACTAGTGAAGCACCTAAATGTACTTCATAGCAATTCTGCACATTCCGTGGGAAAATACAACCCGCAATTTTGCATGAAACACAGGAAGCCCCTCACCCATTCAGAAGTAGTACAATTCCCCCCCCATCAGAAGCCTTTACAAAGCCTATAAGCCTTTTATTATGTTCTGCTACACATTCTGAAGTTAGTCGGTGATGGATCAATTTCACAGCTCATAGCCCCGGACGTCCCATTTGCCATCGGCGAGCAGGGAGAGCTTTCCTCTCTTTTCACTCTGACGTCTGTCAAAGGGACGGACTCCCCATTCCACCCTTCCTGTTCCCATCCCCTCTGTCTCCAGCCCCTCTCCTGGAGGCTGTATCAGGTACCACTGATACAGGACCTCTTCACCTTATAGCTGCATGTCCCTGTCCAGCAGGGACACAGCTGGAGCACATCTCCAAAGCTAGGAAAGCCACAAGGCCAGGATGCTAACACATTCTTTGAACACCATCTCCAGTGTGACAGGTGAGGTCAACAAAACAGTGTCCAAATCCCAAGGAGGAGATCTCTCCTGGCTGGAGGAAAACCCCTGCTGAAGAAGAGGTGTCCCAGGAAATGCTGAGCCTGTGGTAGCAGGCAGCTGCCTGGCAGTTGCCAGAACAGCTCTTTGGCAGCTTTGTGTGAGTACATCTCCTCTAAGCCACACCACTGGCTGCCCAAAGGATGCAAGGAAACAGGAGTCTGTGTGGAAAGCAGGGTTAAAGCTCTGTTCTCTTCCTCCTTGTCCAGCTAAAAGAGCCAGAGGTTGGATGGAGCTGGCTGTCTCTGTGCATTTAATTAAAGCCATAAACCTCTGAGGAGAACTCTGGATGGCCCTATTAACCATTAATCAAATTAAACATACAAGGGAGATCAGGATCTGAAGCTCAAAATAAATACTGTGAGACAGACTAACTTGTAGGGTTACATTCATAATCCTCAAAAGGTCTGTTTAAACCTTGACTGGCAAAAAGGAAACTGCAGCATATACTGTGTATTTCCGTGTTTGAACAGCAATTATAAAGCAGAAACTGCTCAAGTGTGTGGGAAGCATCAGGCTGATCCTGCAACTTCCAGCTATCTTTGGGAGGTTAGTTCCCATGTGCCATCTGCCTGTTGGAAAACAGAATGGGTTAATCACAGTGGCCAAGCATTTTGGAAGGGTCCTAGAGCTCCATTTCTCTAGCACCTTAATACAACATCCCAGCTGATGTTCCTTTCACATACACTGCTAGGAAAAGGATGATACAGACTCAGTCAATACTCATTAAGTGGTTGTAATCCTAATCTCTACATCAATTAAAAAGCTGAAGGGCTTATTTGAACCAAAACAGTCAAAATCCTTTGTTCACATAAAACAGGCATTTTGCACCATTTGGAAAGTGAAGTTTTTAGCACAGTTCATTTTTTTTACTTTCTTGTTTGTTTTTTGGGTTTTTTTTTTTTTTTACAACCACCTGTTGGTCCTGCCAGTTCTCACAGGGGAGACCTAGAACACAGCTAGTTTGTGTAACTTCTTTTCTGGAAGGCAACAGATTTTTCAAAAGTTATGAAATGTAAAAGAACCCAGCAAACCCTTGAAGAGAATAGGTATAGATGTGGTAATGTGACAGATGGCAGTGAAGGTGGTATCAGTGGGATAAAAGGAGATATGGTGGAAAAATTAGGACCTGGCAAGAGCAGCTTTTGCTTTTTCCAGTAGTAAAAAACATGTTGCTTTTCAATACAGAAAAAATTTAATGAAAACAGGTGAAGGACAGAACAGGAATCATGGTTACAGTGGTAACTAAGTACATGCATCTAAGTATTAAAGAGTGTAGAGATATCCTGTTACCACAAAACTTCATGATAGTTTTAAAAATGCTGTGTTTGAAGTAGGAAGCTGATGAATTATCTCTAACTGGCCCAGGAGCATCCAATTTGGAATATACATTAATGTAGTGTAGGAATATTGTTCACAAAAAGTTGAGACTATGAGATTTCCAGACAGACTATAAGAGAATTTGCTCACATTAGCAAATTTTTATTTGAAATTTCTATGACTTGTGAAACAAGGGGCAGTATTAGAAAATATTGGCTCACTAAGGATGAGATAGTATAGTATGGTGCATTTAGTCACCGTATCATACAACGCTAGATAAACCAGGACACTGATGTCAGAAACACAAATATAGTTCATGCTATTCTCAGTCTGTCTGCCCATCAATGTCTTAGGACCTTTCTCTCACTGCTAGCTTTGGCAAACAGGTAATATTGATTATAACTGAAAAATTAAATTAAAATATTATAGAAGCATAGGCTTCTGAGACTAGATATTGATTTCTCTCTATTTGGAAGCAGGACTCTGATACCTCCCCTTGCATTCAAGCACCCCTAAAGAAACCTAAGATGAATGACAATGGATGATGATGGTGGGACTTGTGCTTATTTTACATATTTAACACAAAAATCAACTTTTTTTTTTTTAATAAGTACACTTGACGTTACATTTCAAATTAACACTACCTCTGATACAGTCTAAGCTAGATACATTGGTAGCATAGTTAACAAAATTACAGAGTTTATGTCAAAGTTCTAAAGTAAATCAAACCATAAACCTAATCAACCATATTGCCTGAGTACCTGAAACTGAGTTTTCTTGAAATAAGAAACTAGCATTTGATAGCAATAGCCTTGTCTATGTACAACCCTATTCCAAGATAATAACTAAAACCACTTTAAGATCAATTCATTACCAAAATTCCTTTGAAGTATTTCTAGAATATGGTGATAAAAACAATAGTAGTCTCAGTGGTCTGTTCACATAATATATATGCCACTTGACTTGAAGGGACGAAATAACATTAATCATCAAAACATGACAGATTTATTCTACATATTATTCTACAGTGACTGCTCTGGTGGATGATAAGGAAAGAGAAACTGATGTCATTATCTTGACTTCTTTGAGGCCTCTGATACAGTCTCACACAATTTCTCTGTCTCTCTGCATTGGGGAGATAAGGATTTGACAGCTGGACCATTCAATAGAAAGGGAACTGACTGTATGGCCATACCCAGAGAGTTGCAGTCAACCTCTTAATGGATCTCAAACAGATCTGCATCAAGTGGTGTTCCCCGTGGAACCTCATTGGGACTGATTCTGTTCAGTACCTTAATTAATGACATAGTGGAACTGAGTGCACCCTTAGCAAGTCTGCAGGTGAACAATTGCAAGCTCAGCAGTGCAATTGATACACTTGGTGGAAGGGATGCCATCTCTAGGGACCTTAATGGGTTTGAGAAGTGGGCCAGTGTGAACCTCATTAAATTCAATGTGGCCAAGGCCAAGGACCTGCACATGGGTTGGGGCAATCCCCAGTAGCAGGACAGACAGGAAACAAATGGTTTGAGAGCAGACCTGTGGAGGACTAGGGGGTACTGTGTGCTGGGTTGACTTGACAGGACACAAGGTGCCCATCACAGCTGCTCTGTCACTCCCTTCCTCAAATAGACTGGGCAGAAAAAACATAGCAAAAGAGGTAAGGATGGGGGAGATTACCATTACAGACAAAACAGATTGGACATGAGCAAAGAAGTTTAATTTCTTGCCAAAAAAATCAGAGTAGAATAATGAGAAATAAAACCAAACCTTAAAAAAAAATTCCCCTCACCCTTCCCCGCTTGCCAAGCTTAACTTCACTCCAGAATTTCTCTACCTCCTCTCTGAGAGTGCAGGGGAGTGTGGAATGAGGTTGTGTTCACTGCCACCCGCTCCTCCTCAGGGGGAGGACACCTCACTCATTTCCCTGCTCCAGAGTGGGGTGCCTCCCATGGGAGAGAGCACAGGCAGAGTCACAGCCTCTTTCAGGCATCCTCATGCTCCCGTGTGGGGTTCTCCACAGACTGCAGGTGGGTATCTGATCCCAGTGGGCCTCCATGGGCTGCAGGGACACAGCTGCCTCACCATGGTCTGCACCCCAGGCCACAGAGGAATCTGCACTCTGTTGCCTGGAGCACCTCTTGTCCCTCCTTCTGCACTGACCTTGGTGTCTGCAGGGCTGTTGCTCTCACATGTTCTCACCCTGCTCTTCTCTGGATGCAATTGCTGTTGTGCAACAACACTTTTTCCCTTCTTAAATCTTCTTTCCTTCTTAAATCTCAAGTTATTCCAGAGGTATCACCTCTGTTGCTGATGGGCTCAGCCTTGGCCAGTGGCATGACCATCTTGGAGCCAGCTGGCATTGGCTGCATTAAACACAGGGGAAGTTTCTGGCAGCTTCTCACAGAAGCCACAACTGTAGTTCCCTGCTACCAAAACCTTGCTGCACAAACCAAATACATTGTTAGATGGAAAATTAGATATGACCCAGCAATGTGTACTTGCAGCACAGAAAGCCAACTGCATCCTGAGCTGCCATCAGTGTGACCTGCTGGTCAAGGGACACTATTCTGTCCCTTTACTGGGCTCCTGTGACACCCCACCTGGACACCATATGCAGCTCTAATGAAAACCACAAGTCCAACACAGACCTGTTGGAGTGGATCCAGCAAGGGCCACAAAGAAGATTAGAGAGCTGGAGCACCTCTCCTGTGAAGCCAGGTGGTAAGACTTGGGGGTATTGAGCCTGAAGAAGAAAGAGAAAGCTCTGGGGAGACCTTACAGCTGCCTTTCTAGAAGGGACCTATAAGAGAGGGACTTCTTACCAGGGCTTGCAGTGATAGGACAAAGGGCAACAGTTTTGAACTGAAAGAGGGTAGGTTCAGATTAGATATAAAGAAGAAATTCTTTATTGTGAGGATGGTGAAGCACAGAAATAGGCTTCCCAGAGAAGATGTGGATTCCCCATCCCTGGAAGTGTTCAAGGCCAGAAAATCTGGTTTAGTGAAATCTTGTTTAGTGGAAGATGCCCCTGCCCAAGGCAGGGGTTGGAACTAGATAATCTTTAAAGGTCCCTTTCAATCCAAACCATTATGTAACTCTGTAATTCCAGTGCACAAAACTAGGAGTATCTCAGAGATACTGTAAAGCAAAAATAGAAACATTGACTGCAAAGAGACTATTCTGAAATGACATTTATTTCAGTTTGATGTTTAATTGCAAATCAGTAAAAAAACAATCTTCATCCATAGGTACTGCCAAAAAAAAAATTGATATTAATTCAGAATGTATATTTATTTCTAACTCCATCTGGAAAGGGCAACACAGAGAGAACAACTAGGGGTCACCAAAACTGGTGAGTGGAAAAGGGCAGCATAGGAAACTCCATTGTCTTCACTTGCTCCATCCCTGAGCACTGTGATAATGTAAGATCGTATTTAAGTGTTACCGACCTCACATGCACACAATCTGACCTGCCCTTGAGGATGAAGTTTCATGCTTCAGCAAGGTCAGTCCAGTGGTGAGCTGCCAACCAAGAGGGGAGGATGCCACTTTGCTTCTTCCTCTCAATGCCAGCTGTGTCCTCCTGCCAGCACTAGAGTCTGCCTGTGCCCATGGGGAGCCAATCCAAGGTGCTCACCCATCAGAAATCCCTGGCTATCCAACAGCTCACTGCTCACCCAGCTGCCCAAACCAGCACAGTGTGGGCTGCAGAGGAAAGGTAGCAGGAGCAGCCCCTCTGGGACATGAAACCACAGTCAGGACAGTGGGAAACCTTTCCTCAATTTCCAACCACCTGCCCACTCGCTTCCAGCTTTGGCAGCACTGGAGAATCCAGGCCAAGGAAAAGAAAAGCTGACCTCTCAAAGTTGAGAGGTGCTTCAGATACTGATGCAGACAGCTTCAGCAGGGACCATCAGAGAGCCAGCAGGGCCGTGAAGGAACTTCAGGGGGAAGAAAGGAGAATGTCCAAGCCACTCTATGCAAAGGAGAGAGAGCCAGCTTGGCTGCAGCCTCCTGGCTGGTCCCCACCACCAATACCTGCCAAAAGGGGAGATCACCCCAGAAGGTGTATTTAGCTCTGTGTTGATTTGCTTACTAGGCCCGTTGAAACCCAAGTATGCCTGATATTTCATAAATGTCCACTTTTTTCCCTTTCTGGCAAACTGCAGAGCTTAAATCCATGAGTGGTTTGCTCTAAAAGAGGTGATTTCTTTTCCTCTTGCAAGGTTTTTTCATATTGCTCAACAATCAAGGAAAGAATGAAAGGACCAAACTCATAAAGCATTCTTAAAGATCCAATTTATTGGAAAAAATACAATTACCAAATCACACTGCTTCATCTTTTATACTTCTTAAACAAAACAGGAAAGAAGTATGAAATCTCAGAGATTCTTCAGGGATTTCTCCTCAAAAGACAGTTCCACTTGTTAGTTATACCCAAATTCCTCTCTTCCTGGACTCTCTCAAACCACCAGATCTTATCTCTTATCTCTGGAATACATTAAACTATGAAAAAAGCATTATCTTGCCAACTTGGCATAAGAAGAGGGGGATATTCCTCCTTGCTCTCATGGAAGTGCCTACTGAAATCAAAGTTTTTGGGTAGCTCTAGCTTACACACTGATAAATACAACTCTTCTCTCACTGACTTCTTTTCCAATGAAAAGTTCAAAAGTTCATTCACAACAATCTGATGTCTTAGCTTGCTATACAAGCCTCTGTGTTATTTAATAAAGAAATTAGATTTCTACAATGCGTGGCAGTGCACTCACTGCGGTCAGACTAGGAACTGTTGCTAATTAACAAAAATGCCAACATACAATTATTTATTGTATTAATTAATGAAAGCATATATAAGCAGCCTATCTGTAAGAAGTTAGATGCAATCTCTAACAGACTTCCTGCTGCTGTGCTGCCAGTTTCTCAGTGCAACTATGGCCATTCTTAATTAAATAAATAATTCACCCTGGAAGATTTCATTGAGTGCCAGACACAAGCACCAGGGCTGGGTGAAAATAAATCACTGCCGGCAGCATGCCAGGACTCGTTCCTAGAATCTATGGAAAACAGCTACTTCCCTACAGCAAACATTTTGCATAACCATTCTGCACAGTTTAATTGATCTCTGCAATAGCATGATAGTAAACCCCCCCTCCTTTTCCATGTATTTTAAGACAGAATTCCATGTTCTTTTGATTTCATTCTCCTCATATTTTCTGGGTTTTTGCATTAGTTGTGCAGCTTTTTGTACAGAATCATCCTTTTAAAAATTTATTTATTTAGGGTCAAAGTCTTCCTCAATATCACACCTTGATATGATGTCGACCCAAATCCATCCCTTAAAATCACCATGTTAATGCTCTGTCCTTCACCATCCCCTGCTTTAATTTCTACCATATTCCTATCAAACTCAAGTTACTTCCTTCTCTACCAATGTCCTCTTATCAGTACACATAATCCCTGTTTTTAATGTTTCATTTACTACGCTACACTGCTATTTAGATATTTTCATAACCACAGGAAAAATTAAGAAAATTCCCACTTTGTGCTGTGATGTCAATCTATTTTAAAACCTATTGCAAGATACCACAACCAATATTATGGTATGACTTCAATACCTGACAGCAGTGTAAACATCAGCAAGTTTTCCTGGGTAATCACAGGCATCTCAATTATCCAGATACTGTCTCAGCAAAAGGGCAGCCTGACTTACCGTATGGTCAATGACTTCCTATGCATTAGTAATTTTAGAAAACCTAGACAGGAAAAAGAGTCCTTGGTTGCTCCTTCACAGAAAATTTCTCCTTACATTTTTGTGGTGAATTTATTGTTCCTGTTCAGAAGAGTTCAGGCATTCTGGGGGGTCTGCGCTCCCCGCTGCCTGCCCCACACACAAGATCTAAAAGGTGAGCTCCTGGTCTCTCTGCCAGGTCAGGTTTCAGTTACTATTCCCCAGTCTTTCAAAGAATTTGTTTTTTTCTCGCAAATTTTGGCAATCAGCATGTGACACTTTTAATATAAAAAACACACCGGCATTTCAAGGAAAAACCAACCACCTTGAGGGGGCTGCTCCCCTGAGGAAATAACGAAGGGAATACATTCTTCTCTGCATACATTTTACCCTAAGGCACATAACCTTCCAAGTGCCTCCAGTGTTTCACAGCTCCCAAAACTCTGCTCGACCACCTACCCACTTTTTGGCCAGCTGGCTGACCCAGAAAAGCAGCAGAGAAGCAGCAGCTACTGCAGGGAGGAAGAAGCAAGCACAGCTTGCAAAGTAGCACCGCGTGGGAAGGAGCTGCTCACTGGGCACAAAGAGGGTCGGCTATGGCTCACCCCGGAATGAGCAATGCAACGGGGGTCAAACCTCAGAGGTCATGAGAAGAAAGGACAGGGAAAAAAGAGCACACCAAAGGAAAGTGCTTTCTTTTTCTATTGCAGTTAACTCCCCTAAATTTCCTCCCTCCTCCTGGTTCCCCAGTTTCCAAAAATAACCTATACAGAGGCAAAAACTGCAGAGACAGGGAGCCTTAAAAGAGCTGCAGTTGGAAAATACAAAAAGGTGGCAAGGGAATTTATTCAAAAGAAAAAAGCCCAAGAAAAAAGAGACACGTTCTTTATGGAAAAGAACAGTGAGATCTTTTAGCATGAAGCCATTTCAGCAGGGATGTAGGTCAATAGCTGAAACCAGCACCTGTGGGGTCTCAGGTCCTGGGGGCTGGTATGGGCAGCCACAGCAGCAAAGCAGCCAGAGAGGCCTGGGGGTTGTTTGGCCTTTCCCCAGGAAACTGGAGAAGGCTTGGGCTGATCTTGGTCCCTCCTGCCCTCACATGCTGCAGCTCAGCAAATGGTTCCTCTTTAGGCAGCTACACGTTTCATGTGTCTGGTGTCAGAAGATGCTTGTCATTTGCCCTTAAAAGTAAAGGCACTTAACGTGGAACGCATCTCTTAATGATTGAGAGTCAACAGCAAATATTTGCACCTAAACAATTCAGTTCCTCCTTCATAAAAGCAACCTCCTAGAAAACTGATTATAAACAAATTTAAAAACAACTAGTGTGCCTAATAAAAATAATTGTTTTGCTGCTGGCAAAGAATTAAAGGCTCAGAAGACCTGAAAAAAACACTGAGGGTTAAACTTGATTCCTAAGTGCTAGACTGGACACCAAGGTGAGAGAAGGAAAAAAAAAACCTACTCCTGTTGTGCAGAAATGGTTGTCTTGTGTACATGGCATCTGTGGGAGGGATGATGTCCATCTAACAACGGAAAAGTTAGTTCAGGTACAGGTTGAGAGATTTGTGGTTAGAAAACATCAGCCATCATAATTTCCACATCACACTGGCTTTGATTTCAGGTGCATTACAGCACTCCAAAGCCACATGCTATTTTTTCATCTCTGCTTCACAGCCCTGATCAAAATAAGCCAGTATCAGCACATCTCTGCATCACTACAGTGAGATACAGGAATGTCTCTACTCACTCCACCAAAAGCAGCAAGACCACACTCACTGTCAAAAGATCTGTTTTCACCAACATCTTCTTGTGCCTTTCACCACTTGCCTTCTCTATAGTAGGAAAAATTATTAAGGTCTCCAGGCCTCTCCTATCCCCACGTTTTAACATGAAATACTACCACATACTGCAGAGTATCTCAGAGACAAATCCCCAGAGAACCATTCCTCTTCTTGTACAACAAACCCACTGTTTTGAATGCACATTTCTCCACCTCTGCAGACATTTGTTATCTTCTTGCATTTCAGTAGTGACATTCCAAAAACTCTTGAGAAAATTGGTAGGTGGCTCTGAGGAGGAATTCTAGACTGATGCCCCAAGCTCAGCCCTCAGGTGTTGCATGGCCACTGTAGTGCTTAGCCAGGGTTTGAGCCTCAACCTGGCGCACACGCTGGTACCACTGCCCACAGAAAGAACCTATTTCAGAGAAAGGATGTTTCTCACATCAGTGATTCTGGAGAAAAATTTTAAAATATAAAACAAATACCACCTAGTCTTAGGAAAAGAAGAAACAGAAATGGCAGAAATTATTCGGAGGTTTGGAGCTTTGGATAGGGTTTAAATCTTGTAATTTCTGATCTCTTTCTTGCCTTTTGTGCTTAAGTAACCATTTTCAAATGACACAGCTAGCAATGCCAATGAGTTGTTCCACAGCAATCTTCTTCAGCCTCCTATCAAGATGGAAGTCACCACAATCTGAGAAAACATCCCCTGGCAAGCAATGGCACTAAGTGAGCCAAGCCATGCCTCCTTCAGAGAAGCAGCAAAGCTGTTGAGAGAGCAGCATTTTTAGCAGCGAAGTTTAGGGGAGTGGGAAGACAGCTTCACACAGCCTTAGCTGTTTTTCCCAGCAGAGCAGAGCTTGAGAAGGAAAAACACCACAAGCCTCTCATCTTCTCTGGCTTGCCACAAAACAGGGGTGTATTTTTCAGCAGGATCCTCTGAGTCTGACACCGAACTTAGCTCAACTGACATGAAATGCTAATGTTTAGGAACAAGGTAGGTGGAGAGGAGGAGGAAAGAAGACATACATTATTTGATGCAGAATTCATTCAGAAGCTTCTTTTTCACAGCCAGAACTAAAATTTCCATTCAGCTCTTTATTTCTGGTAGCCTAGATAGCTTGAACAACTGGAAAAGGGATCTAGAGGGAGCCCTTACCCCTGCCTGCATGGCAACAGCCCTTCCTCAGATACCTTGAGAGAGAAGCAGGCACATTTTTATGACTGTCAATCTTCAGATGCAGGATGAGCAATTTTCCTTGGGGATATTCATACTGACTTTAGGCTTCTAGACATGGTGCACAGGAAAGATCTGCCTCCAACTACCCATTCTGGTGCCTGCAGCAGCCTCCCAATATGGCCCTACTGCTCTTCACCAGGCCCCAAAACTTCCATAAGAAAAAGGTCACAAGCTCTTGATGCTACAAACTTAGCAACTATTATTTAAAATAGGCTGGACCATGGTATGAAATTCATCCATGTATTTAATGAATTTTCTTTTCTTTATGTCAGTCTGAATTCTCCTCCCTCTGGTACTTTTCTGGCATTTTTCTTGCTCTGTTTTTTGTTTAGTTCAGTTTTGTCTCCATTACATCTCATCTTTTCCCTCATAGGCACCAGAGGAACACCTCCTTCCTTTGCTGTACTCTTCCCAGCCCCATTTTTTCTCTAATCACCCTTCCACCTTTGCTCTGTTCCCTTACTCTTCCCATCCTTGATTCCTCTCCTCCTTTTTTTCTTTCTTTGATGTTCCCCTTGGTGCTTTCTCTTCATCCTTCCTGCCAAGCTGACTGAGGCACTCCCTTGGGAAGGTGCTGACAAAGAGCAGCTGGGCTGTTCGGAGGCTTATATCAGGTAGGGACACCTACAAAGGAATCCTTTGGCTCTCTTGCTACATTGTTGGCTGGAGTGATTCCTCCTCTTCATTTACAGCTGTATACACAGTTCTTGCATCAAAACTCAGGAAAATAAAGGTGCAACATAATTTGGGAAGCATATGCCAGTATTTAATGAGCTACCTCTGCTTCCTTGTTTTGGGAGGCTGTGCAGAAATCAGAAGCCACAACAACAACAGCAAAATTGTGAGGATTTCAAGTGCAGCATTAGCAAGGGACCTGGTCTTACCAGTGCTGTCCCTAAGAAAGAGAACATTTAAAAATTATACCTTCTCATTTTACAGCTCCACTGCCTGGAGGGTGAAATCCACCCCTCTGTGGAATGTCAAGACAGGATCACTTCAATGTTTTTATTCCTTTAGAAAAGATTTACCCACATTGCACTGGTCTCCTGAAGAGGGTGAAATTTCCTCCAAGCAGAATCTCAAACACAAGGTTCCCACTGCAGTGGGAATACTTTTAAGAACAAAATATTTTTAAGAAAAAATATATTCCAGCTGCTATTTAACAACAAACAAACAAAAACCACAAACCAAATTTTTAAAAAGGAAGAAAAGAATACAGATTAAAAGAGATATGAATTTTATTCCTCCTCTCCTCTTGCACAGCATAACTGCAGTTGGAAGTTGGTCAAATGCTCTCTTCTTGCACAGCAACTTCCAACTGCAGAGCTATATTCTTCTCCCAGTTAGACAGAGAAACCTTGCTGAAATCTCTAGGCTAGATCCACTGGTATGTTCTGGCTGCTTTGCCTGTTTTAGCAATACAGAGCAGCTGTAAATCCAGTTTAACTTGCCATTTCTGTCAGCTTTACCATGCCAGATTAGCACTGCTGTTAGCCTCACAAATACCAACATCTGGAGGTTCTCCTACTGCCCAGTCTGACTCTAAACCTTACAAATCTGCAATTCATCTACCCATCAGTGCAGCTGGCAGGATCAGCCTGAGGTAGTTCTTCACCCTGAGGAAAATGCATTTATCAAAATCCCCCATCCTACATTCCTGCAGACAACCAAGCAGATCAAACAAAATTCACATAATGATCAGCTCTCTGTTTATTCCCTGGCCAATTGCCCAGTTGTTCTCGAGGGTGACTCCTGACCCTCTCTTGGGAGCAGGTGCCTTTCTAGTGCAGGTCTGTGAATCCAAGTCAGCTGGGAAAACAAAATACACCGTTTCTTTGTACTTTTATATTTCTTTGGATGTCAGGAAACAGAGCTAAGTCTTGTTTCCTGCTCCTCAGCCAGGGGAGGTAGGGGAAACTGGAGGTAGATGTAGAGAAAGGCAGAAAGAGGGCAGATCAAAAGGATTAAGGAAAATAATAACAAAGAAAACACCAAACAAACAAAAACCAACCAACCACCCACTGCTTCACTCTGCTCTGTAAAGCAGTATATCTTGGAAACAATACGTCCCTCCACCCCCATCCTAAGTTGTTCTCTCTAGGGATATACAACCATCTCTGGGAATAATATTTTTTTTCTTGCAACATTCAAGTGCTGCTGCACTTACAGTCTTATAAAATACTCCAAAAAACTCAGCCTCTTCATTTGCTTTTTGCCTCAGAAAAATGTACGTAAAAAGAATCAGAGAGAATTGCGGAAGAGGGGGGTAAGGAGATGGAGCAGGTGTATTCATGACAGCTTTGATTTTCTAAGAACAAAGGCTTTACTTTATATATAAAATAAGTTAACAGGAAAGATTTCAATGCATTTTATTTTTGCCCAGCTCAGTCCCAACCCCTCACTCTGAATGCATTAATACATCCACCTTCAGCACAGTCGGGCCCTTCGTGTTGCCATGGAACTGAAACCTTTACAGTTTGGATGGTGATGTACTTATGCTGTACTTACGCTTTGGAAGCATACTGTTCTTACACTTCCTATAACAGAAGCAAAATCACTGCATAGCATTAACTCCCTTAGTATTTAAGGCATTCAATGTCTTTCTTGCCTGCTCGTCTTCACACAGGGTTTGCTTTTTCTATCTTGCCACATGCAAATGAAACACTTTTGACATAGTTATTCTTGTCTTCATGAACTCAATAGCTCACACGCTGAGCACATTATAGAAGGTCCACAAGACTATGGTCTTTCCCTCTTTAATAGGAGGCTGCTGTCAGGCCTGCAGCAGCCAAGACAAGGGCTGCAGAAAGCGTAGATGTATGAAATATATGTGGATACAGAAAAGTATTATCTTTCAAGCTGGCATTTAAGCAGACTTTCGAAACCTAATAAACCTATGCATTGCTAATGCTCTTGATGTTCCTGAATATTCTTCTGTAGCCATTTGTCTGAATAAAAAAATTACACTTATAATATTACTTTATAATTAAACAAATTATAAAGATCCTGCAGTAGGGAATCAATACCTTTCTTTATTAACCTAGGCTCCTGGGATATCAGTGGTGAGCACAGCTTTGGGCACTTCAGATAGAGAAAAAACAAAGTAGAATTCTGTGTCATCCTAAAGATTCAGCCTACAGTGATCACCTTCAGCAGATCTGAGCCTTTTGCCAAAGCTTCTGAAAATGCCTGTACACGAATTGCAAATACATAGATTTTTATGTTCCAAGGAAAAGCAGAGTACAAAAATATTCAAGTTCATTATAAAGAAGATCATCATAGTAAAGAAATAAACAAACAAACAAATAGCCATTCACGTACGTAAACATTGGATCTGTACCTGCAGAAACAGCTGGAAGCCAGTCCATGGTCTGAAGCCAGCTTGAGGCTTTTTTTGTCCCAAGTTAAATATTTGCATAGTATTAAGCTTAAAATTAAGGCGTTAGCTGAAGAAACTTGCTGACTTGTGTATGGAAAAACAAGAGGGAATTTACTGTCCCTGCACACTGGGGCAGATTCTTGGGATGCCTTCTCCTTCCCATGAATTCCTGGACAGCAGAGAGACAGACAGACTACCGACCGGGGAATTCCCCTCTTGGTTTCCGGAGGATTTTGTGCACAGGCTGGACAGAGAGGCAATAACCCAGGTAGTGACTTTATGAAGGCAGCATTTGTTGCTTTGGTGCCTGCCCCTCGACCACCTGGTAACACTCCTTCCTTTTAACATTGTCCCCAGCTCAGAAAAGCCCCATTCACCCAGCACCTCCACCCGTGCAGGTCTGACTGGTCCCTGAGCCACTCCTGGCCCCTCCATTGCTGGCTGCTGGCAGGCTCCGGCCACTCACTGCCCCAGGGACATGGGCTGGGGGCTGCTCACAGAGGGGCTTTCTGAGGCAGGGTTAGTCCCTGGCTCCCACTTGCCAAAATAAGGCACAAAGCACTGCTGTCTCCGTGTGTCTGTCTGGGCCAGATCAAGGCAGCTGATGCCCTGTCCCTAGGTGCTAGCGGGCGTACACGAGACCCTGTGAGTGCCTGTGTTTCCAGGTTCCCTCTTCTGCCCTCCGCAGAGGGCAGAGCTGTGCTGGCAGAATAAGCTCCCTCTCCTCCTTCCACCGCCAGCACACGTCTGACAGTCACACGTCTCCATCGCTGCGTCCATTACCTCGAGTCTACGTAAGGCTCTCACCATCAGTTTTCTAGTTACAGGAAAATGTATATTGAGCTGTGATGAAAGGCCAGTGCAATGTCAAAAGCATTAAAAGGACTCCAGGGACTGATTAGAGTCAAAAAGGAAAGGATTTATGATGGTTAATAAAGTTAAATCTGCCAGAGTCCTGCTTATTCTTTCCAACTGCAGATAATCAGATCTTAAAGGAAAAATTATTAAGGTGTAAAATTATTAAGGGTATTACCATCCCATGTGAAAGAAAACCTATGTGTTGCTGTGAAGCACCTAGCTAGGAGAGAGTCAGGCTCACTGTGGCACCTACACTGACTCCAAGGAAAAGGAGATACATCACCTGCCCTGTGCCCTGGGTTAGCAGCAAGGACCTCAGTACCAATCATGTATGTCACCTGAACAGTCCCCCGTGGGTCCCCCAGGTACCAGCCACTCCAGTTGGCAGCTGGGACAGAGCTAAGACTTCCACAGACCATGGAGCACCACACTGCATCTCAGCAACAAGCATGGGCAGATAGGGAAGAAAAGCTTCCCCCTCTGTTGGCACTTCATATCCACAAGGGAAAAAGACAAAGCAAAGAAGGAAGCTTTTGTCTCTCCCAGTCTGGTGTCACATATGCACCTTCTGCTGAAGGATGCAATCTACCCTGATACCACAGGACTGCTCTAAAACTTGATTTAAATGTTTTATAATCTAATGTGCCTAAAAGTTAACATAATTTTACAAGACACTGGAACTTGTTGCCCAGAGCAGCTGTGGTTGTCCCATCCCTGGAAGTGTTCCAGGCCAGGCTGGATGGTGCTCTGAGCAACCTGGTCTTGTGGAAAGTGTCCCTACCAATGGCAGCAGCATTGGAACTAGATGGTCTTTGAAAGTCCTTTCCAACTGAAGTCATTCTATGATTCTAAGAAGTTAATGATTTTTCACATTGAAATAATAACACTGAGGGAAGGCAAAGCAAAGTGGAGGACCAAAGTTTAAAAAAACTACTGGGAATTTTCTATCCATATCTAAATTACATGCACTTCATTGGATCTCAAGTTTTCATTTTTCTACTGCTTAATAATCACAAATATGTTATATATACCCTTTCCATTTTGTCATTCTTTCACTATATTACATCAAATTTAATTTCCTGTGGAAGTGTGTAATCTTTTCAGCTGTCACTGTCTCAGAAGCTTTTCTGTAATAAGCAGAGCCTCATCCTCTGGCAGGTCGATCTTTTATGAGCTGTGCTCCTGCAGATTAGTTTCCTGAAATGTTTGCAATGCTATATGAGAACCAGTAAAAGAGGAGAAGCAAAATAACAGCCAAAAGGAAAAATAAACATGAAAACCTTCACTTCCTTCTGACTCCTGTGTTCACTGGTCAAAGGAAATTTCATTTTGATGTGTGTAGATGGCAAACCCATGAAGGTTATTGCTGCGTATCAGAAGCTTCACGAGGCGCGAGACACAGCCTCCCTTGCCCTACAGCTCATTAGAAGTACAGCTGTGAGATGGCTGCTCTCTCTTTGTGCTGGGGAGCACCAAGATCTGCAAGCAGGTCACCGCTCTCACAGCTGCCTCTCCCCACCATCTGCCCTTTGCACTCTGAGAGGTCCCCAAAAAGCCACATTCCACCAGAAAAGTGAAAATGTCAACCAAGACATATTCATGCTTTTCATAATGACATATACGTGATAGCAGGAAAGCAGACCAGCTGGTCTGCTGGGTCCTTTCCAGACCTCTGCCTCTGCAGGACATGAAACTCATCTTCAAACCACCTTTCTATTACCAATGCTTACACACACACACACCAAAGCAGCTTATTTATATGTTGGTACGTTTACAAACACATACCAACAAATAATTCTGGACATTTGAAAATTAATCAGCTCACAAGAAACATGAGCAACAGAAATTCTTATTCCTGTATCCCTCCTGAAAAGGTGCTTAGGTATGGACAACATAAGAGACATCTGAACAAACAGCCTGCAAAGGGTCATATTAATGGAGTTTGGCCAAAGTTCAGCAAAGACTACTGAGGGTGGCTATGAAGGCATGCTAGAAGCCCCGCCAGCAGAAGCAGTGCTCTTTCACTTCAGTGGTAGATGTCACCTCTGAGAGCTTCTCTCAGAACTGTCCAGCCAGGTGTGGAAACCTTCACCAACCCACACACAGGCTACCCAAGTTGTGAACTGCTTTCCCAAAACACACTGCATTGAACAATTTTCCTCTTCATGCTCCCCGTAAAACTTCTGTCTTGCTTTCCCTCTCTCACATCACTGCTGTAGCAATAGATCATCCATCCATATATCTGATAGCATCTCCAAAATTACATATTAAAACACAGTGCATTAAACCTAGACAAATACTTTCAGACGAAACAGTCATCTCTCTGCACTTATAACAACTTCACTAATTGACTTCTCTTCTTGTTATTTTGTCTATCCATTTCCTCGTAACCCTGTTTCACATTTGTATCTTTAATGCTTAATCTCTAACAAATGGCTAAGCAGTAAAAAAAAAATCCAAGCAAGGAACATTACTGGAAAGTGTTAAAAATGCAGTGCAATTCCACTCCCATCAGTGTGAAGACACCTTTTTCAGCCAGCTTTGGTGGAAGTTGCATTGGGACCCTAAGTCAGGTGAAGATGTTCCATGCTACACACACGCGGTGTGCCCTGAACTGCTTTAGAACCTAAAACAACAATGCAATCTTCCTCATAAAACCATTTCACCATAGTCTTAAAGGACCTGAGTGTGTGTTAAAAATTTCAAGCCAGAATCGTAGAAAAGAAAAACATGTCAGCTATCAATGACCTTCAATCTTTTGCCTTGTAGGCCATAAATTGAATAGCCTCCCTTCACCAGATGTGGATCTCAGTCTCCATTTCTGTACACAGGGTGAGACTCAAAGATGAATTTACTTCCTATTGAAACCTTGGTCAAAGATGGTGGGTGATGTAAAGATAAACATCAAGGGAATAACTGCCATCATCTGGTTGAGTTTGGTAAAATGGGGTTAATTTACACTTCTTTGGGGACTCACTGGTGTGTGAAATTAATCTAATTTAGACTGACCAGAAATTGAAAATGGAATGAAAAAAAAAAGCAATTAAAGACCTTTCCTAAATGCAAAAAAAAAAAAGTACTGCTGTAAGTGCAGCAATACAGTTAAAGCACAGAACAAAAAAGTACAGAACCCTTCATGCTATTGCTACCACTCCCTCCTTAAAAGAGAGAGTATAATCATCTGTATATCTACATACCGTCACTGTACCAGTAAAATCTCATCCAAAGGAAACACTGGTAGAATGCTAATACAAATATCTGAGAATAAATACATGTTCAAGTTAAAACAGTTCACTATTCTGCATACAGGCCAGACCTAGCAGATAAACATCTGCTGGAACAGCTCCATGTAACTGGTTGTACATGTGGCTTAACATTTACTTCAATGACTTTTAGCACCTTCTTGTTATTGTTTCTGTGTTGTTCCAACAAGCAATGGTTAATGTAAGATGCAGACGTTCACATACCATGTACTTGTGAATAACTGGTTCCCAGAGATGTGGCAGTGATAACATTGTCATCGTAGGAGTCAAAGCAGCTCACGGTAGATCACATGTCAGAAGAGGGTCCCACCTGAAAGTATAACAAATCCAGATACTAAGTTTGTCATATTCAGAGGTTTACAGCAAACTCTGCCGATACATTTGTGCATTTCACACATACATCCTGTGCATTAACAGGGTCTGTGCTTTTTCCATGCTCCCAGAAAACATTTTGCCATTCACAATGGCAAGTAAAAGTGCCCTGCTGTAGCCAAACTGTTTTGGCCCACTGCTCCAGACCATATTTCAGACACGCTATCAAAGCATTGAAAACCAGTTTTCAATATTAAAGCAAAAACTGTTACTGTCTGGTGGACAGATACAGAATTTTAGATTTCCTATTTGCCAGGTCCTTGACAAGCATGTAATTCCTTTCACTAGTGAATTGTGCATCGCCAGTTTGGCTTTACCTGCACTTTTTTTTCTCCCTAACATTGTAAATTGATGGTTTGGAAGAAGACGCAACACTGGAGCTCTCTTGTAATCTATTTTCTTGAGATCAAGGGATCTTAAGAAAGCATTTACCTCCCACTGGTGACTACATTCACCTTATTTACAATCAATCACTTGATAATTTAAAATCACCTGATGGGTGAGTCTGCTTTTATATATTTTGGTAGGTAACCAATGCAGAGATGGAAAATGAGCTTGTATTAGCAGTGCTGTCTGTAATGACAACACACACTGCAACAAACAAACAAACTCCAATTTCTTAATCAAGCCTCCCCAAACAGAAACTGATCTTCCTCCTACTCTACAAGCTGCATCTCATCCTAGAGTAAGTGGTTTTCAAGAAGAAAGTCTGGTAAATAACAAAGAATTTTGAAGAATTCAGATTTTAGGCTTAGTTTATATTTTCTAAATTAATCTAATGCTTTTTTGACTCTTCATGCCTCCAAAGTGGTTTGGCTCTTGTCTTTATTACACTTCAGTGAGCAGCCTCAACACCCCACAGTCCACTAGTACTACATACATCTTCATTTGCTGCCACCTAAGCAAGTCAGTGTCTCCTATACTCAGCCCATGGTTTTCAATAACAAGTGTAAAACCATGTAAAGACTAAGTTACAAAGAACATAATCCATGCCTCCAAAACAACAAAATTGCATTGGTGAAGGGTGGTATACTGCCCAAGGGTATGATGCTACAATGTAATATCTAAAGTTTACCTGCTCTGAAACAGTATAAACACAAATAGAGCAGTGCACATATTTTTGGGCATAGGCACATCTAAATTCCAGATGCTGAGGTGAGCTGCTGAAAATTTCTCAACCCATTGAAGCCTTAAAAAGAATCTTCCTTCCCAGAGAAATCATTTGTGATGTAACCTCACAGAAGGATAAACACAGACAACTGCCCTCAACAGAAAAACAAGGTAAGACATGCAACACATTCTTCTGCTGCTTGCAGATTTATTTGGAGTCATTTAATAATCTGTCCCTAATGACTGCACCTAATCATTTACCTTGCAAACTACCAGGATTTTTCAGGTGAATAATTTAAACATTTTCCTTTCATTTTTTCTTTATGTCTGTTAACAGTAGTGTTAGAAAATGAAAATTCTCACTAATATTTTCATTTCAAAGTTCTAAATAATCATATGAATTTAAAAGAACGACCACCAGATAGCTACATCATGAACAGATATATACAACACACATGGAACCAAGTGAAACACACTCTATCATCTCTGGTGAATCAGTTCAAACCTAACTCAAGTTGGTAGCTGTCACAAGCTACCTTTGGCTTACTGCTCTGCAGAGTCCTGTAGAAAATCAGTTTCTAATTCTCCATTTGAATCCATTTTGCTCAGAGTCTTTATCCTCTTCCTTGTCCAGGTCCAGATTTTCAAGGCCACCACTTATGTGTCATTTCAGAGCCTGCTGTCTTCTCTGCTCACAGTTGAGATAGGAGGGATCCCAGAGACCATGTAGAAAAAGCCAAAACTGCTCAAATTAAACCACTTCTAGTGGAGCCAGAGGCACTAACGAGCAACAGCTAAGAATTGATGTAATTACTCATAACCCTGACAACTTTCAAGACCTCTTGCAAAGATCTTTTTGTCATAGGCCTCCTAATTCCTTACCTGTGGTGAGAAACACACCCCAGAGTCCCAAAAATACACCTAAAAATTGCAAGTCCTAGAAGAGTTTCTTTAAGGCAAAAGCAAAGTCTTTCTAGGTGAAGCAGAAGCATGGAAGCCATTGTGAAATTAAATGGAAATTATTTGAGAGGTACTTAAGTACATGGTTCTAGCAATTATGGAAACAGTTAGTGTTGACAGAAATCCATTGGGGACCCAGCGCTTAAAATCTCAGTGGGAGAAAGACTGGGAACTGAACATACAAATCAATATAGTCTCTGCAGAAGAAGAGACTGGTAAAAAAATGAATACAGTTCTTGTCCAAACTGTTTATTTTCCATAGCTAGAAAGTGAAAATCTCTAGTGCTATTAATTAAAACCTTCATTTTCACAAGCAGTGTTTTAAGGAAATGCAATATTAGGCACAGTTAGAAAAATTAATGGAAACTGAAATTAAATTTTTGCTTCCAATTTAATTCCACACATGTGTGCCATCACTTCTTAAAATTGAGTCTACATGTCTTAGGGCTATCTTAAAACTGGATTTATACATACTAAACTACTAGTAAGTTTAGTTACTCCCTGCCCCAAAGTTACTTCCTTCTTACAACAAAGTACAGCACTGAGGAAGCCAACATGCAATCTTTTGTATTATAAATATTCATATAAATGCACACAGCAAAGTTACACCAACAGTTACAGATGCCTAACAACCACAGATATTTAGAAAGTCCCTATAAAACCATTGTGCCCTAGAACTTACCAGGGTTTTAGCAATTCTCTCCCCTCATGCTCATTTGAAGAATGAATGAGGACATACAAAACAGACAAAGCATCTAAACCAAATGCTTGGATCGATTATATACAAGCATCAAACTCTTTACTAAACCCAGGTCAGGAGGTATCAAACCTCAAAAACTCTCCAGATACACAGAATAGACTATATTTTATTACTAATTTCATTAAAAACTATAGCTTCTCATTTCAAAAAAAATATACCTCTTAATTGCCTTCAGAAAAACAGAGTTTAAAACTAAATAAAAATGTAAATAATGATCTGAAAAAAGTCTTTTCTGTCCCTTCCTCTCAAGTAAATATAAAGCTCAAGCAGTACTTCTGGACATTGATTTTCCTCTTTTATCACTTCAAGCATTATTTCGTCAAGATGAAAAGAATTAGAATTTTGTTCTCCCTGCCACTCAAACCATATTACAGACCAACGCACTTGTAGGACTTATACTATGCAACACAAGCTTGATGATGTATGGATGGCTAGGATGGATGGATGATGGATGCATGGATGTATGGATGGGATGGATGGATGGATGGATGGATGGATGGATGGATGGATGGATGGACGGACGGACGGACGGACGGACGGATGAAGTGACAGTAAAATATATCAGACTGACATCCATGCAGACTGAAGCCCTCTTCTCCATGTAGAAGAGGTTTGACAACGACACAGGCTTTTTCCCAAGCCACATCTCCACACACACTGCAGCTGCACTCTGGGAGGAAAACAGAAGCAGTAGTATCTCAGTAACTGAGAATTACACTGCTGATAGCCACTATTCAGTTCCGCCTTTGTAACGTCTGAACACAAATAGGTCACATCAACAAGTGGGAAGAGAATGAGAGAAAGGAGATGCAGCTGCAGACAGGGGGGTAAACAGCAGTGAGGGGTTCCACGGCGATGCACAGCAATCTGCTGCCCAACAGCACAGGGGAATTCAGAAACTGGAAACTGGAAGCACTCCCTGGCACAAAGCTGCACAAAAGGAGTGAGGGATGTGCCAGATCTGCACAGAAAATAAAGCATAAAAATCTCTGGACAGACTACTTTGTCTTTGACTTTCTTTGATAACCTGCAGAGAAAGCCTCTAAAATTAAAAAATACTTGTTAGACTGTCCCTGGCATGATAAATTCCACCAGCACTACTTAATTAATCAAGTACATTATTCTTTGTCACTTTGTCAGTCTATGACTTGCTTTGACCTTTCTCTCTTTCAGACATTTTTTTTTTTCCTTTTAATTCTGCCCCTTATTTTCATGAATGTTTGTGATCACAAAATATATTGAGGCTGACAGACAGTAAACATTACTGGAGGCTGTTGCACTTGAACTTGGACTGTGATGTGAATGATCATCCAGAGGCGGATATATGAGCTCAGAGTTAGAAGGTCACTCCAATGCCCATCCCTCCAAAGATCAACACTTTTGAAAAACAACCTATAAAATCAAGATCTAACACCAGGAGAATTTCACAGTAATTCCTATTTCTATTCCAGCCACAGTAATGAAACTCATTTCAGAGAACAAAAGTCATTAAACAGAAATTGTTGACAAATGATATAGAAGATGTTGGGGATATGAAAGCATGGGAAAAACACCCCATTCCACCCCATGTCCCATTGGGATGTAACATCCCAAGAACTGGTGAGAGACACGCAGAAAAAGACAGACAGAGTCAGTCTATAAAAGCACAAAGAGATTTGATCACTAATCAGAGACAGAAACCCATCTGAAAGTCACAACTGCAGGCTCTGAAAGACAGAATTAAATTGGCTTAGTACTAGATTCAAAAACGAATTTAATTAGCTGACATTAAGCAGGATAAGTTTGCAGTACCATGTTGCTCTGACAAGCTGTCTCCAGAAGGGTAAGTGGAAGGTAAAATCTTATTTTTCAGGATGAGATTACGGCCATGCACTGAGACAGAAGGTAATGGCATGTCTGCTGAGGGCAGCTGAAACTTGGTGCTGGACATTTCATCTCACACTATAAAAGGATGGTATGTGATAGATGAGCCAAAAGTGAGAGTTTCAGATTCTGCACATTTCTCTCAGTCAGAGCTGCCCCCTGGAAAGACAAAGATACCCTAGGTGCAATTTATTTATTTTTGTTTATAAGAGAGCATGTTGATCCCTGCTTGGAAGAATGGGGTCTGTGCAGGGGGCAGCTCCTGTGCTAACCAGGAAGGCTGACACATCTGTCAGCTGCTGCACATCTGTTGTGTGTTTTATGGGGTCACCCACAGCACCCCTGCTCTGCTCTACCAAGACTTCTCTACATGGACTACAACTTGCACATCACAGCGCAGCCTGCAAGCAGAATGGTGGTGTTTGACGGCAAATAAAAGTAAACACAAACTATGGCAAAAATCCAGCAGCACATAGTGACAAATGAAGAATCAATGGTAAAATGCATACTAAATCCAAATTGTTTCCCCAAGGAACACTTGGAGGAAATGGACCAGCACATTTCAAAGGAAAAGTCCCGTGAATATGGGATGTAACAAGCCTTGCTTTCTCATGCCTCCTTATCTTGATAAATTTAGTTCTGGAGAAAGGCATCTCACTGTCACTGCTAGAAATTCTGCTTATTTTCAAAGCAGGCACATGAGTGCCAGTGTGTAACCAGGAAAGCTATTGCTCATATCACTTATACTAATATTTCAGCTTTGTCACACCAGAACCAAGCCAGATTTACCAAGCAAAACAGATTTACCAAGCAAGCTTCATGCATCCCATTAGCAAGTCATTAAGGAGGTGTTCTTCCATCCCCTGACAAAACTACACAGCAATACGAGATCTTAATTTAGGCCAGCAGTGCCCTTCTTCCTCCCGCAACTCCTCTCACTACGACTGTATTTAGGCTGTGTGACCTTGTGTGGCAGCTCGCAGATTTTAAGTGCAAGCACAACACACCGCATGCCCTTCTCCAGCACCACATTAATCACCCTACTTTAATGACTTTTACTGATAAACCACCCTGTGTACCCAGCCATCCTCCCCAGAAGCTGCATCTCAGCAATAAATTAAACATGCCCTTTACAACACCCTGCCACCGTGTCATCCACCAGTAGAGAAAAAGCCACTGAGAGTCTCAGCTGGCAGTCAGGGGTGAAAACCCCAGTTTTACTAGTCAAGAGACTCCAGTTTTACTAGCCACTTGACAGATTACCCTGAATTTCCTTATGTTTTTTTCATACAGAAGAATCCTATTTCTTTTTAGCTACAATGAGAACCACAGATACCAGATACCACTTATTACTGGGAAGTATCTACACCACCTATTACTCTACATAACTACAGATCAGAACTACCTTCAACTACACAAACATAGCAACAAAGAACATATGATTTTGTAGTATTATTTCTTAATTATTACACTCTCTTCCAGGAAACTCAAGTCCACAGCTGAGCACGAATAAAGACACAAGATCTTTATGATAACAAAAGCAAAACAATGGCCTGACATGACCTAACCAAAGCACAGGATACTACTCCCCCAGGGTAGAAATCTCCTTATTCCAAAACTTCCTTTCAAGTGTTTTGAATATGTTCCTAAACAAAGAAAACAAGACATTCACTTTTGCAAGGCAGTAACATTTTTTTAAATAGTGGCATCTGACATTATTCCATGAATCATCCACAAAATCAATGCGCTTTATATCAGAAGAGACCTTTAAACTTTAGAATAAAACAAGTTTAGGTCTGAATTGCAACACAAAGATACATGTAATAAACCAAATATGTCAAAAGCTCCAGTGGAAAAAGAGTTGCTGAAGGCTTAACACAGTTTAACACAGTGCACAAATGCACACAGATTGACCTCTGTGATGCTAAGTGATGTATGGTGCTGGGAGTGCCACCAAATCATAGAACTTGAGAAACAGACTGAGTTCTTAGCTGCCAATGATTTCTCACCTGACCATGGAGGGCATCTCACAATCTGTCTCCATCTTTGATCCCTGTGATAATATTTCTTTCCTCATCTGTCAGATATTTATGCTGGAAATTCAGTGAGTTTGAAGATGTAAAGACAAGGAAGCTTACATCTTCATAGAAGCCTTTAGATATTACCACATGGAAAATAGTAGTCATGGAAATAAAAAAATCACTTACATCACACAATTATAACATTTTACCATTTTCACGTAGCTTCCTATCTGGAAAATATTCTCAAAGAAATTAATTCAACCTTCCCCCCAAGATCTCTTTTGTAACCTTGTTTCCTATGTAAAAAAACACCCCTGCAATCTCAAACTGTGTGTGATGTCACGCCTGTGTCTGTCTGTCTTCTCTTAATAATTTCTCTAAAGACATTCAACAAAGAGGTGGCAGTCTCAAAATTACTCAGTTGACAGATGTTCCTTCCAATTCCAACTTAAGTTTAGACAGGAGAGAGACGGTCAGCATAAAGGTCAGCATAAAGCTCACATAAAGGGAAAAATGTTCCATGTTGAGTCAAAGAGAGCACAGAATTTGCAGCTAAAACAGATGTACTGAGATGCAAGACAGTGCCAAAAGCTGAAGTTCACTCACAACTACAGGTGCACCCATATGGCTAAATAGAAGTGGGAAAGGAAGCAAATTCACACACTGAAGTACACTGGCACAGCTACCCAACTGTCCTAAGATGGACAGTTTGTATCTGTGGTCTGTATCTCACTGGGAAAAGCCTAAAAAGCTCCCATCGCTCAAGTGTCTCCCACTGAGTTTTCTAGGGAGGACACAATGTGGCATTTGAAAAATCCTGAAGCCCTCAGTGAGAAGATACTACCTTAAAATGGTGAGAGGAAAGCCTGGGAGCTGTTGCAGAGGAAAATACATATACATACACCCCTGAGTACTCACTGCAGTTGCAAAGACAAACTTCCAAACCTGAAATAATACAATATTGTCTCTCTAGTTCTGTCACAATTGGCTGTTTCAGCAAAATGTAACAACAAAACCAAAATAAACACCACCAATGAACTTCACTGCTGTCCTCTCAAAAATCAGCTTGCCAATAATTACATTCATGCTATTGTCACTGCAACACAGGAAAGTCAGATCAGCAGCAGGTGAATTATAAAATTATAGCCAGCAGCACTGAAATCATAATCTTATTTTGCTGTAAAAACTAAAAGGAAAAAACAAATTTTTAAAGGCTGTATTTTGTTATCCATATTTGTGTCATGAATTATATCAAAACACACCTAGATGCTGCACTGTGTAATGAAAAATACGATGAAACAACTTCTGAAGTAATTTATTACTCATTACCATGCTTGATAAGAAAAGGAATATTATACTGTTTTATTTACTTTATGCATCATATTCTGAAAGCAGTCATTTCTTTCTACTAGAAACACTACCAGTTTGTAGCATCCTTCTTCAGTATCTGCAATTTAGTAACTCAGAGTTTCATCTGCTGGTGTGAGGGAAAAGATTGGAGTACCTACAAGTAAATGCAACTACAAGAAATGGCTTGTAGTTGAAAGACAGATGACAGCAGGATGGAACACATAACCAGAATATTTTAGAAGTCTAAAATTTTTCTTCATATTGATATACTATGGACAACAGATGGGTTTTTAAATGCAGCTCTCAATACAACTTTGCATGTGAGAAGGAAAATAATTTGGAGTTCACGGGAACAGGAGCAGATTGTTCCATGAATCCAGTTGGTGTCATTCTACACCCTTAAATTCTCCTGCAAAATACTATAAGAAGAACAGCAGGAGTCCCAAAATTCTCCACACCGGCTCCAGCTCAATAAGACATTCCTATTCACAAAGTATATAACCATACACTTAACTTCAGAAGAACATGTAATACCCAGTTATTTCCCTATAACTTAGGAATCTGCCTGAAATTAAAGTTTCTCTTAGGGGCTTTGCTAATGAAGCACCAGATTCATCTGGCAGATATTTGTGCTGCATATCTCTCATGCCTTGGCTGCTGACTGCATCTTAGGCTATTTTTCCTCTTAAGTAGATAGAACTGGACTCCAAAGCTCCACGTAGCCTGACTTTTGCAATGACTTCTATGTTTAATACAATAAATACTATGAACAGAGGAGCCGTAGTAAATGGCACAACTATCAGTCACTCTGAGAATGGTCACTTAAAAACAGACACAAAAAAAAATCAAGGTTCAAATCCCACAGTCAGTTTTAGCACAAAACCCCTATTGGCTCCCTTTGGATCCATGGCAGAAGAGCACCTGTCTACAAGACATTTCTGTAAGATAAAGAGGTGGAACTGACATGAAGAGAACACAGTGATACTGCTGTGCCTCATTCATGTTTACGAATATAACTCACATAAAGATCAGTGTAAGGTAGTGTGACTCTTGCCCCAAACTCATGAACCAGGAACTGAAGCTGTGGGTAGAGTCCCGGCACAGCCTGCTAGCCACTAGACCATACTTCCTTGGGTAGAGAATTACAGTAAATACATCAAGTCAGCTGTGTACTGCTGAGCTTGTGTGATCACACGTCACAGACACTAAAACATGCCACCACCATAAACTCAAAGGTCTACTCCATGCATGTGACATTGTCATTTCTAGTTGTGATTCAAAGCATTCCAATTTCAAGTGCAAACACATTCATTTAAAGTAGTATTTCAGATGAAATAAAATATATGTTGAAGCAGTGAGTGTTATTCTAGTTTTCAGAGTTTCTTAACAAAATGGTTATTTTAAAAATGTCATTATAATTTTGAATCTACAAGAATGCCATGTCAACAGAAAAAAAAAAAAAATTCTTTCTTACTATTGCAACCAGGCACCTTACTGCATGCAGTATGCCAGGAAAACAGACTTGCTGCAGGAAGAATTGAACTGGCACAAGCACAACAGAAAGGATTTTAATCTACAAGCACTGTACTGTGGAAAGCAACTGCACAAGGAAGCATGTTCCATGCAGATAAACCAAATCTTTCACGATGCACTTAAAAGAACAACTCTATTCAAGAATTAAACCTTGCGACAAACATCTCCAAAGTTTGCGAAGGTTCAAAACCAGGCTCTGCCAAGGTAAAGAAAGACAGCACACATATTTTTTGCAGGGTGAAACCTGTTCTCTACAATTGAGAAGGGTGTTGTATTGGTGCTTCCAAAGAAACATGCACCATGGCAACACCACTATGGTGTGGTACTTGCCTTGGTGAGACTGTTGGTGCAATCAACACAATCCCATGGCCAGCCTTGTCTACAACTGAACAAAAGCTTTTGCTTCTCATCCACAAAAATGGTGAAATCATCGTGACTTGTGATCTGCCTCTCCCAGGGCAGTGGTAGGTTCACAAGGGGCTGGCTGAGGGGCAGAAGAACTGCAACAAGCACAATCACAGGAACCAGACACTCTCAGATCCATTCCTGTGACAAGGAGCTAAAACCACACACCACTCAGGTTATGCATTATACAAATTTCAGTATTACCGAGGGTCCAATTTTACACACACAGCAGCTCTGCAGAGGCTGTGCTGTAGCAACACAATGTGGAAAAAGGGTAGCCTGCATATGGCTCCAGACACCATACCAAGGCACACAGTATAACCAGAGTTAAGAGGAAATAATTCTGCAATAACTAGAAGATTGTTTAAAATTCTCCCATCTTAAGCTATTCTTTATTTGTAAATTTGTTGGAAGTTTTTTTAAATGCTTCAATCTGCTAAGAAAAGTCTTCTTGCAGATGGACTGGTAATGAAATACAAATAGAATGCTTAATACAAAAAATGTAATGCACAGCTTATTTTTTTCTTTTACTTATCTCATCTTAATTTGCACCTGGTCATTTTCATGCTGAGCATCTCATTTGGTTAAATAATTAATGTAAATTAAATTTCACCTTTTTTTTAACAGGCAAAAATGGTGAAACTGAGTTGGTAATTGTTTCAAGTTCTGCCACAATATGGAAAGAACTTGATAACCTGCCAACACTTAAGGATTTGGATGAACAAGATACACAAAAGCAAGGAAAATGAAACTGTGTACAGCAACTTGCAGGGCAAGAAATCCCTCTGTGCAGAGCCTTATGTCCTTATGAGTAGTAACCTCTGAAGATCAATTCAAAGGCTCAGGATGTGAGTTTACTCCTGAGCAAGCCACTGCCTGCTCATGCACAGAGATACACCCCCTCCTTGTCCATGCATCAGTGCCACTTGCAACAATTAACTTTCTTCCATCCAGCACCCACATGCTTACCCTGTTCTGCTCACTCACAGATTTCAACAGAAATTTCACCAGAATCAAGGCCAGCTCACCCTTCCCACAGCACACGGTGAACAACCCCTGCTCCTCACGGGCACTGGTCCCAGCTACGCTCACCTGCCACGGCACCGTCCTGTGCCTGCACAGCCCAGCTCACTCACCAGCTCACTCCCCATCAGCCCTCAGCCCACCCCTGGCTGCCCCCAGACAAAAGCCAACAGGCTCTCACCTGACAAGATAAGGCAGCAGGGAGCCACAACAAACCCCTCTGCAGCCACACTCATCTCATTGATTCTACTGAAACACAGGGTGGAAACTCCCATGGGTCCTGTGATTCTTGCTCTGACCCTCCTGTCTTTACAAGTTATGGCTCTTAACAAAGCCACAAGGACTTCTCATCCAAAAGAGTAAGGGAAACTCAAGCAAAGTACACCCAAGCAAAGGACACTCAAACCTTCCTAAGTAGCCACAACAGAAAAGTGCACCAACAACAATCACAACAATTTCATACTATGTCCCTACACAATGTTCATCAGATAAATCATGGAGTTGCAGAAAGGACATAACCATGAGTCAGACAAAACCCACTATTGAGTTGAAAGTAATAACTAGTGGAGCTGATGGAAACAGAAAGTATTTGATGAATTCTAATTTTGGTTTTCATCATGCAGGTTCAGGGAAATGTCCTTCTCTACCTACAAGGTCTTGGTGTCCTCATGTGCCACTATTTAGATTCCCAGTTCTAAGCTTCTGCTGCCGTAACAGTAATGTGACTAAGACAATTCAGTACAATAAACTAAAATTCTCCAGAAGACTGAAAATAATGTTTTCATAAAAAAGCAAGTTTCTTCTGAAGGCTGTTGCACTGACAGTCCCAGAGAAATCCTGCATTTGTTTGGAAAATAAGGACATACCAAGAGCAACATGGTCCACTTTCGTATTGCACCTTTTCAACATCCCTTGGCCATGACCTGAATGGCCTCCTGTGTGAGAAAATATTCATTTCCGCTTGTTCATCCCCTCATCTCTGTGCTGAGGTTATCAGCACTGGTGCTGGCTAAAGCAGTGCTTACAGAGGCTGCTTGTCACTGTAACATCTCAGCTGTCACCTGTACCACGGCGCCATCAGGCACTGCGTTCATAAGCACACAGGGCAGTGCAGGAGACCATTAATATCACCACTCATTTTTGACCATCTGTTGCTAATAACAATAAAGTTTAAAAGTACATGAGTTTATAACCCTATGCCACAGTTTACAGCTGTTTCATTTATACATAAGGCAAAGGAAAAAATACATAATTATTTGGTCAAAATGAAAGGGAGCAGGACAGTTTGAAGGGGAATTCAGGAGCACTAAACCATTCCTTTCCAAAACAGTCATTATTACTACTACTTACCTGAAGACCTGTTATCCTTGCACCTTTATTTCTTGCAACTATTATTTAACATCTGTGCATATGCCACTAAAGCAAAAAATCATCCCAGGCTTAACAACTCAGCATGACTTTGAAGATCAAGCCTAAGTACCAGCAGAGAAAATTGTCAAAGAAATATTACTAAAGGAAAAATTAACTTTAAATCAATTGCTTTTATTCTAATGCATTCCTAGAATCACTTGCCTCTCCTTTCCATAAAATCTCTTGAGACAGAGGACTGTTGTATTGCACACATGCCTAATGATACTATAAGGGCATATTAAAAAAAAAGGAAGGAAAAAGATTTATTTAACACTTTACAGGGGCAATCACAGCCCATCAAGTTATTTTCTTTAACATGTGAAATCAGATCCACTTAAGGGAATTTTCCCATTTACTATCCCAGAGGAAAAAGAAGGCAGGGGCTTGGGAATGGGTTGGGGTGGAGGGAATTTGGCATGCACATATACAAAACCCTTCAAGAACTGCTCATGCCTGAGGAAATTCACTCTTCTGTCTGTTAAACAATCCCATCCCAAGACTTTGTTTCAAGACACATTCTCCTAATGAATAGATGGACCTTGCCTGTACAGCTGGGAGTACCAATACACAGCATTTTGTCTCAAAACCCAGTCATATCCTATTCTGCAAAAGGTTGAGTGTCATTATTTCTTTGCCTATCTTGCTTTTTCCTGCTAGCAAGCATCTCACCAGGCATGATTCATATTACATAACTCCAACTTGTTAAAAACAAGAGTTACGCAGCTAGGTAGTACGAAAGATTAATGAGGTAAATCCAGAAGTTGCTTATTACAGAACCCAGACAAAAGCTGCTCCTTAAATAATATGCCTATGCAACTTTAAACAAATGAATAAGCCACTGCACCAGCACTGTTTGCATTCAAAATTAATTAAATCTTTCAAATTCAGGATACTGTACTCTAGACTACTCAGTGTCGCTTCTCACGCCACAATATGCAAACTCCATAGTGCATATGTGTTTTATTTTTAAAAAGTGACCCACTCCCCTCCTCAGTCATTAGAGAATGACAGTTGAATACTGAATCAGTCAATTTCACTCACAAAAACGCTGTGTTGCTTTAATGTTCTGGATGACTATGCTGAGATAAAATCCTCCTCCCTGAGTTAGCACCAAAATACTTGTGTTTTGCAAACAACCATTTTTACTCACATCCCTGTTTTGGTTATGAAGTGCAAAAGCAGCAGCCAGAGAGGGTTAAAGAGGCTTCCTGTCAATGCTCTGCAAGAAGCCAGCCTCTGTATTGCAGCAAGGCAGAGAAATCTGTTCAGGCCCAGCATATTCAGCATTATTCAGCATTATTGGGACCATATTCCAGGATCCCCCGATGCCCACTTGACAGTGTGTCCTCTACATTAAGGTAGTGATATGGTCTCCCCGAGGCAAATCATCACCTGACCATCCTGCTCTTTGCAGCTCAGCAGTGTCCAGTGACATGCTCCGTGGAGCAAGCCATTGCCACATAACTGTATTCTCTTCTTAGTCAGTTCTCCAGGAGGTAAAAAAAAAAAGTAAAAAAAAAAAAAAAAAGGTAGAAAATTACAAAGCTCGTATTTCTGGCATCACCACCCCAGCAGTGCAATAGGGAGGGGACTGGCTGCCCTGGGGAAGAGGCAGCAGCACTGGGGGCCTGTGTGAGCACCAGCTGGCTGCCAAGCCCAGACCTGAAACTAGGTCTCAGCCCACTCGACTGCAGGGGAAGGGAGGGGAGAAAAAAAAAAAAAAAAAAAAAAAAAAAGAAATGAAAAAAAAAAAGCAGCAGCACTTTCTCAGAGCAGGAAGAAGGGGAGGCCACGAGCGTTTCCTGTTGTGCAGCTGAAACAAGCAAAGACGTCATTACACTTATGCTCCCTCAGGGTGTCAGCAGATTGAGGGCCAAAGTTCAGTCATTTCCAATGCACCGCAAGGAGGGAGGTTTTGGAGGAGAAACCAGCAGTGCCTTTATTGCTAACAGTGTTCTCTGCACTTGCATAGCAAAACAGCTAAGCAGTCAGCTGCAAAGTATCGTATGTGACTAGAAACAATATTTGCTCAGGAGCCGTGCTGCTCTTGTTTTTCTTGTGCAGCTTGTGTAAGAATATTACTGCAATATAGAAGTAGAATGAAATGTTACTAAAATATCAAAATGCACTGAGCTTTTTTCTGCAGCCATACTTCTGCAAGCATCTGGAAATCAAGCCTTACATTGCTTTGGATCCCATGAAGTAAAACATGTTTTGTAAACGCATCAGAGGCACAACTAGTGGGTAAAACTCCAGGATTCCCTTCTCAGGGCAACAAGCTGGCAGAGTGAATACAGATGCTTCTTTTCAAATTTGCCTGTCTTTCTGAAGCAGGTAACATCTCAGCTTAAGGAAAAGGGTGAAGATGCAGGAGGTGGGTAGCGGCATGCGGATGTCTAACATTTGATAACTGATTGTCACCCAGGCTGTCCATCTAAATGTAAGAAAAACAGCATAGCTGGCAAGCACAGGGGGAATCTGGATTACAGTCCTACCCACCGTTACTACCTTCTTAAACTAAACATTTGACTTTTTAAATGGAAAACATTTAAAAAATCCAAATGAGAATTTTGTCAGAATTTCAGGAGGTTTCAGAGTCTCCACCCACCACTGGAAGCTTTAAAGTGCAGTCTGAACAACCACTGCTTTGGCTATTGCTGATCCTCTCCTGGGGCAGAGAGATGCACAGGCTTACAGTACACTCTCACTCATGAGACCCATTCTAGACCAGTATTTCATGGTCTCTGAACATGCTAAAACTCAGTGATAAATACTCATTCCACAGTAAGCATGTCCCAGCATAAATCCAATGTGACAGATTGGGTAGGAGTGCTCCACTCAATAGAAGTTGTTTTTCACACAGAGGTACTTAGCAAATCTTAACAAACTTAACAAACTGAAAAAGCTTACGACGAGTTTGAAAAATTCTCTTCTCATACCACCATCACTAGCTGAAGAGAGTATTTTTGCCTTATTTCTGCAATAACGACCCTGTGGTCACACTGGGAACTGAAGCCAGTTTTCAGCCCTAGTAACTCAGCATAACAGAACTGAAACTAGGGAATCACCAGACTGTATCTTGGATATATTTCCTCTTTCATGGAACATAAGCGGTGTCACTAGCTAACCAAAACTGCTCATTTTACTAAAATAAGGTCAGATATAGTATTTTAATTATTTATCTACACATTTTGGATATACTTTCAAACATATTATTCTACAAGGATATGAGCTGGTTTGATTGTTTTCTACCCTTTCCCATAGAGGTAAATTTTTCAAAGGTAACTTATCTCTAAGATTCATTGCCAGGTGGCATATAAAAACCTCTACCACTTCTTGTTCTGACATTAGCTTGAAAACCTAATCCTGAAGGTTGTCAACCTGGCACTAATAATCAGGACTCTTTTCAATATAAAAAAAAAAAAAGCAGACAAATTAGTCTTTGGGGTTGACAATGATTTGCAGTACACAGGCATTAACTGCAGCTAAGACAGTTTGGATTAGCTCAGAGTAAAGTGATCAGCATCTTGCCCTTAAAACTGGTTGCTGGGACAGAATCCAGCCCATATTGTACAAAAGCAGTGGGTGTAAGTAGTGACATTTCCCCTGAGAGAAGGAAAAAGGGGGTGAAATCTTTGAAAGTACCATAAGAAAGTTTCCACTGTGCACAGCATCCTAAACAACTCACCTAAGAGCCATTCCACTTTCTGAAATCTGACCACTTGGTACTACACTCACTCAGAACAAACTTGGCCAACTATTTTTAGACCCATGCCCAAGAATGAAGGAAATGCACCAACAATTTGTACTTCTGACCATACTGAGACAACTGGTGCGTGGCACAGCAGCAAGACAGGGGCAGGCTGTGTAACCACCAGGCACTGCCGTGCCATATCACAACAGGCTTTTCCCACGCATCTATGGCTGCCTGTTGCAACACAGTGTCTGCTAAAGAACACAGAATATAACAAGGAACAGCAGTAGATTCACACACTCATCCAGGTCCTGAGAGTTAATTTTCATGTATTTACCTCTTACTGTTCCATTAGTTGACAGAGAGTATTAAGCCATCTCTGCCATGGCTGGAGGTGAGAAAGTAGAATATGCTCTCTGCAATTTCCAAATACGATCCCAATATTTTTAAAAGAGCTTTATCTGTTGTATTGGATTTTATTCATTAAACGGTTGAAATTTACAGCAAAGAAACTGATGCAAACTGTGACCTGGTCTCACTGTCAGTGCCCTTGCTAGGCAGCTCCAAAACAGATAGTAGTTGTGGTAGGTACAAATACATATGGAAAATAACTCTTAAAGTTGGCTACTTACAAAGTATCTAACACTGATAAATTGAACTTTACTGATCCCCACAAACACAGTTACACTTTTACCCTTTACAACCTAACCGCACAGTACTTTTTAAAAAAAAGACACTACAGTGTATCACTTGGGAATTCAAATTATGCAGAAGGTTTTTATAATTCCTTCACTTCCATTTGAAGAAAAGTGCAAGTGGAAGAGCCATTATCTTGAAATTTTTTCTTGTTGAATTGTCACATCACTAAGGGAATTCTCTCAAACGATCCTACAAGCAGATAATTAAAATATCCTGCACCGATTTTATAACAAAAATGAGGCAAACTAAGATGACAAAGTCCAAGCTGCCAAAACACCTGATAGCAGGTCATTATTTATCTTTAAAATATGTGTGGCAAAAAACAGAAGTGGGGGCAGGGAGGGCTTGTTTTTCACTGTGAACATGGTGTTCAGCCTAAATAAGGCAGTACAGAGAATGCAGGACGAGAGTCTGCCCGTTTCTGAAGGGCACGATCCAACCACCAATGCAGTGGCAGCAACTAGAAATTCCCGAAGTATTCCCCATCATTTTGTCTCCTCATGTACTGCACTCAGCTGCCCCATGCCACGCTCTCCTGCCCCAGCAGGACATGCCACCAGCAGTGGTCTCTCATGCCAGGTACCGGAGGGGGTCTTCAGGCACAGGGATGAGCAGCCTGCCTCCCACTCAGAAGCTACTGGGAAAATGCTACACTGCCAAGAGGAATTTTCTTCTTATTATATGGTAAAGATTATAATTATATAGTAAGGATTGGGTTTAGGATGAAAACATTAAACTTGAAATGGGATGTGTGTGAGCATCCGTAGAGACATAGTGTGGGAGTGTATTTGTGTCTGTGGTGTGTCTATACACATTTGCATACAGACTTGTGCACATGTGAGTGCATAGATACAAAATAATATGTAGACATCTAAATATACAATTTTATATGTACCTATTCACATTAGAAGTTAATATATAAAGTGATTTGGCTAAGTGGTACCAAAACCCTGCGATTGTAACTATCTTTTATAAGCAATAGCTTATGGAGATTCTTTGTGCAAAACACATTAAGTCCTGGAAGCTCAGTGGGGGAAAAGGCAAGCCATTATTTTGTGGCTTCAAGTATTTATATTTTATTTCAAATATCTAATCAAGACAAAGCAGATCTGAAACACATGTTTAAGAACCTGAAGTTTTCAACAATAAGTAACCTAATTTCCAGAAACCGAAAGCAATTGCTAAAATACTTACTTGAATTGCTTTCATGAAAACAAAGAGAAAATACTTTAGAAACGTAAAAAATATTAAATCAATTTGACTGCTTCTGTATCCCATGAATTCAACAAGATCCTAGGCAACAATAATATTTAGAATAAATATTTTTCTTATGGGAATAGTATTTTCACTCAAATTGACCAGATGATATCAATTAAAAAAAACAAGATTAGATACAGAAAACACATCTACTGACTTAAAAAGTAAACTGTACTTCAGTGAGTACAAAGCTTGTTTTAAAAGACATTGGCTTCTTCTTTTAAAGATCTTCTTACTCCTAACGGGAAAATGCTTTTCCCCCTTGCAGTATTTTGAACTAATTTCAATCCAAATGATGAAAATCTGTTCCTTAAAACTTCAGAGAGCACACCTTAGTGTAAAACACTGCACTAATACACAAATATAAAGTTGAATATATCCAAGGCAAATCCAGTACTGATTCCAAGTTCACCACTTGGCCTACATGCACACCTTAAAAAAAAAAAGAGAGGAAAACAAAGAGCGACATAAATAAATACAAATCAGTGATACAAAAATACAGTAACTTTCTACGCAATATACCATCTGTTCCTCCAGAAAAGCATGCTGCATCAAGCCACAGGGGCTACAGCTATGAAAAGCCCTTGTAGAAGAGCCAAGTTCTGTAATGAGCAGTTTCAGAAGCTGTGGAAAACTGTACCACCACAGTAAGGAGGCAGGCTATGATATGCTCAGTGGGAATCGCCACCCCCCGCATGCTGTGGGCTGGGGTTACCGGAGCTGCCACAAGGTCCTCAGAGAGCTCCCCAAATGTTGCAAACCCAGGGTCAGAGGTTTACAGCATACCAGGAAAGCAGGGCCGTGCTGTGGAGCAGGCGCTAGTTGTTTGAGGATGTGGTGTTTTGCCATGGGTTTTTACGGGAAAGTTTTGTCTCCAGAGTTACAGACACAGTAAACTGGATTTCCCCGACTACTCCACAGACCACACCTCCAGTGCTGCTGCTCCCTTCTTTTGTACTGTGGATCTAGGATCAGCAAACAGAAATAGTTTCCAGAATATGGGAACAAGCACCCTAGTACGCCTGCTGCCCCTGAGGCACATGAAAAGTAGGAGCTGCTGTTGCATGCCAGATGCTTGCTCACTGTTGTGTGCCTTACAGCAAATGAAGTGAGTGTCTTCCAACCACTTGGGCAAAGAGGCAGGCAGGAGAGACCCAGATCAAAGAAGTGCTAAGGGGTGCTCTGTTATGGTTAAGAAGGCCAAGTAAGGTGTGCAGCCCTCTCCTTCCAGCTGGCAAAGTATCAGGTACTCAGGATTATGTAGAAAGAATTTCCTTCTGCCGCTTCTATTGTTATTCATTATGTGTGTGTTAAAAAATGTATCCGGCCCTTCTAGACTTTGGTTGCATTATCACACCAAACACAGGCTTTAGGGCAAGGTCTGAGTTTTGTAAACTGTGCTTACAGAGAATTTGCTTGTGTTCCCTGTCACCATCCCCGGAACAAATGATGGAATCGCAGAACCCTGGGCAATTAGGAGACCGTACCTGGACTGGAGGAAATTCATGAGCCAACACATTATCACAGCTCTCATTAATAAAATAATAAACTGTGCAATTACAGTGGGTTGTACACATGCATACCTTAGGGTATACAATAAGGCACAAATTTAGAAATGGAGTATTTCCAACAACCAACAAAAACTTAAACAGGCCAGGATCCTTATCAAACAATTAGGTTACTCAAGAGCTACTCCAATAACTGGCCCTTTTTGCCCAGGGTTATGCATTCTAGAATCATGTCATAAGCTTTCGTTGAACTAGGCTTTTTCCTCTTCCTTTTTAGTTTGTACTGTTCAAAGAAAAAAAAAGTTCACCTCCCCTCTAATCCACCAATCAGATGAGGCGCAAGATTTTATTTTAAATTACATCCAAAAATGGGGAAGTGCGAAGAAAAACTCCATTATCAGGGATAACCTAATTCAGTTTGGCACTATTGGGCCACAGATGGAGAAGCAGATACATAGGGCAGATAGAGCACACCAGAATGAAACATCACCCTAGAACCATGCAAACCTTTTGTATATATTGTTTTATCTTTCTTTATATTCTGAATCATACCAGAAACAGACAAAAAAAAAAAAAAAACAAAAACAAAAAAAAAAACCAAAAAAAACCCCAAAAAACCCAACCTTTGAAACTATGCCACTTGAAATAAGCAGGTATCAGATCCCATTTACAAAATTAAAATAAAATAGGACATCATACACAAACTGAAATTAAATGCATGTTTCTCACATCTTAATAATTCCAAAACCAAATAATGTGATTTCACTGGGGAGAGAAGCACACAGGACAAGTAAGATACCACCCCAGCTCCAAGCAAGTTCCTTTTTCAGCTGGATTATAATTACAAATAATAACCAAAAAAAAGCTAAACCCACAGCTGTAAGCCAGTCAGTTACAACATTTTCACCTAAGATTTCACACACTTTATATTCAAATCACATTGAAAGCACCTTGGGATATATAATGTATGTTTAGGGTTCGGGTTTTTTTAAATACCTTATACCATCTGGCAATGTGAAGATCATTTCTGTTGAGAGTGCCTTTTGTTGTAGGTCTTCTCTGCCTGAAGTATCCAGAGGTGTTTCCATGTATACAGTTTATCCAACAGTCTCACCTAGTGTTACTATATTCAATGAAAAGCAAACCTTGCATGCTGAAGGTTTCCATTTATAGGCTGAGACAGTCACGAGAAGCACTATTTCAGCAGTACAAGTCTTATCTACAGCTGATGGCAAAATCCTGGCCTCATGAAAAAAAATATCAAAATCAATTCCAACTTCCCATTCTGCACTTTTATTAGTCAGGACACGATCCAAAAAATGACAGAATTTTCATTATGTCCACAAGAAACAAGGCAGTTCACATGGTGTCACAAGCTGTGCTGGGCACAGTTTGGCGTCATCTTCTTAGATATGGGGCACTGATTAGAAAACTGTGAGATGAGGGCAAGAAGGTTTTGTGTGGGCTCCAGAGAAAGTGAAGGCCCAGCAACAAGATCCATGTTGGCACAATGCAAGTGCTTTTTTAGGACAGTTTTGATTTCCATCATCTATTTGCATGGGTGGTCTGCTCATGGACTGACTTTCTGGTCATTTCCCTACAACCATGAGAGCTGGCACCACTAGTCCAGCCATCGTGTGGAGGTGTGCATCCCACCAGAGGAGCAAGGCTCAGTGAGCACCGTGCACAAGGTAAATGTCAGGCACCATCAATGGCAGAGCCTGGGGAACGACCCCTTCACCTTCTGAGCAGACTGAAAGTGATGTGACTATGTCCTTCAGAAACACGAGGATGTGAAAGAATTCAAAGTGCTTCAGCTTAAAGGCAAACATCTTTATGGTCCAACAAGACATGACCTTGGCTGAGTCAGTCACAGGCAGCTAAATGGGGCCATGCTCACTTACTGATCCTGCTGCATCCTCCTAGCAGCAGAGCACCAGGAACAGTGGGTAACATTTTAGAAAGATACCTTGGGCAGACTCTGATACACACTCACCAAAGTGAGACCACAGCAGTTCCTCATTGAAAACTAGTAAGACTTCTGACGTTTGCAACAAAATGTGGCTGCGTATACGCGTCTATATAGACATTTACGAAATAAATGCTAATAGTCATATATAAATAATTCAAATACATTTATTTATTTATTTAAAATATTTTCTTTGATAGTTAACCAACAGCAGAAGTTGAACCTACATGGAATCCAGGACAAATCTTCCTCCCAGTAACAACAAGCCAGACCTCCAGCCATGAGCTCTCATGAAATTATTCCAGGTATATTATACTATGAAGGAGACAGAACATGACCAGAGGTAAAAGCTATGAGCACATATAAATACATGAGTCTAGATGCATATGCTTACAAATATATTCTTAAATACTTCTTCACACACTGTGGAAAACCCCCTCCATTTTCTGCTGTAATATGTTCATTTTTATGGGAAAGCATCAAAGCAGGAGCCAAAAAAATGCATTTTTGGCTGAGATAAAAAGACAACTATAATCCCATTACCTGCACGTGATACTGTCTGAATTAGGCAAGGAAACCCAAACACAGCTCTCTGTTTTCTAGCGTGAATCTGTAAACAGCCATCAAATGTATTTATTACACTTTTGGCTCACCAGACAACCCACTTGACTAAGAAAGACAGTCAAAATTAGTTTCATTTATTTCCCTGCTTGCTAGGTAAGTGGGTCAAATTATTGACTGGGATCAAATGATACTGCAAATAAATTAAATCAAAACCATGCATAAGCCAATGTAAAAATAAATCCCTTCAAACACTGAGCAAGATAAGAATCATCATATTCGGTGTGCAAGCTATCTGTGGAGATGCCAAAAGTTGGAAGCTAGGGGATGCTACCACTATATCCTTGAATGTACCTTCCATAAGATCTTAGTTACTCATCAACACATGCTTGTACAATTGAGACTGGACAGGGATTCTAAAGACTGTGTTACTAAAATTCTGTAGGTTAGAGGGACAACTGATCTGATAAAAGTAACTTCCTGTAGGCAATTATAATTCACTGTCAGTCACATTCAAACCTCCCCTCCCCATCTTATTGATCTCCCCCTCTAAGCCTCATCCTCAACCAGCATATATCTAAAATTCTGTATTTAACATCCCTGTTTTCTTCTACAATTAATAAGGTTGTGAGTGAGAAAGAAAATTAAAAGGTGTCTCTCATATTCACTCCATTTGTGGAAAATATGCTGCACTGAACTTTTGGAGAGGTGTGCATAAAAGAACTCCATCATCCCATTTGTCTTTCTCTTCCCTGCCATGCACAGGTTGATCTGGGGAGCAAGGTAAGGAAAGTCAGGGTACATCTACTACAAGCTACTTCACTGTTCCTATAGAAGAACAAGCAAATTTCCCAGACACACCACTAGAAAGCATCACACAGAGGACATAGACTAAAATTAAAGCAAAGGTTCTTCCTGTTCACTCCTCTTTTACAAGTGAATGTGTCCAGTCCAGACTCCCATCATGGAGGGTTCAGGTTTATCAGTCTTGGATGAGGAAATCTGTACAACACAGAAGCAAAACAAATATTTCCAAAGTGACTTGTAAACGCATCTTGTCCTTGCTCGAAAAGAAAAATTTAGAAAACCTGATATGCTTCCATTCCATTCTCTATTTCTTTCTCACCTCTCCTTCAAGCCTGTTCATAAAGGTAAGATACAAAGGCGTTAAATTTTTTCCATGAAGAGATCACTAATTTAATAGAATCACTGAACAACTATATGAGCTGGGTAAAAAGCAAAACAGAGAAAATGAACATATTGTATGTCATCCTTTTGTCTCCCTACATTTCACAGACCAGTCCTGTCAGGCCAAAGTGCTCTCATACTACTGTATATCCGTTCCAATTTACAACCTTACTTGTTTAGAAAAAAAAAAAAAACAGCTGACTCAAAATTGCCCAACTACGTGGCTGACTATGAAGTTCATCACCAATAATTAACATTATTCACGACAATGAATTAGGTCAAAGATGTGCACAATTTGTGTATTTAATTAGTAATTAGGTAAACCAGAGGTTAAAAACATATAACATATCAAACATGACAGATAACTTACTGGACCAACTTCACTGTCCTCTTGATCCCAACATTTTCCACCATAAAAACCAACTGCAGAGGTAGCAACACTGTATTTGGTATCACTCTAGCACCATCTATTTTAAAACAAATACCTTTCTGACAGTTTGTATTTCACTAACATCATTTCCTCCTAAGCATGTTATATAAAGGACTCCTACCCTCACCACAAACTTCTTCAGATGTATCAGTTACACCTTGCTAAGCCTCTATCAAAATTCAACTGTACCTCCCAAATTAAATACATGTAGCTTATCCATTATTTAAACCTTAAGAAATCAATTATTCTAGCCAAGCAACTCTGTGAAGATATTCACTAACTTTTAAAGGGATTTTGCTACTATTGCAGAACCAAACATAAAATAATGGAACAGACTGCAAGTCTTGTTTGACAGAAATTTACTAAGAATGTTGGAAGAAATTAAATTCACATAGCTTTGAACAGATTTTAAAACAAAATCTCTTTATTCAAAGACCCTAGCCTTACAGCCTCACCTGGTGATCAAAACAGATTATCATATCAAGATAGCAGCAAGATGTCCAAATTTATAGTCTCATAGTTGATAGCTTAATCCTATTTTTACCAACTGGAGAAACTTTTTTTGACTTACAGAGGACAGGGAATTTGGCTGTAGGAGTCTATGAATGTCCTGCCAAAGATAAATGCCTTTCTCACTAAAGAACTATTTTACTTCAGACAAATGCACTTAAAAGGCTTTTCATAAGCAGTTTCAGAAACTGCATTCATAAACATAACTGATTTTAAATGGGAAAAAGTTAAAATTTGTCCATCTCTATTGTTACAGAAGCCCATGAATTGTACTTGATTTTCTTTTCTGAAACACTAACAAAACAGTTTCAGAAATTCATCTCTCAAGATGAATCAGTGTTTCACAGGTGTCACACAGGACTCAGCTGAACACTGTCAGCGTGCAGAGGTGTCAGTGAACCGCAGGCCAGCACTACGCTCTAAGGCATCTCTTTTCCACTGCTAACGCTTGTGCAGAAAGAAAGAAAATCACATCCAGTCCTCACAAAAATTGACAAGAGTTAAGAGCAAATCAAGATATTATTTTTCAGCTAACTGAACTATTTATTTTAGCTGCCTTTGAGAGACAAGGAACAAAAAAGTCCACATACTTCTAGAACTTTTGTAAGTACACTACACTCAAAATGAACTACACTGACCTATGAAGACTGTTAATAGATGCCAGCAACTTATGTCTCTGGTGAATACTGACTTTGGTCTAAACTAGATTTTGCTCTAACTAAATAGTGTCACATCTTGTTGTCAAGGAAGGGCAACCCCAGTTGTTATTTCATATTATTCTTTCTTGACACACTACACATGTTTTGTTTTAATGCAAGCCACAAACACAAAATACATGAATACAGAGATCGGGACATTTATCTCATCTAAGCAAACAAAAACGGCAAAAAAATCCGCACCAACATGCAAGAAAACCCCATTGTCTAATAAGACTAATTTTGATAACCCTGACCCTGTGCCATTAGATTTTTTAAACTTAGAGCTCCTTTCTGCCTAAGCACAGCTATTGCTCTACGGATAAACTGCTCAATAATATTATTTCAACAAAACTCTCTGATGTCATATATCTTACACTGTGCAGTTAGAATTTTCTTTCAGCTTTTTACATTTCTTTAGCCATATTATTCTTGGTAACCACAAAAATGTAAACTTCACCATAAATTACAGAAAACAACTTGGAATTTTACTGCTTCATTTTTATGAGAATTTTCTTATGAAGAGGGTCAAACTCTACTTTATTGCATTACTTTTAAAACGTCACCTGACACTGGAATTTCAACTCCTTTTCACTCCTCTAGCTCTCACTTTTCTATTAAACTGAACTATACATGCAAATTACATAACCGCTTTCTGTTGTATGGAATTTCCAATAAACTACTACCTGAAAAAGAAACTTTTGATAGCAGCCAAACCTTGAATTTCTCCTGTATGACACAACAGCATGCCTGAAAGGCATTTTGAAAGCCATGCCTTTCAAAAAATACTGCACATCCTTTTTCCCCTTTTTTTTGCAACTTACAATAAGTCAAAGATTTTAGCCAGAGCTGCAGCAGTTTATGACAACTTACTTAAGTTGCAATTAAGTGAACTTACACATTTAAGAATAGATGTACTCTTTGCTATTCTTTTTTGGGTGTGCAGGATCAAATTTTTCATACATGAGTTGCATTTTTCAGACTCTGTAAGTGTATTAGGGCTGAACTATCAACTAAAAAAAAAAAAAAAAAAACAAAGCAAGAAAATAATTTTCTGTAAAACACAAATTGAGGTGCAACAAAACAAACCCACATGTACATGAAGTGGCCATAAACTCATCACCTACTACAATATTACATTAGTTGTGGTTTCTATGTAATATATAGAAAGAATTTTTCTGCTGAGGCCAAGTTTACACTGACAGCGATAGAATGTGCATGAACAAACTCAGAAAAAAGGGATTTTATCACTATACAAACTGGTCATATCAGTATAACCATGTACCAGGGGAATTTACATCAGATAATTAAATCCATATTTGTACACTGTATTACTTAAAGAAAACCACTCAAGTGGTACATTTTTGGGCAGGTATGCCTTGAGATTCCCATCCAGAGAAAGTGAAGGGGGAAAAAAGCATGCATGGGTTTTTCTTTTTTATGTAAAAGGCGATAACCAGGTTCAAAAATCACTAAAAGAGACACATCCGGGACAGAACAAGGAAATACAGAAATATAAGCAATACTGTGACCAAAACCAGTGTGGTCCACACTCCATTGCTGTTACCCTGGCACACAAAGAACAGAGTGACCATTTTGCAGATGTACAGAATGTGCCTGAAAAACAAATGAAAACAAGCACCCAGAATCCACAATACTTCCTCAGAGCAAGAAGAAGCTCTTATGTTTAAACCGTAACAATGATGGCAAGAATTTAATCGCAAGACAATAAAAAAAGGCAAGAGACTCCTGACAGACAAAATTGCATATGGTACTTTAATGTCTTACTCATATTCTACATGGGGGATTTTGAAACACTGTGTAAGTTTGTTCCCCCTACCTATATCCTCTCATACCTTTTCCATGCTCACAGCTTTGCAAGAGAGATTTCTCGAGGACAAACCTTACTGGGGACAACCTACTACAAATGAGTAGGGAGGGTACAGCCAGTTGCTTAATCCATGAACAAAGCAGAAAGGTGGAAAAAGATGTCCATCATATCTCCCACTTGCTATTTCAGTAAAAAGAAAAAAAAAATTTAAACCCCTGATGCTTCCAGACATTAACATATTCTTTAATTCCCCTAATGATTTCTTAAAGTCTAAACAGGGGCTTTCTACTTGGTTGTCATGGAAAATCTTCTAATATTTCTATTTACAGTGGATTTTTTTTCTCTCAGGCTGTCAGACCAGCATTTTCACAACTCCTAATTTCACTTGAGAATGAAAAATATGGCTGCAATGAACTGCTTTTTAAAATATTTCCTGCTGAAACATTAAAGGGAAGCTGTTGCAAAGTCTTATAAAAATTTTAAGCACGCAAAAGAGAACCAAAGCTGTACAAAACTGTTATTTCCTATCAGGATGGCACAACCAGCTTGAAACTTTCATTGTTCTATCATAATTCTGTGCTTTATTTAAATGTAGCATCCCAAATTACCGACTGATTATCTGAAAAATACTATTCTCAATTTTCCATCTAGCTTACACTTCCCCTTGCTGTTTCTTCACTTTTTTAGCAACTGCCAGATATTCTATTGAAAGGGAAAAAAACCCCAACCCCTAAAAAAACCCAAATAAAAGCAAAAAAACAACCAACCAAAATAAAAAAAACTCCAAAAAACAAATGGTTAAACTACAGGAGAAAGCCAAAAAACTTTAAAAATATTTACTTTGTAACAGACTACTTCAGAGATGCTGTTTAAGAAATCTTGAGAAAAAAATAACCTGCCTCTTTGAAAAAAAAAGAATTTTTAAAGCAGTTTCCTCATAACTTATCGGACCTTTTTCAAATAACAGAGGTATGCAGCCTCTTCACTCAACACTCCTGTTCAATTCCCAAAAGTTTTAACAATTAACTCTTTCTAAAGCCTTTAACTCATAATAATAATAATAATAATAATAATAATAATAATAATAATAATAATAATGCATTCCTCCTGCTTGGAGGACTAATAATTTAAAACCACATACTGACAGTTTGAGTTAAAATGGATAAAACATTTTCTCTTCACCCTGTGTGAAGACCACTGACATGAAGAACCAACTTTTCATGGGCCTGATTCATGATGGGACCTAAGACAGAGGAAGTCAGTACTCAGCTCTGGCAATTTACCTGAAATCCTTAGGCAGAATCAACTACAAGCAAGGAGTACTTGCTGAGCTATACTTACAGAGCTGGATAGATAACTATTAATATAACCAACCACAGCTTATAATAAACCCCACCACACTAAAATTTGAAAGACGGCAAGCCATATTTCATAATCCAAGTATCTACATTATATACATTACTATGACTCGTATACAGGAATACTCTCAAACAGCAAGCATTCTTCTCTTTGATGGGTAAGTATTGCAGTCTTTCACTAAGTATTCTTCACTTCTGCCAGGCACACAGCTCCTATATCCCACTACCTTACCCAATATGGTTAAATTACAAAAGCAGTAACAGTAACCATCCCTGCTGTTACCACAAAACATGAGCAGAGGGGCATACAAAATCGTACTCATTACTTTCACTTCTATTTAAATCCAATTCACCTTTACTCCTTTTTTAAAAAGCACCTAAATAAATAAATAAGCAAAGAAGTTTGGCAAAATGCTCAACATAAATGTCCTGCTTTAGAAATGTCCAACTTAGTTACAAACATGCAGACCAGGGTCATAAATTAGCTCACACAACTCAGTACAGCCAATGGTATTAGAAATAGTTAAAAGTCAAAAAAGAATAGCCTTGTAGGGTGCCACCACATAAACTAAACATGATATACTGCCAAACACTCAAGTAGACACATGTACCATTATTCAGCAAGGACCACATGAATGCATATGGCTCTCTGTTTTGTCTTCATAGTAACAAGAAGGTTTGTAAACAGACCTCACATATGAGGCAATCTAGTCACTTGAGAATCTAATAATCTGCCTTTATAAAGAAGCATTCTGCACTGTTGCCACACAATTGGACTTAGATACACAATTAAAAGTCCTCTACATTTGTGCTTTGGGACAAGTGCTGCTCGATTCTATTCTAATCCATAGCAGTGAGGTGTTAAGAAGTCACCTCAGTCAGGATGTATAGAACTGCTATGCCCAACAGCCATTGGAAAATAACATCAACACAACAGACTACATTAAAAATGCGGACTGTTTGACCAACAAAAGTGACACACTGACTTCCTACCATATCACTGCTGCCTTTGCACAGCTGAAAACCACAGTAATCTTAAATACATTTGCATATGGCAATAGTAACTTGCTAAAACTCACATGACAAAACCCTCTCAGACTATTCTGTGACACTTAATTTTTTTGAGACATGAGACAAAGCAAAAAAAAAAAAAAAAAAGAAGAAAATTTCAGATAATCCATACCTGAACTTTCAGAAATATCTCCTGAGTGGAAGGATCTGGAAAGATTAAACATCTAAGTGTAAATAAATATAACCCACAGGTTACACTGCATCTATCTAAATATGCCCACGTGCTGCAAATCTAACAGACAGATACTCTCCTATCTTTGAGAAACAGATGCACTTTTTGAGCATGTCTGTATATCATCTTCACTATCAAAATATTGAGGATTCCACACCGTGTCCTGATAACCTGAGGATCAAATTCCTCTGGCAGTCACAGGTAATCCATAACAACAACAGAATTTAAAACTGGGCCCACAGAATTTGTACCTCGTTAGACCAGTAGTTCCTTTAATCTAGTAATTACTCTAATTACCCGGTGTCCCCAGAACTCCTGGTGATGATGACCGGAGCCCCCTTGCGCTGGGAGCTGCATGAACACACGCCTGCACCCGCAGCTCCGGCAAGCAGAGAAACACAGACCTAGCCAGCAATGCCTCTCTTTTGCCTCCCTGACCACTTTGTTTACTTCTTTCGTAATAATTTTCAGTATAAATTCATTAGAAGAAAAAAATACAGAAAAAGTGACACCCTTGACTAAGTCAGCACAAAATGTTTAGTGCCTCTTCTATTATTTAATAACGTACAAACCCAGACAGGTTTAATATTAAAGAAGGCTTCACTTCAAAATGAGACAAGGGAAACTATTTAGCTAAATATTTCTGCTGAAGCTCATTAGTATTTCGATTACTTTAGTTTAAAAAGATTTTTAAGAATTATTGCCTATAAACCCCCAACTCTTTAGTGTTTCAGCAGAAGTTTCATTTTCTGCAACTATCATATTAAAAAAAACCAAGCAAACAAAAAAAATAAAAAAAAACCCACACATACACAAAAAAAAAAAAAAAAAAAAAAATCCAAACTCATAAAAAAAAATGTTTGACCATTAGTGCCAACTGGTAAGAAAAACAGAATCCTTTTCCGGGAAATTAAGCTCTGAGGAGGTTTATCGTTGTCCCGGGGCGAGCCCCGGCCGCCTGCCCACGGAGACAAGACGTGCTGGCCGGCGGCCGGCTGGGACCCCGGGCCAGGCGAGCTGGGGCGGCGGGGCCTCCCGCCGGCTTCCCCACCCGCGGGCCGGAGTTCTCGGGGACACCCACCACACCTAGAGCCCGGGCATCCCCACCCTCCGTCCCCTCCGCCTCGGGCTGCCTCTCACGAGGGGAAGGCCGTGCGGCGCGCCAGCCCCCGGCAGGAAGGTCGGGGCGGGCTGCGGGGCATGACCCGGGATAACCCGGGGCTTTCCCCCGCCTCCCCTGCGCCGCTTGACCCCGACGGCGGGGACACGGCGGGGACGCGGCGGGGCAGCTCACCGCCCCTGCCCGCCTCCCGGCGCAGAGCCGGCGTGCGGTGGTGTATCCTATGCGATATCCTATGCGACAGGCGCGGACGTGCCGCTTACATAATCCGCGCCGGCCGCACACGTACCCCGCATTACATAAGGGATCGTGCCCCCGCCGGCCCCCGCGGCAGCCCCGCCGGCGGGCGGGGGGACAGAGGGAGGGAGAAAGGGAGGGACCCGGCGGCGGCCCCGGCCGAGCCCCTCGTTAACCCCCTTCCTGTGGCGTTTACACGTCATGGAACATTCCCGGAACGGGCCAACGTCCCACCCACTTCAGGGAACAGTCACCGCGGCGCAGCGCGCACACGCACTCTCGCACACGCACCCCGGCGCGGTGCCGGGTGTCCCCGCACACACACGCACTTCCCCCGTGTCCGGCACTCCCGCGGGGACGCGCTGGCAGCCGGGGCACATCCCCTGCTTCCCTCCGCTACCTCCAGCGCCCTGCCCTCCGCCGCGCCGGGTGGCCCCGGGCGCCTCCCCTGCCTTGGTGCCCCCCCCATCCGCTCCCGGGGCGCCGGAGGCCGCGATGAGAACCCCGTCGGGTCGGCCCCCCCGCGGGCGCCTCTCCCCGGCGGTGACCATGCCCATTCCCCGCCGCAGGAGGGGATTACGCAAGGCAGCCTTCTCCTCATCTGCATACACTTACAAGCCGGGTATTCCCCACATTTCCTAACGGCGTGTCACCGACAAAGGCCTGTCCCCGCCGTGTCCCCCTCCTGCGCCGGCTCAGCGGGAAGGGGCCGACGGCCGTGGTGCCCCGGGGACGGGGACGGTGCCTGCCAGCGCCCGGAGCCGCCGCCACAGAGGTGACTTAACGGTCCGGCGGTTTTACAGCCCCGCCGGCTTCCCCCGCCGGCGCCCTCCCGCCGCCGTGCCCTCCATTTACCCCCGCAGCCCCGGGCGGCACTCGGAGCGCCGGCCACAGACCCTCCCGCTCCGCTGAGCGCCCTGCCTGCCGCGGCCCGACCCCAGCCCCGCGGCGCCCCGAGCCCCGCTGCCCCGGCGCGGCTGTCAGCTGGTGCCGGTGACAGGGGACAAGCGGCGAGCAGAGAGGAGGGGGCTGCCCGCAGCAGCCGGTGCTGCTCACCTGGGAAATCACCGAGAAGGAAGGAGGGAAGCCCTCCCGGTGCCCTTGTTGTTGTTGCCGCTGCTGCTGATCCCGCCGGGCGCTCGTGTTGCTCCTTTGCTAAGGGCTCGCCCGGAGTGAGGCGGCTCGCGGTGCTTCTTTATATATAAAGACAGACAGAGATATTCCAGCGGCCAAGGGGCGCCCGCTTCACGCGTTTATCTTAAGGCAGGTCATTCCTCTCCCTCTTTTTGGAAAGGCTCATCACCATCTCCCTGACAGTGGCGGAGGGGCTGGTGTTGCACGGGGGAGAGGCGGAGGCCCGGGAGCCGCAGCCCGCCCTGGCCGCGGCGGGAGGGAGCGCTCCGCGCTGCAGGCGGCTCCGCCGGGCTATTCCTGGCACCACTTCCCAGAACAGAAGTTACAGGGCGGCGAGCGCGGAGCGAGCGCGGGGAGCGCGCCGCCCGTGACGTCACCGTGTCCCCCCGCGCGGCGGCGGGAGCGCTGCGGGGCGCGGTGCTGGGCGCTGCCCGCCCTGGGAGCTGTGCGGGGCGGGAGCCGCGGGAGCTCCGCGCCGGGGAGGGCGCGCACCGAGCAGGAGGCAGGGCCTCGCAGGGCGAAGCCGCGGCCTCTCCCCGCCGGCGGAGATCGCCGCTCCCCGCCCCCTCCCCGCCGAGGGAACTCCCAGGAGAGCCAGTCCCGGCTTGCCGTGCGCAAGCCGCGCGTCCTCCCGGCCTGAGAATTTCCTCCGAGGACGCGGGATCCTCCTGCCCCCCCCCCCCCCTCCGCTTCCTTTCTCTCCCTCCCCCGGCCCCCCCGCCCCCTCGCTCTCGCCTGGCCCGAGAATCAAGTTATCTGTCAGGTGAGAACAATACACCGACGGGGGTCCCCGTGCGGACGCCCCCGACCGGCGGCTTCACAGCCGCAGAACCCGGGTGTCCCACGGGCGGGACCACCACGACCCTCGCTCAACCCTTCAGCACCTGGTTGCCCGGAAGGAGGGAGTGCGCCCGCTTCAGGCCGGCCCGCGGGGGCCGCCGCCCGCCCCGGAGGGCAGTGGATGCCCGCCCGCCCGCAGCCCCAGGGGGGCTGCTTGCGCAGCAATAAGCATTTATTGCAACACCCCGCCTTCGCCGCCCAGCGCCGCGGCCGAGCGCGAGCGAAGCTGTCCCGGCCCGGCAGCCCGCCCCGCGCGCCGGGAGGGCGGGCGGTGGGGACACGGGCGGGCAAACCGCGCCGGGTAACGGGGCTCTCGCATCACCGCGCGCGCTTCATCGGTAGCCGCCCGCGGCCAATTTGGGGGCCCGGGGCGGGGGGCGGCCGCGGCCTAGGGCCGGCCAGCGGGGGGGCCCCCCTCCGCATCTCCCGCAGCAAGCGCACCGGGCCCCCGGTGGCTGAGGAAGGAAAGAGAGGCCGCTTTGCAGGGCGGAATAGGGGATACCCTCCCGGCTGGGCTGAGGCGGTGCCGCTTGCTCCTTGAGAACATACCAACGCCCCCTTCCCGCCCTGTGGTCGGGAACCCACCACGGGTTTTCGCAACCTTCGTCGAAGCAGCGACCAGAAGCCCTGGTCACGCAACGACACAAACCCCGCGTCCTAGCGCATCACACTAGCTTTGCAGTTAGTTTTTGTTCAAGGCCATGACTTGGTGCGACTCCGGGGAAAACAGCGTTTGTATTCTGAGATTTTATGCACGGCTGGTCGGAGAGTGAAGTCTCAAAACTGCGTCTGGTTTTCCCTCTCCCCGCCACGCTTCCAGGCCATCAGCGCGGGGGGGGTGTTTCCTCCCCCCACCCTCTTTGCCTCTCCTCAGCCCCCTCCCCCCCTCCTGTGGTACTCGCCTGTGTTTGCTTTGCCGTGTTGGCACGGCTTTTACCACTTGGTTTTTGACAGCGCAGGTCTTCACTTACTTTTCAGAGAAAATTTTCTTTGGGGAAATCCATTCAGCCGCGTTTACAGGATGACGCTGGAAGAGCATTGTATTCGAAGCGACTGCATGCCAGAAGCCCTCGCAGAGACACACGGTACATGGTGACATCCAAACAAAGTGCGTATACACGCGAGCAGTCTGCGAGATTATTCTCTTTGAGCTGCATAATCAAGACAAAAAAAAATCCTAGCCTCCATCGGATGGAATAAGGAAAAAAAAAGCGCTTGTAAATAAATCCCTGAAAGCCATGGCGTTCTCTATCCTTGGCAGAGGCCCACGCAGTGCTCAAATGAAACCATTATTTTCATACACGACTTAGTAGCTAAGATTCTAAGGTTTGTTTTTTTCCCGTCACATCACTTTTAAGACTAATTAAGCAATATTCAGTACCAGAGATCGGCAATACAGGGACTCATAGAAAAGGACATAGAACTTTGTATATAACAAAACATCTTTCAGATTACCTGTGCCGGTCGCCGTCTGGCACCTGGTAATGGGTGATCTCTGAGTACAGGTGTGCCTAAGTGCTTTTCAATCACAGGAGGGGTCCTTTCTCCCGTAGACTCTTCTGCGCTTTCTGCCAGGACCAAAATCTTAGGGATGTCTTGCGGGTTCGCCGTCTCGCTCTTCCCTCAAGTTATGTAGACCACACAGCATTACTATAGTACTTATGACATAATCTCGTGCTGAGAAATTATGACTTCTTTTCGCCAAACAAAAAAGTTTCTTGCTCCTCTGTTCTATATACTGAGAGGTGCTCCGAACAGGAATCGTAGAAGACTTATTGCTTCTTGTTAGGTCCCGTATGAGCCAGGTCTGTCTCTTGTTTTCAGGATGTAATTTCTTTGGCGTGCACAGTGTACTGTCATTCCTCGACACTGAGTGTTGTCTGACTGGACATTATTCTGTCGTCCTGAGCAACACAACAATATTGAGCTTTGGGCCTTGTGAGCTGATTGATGTCCTCCATGGTCACGAACATAAGTCAGTGCGGAAATGGGGATGGAGCATTCCGCAGCGTTGCTTCGGATTTGTCAATTGAGGTTTTTCCCATCCTGAATGTTTTCTACAACAGCGGTTGTTTACTCTCTCACCAAATGCACGTCGGCGTTGCCACCTTTATCTTCTCCTCTGGGAGCCATGCCAGACTCTGACCAGCACCTTTCACTCCCCTTTTTGTGCATATTGCCCAGGTTTGTCATACTCTCTCCCTCCCTCTGTGCACGACTTCAGAGTTCACTTTTACTTTCATTAGAAGAGACCGACACGCCCCCAGTAAGAAAGTACCCTGCAACAGGTTCATGATGTTCAAAAGAGTTTATCTGTGGGCAGTCGCAAAGCAAACTAGGTGTAAAAAGCAATGTTTATCCATAATGCCTATTTCAAAGATAAGGGCTTCTTTTCTCAATTATCTTTATCTTCGTTTCCAGTACCTCCGAGACGAGAAAACTAAATAGCACAGAAGAAACTGTACTCTCGTGTGTTGCTTTCCCACATACATCTCTAGTATTCCTTTGGTCATAACATTCATATTAGTCACGTGCATTGAGCCACAGTCCCCACTTTCCCTCTATGTCCGGGCTGTATCAAAGCGCGCGGTACGTGCTCGGCGGAAGCTACAACTCCTTCCACCCTAGCTACCCGGTCTTTTCAGCCACCCCATATTGGTGTTTCTAGGCGGGAGAAGACGGAGTATTTCAGTCGAAAGTATAACACTCCAAGCTACGGTTTACTTACACGACATCGACCAGCTCACACACCTGGCTCAGAGGCTCCTCACTGTTGTACAAAATTTGCTTAGCGCCTCATGCCTCAGAAGAGAGGTTTGACCAGCATTGACACAACTTATTTTGCATGCTGCAAGGGTCCTAGCTTGGAGGACGGAACTTTCCATCTCTTACTCGGATCCCAGCCACAAACCACAACGCCAGGCACGCCGTATTCTCTACGACCTTTATCCTCAGCCCTCTTCCCCCTGACTTGTGCATTCGCATTAAGGGACCGTCGGATTGTTTCTGTGTCTGTGTCTTCGTCGCTTTTTTTTTTATCCTCCTTTTTGTCGTCTGGTTTAACTGAGTACAGGCTGACATCATCCGTGGACCGCATGGCCGTCTTTTGCGATCTTTTCCTCCACAGAAATCATGAGGCAGGCGGGCGCGTCGGGGAGCAACGCCAACCCGCCGCTGGCGACACAAGGGTACGTTTGGCTTCCCAAACTCCTGCAGCGACTCTGCAGCCCGGCACTCCCCAGACACTTCCCGCCCCTCGAATCACTTGTCTCACACTGCTTCGTGATCCTGCGCACAACAACACATTATAATGATGTCCTGGCATTCAGTACCATCCGTCATCTTCCATCCAGATAGTTTTATGTTTACAACCAGCATTTAATAAAAACTATCATTATCAACAAAAAGAGAACCTTAAGGGGAGCCTCCGTCCAGCCCGGTCACCCTCTCGTCGGCTGCGGCTCGGCCTATCTCAGAGGTAAGATCTACAGCTGGTTCGGTATGTTAAACTATATGATTCCTGTCCTTGCAGCAGATAGAACCTTCATCAAAAAAGAAATCCATTCTTGCTGCTACCTTGCAAACCGTACTTGCCACTCCGCCCCAATCTGCAGCTCACACGTAAGCACACAATCATGACACTGGTTTGGAACTATTCAGCAACTTGAGTTCAACAGCATTATAAACACTTATACCAGTCACATTCGGAAAAATTTGGTTTTGACTCAGAAAACACACGAATCCAAAGCTTTGTAAAACTGTGCTGTCTCAAAGGTAGAAAAAACTAGACGCACCAAAGCATACATACACATTTTCTATAATAGTGCAGTGGAATTGAAATGTGTAATAACCATTGCCTGAAAATAGAACCTATAATGCATTTTAAAGCCAATTCATC
>CM031859.1:60259871-60299245 GCA_018697195.1 Certhia americana | reverse complement strand
TTTTTTTTGTGTGTTGTTGGTGTTGTCTCTTTTTGTTGTTGAGAGAGATGGCCTCAACGCCACTGCTCCGCCTCCGGCGCAGAGCGGCGTGCGGTGGCTGTATCATTGCTATATTCCTATGCGACAGGCGCGGACGTGCCGATTACATAATCCGCGCCGGGCCGCACACGTACAACCGCATTACCATAAGGTGATCGTGCCCCGCCGGCCCCGCGGCAGCCCCCGACGGCGGCGGGGGAGCGGAAAGAGGGAAGGGGGAAAGGGAGGGACCCGGCGGCGGCCCCCGGCCGAGCCCTCGTTAACCACATTATGGGCGTTTAACGTCCTGGAAACCATTCCCGGAAACGGCCACGTCCCACCACTTCAGGGAACAGTCACCGCGCGCAGCGCGCACACGCACTCTCGCACACGCACCCGGCGCGGTGGACGGGGGTCCCGCACACACACGAATACCCCGTGTCCGGCACTCCCGCGGGGACGCGACTGGCAGCGGGGCAATCACCGATCCTCCGCTACATCAGCGCCCTGCCCTCCGCCGGCCGGTGGCACCGGCGCCTCCACATGCCTTGGTGCCCCCCATCCGCTTCCCGGGGCGGCCCGGTGGCCGCGTTGAGAACCCGTCGGTCTGGACCACCCCGCTGGGCGCTCTTCCCCGGCGGTACCCTGCCCATCCCGCGCAGGAGGGGAGACGCAAGGCAGATTCTCTCATCCTGCAAACACTTAAAGCCGGTATTCCCCACATTTCCTAACGGCGTGTCAACCGACAAGCCTGTCCCCGCCGTGTCCCCTCCTGCGACCGGCCCCAGCGGGAAGGGGCCGCCGGCCGTGGTGCCCGGGGACGGGGGACGGTGCCTGCCAGCGCCCGGAGCCCGCCGCCACAGAGGGTGACTTACAGGTCCGGCGGTTTTACAGCCCCGCCGTATTCCACACGCCGGCGCCCTCCCGCCGCCGTGCCCTCCATTCCCCCCGCAGCCCCCGGGCGGCACGCGGAGTCAAGCGCCGGGACACAGACCCTCCCGCTCGCTGACGCGCCCTGCCTGCAGCGGCCCGACCCAGCCCCGCGGCGCCCCGAGCCCCGCTGCCCCGGCCGCGGCTGTCAGCTGGTTGCGTGACAGGGGACAAGCGGCGAGGCATGGAGAGGAAGGGGGCTGGCCCGCAGCAGCCGGTGCTGCTCACTGGGAATCACGAGAAGGAAGGAGGGAAGCCCTTCACGGTGGACCCTTGGTGTTGTTGCGCTGCTGCTGATTCCCGCCGAGCGCTCGTGTTGCTCTTTGGCAAGGGCTCGCCCGGAGTGAGGCGGCTACGCTTGCTTCTTATATATAAAGACAGACAGAGAATATTCCAGCGGCCAAGGGCGCCCGTTCCACGCGTATCTCTAAGCAGGTCCATTTACTCTCCCTCTTTTGAGAAAGGCTCATAACCATCTCCCTGACAGTGGCGAGGGGTGGTGTTTGCACGGGGGAGAGGCGGCGGCCGGGAGCCGCAGCCCGCCCTGGCCGCGGCGGGCGGAGCGCTACTGCGCTGAGGGCTGGCTCCGCCGGGCTATCCTGTGCCCCACTTCCAAGAACAGAAGTTACAGGGCGGCCGAGCGCGGAGCGAGCGCGGGGAGCGGCGCCGCCCGTGACGTCACCCGTGTCAACTCAGCGAGGCGGCGGGAGCGCTGCGGGGGCGCGGTGCTGGCGCTGCCCGCCCTGGGGAGCTGTGCGGGGCGGGAGCCGGCGGGAGCTCCGCGCGGCCGCCGAGGGCGCGCACGAGCAGGAGGCAGGGCCTCGCAGGGCGAAGCCGCGGCCTCTCCCCGCCGGCCGAGATCGCCGCCCCCGCCCCTCCCGCCGAGGGAACTCCAGGAGAGCCAGGTCCCGGCTTTGCGTGCGAAGCGCGCGTCCTCCCGGAGCCTGAGAATTTCCTCCGAGGAATCGGGATCCTCCTGCCCCCCCCCCCCCCCCCCCCCCCCCCCCCCCCCCCCCCTCCGCTTCTTTCTCTCCCTCACCGGCCCCCCCGCCCCTCGCTCTCGCCATGGACGAGTCACGTATCTGTAGGGAGAACAATTTACACCGACGGGGGTCCCCGTGACGGCCGCCGGCACGGGGTTCACAAGACGAACCCGGGTGTCCCCGGCGGGGACACCCCGACCCTCGCTACACCCTTCAGCAAACTGGGCCGGAGGAGGGGGGGCGCACTTTCAGCCGGCCCGGCGGTGGCCCGCCGCCGCCCCGGAGGGCAGGGAGCCGCCGCCGCCCGCCCCGGGCTGTGCCAGCAGACCTACGCATTTATTGCAACACCCGCTCGCCGCCAGCCGCCCGGCCGGCGTGAGCGAAGCGCTGGCCCCGGCAGCGCCCCGCGCTCGCCGGGGGGCGGGCGGGGGGACACGGGCGGCCGCGCCGGGTAACGGGGCTCGCCTCACCTCGCCGCCGCTCACGAGCCCGACCGCGGCCAAGGGGGCCCGGGGGCGGGTTCGGCCGGGCCAGGGCCGGCAGCCGGGCGCTCTCCCGCAGCAGCGCCCGGCCGGGGCGGAGAGAGGCGCTGCAGGGAATAGGGGAAGGAATAACTCCCGGCTGGGGCGAGGCGGTGCTCGTGCTTCCTTGAGACATCCCACCGCCCTTCCGCCGTGGTCGGTAACCGACCACGGGTTTTCGCAACCTTCGTCGAAGCAGGACCCGGCCCTGGTCCCGCACCGACACACACCCCGGGTCCTGCCGCTCACACTAGCTTTGAGTTAGTTTAAGCCTGAGTGCGACTCCGGGGAACAGCGTTTGTATTCCTGAGATTTGCCACGGCTGGTCGGAGAGTGAAGCTCAACTGGCTGGTTCCCTCTCCCGGCCGCTCCGGCAGCGCGGGGGTCTCTCTCCTGGCCTCGCCTGGTTTGGCTTTGCCGTGGCACCGGCGTCCACTTGGTTTTTGACAGCGAGTCTTCACTTACTTTTCTGAGAAAATTTTCTTTTGGGGAATCCATTCAGCCGCGTTTACAGGCTACTGGAAGTTGATTCGAAGTGATGCCAACTCGCAGCACCGTCATGGTGACATCAAAAGTCATACTGGCGTCTGAGATTATTCTTTTGACTGAAATCAAGAAAAAAATCAGCCTCATGGATGAAAAGGAAAAAGCCTGTACATAAATCCTGAAAGCAGTGGTTCTTATGGCAGATGCCAGGCTAAATGAAACCATTATTTCATAATTTTAGTAGCTAAGATTCTTAAGTTGTTCCTACATCTTTTACGGACTAATAACAATTCAGTACTCAGAGCTGGCAATACAGGGACATAGAAGGACATAGAATTTATTAACAAAAATCTTCTCATGCTACTGTGGTCCTTGGCCACTGGTAATTGGTGATCTCTGAGTCAGGTTCCTAGTGCTTTTCAATCCAGGAGGTGCAGGACAATCTTGGGATTTCTTGGGGTTTCCCTCAAGTTATGTAGACACAAGATCATATGACATAATTTCGTGATAAATTATGACTTCTTTTGCAAAAAAGTTTTGATCCTATGTTCAATACTGAGAGTGCTGAACAAAGAAGCTTTTGCTTCTTGTTAGGTCCATGAGCATGTCTGTCTTTGTTTTCCTGGTTTTGGTGTAAGTGATACTGTCATTCCTGACACTGAGTATTGTTTGAGTGGAATTATTCTGTCTGAGCAAACATATTGACTTTGGGCTTGTGATCTTTATTTGATGTCATGTCAGAATAAGTCAGTGGGAAATGGGAGTGCTTAGGATTTGTTTCAAATTGAGGTTTTCCCATCCTGCTGTTTTCTACAACAGCGGTGTTTATCTCTTCCCCCAAATGATGGGTGCCAGTATCTTCTCCTCTGGGAGCCTGCAGACTCCTGACCAGCACCTTTCACTCTTTTGTGTATGCCCAGTATTGTCATCCTCTCTCCTCCCTCTTGCAAGACTTCAGAAGTTCACTTTTACTTTCATAGAGACCAGCCCATAGAACGTACTGCAACAAGGTTCAGTGTTCAAAAGAGTTTATTTACAGTCTCAAAGCAAAGTAAAAAAATGTTTCTCCATAATGCCTTTCAAAATAAGGGTCTTTTTCCAATTACTTTTTCCAGTTACCTCGAGAAACTGTACTCTGTGTGTGCTTTCCCACATTCTCTTAGTATTCTCTTGGTAATACATTCAATTAGTATTGCATTTGAGCCACAGCCACTTCCCTTACTGTGGCTTTACAAAGGTATGTGCTGGAGCTACAACTCTTCAGCACTTTGGTGTTCCTAGGGGAGAGAGTGAAGCTACACCTGTGCTCAGAGGCCCTCACTGTTGTACAAAATTTGTTTGGCTCATGCCTCGGAGCAGGTTTTGACCAGCTGCACAATTTGCAGCTGCAAGGGTCCTTAGCTTGGAGGAGACCTCCCCAGCCAAAGAGGCAAGGGGATCTTTCCTCAGCCCTCTCCCCCTTTGTGCATTGTCATAAGGGAGCGGGTGTAACTGAGTACAGGCTGACCTCCATCCCTGACCGATGGCCCTTTCCCCTTCCACCAGAAACATGAGGCAGGGGGACTCCAGCTGGGACACAAGGGTAGTTTGCTTCCCAAACTCCTGCCAGCGACTCTGCAGCGGCATCAGACATCTGAATCACTTTCTCTCCCTGCTCGTGGCAACAACATCATAATGATGTCCTTGCATCATACCATCCTATCATTTCCCTCCAGATATTTTTATGTTTACACCCAGCATTTAATAAAACTATCATTCTAACAAAAAAGAGAACTAAGGGAGCTCTCAGATGTAAGATTTACAGCTGTTATTTAAATATAGATTTTGCAGATTCATCAAAAAAGAAATCATTCTTGCTGCTTGGAAAGTACCTTGGCCACCACAACTGCAGCTCACAGCAAACACAACATACAATGATAATATTCAGCAATGATGTTCACAGATTATTAAACACTATACATTATTCGGAAAATTTGGTTTGATCTCAGAAAACACAGAATCCATCAGTTTTGTAAACTGTGCTGCTCTCAAAGTAGAAAATAGAAAGCATTACATAATTTTTCTATAATAGTGCAGTGGAATTGAAATGTTAAACAACCATTCCTAAAATAACTAATGATTTTAAAGCAATTCATCCTTTCTTAAGAAGAAATTACTTGGTCCACAAACCTGTACTCACAAGCTCATTACTATTCTTTACCAAGTTATTACAGATAGAACTGCAGCAAAAGAGGCAATTCCTTTATATAAGGCATTGATACCTATCTACCGGTTTCACTGAACAGTGTAAAGCAAAATGGACAAATGTATCCAATTTTCTGAAAGTCGCAGAGGTAGGACTGCAAAACAAAATTAGTGGTGTTATTTTGCTGTTTAGATCCTCTTTCTTAAGGTTTTATTATGTTAGAAAATCTATGAGAAACTGCCTGTGAGAAACTTTCCTCATAAATAAACAAATACTAGTAGTTTCCTATCAATGATGTTTAAAAGACATTGTCCTTATTTATACAGGAGCTTCCTCCCATGTTCCTTCTCTCATTTTTCCAACTGTCTGGACTGCAATGTCTCTTGCTGCCCTTGCCCACACCACTCCCTTTTTTAATGCCCTCACTACACTCAGTGCTCTTTATGCTTAGCAAAAAAATATGCTAGATACTCAGGGCTGGCTTTCCAAAACTGGGAGTACTCCCTCTTCTGTTCTCTTCTTTGGACAACCTGCTCTTTCTCCCCTCATCAGAGAGAGGAGGGCCCTGAGCTGGTTGCTGGGCAATGAACAGCCTGTGAGGGTGAGGGTTCCTCTCAGGGATGCATGGAGAGCTTTAGAGGGCTCACCCAGTGGTTCTGGGGCCAGCAAGGAGGGTGAGAAGGGAGACTGAGATAGATCAGGAGAGTTGGTGAGAGTACTAAAAGGGCTGCATTTGCCTCTGACTTTACTTGGAAGTCACATACATCACAAAACCCATTTGAAGAGCCGTACTTATTCAGGTAACTGATTTTTGATTTTAAGAGATACTTACCTTCTACTGACCATCTCAAGCTCTTCTCAGAGATAACTAGCAGCTATGAGCTTCACATATCATTTAATCATTCAGTACCATAAAATGTATTTCCAGCCACAGCATCCCACTTTCCCATTTGTACATTGCTTTCCTTTTGCTCAAGTGCCATCTTATCCTATGAGAAAAAAGACACTGCCAGTTCACCCTCTCAACACCTTTTCCTATGCGTTCCTTGAATCCAGGCTGCTGTATCTTGTTTGTCTACTCTCCTACGTAAACAAGGGTAATCTTTCCTCATAGGGGAGTGTGCCCATGACTCCTCCACAGAACACAAAGGAGCCACAGTGAAGCACTTCTTTATCCACAACAGCTCCAATCTCATACAGTATCAAATGGTGCGAAGGAGCACAAAGCCAAGGTGGTTAGCTTGAACAAGCCTGTGTGTAAATAACTCTGGCAGACGGCCCAAAGGAAGGAGAGTCCTGTTTGCCTGGTAATGAACAAATGGCTGTATTTCCTGAAGGAAAAATATTTTTCTGCTATCTTGAGATTTCCTTAAAAAAAAAAAGTGCTTTTCTCCACATAAAGTATTTCCAGATGCAGAACTAACGTGCTGTGTACATCAACAACTTGATAATAACATGTCATCACTTGACCTTGGAAGAGGGTGAAAAAATGAAAAAGGCAGAATTTTCTGAAATTATGCCCTTTCATGGGAACATTTTTTTAAAGCCCATGAATCCTGGGAAAATGTTTTTAAATAAAATTTGATTACTTTTACTAATTTTCATTTTTTTCCATAGCTAATTGACTAGCTGAATAGGAAAATCAACACTGCTGACTCGAAACTCAGGCAAGGGATTATGTGCACTTCTCATGTGAGATAAATAAAGCTTGTAAGTTCTATAGCCAGGTTCTCTTTGCTTGTCGCTTTTAACATCACAACCTGATTAAGTTTTTTTAAAGACTTTTAAGCATTTGGAAAAAAATATTTTGCCTTGCTGACAAGTGGAACATGTTACCAAGCATTGGTTCTCTTTCTTTAAATATTAAGTATTAGCTCCTACAGATTTTGCATACTGAATTCAGTTCTCCCCCTCACCCTGCCCCATTTTTTATAGGAACAACTGAAGTAAGAGCCTGCCAAAAGCATGGCATGATTTAGCAACTTCTGAGTTATATATAACCTGAACTATTAAGCGACTTAATTTTCTAAAATCTTACCTATTTATATTCCCATTACCCCTGATAGCCTTTCATTTAGCGTTCTTCTCAAACAGGCAACTCTTTTGCATCATCTTCCAATTCAAAAAACCCTCCAGTTCTTCATTCATAGAGAATTTCGTCTATGGGCTGGAGAGAGCAGACAGGCAGACCACTTTTAACAGTGAGTAGTGACAACTTGAAAACAGAATAAAGAAGATATCTCAAAATGGCAGGGGGCACTTTGGATAAAAAAAAAATGGCATTAACTAAGTTGCAGCTATCTAGAATTTCATATTATCCTATCTCCATTACTCCTCTGGCACATGCCATGGGAACCTTCCTTACCACATTGGTTGCCTTCCTGGTTTTGCATCTCTGGAATCTTCCCACAGGCAAGCGCCCCAAGCATCCTGCAAATACTTTCCTTCACAACTGATTGAGAGGGAAGTGTGCCACCTACTGAAGGACTTCAGCCACTTTCTATATGTCTTGGACTTTCTTAAGTTCTTTCCCATTTCTGAACTTTTCAGGCCTTCACACTACTGATTTGAATTAGAAATCAGTATTTGGTTTATGATGGTTTGTAAACTCAGCAACTGGAAGGTCATAAATATGGACATGAGCAAATGTAATCAAGGCTGGTTCCATATAATTCATGTGTAAGTGACATAATTTGATAAATCTTCTGTCTGAAAGCAGGTCTGTTACTCCTACATTACCAATTTTTGCCAAAAGTGAGATAAATATCAAGAATTATTTCTGCAAATGTAAGAAAATGGTAGATTTGTAGATAATCAGTAAAACAGGCAGATGAGTTGGCAGTACTGACATACATGGTATTTGCAGTTTAGGTGTTAGTTAGGCATTTTTAACAAATGAGTGAACAGCTTCACTGCCAGGCAGTAGTTGCCGCTGATGGTGGGTGTGATTTGTTCAATTAATCATTTGGTTGAACAGGCTCAAAGCAAACTTTACACAGCTGTAGTCATAACTTGCTGTTTGACACACCTAGAGAGTGTCCTTTGGTTATCCGAGTCTCACACCACTGAGTTATTAATGCAGAGTAATGCATTTTTTTGGCTACCAAAAAAGTTGAAACAGATGTCAGTGTTGATTCAAGTGTTGTAATAGTGGATCATAAATAAATAATTTAAGACCAATTTCTTTTATTAATATCTGTGAAACTTCTTAAATAAAAAATTTTCAGTGTTGAGGTTCATCAGAGCATTTCACTTTTGAGTCAGAAATATAAATTCTTTTATGTGCATTACAGTAGATGATCAAAAATTCTAAAATTGTGATTCATTGAAATTAACAGATAATATATGCCTTTAAACTTTCTCACACTTCTGTATTGGACTGATTTGTTCCTAAGAAATATTGTTCTCAATAATTCTCAGTAAGATGTGATCAAAACTTCTGCTGAAATGTAAGAAATAAAATATTGTGGTTTAGAATAAATATCTTAATGGATTAACAGTTTGACGATATGTAAAATAAAAGTTTGAAGTGTTTCTTCAAACCAGTTTTATCTATCTTAACCAATTTGTCATGCAGTACATTAAAATCTCTGTAATATCTGAAACTGTACCATTCAAGGTTTCACACATGTAGGACATAGAAGAGAAATAAAGTTCATTGTCAGCAAGCTCAAAATAGGGAGAAATCTAACTCTAGACTCACCATCATGTCTGTACCTACTATCAGTTAAAAAAGTTCCGCAAGTCATTGCAGACAGTCCAGCAAAACTATCAACTCAGTGACCAATGAAAGCACCATTATCAGGAGTAATTCAGAAACAAAAGGGATAAAAAAGTGTTAGACCTGTATAGATATAGATCCAGGTGGCACATGGTGCCATCCCCCACTCCCATCAAGAAAATGACGAGGTTTAGCAGATGTAAAACAGGCAAAAAACTGCCACTTACTTAACACAGCACATGGCATAAGTGTAGACCTGAGGCAGAAGAATACCATGGGGGTGTCAGACTGTGAATGTCTTGAAAACAAGATTTTCCTCATTAGCTGTGAGATAGTCCATTAGTGGCTATTTTAAAAAGCTCATATATGTGCAGATGCTTAGGGGTCAGTCCCTAAACCATTCACTGACTGGCAGAAGTGGGCGTATCATGGAACAAGTATAGGAGACAAAAAGAGTTTCCCTAAGTGATGTAACTGGCCACACTTTGAGGACAACAAATCACATGAAGTTCTCATCTGGCTGAAATAATGGCAGCTCTTGTCTTGCTACTAATTTATGCTGTATTGTTTCAGGGGGCTTTTTCCAGTCACAGCTGGCCTTTCTTTCTGCAAATGTCTGACAACTTTTGGGCTTTTAAAATTATTTTCAGTTTCAAAGATAATATGGAGAAGCATTCAATGAAAATTTCAGTTCATCCTTGAATTATTTTTCTTCATCCTAATGGAAGAGACATTTCAGAGCATGTTATATTTTCTGCTTTACAAGCCAAAATACATTAAAAGATCTCCAACAAATTACTGATTTGTCAACATATAACCAATTCTAATAGCTAATGATTTATATCAATATAAATTCTATTTCCTGAATACCACAGGTTTGTAAATGTGAAGTATCCAGGTAGCAGACTTTGTATTACCTGAGTTTTTGAACTTACAATATTTTTGAGCCATTGGCAGCCCAATTAGGTGTTCAGCATATGTCTTGATTTCAGAATCCATATACCATTCATCTGGAATAAAGAGATATGAAGGGGATGTGAGTCATTAATCATATTCAGGAAACAGGTTTCTGAAAAATTAATACATGACCCGTTGCCAGTAAGTAGCCATCTGCTACATATATGAAAAAAAGTATGTTCTAAAGCTACATATTTTAATAATAGTTTTAAAATGTTAAAATTGTAAACTGTAATGGAAACAATGTTTCTCTAATGGAATGTCTAATATCACTTAAAACCCACTAAGGCTGCACAATGATCCTGATCAATGGGAGCTGGGTAAAGTTGCATAGCCAGTATAGTACAGACAACTCTGAAGTCAAGCTGGTGTGTAAAGGCATAATTACTGTTAAGTGCAGGAATAAACCTAGTGATTTCAGAGATCTTCTCTTGGGCATAGAGTTAAGCAAATGCTTGTGTCCTAGACTTCACAATCCTGTACCCTCCATCCTTACTCACAGACAGTGACATTTCTTGCACACCTCTAGAAGACGTACAATTTGGCCCCATCTCAAGCTGACTATTAGTATGCAAGTACATGGCTTTCCTACTTTTTAAGAATTTTAGGGTTTTTCAAGTGATTGGACACTATTAAATTCAAACAGATTACATTCACTGGATGCTGCTTGTTAACAATTTCAGTTGTAATCTCAGTATGAGTAATCACTGCTTGTGGGAAAAAAAAGAGTCAAATTGTGTTGTCAGACTGATTAAGAAGCATATTTACCCAAAAACTAAGAATGGAAATTGCCAGTGCAATTACAACATTTTGGCAAGGAATTAACATGAAGCCTGGGGAAAGTCTGTTGGTGGATACCAACATGTATAAAAAGAGATTCACTCCTGGGCTTACAGCATGGCCAACAGTGTTCCTGGGTCAAGGTCTCTGGACTGTAGAAATTATTAGAAGAGCAAATTCAAAGTTCTGTGGCATCTTCATTTAAACGGTAATTATATTTCAACAATCCAGAAACTTTTGAAACTGCAGAGGAGTTGGCAGCAGCTAACCCTGTGTACTGCGAGCAATAGGTACTCACAGTATAATAAATTAAAATCAAAGTTCTCTGCTGCAGGTAGATGTAAATGTCCATTAAATAATTTAGGTGAAATTCTTTTCTTTCAAAAGATTAAAACTGCATCTTTACATAAACCGAAATATGGCTAAAGACAGTTGATGACTGTAGGCAACAGATGTTCTGAAGTGCAATTTAACTCTGATTTTGGTCAAAAGATACAATGTAAAAAATATTCTAGTTGCCAGATACAAGAAGTGGGAGATATCATAGGGGGAAAAAAAAAAATCGCTGAAACCAACCTAGCAGATTGGCCAGTTCTTTTCAGTGCCAGTTATCTATTATCATCCCAACAGAACTCCAGAGACTGGTAGGTACTATCCATTTACATTAATATAACAAGATATTGCCTACATACTCTGTACTGTTCAAGATCCTACAACTGAACATTTGTGGAATGCCTGACAAACTTCTAAGTACTGAGAAAACAGAAAGTTTCAAGTTCACCTTCAGTGAAATGCTGTTAGTGAAATCATTAATAAAGTCTGGTTAAAGAAATATTTGGGGCCAAGAAATCAAGTAGCTGGTGAACTCAACAAACTTGTATACAGTTTGGGATCTTTCTTACACTGTCTCGGACCTACTAGCTGGCTTACAGCTAGTAAGCTGACTCACAAGCTTTTTTATGTCACTTATCTGCCTCTTCAAGGCCACAGGAGACAAGACAGCAATGAGAAATGCTGCAGAACTAGATTTTTCCTCTGTGCCCAAGGTTCTGATAAGAACAGGTTGGTATGGAAATCTGAATCCAAACTTATTTAAAGATACTTAGGCTTTTTCATTAGGTTGTCTTTAATTTTCTACAGGACTCATACAACACAGAAGACAACGAAGCTATAGCTATAGTAGTCAATGAACCAGGGCCCACCCCTGAGGATTTGTACCTTTATTACCCTGCATCTTTAGTGCCTTCCCAAAATAGTGCGGCACCACACACACTCTACCTAAGAGAATGAAAAGATGCCAGCCAGCAAGTTGAAGGCTGGCTGGCAATGTGCAGAGGGAAATGAAGTACATATTGGCAGGAAGTGAAAAAATAAAGTTATGCTGGATGGGAAGAGAAATACTGAGAAGGAAATTATCTCAATTCAGGAAGCTCTTTATAATGTGTTTAAAAATAAAGCATATGCTTCAGTATCTTCTTACCAATAGCCTGCCTCAAGTTAGGCACATATTTGAGCATCTTGCTGAGCTGGGGCTCTGCAGTGAAGTTTTACAAGCTGCTTAAAGTTGCATAAGTCTGTGGTGTCCCTGAGAGATGTGAACCTCCTCTTCCAAATGTCCCTAGCCCTGTTGTTCCACCACCTCTCCTCTCCTGGCACAAGTACTTGTAGAAGCTGCACTGTCAGAAGCATTAGTAATGCACTTGCAATGGGGGCTGGAGGACAAGAGCAGGTGGGGAGAGGGCAAGGCTGGCTCCTGCACATGCAAGTGAGCTGGACATAAGCTGAAGACAATTGTCAAACCACATTCTGTGTGCCCTCAGGCACTCCACTCCTCTTTTGGCAAAGCTAAACAGAGAATTTGAGCTTATATTGGATGGCCTGCCTGGGCCTTCGCAAGCTTTTTCTGAAGTAGTTATACAGGTACCTTATCTCCATGCAGACATATTGTAAGATACATATCCTTCCACATGGCTTGAAAGAAATTAAAAAGTATTAATTTGCATTTGAAGAACAAATATTTCTAAAAATTGTTTGGGTTTTTTTTTATTTTACTGGAGAAGTGTCTGACAGATGGTTTAAGTGAGGAGTGGTGAGGCACTTAAACTAATTTCCTAGTGTTCTGTCAGCTATTTACAGTTTCTGTTGCACACATTAATCTTTCATAATCTTTCATAGACTCCAACTTTACTTTTTAATGTATAAGGAAAAATATGTTCAGATGTCCCACACTGATACGACTGTATGATACTGTTTAAGTTATTGGTCTCCATCATTCAATGTACAGTGCAGATATAAACTAGTTCATTAGTCAGGATGAGACAATAAAATAGCTCTAATCATTTAAACTTATTAAAATCTATTAATCTGAATAGTACCATTATCATAAGCAATAATTTATTATTACCAAATTAAATCCATTATAAGTATCTTGAGTGTCCAATAAGGTTAGTAATAAACTGACTAAAGCTATCTGCCCAAATGCCTGTACTCCTTATTGGAATGCTTTTGGGATTGCTATGCATTAATCTGACTTTTAGTGGGCTGTACTGTTATTTATAACTCTGATAAACTGACTTTCCTAACATCTAGAATAGCTAAACATTTTAGAATAGTTAGAATGGTTTCATAGGCTCTGTGATCAATATTTTTTTCTCTCTTTAGGGGCTAAAAGGCATTTTCTACCATATCACAGTTCCATCAGTCAGATAATCCCTGATCAATATGAAACCTAACTATGTATTTTTTTTTCCTTTCAGATTTTACAGCACTTATGTTAAAGAAAACAGCAATGAAGACAAAATTTAAAATACTTGAAAAAACCCGGATACTCCAGATGACAAGACTAACGTGTGCTCATTGTTCCCATGGAACTGGAGCCCTGCTAGCCCTGGCTGAGCACAGCACACTTGGTGTGCTAGTCAGTTGGGACAGACTAGGATTGAGACTGCTCCTCAAAAAATACTTTAGCTATTTAGAAGTGACAGAATAAAGTCACAGATTTACTAAGGAGAATTTTAAGAAGAGAGGTGGGGGGTTTTAACTATTTAACAGAATTGTGTAACTTATCATACTACGGACATGGGTATGGCTTTTTGTCTATTAATTTTAAATTATTTGTCTGACTATTTTTAAAACCTGCTATTTCTTGTAAACACTACATATGCTAAATATTGTGTATATCTGTATTTAATGCATGGTAAAATGTAGGGGTCAGTTAAAAAAGAACTCTAGGCTCCCCCAAACCAGTGGAGGTTGTCTCTTTATTGCAGTTACTCTTGCTGATGCATGTGACTGCTTCTAAAACATTTATTTTCCCCAGTCTCCTGTATAAACAAGAAAATAGAACTCTTTTACAGATGGAAAGCTGAACATAAAAGATTATTATTTCACTTTTCCCTGGCAGGCTAGAAAATCAGCAAGAGCATACCTCCCTGGTGCTTTCTGTGACCCTTTCTTATAGAGTGGATACAGTGTTCGTGCTTTCCACCACCCATTTTGATGGGGTTGGTATATAGGACACCAAGTAGAATCAAGAACTTGATTCTATTTAACAGAAGTCAGATGTTAAGCAATTGCTGTCATTGTCAGTGATTGCACCCCATATATATTTTGAGACATGAAGATATAAAAATTATTTCCCAGCTTTCTTCCTCATGAAGTAGAGCTATGCTTTCACAGGGACAAAGGTGGGATAAACTGTTTGAATCCCACTGATGGGAGATTTTTATCACGGCTTTGAACTTTTTTAATGCCATTGGAAATGAATGTGGTAGGATCAGCAGCATCAAGTTTAACTGGTCCCCAGTCTCAGTCCAGTACCTTACTCTATTGGTGGGATTGTGCATTAGGGACCAGAACAAACACCCAAGTTCACAGGATATCAGGAGTCCACTGGAGTAAACTAAGTTGCAGCACTGATGGGCTGGCATGGGAAGAAGGGGTACTCAGTTGCTTTCATTTTCCTTTTACTTCCATTTTTCTGTTATCTGCCACATCTTGGTACTCAACACAAGTTTTTTCTTGAGGCTTTTGTGCTTTTCCCTTGAAGTAAGAAAATATATGACTGGGTCTTTTCTGACAAACTGACAGGGCAATAACTTATATACACAAATCAGATTAGTTGACAGTAAAGATACATGGGATGTATTATTTGAAGGACATGAATAGTTGTTGTTATTTTTCAGCCTGAAACAACTTTGCTCTCCTGAATGCAAAACCTGCCAAGAAAAGTAGAGTGAACATAGCTCAGTGTTATAAAGCTGACAATAAGATACGCCTAGTATTTTAAGCTGGCCTCTTACTCCTTTTTCCAAGGTTCAGCCATAACAATCATTCTTCTGAAAGTCAGATTGTTTTGTGTGATTTTCCAATGTAGCATGACTCAGTTGCTTAGAAGTCTTTGAAATTCAAAAAAGAAATAATCTAATGGATCAGATGCAAATTCTACTGAATTTTAAATCACAGGGCATCTCTCAGTCTCACTGTTTTTCCTTATGCAAGGGAAAATAAATTTATTTTGAGGATAAGAGATCTAGCTTTCTCCCACAAAACTAATAGATTAAACAGAAGTGAATAATTTTCTGACAATCATTCGAGGAAACAGTTTTTGTTGGTTAAACTGAACGGGCTTGCATTCTGATCTTTTTGGCTATGTTTTCACTACAGTCAAAGCAGTTTATACATCTATAAAGACAGAGACGTGCCTACTTCACTTACCATTCCTCTTTTAGTCTTCTTTTAAAGCAAAAGCATATTCAGTGAGCAACTGAATTACATTATTTTAATATGCTTTATAATCTATGCAGAAAATCTAAACATGTTCCCTGGTTTCCTTCAGTGAGGTTTCTGTGAGGCTAAGCAGGAACCTCATAAGTTGTGGCTCAGTGTGGTCCTTCAGCTCTTCCCTCCTGAATGAAAGGGAGAAAGCTGGGGGGACAGTGGGACCACTGGCTTTCTCTTGATTTACTGCAGACAGGATCTTGACTCCTGTGACTTGCTCTGATGCTCACCCCATGGCCAGACTCACAAAGAGGAGCTGCTCTGGGAGAAGGAGGACCACAGCTGAGGGAGCAGCAATCTAGGCTGGGGCAGATACAGCCAGCTGGACTCCGGCCTGACCAGATGGTGAGGATACATCTTTTGCAGGAGAACTTTGCTGCTACCAGACCAGCGACCCTCTGGCTCATCTGAACTGACAGAAATTTTGCTCTTGGTGCTGTCAACAGCCTTGAAGGGGCATATTTTGCAGTTTATTCTAGTCATTTTCAAGAGAAGGGAAACTTTCTGTGGACAAGGTGTTTTTTTGTTACCAAGGGAGGAGATAGTGTAAACTATCAATTCCCCTGACCATGTCTGGGGATTCCTCTTAACCAAGGAAGAAAATTATTATTATCAGGAACTCAAATCTTTGCTCCCTGGCTTAATGCAAGTGATGAGCGTGACTAACATGACATGAGGCAGAGGGGAGAATCAAACTTGCTCCCTTAAAGGCTGAACTATAGAATAGTTAAATTTTCTACAGATGACACTTTTCCCTTTGCATAAAACAAGTTGTCAGCAGCCAAGGTCACAATAAACCCTCAGTCCTGCTTCAGAGATGAAACCTGAACATTAATCTCCAAAATAAAGTACTTTATTATTTATGCAAAATACGTAGTCACCAAAAATAATTATAATCCTTCCCCACCCAAGCATATCCTCTAAGATGTAAGAGAGAACAAGAAGTGGAAATTGCAGATTATAGTCTGTTCCACTACGGAGCAGAACTAAAACAAGCTTTCTCATATGTTTCACGATTTCTTTAACTCCTGGATTATTTGAGGAAAAATGTTACCCTTTCAGTATCTTGTGTCCATTCTTTCCTCTGCTCTCTCTCACCCACCTTTCCCACAGTACAATGTTTCAGGTCACATAGAAAAGGGTTTTCACATTTAAGTTATTTGCATATTCCCTTACAGACCAATAGTTTGATGTCAATTTGCTATGGACTTGCAGCCACAGACCTCTCACTTTGAACACCAGGAACTGAGGGAATCATGCAAAACAGGACAGCAGTACTTTCATACTGTATTACCCATATAAAAATTAAATGCAATGGGCTATCAAAAGTTAGAAGGATCTTATGAGCATCAAAGTAAAAACGAAGGCATCATGTAAGGACAAATAAATCATTTATTTAGATAGAATAAACTTCAATTTATTTCACTGAACTATAGACACATATTTGTAACAAATCTATATGTAAACATGGATGATCAGTACATAATCTTCCTTCCAATGAATTACAATCACAAATTTCCACCTGTAGGTGGAAGTTTCACTGGCAGTCTGGCATAGTGGCTGTTTCCATAGATTTGTGAGACAGCTTGGCCAGCAGTTTTGCAATTTCACATTTGAGTTTCTTCAAATCTTGGTTGAATGCCAACCTGCGCTGGTGACTTATGGATATCTGTCTATTTGATTTAATTCCATTTGGATCCCTGTTCCTACAACTGAAGGAAATGGGAGCAGGGACTTGAAGTAAACTGTCTTTGTCTCAGCCACATAGCCAAAGCAATAGTGATATGCTAAAATGTAAATCTGTGGAAAGATAACAGGTCTACTGATTCTATCCCGTCACACTCATGCAAGCTGCATTGTGCCAAAAACATTGGGTAGGATAATGACAGCGATCATAAAGGCAGTAGTGAGGCTCCTTTTGATTTAAACATCTGTCAGAGCAATGCCAGCCTACTTATGAGATGATAAAATGAGCTAAATTAAGAATGATCAGGGAACCCCATTCACATTATTGAAGCATCATACAGTAAGTGCAAGAGACAGGTGGCATAAGTGCTAAAACAAGGATGGAAAGTGTGTGCTGCAGGGAATCAATCTACTGCATTAATGGCTAATGGCACACTCAGTATTTATCCATTATTTATCACATAAATGAGTATGTACTGTCTAGACTGCAGAGGTGCTTTCATAACTAGAGTGACACTGATTACTGAAAATTAAAAAATGAGAGCTGATCTTAATAAATTAATTGAAAATTAACAAATGGTAACAAACTCAACATGGTATATTTGCTCAAACTAATAACAGTGGGTTTTGTTTTGGTTTTATGGAAATTATTCAGTCCATCACTATAATTTAAGAGTTTAAAGAATAATGCAAAATCTGGAAAAAAAGGCAGAGGACTTAAGATGCAATCACTTCCTGCCACTATCACATACTATTATTTGCGTACACACTTTTCATTCTGAGATGCTTTTTGTTTTGCTTTAATATTCTGCTCATTTATTTCTTTTCTCTTTCAACTTCCTGGCACATTAGTGAAAACTAAGAATATTTGCTCATCTGAGAAAAGAATTATGTTACTCACCATGTACTATGTTCCAGTTGTGGCATAGAAACCACACTCTATGCACTGTTTTTAATATTTTAATGATAACAGAACACTGGCCTTGAATAAGCCAGTTACATGAGCTCAGGCTTGATCATGTATCATTATCAGTGGAAGCTGTATCATTACATTCAGAAGAAGTAACATCAAATTTTCCCCTGAGACCCACTGATGGTGCTAAAATTGGACAAAAAATTTAGCTGGTTAGTTGAACTAGGAAACTTAAGAGATTAATTCTAATAAAACTAGCACAAGGTTTTTAGGCATGCTAATTTATTAATGAGGGATAGAAGAATGATATCAAATAAATGGAAAAATAGCCCTTAAATGTTTCCACTATATTAAACATCTTAAAAAGATGACTTCTACATTAAGAGAATTTTGTCCCTAGAGACTTAAGTAACCATTTAAAATTTATACTAATGCTAAATGTTAGCCATTTGCATTTATCTGCATTACACCAAATCCTCACCACAGACCAAGAATTCCCAAGAGACAAATCATTATATTTTGCAGTTGATAAGGTTTTTAACTAGGTATGCTGGCCCTGAAAGAAACTTACTTCTTCCATGTGAATCCATCATAGAAGCAAACTTGTCCTGCAGTGAATCCCTTACAAGGAAAATTGACAAACTTGGATGTGTTTTCCATGACAAACCTAAAATTTCCTCAGCTGCCACCAGAAATGTCTGAAATTTTAAAAATATCTTTCTCTAATAATTTCTGAAAATATTCATAATATAATTTACTCTGATAAGAAGGACATAAGTTATATTAAGATGCCAACAACAAACAAACAAACAAACAAAACCAAAATAAAAAAACCTCTCAACGCTTGAATTGCTTTGGTTAAGAAAACACAGAGGACAGTTTTGCGATTAATCTAAATCAGCCAAAATTAAATGGAGTCTTACAAAGATTTTGATTGTGTTCTGAACCATAGTGTGCCATCTGGGCTGCTTACAAATTATAAAGCTGCTAGGCCAGTGGCTGCATAAGTTCATGCAAGGCTTGAAGATGCTTGAGAATAGATTATTTTTTTTGCAAAATGTTAATAAACAGGATTTCTTCCACCCTCATTAACATGAATATTTTGATAAAAAATTGCAGTCCTGTGCATTTTCAATTATCCCTGGAAGTTGTATATTACTAGCAGAACTAGTCAGATTTACCAGTTAATATACTCCAAAAAGTATAGAAAGTTTAGTTTAGTACACCTAAAGGCTTTCAAAGGTATCCTAATTATCATATTTACAGTCTCCAGGATTACTTCTAGCAAAGACATCCTAATTCAGCCTCTTCTGGTTCATTCAACTGCACTTTATTAGCTAGTAACCATACTGCTAAGCCTTAGAGTAATGCTGCTCCACATCTGCTAAAACTGCTGTCTCTTCATGATGCATCTGTGAAATGTACACAATTGTGTTCCTTCTATAAACAGAAAAAAAAAAGGTAAAGTGACTTGTGGCTAGTCCATTCAGTTAGTGAGATTCATGGGCAGGAACTCTGCCCTGAATCTACTGCTGAGATTCATGGGCAGGAACTCTGGCAGCCAAACTTTTCCCATGGATATTAAGTATTAGTTTTTCTTTGCAAACCCTCATTTTTCCAGTGTGTCCTCTGCAGTGGCTATAAACATGGTGCAACACTGCTGTCATCCAGAAAAACATGGATTATGATTATCTCGTTCCACCTGTAGAGAAATTCCCATGATTTAGCCTGAATAGTTTTAAACTGTTTTGATTCTTACTTTTGTTTTAGTAAGTGGGTAGCAATAATCATAACACAGAAAAAGGTACTTGTAAGAAAGTCTGAAGTAATTTCAATGTGTTCATTTATTCCCATTTGCATTTGTGGCGATTTACCCAATATGCAATAGTGCATAACTGGTTTCTTTCTGCAGGCTGGTCTCAACCTCCTGCTTCTCCCTTCACTTTCTCCTTTAACACATATTCTCTTTCCATCCTCTGCAATTAATCTCAAAAGACCATCAGACTATAAAAACATACAAAGCTGAACAAACAGTGGAGAAAGTTATTCATGGTTGTGTCCCTAAACCCAGCTTGCAATTCACTTTTTGTGTGACATCAATATATGTGTTTCCTTCCCTCTTTACTTACATTTGGAGATTTCTATTGTGGATTTTTTTTCAAGCTGATTTTTTAAGAGAGGCTTTTAGCTATGGAGATACAGACACATGGCAGATTAATAAGTGAGGAAATTACAGGGATAGTTTTCTGTCTACTATTTCCACACTGGCTTTGTGTGTCTAAGAAAAAGATTTGAAAGCAGGCTGGAAGAGTGTAAATTAGTGAACAGGGAAGGAGTTTAATTCATCATCATAGCCACAGACTGAACTAAAAAGGCAGGAGAAAAAAAAGAATGCTCCAGGGGCATGAAGATACCTTACCCAAAGATTTCTTGTTCACATTCTTATTTTCCAGAATATGAAAAATTATTGATACACTGACAAGAAAAACAAAACAAAACAACGCAAAACAAAAAAAGCATCAGTATCCAGGAAAACCATCCTATGGAACCATCTGTAGTGCAATATCATCACAGTATGATGGAGACCCCCTGCCATTGTTAGCCCAGAGAAATGTGAGCCTTCAGCAGCAGATTGTTTCAATGGGAAGGACACACACTGAAAAATGACACAGTTTCCACAAGTTGTGTGAAAGACATTTTGAGGATGAGCACTAGAATAAAAAATTAGATAGAAAAAGAACTTCCAGCTGGTGACAGAGGGAGCTTGGTTGCTGCTGTATTGTCTGGCAGATAGCAAAAAGCCAGAAGTGCGGCATTCTGCTGAGAGTCACTCCTACCACGAGAGGAGGAATTGGCAACGATCAGCATTCCCTGCAGGGGGGCTAGCAGATGATGGGAGGCACCTCCAGGTTTGCTTGGCAGCCCAAACATAATACAAGCTTCTGCAAAAGCATCAAAGCAAAACTAGTTAAAAAAACTGGCCATGACAAATCTGCGAGATGGGTATTCAGTCACTCCAGTCCTTGCTAGCCAGTGCTGTCTCTCTGCTACTGAATGAAATGTGCTCTCTCTGTCCTGGCTGCTGTATTAGATGTGTATTACTGCTCTCCCTTGATCAGCTAAATCTTACTGCAGCTGAACCAGAAAATTTGGTCATTCACAATAGAAGATATTTTATGTTTATTCTATTTTCCAATGCTGCCTCTGAGTTAGTTGTCACAGAAAAACCATGTTGTTTGTTTAAGAAAATTCTGTATTTCTAAGTATTTTATGTTTCCTTAGAAGTCCAGGATATAACTGGATGAAGTACAGTTACATATTTATAATTTCAAAACAAATTAATAAATAGCTTTTGCTGAGATGAAATTTCAGTGAGGACACAAGGCAAAGTTTTAGCAGTCCAGAATTATGGATAAGAATTAGGGGTACAGACACAGTGCACACAAATAATTCTACAACTGATGGGCAATTTCAGGGTAGAGATTTGTTTCAATTCAATTAATAAAATACATTTGTTAAGTCTCCAGCACAACTTAACAATTATATAACTTTTTTAACACAAGCTGTGCTACAGAAGAGGTGTGAAGTACCACTCCCATTCCTTCTTATCCTACTAACTCCTTTGCCCAGGTGTTCAGAGGATGTAGCATGGTGATGTACTTAGGGGATTTAAGCCATCAGAGAAATTATTTTAACAACCAAAAATTTAATTTATTGCTAATTGTTAAATCTAAGAATTTTAATTACTCATTAAGGTTAGCAATTTAAATTAATTAAAATTTAATTTGTAAAATTACAAATTAACAACTTTTAATCTAGAAAGTTCAGGCAGACTAAGCGGCTAAACATTAGCCACTAAATGTAAATGATCTCCATTTACACTAACGTATCACATCAACCTGTTGAGGTTGGAAGGGACCTTTTGAGAACATATTGTTGAATCCCCCTGCTCAAGTAGGGTCAACTACAGCAGTTTGCCCAGGACTGTGTCTTGATGGGTTTTGAATACTGCCACAGATGTAGAATCCACAGTCTGTCTGGGCAACCTGTTCCCATGTGCAACCAATCTGAGAGCAAACAGCACTTTCTTATGTTCAGATGGGATTTCATGTGTTCCAATTGTAACTAGTAAAAATTCTTATGCCAAAAGAAGAGAAGGCAGATCCTTATTGTGCAGTTCCACCCAGCTTTAATTTTTCTGGCTTTACAATTATTTATAGAAAATTGGTTTGTCTTCATTTGTACATTTTTAATGAATAAGAAGCTGACTCATATTTCCCCATGGCAAACAGTTCTGCTTTTTTTCTGATATTCCTAAACAGCAATGCATATCCACCAAGGTTAATTAACAGCAAGGTTGTGGGTTCAACTCCTGCATGGGCCATTTACTTAAGAGCTGGACTCCATGATCCTTGTGGGTCCCTTCCAACTCAGAATATTCCGTGAATCTCTTGAGCCCAAGATTCGCTCAGTTGGTTAGAGCATGGTGCTAATATCCAGCTCATTCCAGGAACTTGACAATAGCTAGAAGTAGTAGATGTAAGGGATAAGCTCTTAAAACAGGACAATAGATAATTTATAACTGTGCACTGCATGTTCCTAAATCATTTCCCAAAAGCCACATCCTTCTGTGAGACTGCATGCTACAGCAGAAGAATATTTGCTCTGCTTTACAGAGGGCCATATGATCTGTGGGCAGGTGGGATACTCCCAGTCAGTAGCACACTTCTGTGCCTGAGGGCCTGGTACTTGCCTTCCCTTTCTGCCCTTACACCGTCCAATGAACTCAGCAGAAAGTATATGAAACTGAAATATTAAATCCTAACCAAGAAATAGCTTTGTTACACACGAACTATCTGATCCAAAGGTGGAGAAAAGTCAATCTGCTTACACAGTCCCTGCATCACTTACATACTCAAAACTCCTAATCTGTACAATAAGGGTTTTTCTTTACAAATATCATCCTTTGGGGCACTATAATTCAAGAGGGAAGATGAACATAGTGAGTTCTTCACTCACTTAATCTTTATAGTAAGAAATTTCTTGTGTTTTCAGGATAAAGCCAAGTTTAACTTGCAGAGAGGATCACCCAATTTCCATCTGCCCCAAGCTTTGCTTCATTAACTTCATGGTCATCTCTACTCCAGCTTTTCTTGCCATTGTTAAGTACACATAGATAGATATATAGTACAATATGCAGTACAAAATATGCCAAATTAGTAACTTCACTGCAATTCTTAAACCTAAATGTGAAGGTAAATTGGCAATAATCAGTCTTCAGAAAACCAAGTAGTTCCAGAAATTTAAACACTTTGTTCTTTATACCAGTAATGAACGTGGGTTTTTTTCATTTTTATTATCTTTTATCCTCCATCCTTTAATCTTTATTATATAGGTAATTTATACTATATTATATAGGTAATTATACTATTCAAAGTAAATGAAGAAATAAAAAGTTGCCTAAACTTTATTAGTACTTTTAACAGGTCTAGTTACAGCATCTGTCTTTACCAAGCATTTTGAGTTGAATCCTCCCCTGATATGAGACCATTTCTTACCCCAGTGGTACTTTATTTAACTGAAGAGCTACATATTAAGCACATACATATTAACACATATACATATTAACTGAGAACATTTCTAAGAGCTCTTCTCTTAGGCACTGAGGTTTTTCAACAATTTCCTGTTGATTTTTATCTTGCAATATTGAGTAATTTCACTCATATTCCTTGAAAGAAAGCTTACTTTTGCATGTGCGCTTATGCGAGAGTCACACTCCCACACATCCAAGTACTTACCTTGGCACAGTTTGTACTCTATGGCTCAGATATTAGAAATTGCAGTATCAGGTGCATCACCATGAACACTTGTGTTGAGGCAGTATTACCAATTTCGTAAAAATACATTATTATTATTATTATTATTATTATTATTATTATTATTATTATTATTATTATTACTATTACTATTACTATTACTATTACTATTACTATTACTATTATTATTATTACTTTGTATGGAAGTGTTTGTGGCATAATTCCTTGTAGACAACTAATCTGCATTTAAAGCAATTAAGGAAAGGCACATTGTGGGTCTCAAAATATCTCTCACAGGAAATTCACCAATATATTTTGATAGTCACAAAATAAAACGCTGTTCAGAAATTCAAAAGTAATTTGCCTAAAAAAAATGGAAAACAAACAAAACCCAAAGTGATTTTAAAAACCCAAGCACAACAAAAACCAAAACAAAACAAACTCGCTCCCCCCCCAAAAAAAAAACAAAACAAAAAACAAAAAACAAAAACAAAACCCACCAAAAATTTCTTCAACATTCTTATCTCCTAGCCTGCCTAGAAAAGATCAAAACTTGGACTCCAAGATGTTACACTTTATTCTGTTATGGTGCCAGGTAGCAAGAGCACCATGTTACTCATTTTATATAATTGGATGGGAACTCCCTCTTCTATTTTTTTCCACTCAGTTCTCTGGCAGACTTTTAGGCATCTTGCTTCCTCCCTTGTAGTAGACAGTCCTTATTAACATCTCCCATCCCAGACACACCAGCACTTTGAACTCTTTCTCCTTTCTAATGCCATCTCTCATCTCAACTGCATGACAACTATGATCTGTGTCAAAATCCCACTTTCAAGTAAGTTTACAGTGTGTGCCTTATGAAAATTGAGTCTTTTCACAATTTACATAAAAAAAATATTTAAACATTGGGATCTGAAAAATGACAGGGTAGCCCTGAAGATCTGACTTTACATGGTTAAAGTCTACCTAAATACAATTTAAGCATTTCATCCGAAACCTGAAATGTAAATATTTTATCAAAATACAAAAAGTTGCATTCATACAGCAATGTAAAGGGCAAAGTAAACTTCTTAGTAAACTTCTAAATTTTTTTTTTTTGCTGAAAAATATTTCAGACCAAATCCAAAGGAAAATAAAATCCATTGCAGACCAACTTCAACAACAGTCACAAAAAACTTTGCTTTTCTGCAATAGACAGAGAGTATGAAGTCTACAGCAGCACATACAGGCTAATGGCAGCCTCCAATCTCATCTAGTCCTTATTAGAACACTATACAGAGATTCAACAGATACTCCTTTAGAAAAGACACAGGCTCAAAGAACCCACCCACAATAGACTTATGCTTCCTTTCAAAGGTACCAATTAGAAATGCATAACAAAGACAAGTTTTTGACCAGGAAGAAGCTTGACTGGGCCTGGCACAACAGTAAGCCTGCCGTGAGGCTCTTTCTTAACTGAAAGAAAATGGGGAACAAGAGTGTTATAATGTACAACACTCTGCTTCATTTAGACTTTCACCTTGACTTACAAGGCTTAGTGAAAGCTCTTCTAATGCGATTAAGATTTTCTGTGAGCCTTGCTGAGATGTCTATTGAAGATTGGAGAGTAAAACTTAAGAACGTTCAAATGGGGCTCCTAAAATGCCTGGGTGGTTTTTCAGTTTTGAAAAAGTTTTGAGGGTGCTGTAATCTTGGAGACTGTTTAAACTACATGCAACTAAAATGCAAACTGCTAAAGGCGGCTATCAAGTAATGTTCAGTGAGTGGTAGTGTTTACAGTGCCTTATAATTGACAGAGAGGAGACCAAAGGAGTGAGTTCCTGTGTACTGTAGGAGGTGGTGCAGGAGAAAAGCAGGGGATGGACTGCCTAAGGCTTAGACAGCCTGTATCTCTTGCTGCCAAGAGGATGACAGCAACACACAAGGGTGAGCATGGATATGTGATCAGTTGTGCTGTAGAGTTCAGCACATAGTAACTTTCCTTTGAGAACTTTTACAACTAGAGTTTCAGAAAGCAAGTTGAACTCCTTTTGAATAAAACCAAAATAGAAGATGTGCTCCACAGTTTCACTTAATGGACCTCAGCCACTAATGAATATACGAATAATGAATATATCAATAATGAATACAGGTCCAGAGAAGCGAAACCTCCTGCATGCATACAGGACATACATCAGGTCCTCACCAGCAACTATGCTGCTTTACAGCCTCCCTTCTGTTAGGACACACTGCTAATGTCACTGGTCTGGCCTCCTGTTGTTGCAAACCATTACATTACACTCACCTCACTCTTACACAGCACCTTGAGGCTTCAGAGAGACTGCAAGACTTTTAGCCTGCAAGACTAAAACATGTGCCACAAACAAGGGTGTGACTGCCCAATGTGCTTGCTGTGCTTGTGAACTGATGGTTAAGATTATCTAAAACATCTGGTGCTAAATTCATGTTTCTACAGGATTCCTTACCCATGTATACATATGACATTACAATTCCTCTGCATAAGCAGAGACCTTGAACAGTGCGAAGTTCATTGAGGATAGCTGCTAGCATGTGTTCTCCTAGAAGCCCTTCATTTTTGCAGAACTTGAGCACAGTTGATACCAGATGAAAAGCCTTTGACTTAACTTAGTGGAATAGAAGCAGGGAATGCATTGCACAATCATTGATTCTTTTTGCCTTCCAGTAGCTTAACTATGATAAAGCACCTTATTGTTCAAATATTTATTTCATAAGACAGATGTATGGAGATGGTGTTTTATAGGAGTGATTTGTCTATCCAAGCCCAGACATCATTGCTTGTGGGGTTTTTTCCATTTTAAAATAACTTTTCCAGATGGTGGAGAAATTTAATACTTAGCCTGCAATCAAGCACCTTAAGAGCTTTCTTTTTTAAGGTGTAGGAGTCCAAATATGAGGCCCCCCCCCCCCCCCCCCCTTGATTTCTCCTTGCATCAAGGATCCCTGTGGTGATCAAACCTCTGCTGACAGGGCAGAATCATAGAATCACAGAATGGGTCAGGTTAGAAGGGACTACAATGACCTCCCAACTTAAGCAGGGTCATCCTGAAGTACATGGCACAGGATTGCATCCAGGTCGTTCTGGAACATCTCCAGTCAGGGAGGCTCCACAACCTCTTTAGGAAACCTGTTCCAGTGCACAGTCACTCACACAGTAAAGAAGTTCTTCCTCACATTCAGGTGGAACTTCCTGTGCATCAGTTTTTGTCTGTTGCCTCTTGTCATACTGCTGGGCACCACAGAGCAGAGCCTGAATCCATCCTCTTGACACCCTCTCATAAGACACTCACAGACATTGATGAGATCCCCTCTCAATCATCACTTCTTGAGGCAGAACAGGCCCATCTCCCTGAATCTTTCCTTGTAAGAGATACGCTCCATACCATCTTTGGTATGATGTCCCAGCCTTACAATGCTGGTACCTCATTTCAACCCAGGAATCAGGAGGCTTCCATCTCACAGTGTGGGATGAGTGGAAACACTGAGAAACCCGAAGGTGTCTCAAGGTCACAGAGGGCAAAACAAACGTCTGCCCGGCGGCGCTGCTGTATGGACACACGTGGGGTGCGGACACACTTGGGGTGCGGACACACTTGGGGTACGGACACACGTGGGGTACGGACACACCAAGGGCAGCCCTGGAGCTGCCAACAAAGCGCTCGGTCAGAGCGGCGCTCCGCGGGCCGCGCTCCCGCCGCCGGGGCGGAGGCACCTGCTCCACCGCCCATCGGCAGCGCCGGCCGCGGCGGGGTCGCCCGCCCCGGGGTCGCACACGAGCCACACAGCGTTCATCCGAGCGAGGCAATTATAACCCGTAATTGCTGAGTCACTCTAGCTCTCGCTTGAAAACCGCCGGGCAGCCGCGTTCTGCGATTAACTCGTGCTCACACTGGCTTCCCTCCGCTCGCTCGGGAACGGCCCGGCCCGGCCGCGGAGCTGAGGATCGGGAGCTCGCCGAGCTCGCCCGCCCGGCCCCCCGGCCCCGCACCGCCGCCGCCGCCGCACCGCGCGGGGCCTGCGCTCCGCCCCGGCCGGGGCCGCGGGGGCGCTCGGAGTCCCGCCCGCACGGCGCACACACACACAGGGATACACACACACACAGCGGGACACAGGGAAACACGCACCCGGGGCACTGGGACACAAACACGAACACAGACACGAGCACACGGAAGCGCACCCCGCGCCGCAAACATGGCGCTGGTGCCCTGCCAGGTGCTGCGCGCCGCCATCCTCCTGTCCTATTGCTCCATCCTGTGCAATTACAAGGCCATTGACATGCCCGCGCATCAGACCTATGGAGGCAGCTGGAAATTTCTGACCTTCATAGACCTGGTAAGTGCCCCCGGCGGCGGCTGTGGCCCTGCCCCCTCCCTCGGGCTGCCCGTGGAGCGGCCGCGGCCCGGGCGCATCGCGGCCCCCGGCGCTCGACGGCTTCGCCATGCGGTGACCTTAAAGCGGGGCGGCGACATGCTGGGGCTGCAGGGCCGGCCGTGAGAGGAGCCAGCCGGACACGGCGGAGCAGGGCGGTTCGAACGGCCAGAGGCACGGACAAAGGCGAGCTGCCTGTAAGCGGCCGTGGGGAAGGTGTGCCTGACGGCCTGTCACCCACCCCCAGTGATGATGGTGTCTTTCGCCTTTTCTAATGGCCGACAGTGAACACCAGAACCTGCTGGCCCAGCACCTGGCTCTCCTGTGCTGTCAAAATAAAATATATGTCTTGCTCCCTTTGGCCCTTACTGAGGAATCCATCCGTGACAGGTGTAAGTGTGTCAGTGATGCAAAAAGTGCCAGGCAACTCCAACTTGCCAGATCCAGTTAGTTTTGGTTGCAAATCCATAAACGAGGGTATGAAATAAAAGACATGTCATTTCATCATATTTCTTCGTAAGGGTTCAGATCTGGAAGAGGCACCAGCATGCTGGCCTGCTGGAAAACACCGGGTGCTAGTCAGGGCTATTTTTATTCTGAGCTTCCTAGACTTGCTGCCTCCACAACAAGTGTTCCCTTCGTGCAGGTGGGAGGAAAGAGGGTGGGAGGAAGAGAGGAGATGGGAGGAGAAACTTCATTTCTGGTTCAGAAATATGATAGCCAGCTTACACCTAATACCTAGATCAAAATGCTTCTTTTTTTCTTTGTATCCATGGTGTAATTAGGTGAGAAATTTTGCGGTTTCAACCCAGTTACTGAAAAGTCACAAAATGCAGGTGTTTCAGTGCCTCCCAGTGATAACACCTCTCTCAGATCTTCATTGTAGATTCACAAGTATTGCTGCTATTTCCTACACGCATGGCTCTGACCTAATAGGTTGAGTTTGTGGGCTTGGAGAATAAACTCAAACACTAGTAGCCAAGCAGGTCAAGTGTGTGAATTTCTGTACCTGGATTAAGGTTCACTGATTAAGGTTCCATATTTTATTTGCAGAGCAGCAGCATCTACTGTATTCTTCACTTAGCCAGGACTTGCAAAAATCTGCTGGAGCTCTGAGGATCCACAGCAGTAACTAGTGCTTTTGCTACAACTGTAAATTGGTATCTTAAGGCTTTATGTTTCTCTGGAGGACAAACTAGAATCTATTTTTTTTAACCTTTTGGATTGCTGAACAGTACTGTCTGTAATATAGGTTAATAGAAGTTATAATATAATCCAAGTAAGTTAGGGGGGTAGCTGTTGACTTCATTGGCAGTTGAACTGGAAGTGAACCAGCTAAAGCTACAAGCTGATAATCTCTTTGAGTCTCCTTCACCTTTTTCTCTTTTCTCCTAGCCCTGACAGCTGCTTGAGGACTAAGTCTACTAGGGCTGCCATACAGGGAAAATTTAACTGTAAATGATAGTTGTCATTTCCCAAAAATTATAGCCTTGTCTATGGCAAGTTCATGTGGACGTTTCCATCAAAGCATGTACATGGTTCAGGCTACGTCTGTCCGGGCTCTAAAGGTCAAGGTATATTTGTAGTGCTTTCTAAAATATCTAGAATTGTTATCAACTGCAGCTAGTAATTTCTGTCCTTTAGCTAATAGCTGTCATAGTCAAGCCCAGTAGTTGAGAAAAGATTTAGCAATTTCTTACAGTTTTCAGTCCTTCAAAATAACACAATGGCTAGAATGCCTTTCTCAGTGACTAGGCAGCATGCAGAGCTCTCCACTTGCTGACAATATTTCCTTACGTCCAAAATGGCCCTGCCAGCATCTTATGTAAGCAAATCTATCTTTCGGTTCCCTGGGACAACCAGGAGACTTGATGAAACAAAACCAGTTAGATTCCTGAGGAGGATACCAGGAGGCATGGTTGGAGGATGTTAGGCACATTTCCAAAATCCTGTATCTTGACAAAGTCTTGAAAAGCTTTTCCATAAGTTTCAGTTTGCTCAGCCATGTGCACGGTTCCTGTGTCAGTCACATTCAAAGGCTGTCTAGACAAAATATCATCAATGCCAGAGTCTTGGCAGGCGTGTGTTCTTGCTACAGATTGTACCTCCACAAACAGAGATTTCATCTTTGACATCACAGAAGCACGTAGAAGTTCTTTCTGCTTCCAAAAACTGCTACCAGTTTTTGATAAAAGTCAGTTTGTGACTTTAATATGAAAAGTAATTTGGATTTTTTTCTTTCTGTCCATTTGCAAAGGGGTGTTTGTTCCAGTCTCAGCATCCGTAAATCTCTTGGAGTTTTAAGTAGCTGGTTTTGTAGAGGTGCTGTGGGAAATTATTTACAGTTGTCTGCAGGTAATATACTTTTGAACTGGATTATGAAAATCTAGTAATTTGGACTCTAAAACACAGGACAGTAAAACATAAGTGTATGCAATGATTTGAACAGTAGACTTTGAGCCCTCACACTGTTCACGGAAGTTGAGCATTATGAGGAAGTTGTTTAATACAAATGTAATGTCCCTGTCCATCCAAAGTATGTTGGATGTTCATATCTAAGTAGTGTTTTGGATGCCAATGTTCATTCTTAATCTTTCCTGTCCTTGAATTAAGAAAGAAAACAAGTGCAACCAATTACTTCTTTTAACTGCTGTCATTCTGATGACTTTTTTCTTTTTGCAGTTGCAAATGTGGTGTCAACATTCCCTAAAACACCTCAGTGTCAGTGGAATATTTTTCTGGTTTATGAAGCAATGCACAGGCAGTATGTTTTGACATTACACTCAAGATGCTCCTGACTGTTGCTACTAATAGTAATATCCCCAGCCTTTCTTCTTGGTATGTAGGGGTGGCAGATACCCTGCCTATTCAAAAGGTGGTAAAGCTACCTGCCTAGTACCTGTGTATTCCAAAGCCCACACAGAAAAGACAGCAGTGTCTTCTTTGTCATGTTTAGAGTGCAAAACCAAGGTATGAAGAGGTAAAGAGTTGCTGCCAAAATCAGTCAGTGGGCCCAACTGATGGGATGGAATTAAGCAGATGGAATTATGGAACTAAATATTCTGGCCAGTTCAAAACTACGTGCTGCTTTCATTTAAACTCAAAACACAAACCAAGCCCTGAGGTTAGTTCCTATGCAAACAGCAAAGAATTGGATTCAGATGGTATATTTCTAGAAATGGGCCTAAAATTTCTTGTATAGCTGCCTTTTTTTAACTGAGATTCACGATTTGGTGCTTTAATAGTAGAATGCTGCAGACAACACTGTCCTGTGCCACATCCCATAAATTCATTGTTGAGCCTCATAGCTGAAATTTAAGTTAGGCTGGAAATGATGCCAGCAAATGTGATTCTTTACAACAAGTTTGTCATCTTATGTAAATCCCTCAGAAATCTTCCTTACACAGTTCTGCAGGTACTTGAAATAGCTGGATTAAAGATAATGGTAGTTGGTCATCCTGAATACACTGAAATCACACACTTGCCTTTATAAATACACATTTGTTGAGGAATCCATTGCACCAACTTGTTTCAAAGTTGCTGTTGCATTTTATTCTTCAGTTTCTCTTCAATCTCTTATTGTTATTGGGAGAAGAGGCAAAATTAAATAGAATTTGTCTTCTGGAATAAAGTGGAGCCTGTGACTGCCAAAAGAGGACCGAGTCTACTTTTTGTGTTTGTGTGTGTGTAATAATTAGCAAAAAAGTAACTTAAGAGTTTTAAGTATGCACCTCTTCAGTACGGGATGTGCTGGACTAAATAGCTTCTAGTTTTGTGCAGTTTGTCTGGAAACCTTATTCCTCAGTGAAAGTAGAGTAAACCAAGATAGTGCACATGTATTAACAAATTTATGGGGTTTTTTGTTTTGTATTTTATAATCTTAAGGTCTCCCAGATATACAGCACGGGGTACTTACAGAGACAAAAAGACAGACCAGATTTTTGGAAGCAGTCTCAGGTGTTGTGTTTTATGATTAATCATCATAAAAATTAATGGTCCCATTTTGAATATCAGAATATTAACCTGGGTATTCCTATGACTTGATTCAGGGCAGCCAAGCTAGAGAGGAACAGATTTTGCTCATACATAAATCTGCCTGACATTATACATTTATTATTCTCTTGAAAGAAATAGCAGGATGTCTGTGAACTTTTTATACATTGCCTGGCAGATTGAGTTCTACAAAAAATAGGTATGTGCTCTGTTCCCAGCACATATTTTTTGCCAGTAAATGCTGTAATTTTTTTGCAGAAAACACCTTTAGATCTAGTTTGATTAAGTTCAAATAAGTGATCAGAACTTAGTTCCTTGTCTTTGAAAACTTTCAGAGGGCCGTGTTATCAACAGGACTAGAAACTTGAGGTGTTAGACTTTTAATTTATCTTTTTAGTGTATTAGTTATTAAGCTATATGAGATGCAGTTACTAGACAACAAAAGAAGATACCAGTTTAACAAAGCACAGCTAAAAATTTTTGGTGATTCATGTGCCCAATTTGGATTTAGTCGAGCTGATAGGAAATACAAGGACCAGAAAACACTAGAAGTTTCAGATTAGCCAAAAGTTTCAGAATTAAGGAATAATAAACTGTACCATTGGTGTATTATCTGAAATTGAGCTAGTTTCATTACTAAGTGTATGGGTAACACTTGCCACAAACAGAAGACAAAAGTGAAAACATATTCCACACTGGAATATAACTATGAATCTTTTACAGGATTTTCCTTAGTAAAATAAATGTCATCTTATGATTTAATTTTCATCATCTGTAAAGTTAGCCTGATATGCAAGTGTTTTACGGCTTTTTAGTGAAAATATTCCAGAAGTGTAAAATATTACTATGTATTATTCCCAGTAGTAATTCATCATCATATCTAAATATCTTTGTGGTCTTACTATAACAGAGAATACAGTCAACGGAGAACTTACCGGTTTACGTAGGAAAGGATTGGTTTTTTCAGGGATAACAAGACGAGGTTTCTTAATGATACTTAAGAAAGACAAGTGTATAAGAAAGATATTTTAGAGAAAAGGTAACAATATATGTAGGAGAGCCTTTTAAGTGTTTCAGAGCTTTTTTTTTTTTCACTCTTGACTCTTCATGTGAACATGTCTGGGGAACAGTAATGTATAGTGCTGTGGATGCAGTAATAAAAATGTAATAGTGTGTCACCCTTTTTTATTCATAGACCTGTGTTTTCCATTTGCTGTTGGTAGCGCTATTACAAATTGAGTGGAATTTGAGCACTGCATTAAAGTGTTCCGTTTTCACATTGCATTAGTCTGCCTTTATTTTACAATTGTACTTAAGTATGATGTACATTTAATTTGGGAATTCTCAGGGAAGTTATGGCTATCATGAACTATTTGTGTTGGCAATAGGGTTGGCAGCGTAAAGCAGGAGAATGGGAGAGGAAAAACTGGGATCACTTTCTGTGATGATAGATTTAACTGATGTTAGTAATATTATTTTAGAACTTGGAGTAGGTAAGTGATATGTAACAGTGCTGTGTTTTACACCAGTGTACAGTCTGTAGAGTTTTGCCAGAACAGTTTCAAATTATGACAACGTCAATAAATTGGTTTAGTAGTCTTTCTGTTGCCCTTTGAAAAACATCCTATTTACTTAAGTTGTAAAACAGTTGAATTATTTTCTTTAATTTTTTTTTTTATAGTGGTAAGGATAATTCAGATAATCTTATATGCCTTCGTATGGTAAAATTGTTTTGAACAATTAATTTAAACAAGGACAGCACATCTAGTGTTCTGTGTTAGTGTTCTTTGCTGAAGTCAATTGGTTTCTGAGTTGTCCTAATCCGTTGTGAATATATGTATATAAAAATTATTTAATCAATGTATTTTTGACCTTATATTTGTGCTATGTTAATGCAGCCATGAAAGTTTATACAAGAAATAGGTTCTGGAAGATTGACCTTCTTAAGCAGTAAAGATCCATATAACCTATCAAATAATACTCTTAACTAGTATAGAAAATTGCAAACTTAGTGTTCTAAACTAAATATATTTGTAATAAAAATAAAATTCTTGATTCTTTGCAGTTACATGAACCTTAGGATATACAAAGACTTGTAGGGTAGATGTTGATGTGGGTAGTTACTTGCTTTGTCCTTAGGCTGAAAAAGAAGAAAAAGAAACTTGATTATTTGAAAACTGGGAAACCTTCGCATGATAAAAAGATTTTATTATTGGTGTGGTGGAAATCTCAAGTGTGCTAATATGCTACTGTACAACAAAATTGAAGTTGACCTATAAGTAAAAAAAAAAAAGCCTTTATGAAATTACAAAACCTCCACATTCCACAGATATGTTTGCAGATTTCAATAAAGTAAAACGATAGAATGTAATAGAGAAAAAATAGTCAATTCTTCAGTGTATTGAACACAATGTATGAGATTCATTGTGAAGGATTATGCCGAGTGTGTATTTACCTGAACAAACCAATAAAAAACTCTTAAGATTCCTTCTATTAGATGAAGGATTTTCTGTGCTGCAACCTTCCATATCTAATAATAGGTTTTGTGAGGGCCTGCATATCCTAATGCAATATTTAGAAAACATTTTTCTAATTGTGGTACTTTAATATAGACTCTGATATTGGGAGGAGCTCAGTGTAGGTGGAGAATTTCGTGTCATTTGGAGTTTTAACTGGTATTGCAATTCCAGACAGTAAATGTAAAAAGATCACCAATAGTGACGGGTTAGTATGCTTTCTGCAGAATTCAAGAGTGAAATAAATATTGTTTTTAAAGAAAGTTCACATTGTATATTTCTATATTTGAAATGAAAGTGATGGTATTGCTTGCAAAACATTATTGCAAAACATGAAACTCCTTTCAGTGTAGGTTTTTGGGGCATTTTTAAGTATTTGAATCTGAGGCCTAGTCTTCTCATCTTGATGTTCCTCTGTGTGTGTGTGTGTGTGTGTATATATATGGCATATAAGGTAGAAACAAAATTGACAATTGACTTATTTTGTAGACCAGGTCTTTGAATGGGTGAATATGAAAATCTTTCATCCTTCCAATGAAAGCTTTTTCAAATTTTGCCTCATTTGCCAACATTTATTTGTATAATTACATTTTCCCCATACTGTATTTTCCACGGCTCTGAATTTGTTATTAGTCTTCAAAGCCTTGCAGGCTTTGTTCCATTACTCTTACTATGTATAATGCAAGATTTTTTCAACTCAGCATAGTTAAATATGCCACCACTGAAAAAGCTGTGTTTAACTTTAGTGGATGGAAAAGTTAACCCAACTCTGAAGAAAAAACAAAGTCTGTTGGAAGCTAAAGTAAAACTTCAGACTTTTCAGACAGGAAGAAACTCTAAAGTAAGTTAAAATTTATAAGTAGGTTTTGGTAAGACTTAAAGACAAGCCCATCCCCCAGTTAGAACTGTGATTAAGATTATATGTTTTTTAAATACTGCAAAATTGCTTTTATGCTGCAAATTTTAGGGATTCTGTTGGTTGCAAACAGGCTAAGTTTATGTGAAATGCTAGGGGAAAATAAGAACCTGATTTTCATTTGTATGAAGGCTCCTTCTGGCAACTTAGCTAAATCCATGCAATTTTCCCTTGGTAAAGGGAAGATTGGAGAGTTTGAAAGTACCATTTAAATGCCTCTAGTTACATTCCCTGAACTTGTGTTGCCACTGCCCTTAAAGCATCCAGTTTACAGTAGGTTTTCCAAATAAATATGCCGAAAGGTGCAATTGTATAATTTCCACTTAGATCTGTCTGTAGCTGACATGGGTCAGGTATTTTTGCCACAGTTGTCTGTCAGGTTAGTTGTTTTAAAGTGCATGAGGACTCTGCAGTGTAGAGTAACAAAACTAGTACTGCTGCATTTTTTCCTAGTTGAGTATTTGGTGTCCTGGTAAAGTAGAATAATAGAATGTGCAGGAGAGCAGGATGTAAAATCCCTCACTAATTCCTTCCTTACTTGTGAAGCATCACACAAGGGTTTTTGCAATTAATTGGTCCAAGTGAAATAATTTAAGAGGCTGAATTTTAACTCTACAAATACTGCTAGACTCTTCAGATTTTGAGCTGCTTGTACAGGGAGGGACCTAGCTGAGAATTTAAATTTTAATCTATTAGGGATTCTAAGGCTCATTTTTGGTTTCAGGCAGTACTGTCTGTGTGTTTATTTTTTTTTAAACCTAGGAGTTTGTGTACCTGAGGGTAAATTTACATTTTTCTTCCCTATACTTGTGCATATTTTATAATGTGTCTTGAAGCCTTCTGGTCCTGGTAGCACATAAATAATAATAAAATAAATAATAATAAATAAAATAATAAAAATAAATAAATAAAATAATAAATAAAATAATAAATAATAAATAGATATTTATTATTATTGCTAATATTATTAGAATTCAGCAGGAGTGGGAATTCCACATGCAAAGCGCTGGTGGCACATGTTCCTAAATGTACTTGATCAGATGCAAATGGAAGAAAAAGAAACTGCTGACTTTAAATGCTGCTATGTGAGTTGGTAAAATGCAAGAATACAAAAAGGATGTTTTCCCTGTGAGGTGCTTAACAAGCTTGTGCCTGAAGTGGTGGAAGCATTTCATACAGCTAGTGTTGGGGCAAGCAGCTTCCTGAGGCATGGCAGCAGGGCCCTTGCCCGTAGGTAAGATGTAAGGTGTTTAAGGCCAGTGCTTGTGCAGGCTCAGCTGCAGAAAGAAAGGAAGTAGGGAAGTGAGAGAGAACAGGAATCATACATGACAGCACTTTGTACCTGGGGCACATAGGTGACAGAGTACACCGTGCTGACCAGACTTGCGTTGTGACAAACTGGCATTTAGGTGTTTGACTGCTGGCTATGAGGACAAAGTGAGGGAAAGCAAGGGGTGGAGTAGCTGGTATTTCTTGGCTAAACCATCCTGTGTTAGCTCCCTCAGACTTCCCTCCTTTCCTGCTCTTCTCTGTCATTTCTTCCTCCCACACACCCACAGCTCTCCTCACACAGCCCCCCTGGCTGGGGGCACTGGTGCCACAGCACCACTTCCCTGCGCAAACGTGTTTGGCGTAGCGTGCTCTGCTCAGCACAGGGTGCTTGCAAAGCTTGTCCCTAGTTAGAAGCCATATGCACTGACAGATGCAGAGGTCCCCATTTGCTGTTCACTTAGGCTTACAAACAAATGGAAGCTCCATACTGTGAAAACTTTCTTAACCTGGGTTTACTTGTTCTATCTCTGTTCCAAGGACTGTGCTGTAGACACAATTGTTTGCATTCCAGTAGGTCCCAGGAAGTGAGTCCCAAGAACACATGATTCACGATGAACACCTCTGCTGTGTGGAACTGCATGGCACTGTACTTCTAAAATGGACATTCAGGAGGCTGAAAGGGATTCGGTGTGTTCAAGTGTGGATGCACATCTTTGTGTGTATATATATAATATATACATATTTGATATATATAGTTATTTACCAAACTGTTCATAAGAGCTACTTTGTTCCATAGCCTCTCCATACACTGTGCACGTCTCAGAGTAAATTGGCCTGCTACTACTGAAGTCAATTTAGGTGACCAATTAATGAACAATGGGTCAAAGATTACAGTGGTTCAAGATGCTGTTCAAGTTTTTCAGTGTCAACTGTAGAGGACAGGAGAGCGTAGACAGCTTTAGGGTCAGCTGTCTCATGACCTACCGTGACTAGAAAGGGATATTCCTGCATTTATTAAGAAGCTAATGATGTTTCTAATTCTAATATATTATTATAGAAGATTAGCATTCAAATCTCCTCGACTCATTGCCAGTATAATTTCAGAAGCTGTACACTTCTGGTTTTCCATAGATTGTATTCTGTGGTATTAACTTATATGTCATTTCAGGCTAAGTTTTATTTTCTTTTTCTGGTGGTTTGGGGCAGAAGCTACTTACAATTAATACTGAATATTTCCAAAATATTTCAAAGCTATTTTGTTCCCTATTAATTACAAGGCTGAGTTCAAATAATGAGATGCATTTTATGACAATGCATTTTAGAAAAGGGTGGAGAGAGCTTTTGTCACTTTGAGGATTTGGCCTAGTGGGATCTGAACTTCTTGATTTTAAAATTCAACCTGCAACATAAAAGAAATATGAATGTTCTTGAGGGTGTGCAAGAGATGACTTTCCATCCACTGCTGGCTTTGTCAGTGAAAGTGCTGTCCCTTTGCCTTGATCCATTTGTGCCTCTTATCACCCTGTCAGGCTCCTCAGTTACAAGTTGCTGTCAGCTATCAGTATATTTTCTGCCTTTTTTTCTTACAAGAATCCCCCTGTCCGATATCTCTTTCCCTGTTCTACTATCTTCTAACCCAGCACAGTCTCCTTGATCTTTCAGCTCTGCATGGCAGTTCCAGATGCACACCCAGTGCCCTTCCAGAAGCCTGTGTTTTCCCATCACGTGCTCACTTACCCCACGTACTCCTTACACTCCTTCCCCACCATTCACACATACTGTCTTTCTTCCCAGTGCATTCACTCTCATGTATTCTTCTGTGTTCTCACCCTCTCCTTCCCAAATACCGGGCCTACTCAGTGTCATTCATTCTCTTGTGTTTGTAAAGCATCTTGTATAGACCCAAACCAATAAAAAATAGGCCATCTTCCATTAGAAAAACTTGATCTTGGTCTGGTGTGGCCTTAAATAAACCAGTTTGGAAATTATGCTGTTACATAAGACTCTTAGCTTTGCTTTCTGTTTTTGAACAAGTTTTTAAGCATCCTGGTTACGGGGAAAAAAAAGCCTGTAAGTGTAAGTGTAATGGATCATGATCTTAATGTTTATTATGGTGTTAAAATCTTGTCATTTCTTGGTCGTCTGCCATTCAAATTTTTTATGATAAAATTTCCAATTCAGAAGCCAGCCCTTGGTAAAAACTAACATTTAACATGAAAAATCAAAATTACGTACAGAATCAGCAATCAGTATTTACTCAGAAATTTTCAATCTTTTTTTTTTGTAATGTATTTGTTTGAAATGAGTTGCCGAAATTATTTAAATTGTATTTTATATTTCCTAATAAGAAAATTAGTCTTTTAACAATTGTTCTGAGGTTTGAAATATAACACTTTCAATGAAATGGACAGAAATATTTTTGAACATTGATTAGTTTGTCAGCTGTTAATAGAAGGAGCTTCTTTTTTCTTTTCTTTTTTTTTTTTTTTTTTTTTTTTTTTTTTTTTTTTTTTTTT